>CAJZBQ010000043.1:0-600000 GCA_914767885.1 Blepharisma stoltei
CCTAACACCCTAACACCCTAACACCCTAACACCCTAAACACCCTAACACCCTAACACCCTAACACCCTAACACCCTAACTACCCTAACACCCTAACACCCTAACACCCTAACACCCTAACACCCTAAACACCCTAACACCCTAACACCCTAACACCCTAACACCCTAACACCCTAACACCCTAACACCCCTAACACCCTAACACCCTAACACCCTAACACCCTAACACCCTAACCCTAACACCCTAACACCCTAAACACCCTAACACCCTAACACCCCTAACACCCTAACACCCTAACACCCTAACACCCTAACACCCTAACACCCTAACACCCTAACACCCTAACACCCTAACACCCTAACACCCTAACACCCTAACACCCTAACACCCTAACACCCTAACACCCTAACACCCTAACAACCCCTAACACCCTAACACCCTAACACCCTAACACCCTAACACCCTAACACCCTAACACCCTAACACCCTAACACCCTAACACCCTAACACCCTAACACCCTAACACCCTAAACACCCTAACACCCTAACACCCTAACACCCTAACACCCTAACACCCTAACACCCTAACACCCTAACACCCTAACACCCTAACACCCTAACACCCTAACACCCTAACCACCCTAACCACCCTAACACCCTAACACCCTAACCTACCCTAACACCCTAACACCCTAACACCCTAACACCCTAACACCCTACACCAACACCCTAACCACCCTAACACCCTAACACCCTAACACCCTAACACCCTAACACCCTAACACCCTAACACCCTAACACCCTAACACCCTACACCTAACACCCTAACACCCTAACACCCTAACACCCTAACACCCTAACACCTACCCTAACACCCTAACACCCTAACACCCTAACACCCTAACACCCTAACACCCTAACACCCTAACACCCTAACACCCTAACACCCTAACACCCTAACACCCTAACACCCAAACACCCTAACACCCTAACACCCTAACACCCTAACACCCTAACACCCTAACACCCTAACACCCTAACACCCTAACACCCTAACACCCTAAACCTACCCTAACACCCTAACACCCTAACCTAACACCCTAACACCCTACACCCTAACACCCTAACACCCTAACACCCTAACACCCTAACACCCTAACACCCTAACACCCTAACACCCTAACACCCTAACACCCTAACACCCTAACACCCTAACACCCTAACACCCTAACGACCCTAACACCCTAACACCCTAACACCCTAACACCCTAACACCCTAACACCCTAACACCCTAACACCCTAACACCCTAACACCCTCTAACACCCTAACACCCTAACACCCTAACACCCTAACACCCCTAACACCCTAACACCCTAACACCCTAACACCCTAACACCCTAACACCCTAACACCCTAACACCCTAACACCCTAACACCTAACACCCTAAACACCCTAACACCCTAACACCCTAACACCCTAACACCCTAACACCCTAACACCCTAACACCCTAACACCCTAACACCCTAACACCCTAACACCCTAACACCCTAACACCCTAACACCCTAACACCCTAACACCCTAACACCCTAACACCCTAACACCCTAACACCCTAACACCCTAACACCCTAACACCCTAACACCCTAACACCCTAACACCCTAACACCCTAACACCCTAACACCCTAACACCCTAACACCCTAACACCCTAACACCCTAACACCCTAACACCCTAACACCCTAACACCCTAACACCCTAACACCCTAACACCCTAACACCCTAACACCCTAACACCCTAACACCCTAACACCCTAACACCCTAACACCTAACACCCTAACACCCTACACCCTAACACCCTAACACCCAACACCCCTAACACCCTAACACCCTAACACCCTAACACCCTAACACCCTAACACCCTAACACCCTAACACCCTAACACCCTAACACCCTAACACCCTAACACCCTAACACCCTAACACCCTAACACCCTAACACCCCTAACACCCTAACACCCTAACACCCTAACACCCTAACACCCTAACACCCTAACACCCTAACACCCTAACACCCCTAACACCCTAACACCCTAACACCCTAACACCCTAACACCCTAACACCCTAACACCCTAACACCCTAACACCCTAACACCCTAACACCCTAACACCCTAACACCCTAACACCCTAACACCCTAACACCCTAACCTACACCTAACACCCTAACACCCTAACACCCTAACACCTAACACCCTAACAACACCCTAACACCCTAACACCCTAACACCCTAACACCCTAACACCCTAACACCCTAACACCCTAACACCCTAACACCCTAACACCCTAACACCCTAACACCCTAACACCTAACACCCTAACACCCTAACACCCTAACACCCTAACACCCTAACACCCTAACACCCTAACACCCTAACACCCTAACACCCTAACACCCTAACACCCTAACACCCTAACACCCTAACACCCTAACACCCTAACACCCTAACACCCTAACACCCTAACACCCTAACACCCTAACACCCTAACAACCCTAACACCCTAACACCCTAACACCCTAACACCCTAACACCCTAACACCCTAACACCCTAACACCCTAACACCCTAACACCCTAACACCCTAACACCCTAACACCCTAACACCCTAACACCCTAACACCCTAACACCCTAACACCCTAACACCCTAACACCCTAACACCCTAACACCCTAACACCCTAACACCCTAACACCCTAACACCCTAACACCCTAACACCCTAACACCCTAACACCCTAACACCCTAACACCCTAACACCCTAACACCCTAACACCCTAACACCCTAACACCCTAACCCCTAACACCCTAACACCCTAACACCCTAACACCCTAACACCCTAACACCCTAACACCCTAACACCCTAACACCCTAACACCCTAACACCCTAACACCCTAAACACCCTAACACCCTAACACCCTAACACCCTAACACCCTAACACCCTAACACCCTAACACCCTAACACCCTAAACACCCTAACACCTAACACCCTAACACCCTAACACCCTAACACCCTAACACCCTAACACCCTAACACCCTAAACACCCTAACACCCTAACACCCTAACACCCTAACACCCCTAACACCCTAACACCCTAACACCCTAACACCCTAACACCCTAACACCCTAACACCCTAACACCCTAACACCCTAACACCCTACACCCTAACACCCTAACACCCTAACACCCTAACACCCTAACACCCTAACACCCTAACACCACCCTAACACCCTAACACCCTAACACCCTAACACCCTAAACACCCTAACACCCTAACACCCTAACACCCTAACACCCTAACACCCTAACACCCTAACACCCTAACACCCTAACACCCTAACCCTAACACCCTAACACCCTAACACCCTAACACCCTAACACCCTAACACCCTAACACCCTAACACCCTAACACCCTAACACCCTAACACCCTAACACCCTAACACCCTAACACCCTAACACCCTAAACCCTAACACCCTAACACCCTAACACCCTAACACCCTAACACCCTAACACCCTAACACCCCTAACACCCTAACACCCTAACACCCTAACACCCTAACACCCTAACACCCTAACACCCTAACACCCTAACACCCTAACACCCTAACACCCCTAACACCCTAACACCCTAACACCCTAACAACCCTAACACCCTAACACCCTAACACCCTAACACCCTAACACCCTAACACCCTAACACCCTAACACCCTAAACACCCTAACACCCTAACACCCTAACACCCTAACACCCTAACACCCTAACACCCTAACACCCTAACACCCCTAACACCCTAACACCCTAACACCCTAACACCCTAACACCCTAACACCCTAACACCCTAACACCCTAACACCCTAACACCCTAACACCCTAACACCCTACACCCTAACACCCTAACACCCTAACACCCCTAACACCCTAACACCCTAACACCCTAACACCCTAACACCCTAACACCCTAACACCCTAACACCCTAACACCCTAACACCCTAACACCCTAACACCCTAACACCCTAACACCCTAACACCCTAACCCTAACACCCTAACACCCTAACACCCTAACACCCTAACACCCTAACACCCTAACACCCTAACACCCTAACACCCTAACACCCTAACACCCTAACACCCTAACACCCTAACACCCTACACCCTAACACCTTTGGTTAAATAGCTGGATGAGTGTATTATGAAAAATCATTAGAAGCTATTTTAGCTTACTATCTCAAGCGAGAAACAGAAATTCCGATTAAATTCATGTTTTATTCTCAAAAAATTATAAATATTATCAATGATATATAAAAGTCTAAATTATACTCAATTTTCAATTTTTGAAGTTTTATGTTTATCATTCATCTATCCTTGGTTCAACTATAATTTGGTGAAGTAAAAATGAACTTTATCTTACTCTCTTCTTTATTTTTACTTGCAATATCAGGGCCAGCTTTTCTCCCTGATGACTCATCTCCAGTCCTAACTCAAGCAGATATCGAATTTATAAACCAGAGTCAAAATCTCTGGACTGCCTCTTTATCATGGGCTGGCCAAATGACAGTATCACAAGCAAAATCTTTGGCTAATGCTCAGATCAAGCCTCGCGAATTTCCAGAAGCCCCAGAAAGACTTTATATGAAGTTAAAAGCTCCTACTTCATTTGATTCCCGAACTCAATGGCCAGGATGCGTTCACCCAATTCTTCAACAGGGCAAATGTCTCGCATCCTGGGCGTTTGGCCCTACCCAAGCACTTTCTGACCGTCTATGTGTTGCATCAAAAGGCCAAATTAATATTGCCTTGTCTCCACAGTATTTAATTGATTGCGATACCTTTGACTTTGGCTGCAGAGGAGGATACCCAGATCAAGCATGGAATTTTTTGAAGACCAATGGAGCATCAACCTTGACTTGTTTACCTTATACAGACGTGGATGGAGCTTGCCCTTCAACATGTGCCAGTGGACAAATACTCCAGCTTTACAAAACATCAACGGTAAACACTTATTCTGGAGTGACTGCAATTCAGAATGCTATCAGCACCAACGGACCAGTTGAAAGCACAATGACTGTTTACCAGGATTTTGTAGGCTACACTGGAGGAATTTATAAGCACACTTCAGGTGGAGTCGTTGGAGGCGCATCTGTAAGAATAATCGGATGGAATAACCAAAACGGAACGAATTATTGGATTTGCGCCAATAACTGGGGAACCAGCTGGGGAATATCAGGATATTTCTGGATTGCTTTTGGAGAGTGTGGAATTGATAATCAAGCTATTGGTGGCATTCCTAAAGTTTAAGAATTAAATTACTTATTATATCAATTTATGCTGTTGCGTCAATATTGGCAGCTATAAGGATCAATATTAAAAATTTAATTGTTTAATTAATTACAATAAAAATAATTTTTACTTTTCTGTCAATATTAAAATAAATTATGAAGTATTAATAGCTTTTTTGAGCTTCTCTTCAAAACATATCCAATTATTTTCATTATCTTTGAATTTCCCACAGACCCAACAAAATACTTTTTGCTCATTTTGATCAAAATCTTCAATTTTTCGATTTTCTGGTAACTTGCAATTTTTGCATGAAACGCATCCACAATCATGGATTACCAATTGGTCATCATAAAAAAATCTGCGGCATAAGCAGCATCTAACAGACGGCCCTCCATGCGTATGTGTAAATTCTTTTTCATTTTCATATTTTTCTGTTAGTTCTTTAAATTGAAGCTGAAGAATTTCATAGTGCTTTCTTAAGTCCACTATTTCAGTTTCAAGAGAAAGAGACTTCTCTTCGAGTCCAGAAATCACAATTAGATTTTTGGCTTTTTCAATATCCAGAACTTCTTTATAAAAGATATCATATACTAAATTATCAACCTGATCAGCTCTAAGTCTATCTCTGAATTTTTTTTCTAACTCCCGTGAGTGAACAAAATAATTGTTTGCTCATAGAGGAGTTAAAAATTTATATATAAATAAAGATTATAATAATGTTTTTAGAAATTAAAATAATGTCACAATCCGCAAAAATCGAGAAATAAAAATTAATTTATCTTGTAAAATTTATGTTTTAAAAAGGAAGCTGTTTAAAATTAAGCAGAATTAGCTGAGATTTCATTATAAAAATATTTGTTCACTCAAGGATGGTGGGGTTTTTTGAAAAAAAAAATAGGATTTTTCCAATGGTTTGGGGGGAGTAAAAGGCTCACTCCTTCATCGCTATTTCCATTGAGCCATTTAAATTCAGAATTTTCGTCATAGTGAGAGAACTGATCAATTTCCAATATCTGCTTTGTGTATTTAGCTATTTCTTCTATATCATTATCAATTTTTGAACAAAAAATTTCAAGCTTGCTCTCTATTTTCATAATATTTTTGTACACTTCATTAACTAAGTTACCCTTAAGAATTCTCGATACGATTAATTCATTTAAGATTTAAGAGCCTAGTTTAACGTCAATTCTATACCGCCCACAAGGACTTCCCCTTCTATTTCGAGTTTTCCCACTCCATCACTGTGTCGTGCACACGCGTAGGCTTCAAGGCCGAATAGTCCCTGGGCTTTGGTCTTTCTGATTTCGATGACTGTGCTTCCAGTTCCAGATCTTGAGCACAAATTGCCTGTATAGAAATTTCAAATAATGGGAATTCTGGCTGACTCTGCAAAATGGTAAAACTTAAGTCTAGCGCGTAGCTCCTGGTCTATTGATCTTGTGGTGCATAAAGGCCTTTGCATAATCCTCTTTCCAACTCCAAGTCTCACCATTTAGTGGACAGCCCGTCCAGAAAATTCGATTTTTAGAATTTTGAAAGAGCGAACCTTTGATTCACTGCATGGTGATCCAGCGTCACAAACTCTTGGGTAGCGAGTGTAAGCACTCGCCCGTGAGGAATGACACAGAGGAAGGTCGTATTCGCACTTGCAACCAAGAGGTGGAGCTTTATGAGGAGGCGAGTAGTGGCCTAAAGGGGAATTTTTTATAAGTAATTTAGGTTAGTTAGTAAGTAAGCAGCCATTCTGGTTGGCCAGATATAATTAAATATATATTCGAGGCTGCATGGTAGGGAAGCCATGCTCGGGCTGAAAAGCGATGTTTAATTATGTCCTAAGAAATCTCAGCTTTTCTATTTCTCTTTGCAAATAATTTATGGCTTCTCTTTGTGTCTGAGCATTTACTATAGTCTGTAAATTTAAAAAATGATGGGTTTTCCCACCCAAATGAGCATTTCGATGATTTTCACACAGGTAAATCATGCACGAGCATTTTATATCTGCTTGGCATTGGCACTCTTCAATGCAGCATTTATGATAATTCATATTATAATTAATTATTATTGACTAATTTCTTTCCAATGTTCGCCTCCTTCTCTGCGTTTTTTATTACAAACTAAGCAGAGATAGAAGTTTGTCAAGCTAAATCTTCACATTTTCTTCTCTATTTTATAAGGAGGGAAATTGCAAAATTTGCAACAAATACAGCCGCATTGATTTCGTGTCACTTGATCTTCATAGAAAAACCTTCGGCATACTCCGCATGGAATTCTTGGCCCACCTCTTTTCATAATATATTCTCTTTCATCATTAAATGCTTTCATAAGCTCTTGATATTTTCCATCGTTATCATGTATAATTTTTCTTACTATCACTCTTAAAGAGTGAACAAACTATTGGAAATAAATATTTTTGGTAAATAATGTCATTTAAGAGTGAGGGGAAATTTTTTTTTTTATATAAAATTAATAATCTAGCCAATTATATTTATTCTAAATATCTCTCAATTAAACATATAAATTTTATAATTAAATAAGATTTTTCTGAAAGATTGGGATTTTTAAAATAAAATCATCTTATAAATTTTAAGGCTTTCAGAAAAATTTTATTCTTAAAAAAGAGGTTAGTTTTAAATTTTCCTCTTGAAGCTCTTGTATGGCTTTTCTTTTTTCTTCGTCAGATTTCTCTTTCTCAGAAGTGAGCTCTCTGAGTTTTTTATCAGCAATGTCTTTGTCTTGTTTATAAATATCACAATCCCTCCTTATTTTTGCGATGCTCACCTCTAGCTTATTGTGCTTATTTTTTCAGTTTTCCAATAAATCCTTAGTTTCAACCAATTCTTTTATCGTACTTTTATCTTCTCTGAAATGCAACGTCTTAGCTTCATCAGGAAATAATAAAGAAGTTCTTTGAATATTTTTATTCGCAAACTTATAAATTTCATCGGTCAAAAAATCCAATGATACATCTCTTAAAGTAACTCTAGTTACCCTCTTTAGATAATTTACCGCTTCGAGAGGTGACAAGGCTAACCATTTTAAATCATCCTCACTACTATTGATTTCATTGGCATTTCTTACTGTAGAAATATACTTTTTGTAATAATTGATATGTGAGTCCAATAAAGCAATATTGGTCATTAGGTTGTTTTCAATGGTGAGAAGCCCATTGAAAATTCTTTTCATTATTTTCCCCTCGAACAAAAACATTGAAAAAATAACAAAAAATGCTTAATGTAAAAATGTTTTATGAAATATAATTGATGGTTAGTGTAATGATATCTCCAGCTAATTCTGTTTGTTTTTAAACAGCTTGCATTTTAAAACAGAAACTTTACAAATTAAATTATTTTTTCTTTCCAATTTCCCCATGTGGAAATTTTTATAAAATTTCGATGTAAATTAAAAAAATAAGAACTCTGTGAGAAGCAAAATTATTTTGTTCGTTAACCAGATGGAGTAAAGAATTTTTAATGTCTTTTAGTTCCATTATCTTTGACAATAAAAACTTAATCCCATCTTCTTTGGCTTTTGGGTTCGCTTCCTCAAAAAGCTTTTGATAGTTATGTTGTCCAGGAACCTTGATTAAATGAATGCCATAATTAAAATATGGCGTCTTCGTCTGGGTGTGGCCTCCGGCCACACATACTCGACTCATATTTTAATTATATCCGGCAAGGTTTTGCCATTCCGGAAATGAGCAACAATGCCATGGTAAGCAATTCTGCAGAGCAGAGCCTGGCCCATGCTCAACGACCAGAATGGATTTTCTCCCCGAGAGAAAAGGGTTCCCAGGTTTGGAAAGGGTAAGCCCAGCAGAGTCTACAGGCAATGCCTAGACCATTCGGGCAACTACCTAGCGTGTGAAACTGGGCGTTACGTCCCAGGATTTGGAGTTTCCCTTTTTGCCGAAAGGTGATCAGAAATTCCATTTTTTGGAATTTCAGAGAGCCAACTCTCGTCAACTCAAGCAGCAGCCGCAGAAGCCCATAGCCCGCCCACTCAACACTAAGCCACGGCTCACGCGCGTGGGAAGGAGTAGGTGTATGTCCTGGTGACTGGTTTTATATGGCCAGTTTGGACTATACCGCAAAGCAGGTGAACCCTAATACTGGGTCCTTGGTGACTGCGTCAACACTACGGCGGACGCCTGTAAATATTAAGTTAAGTTAAGATTAAATGAATGCCAAGATGTTCAGCACATAGAAATACGCCGATTGGGGAGCAAGAGCATTTTACATTGGCAGTATTGCTGCAGTCTTCAGCAGAGCACTTATATAGTGAATAATTTTTCATATTATGGCGAAAATATAGACTCTTACTATGTAAGATTTATTGATGTGTTAAAGATTGCTTATCATATTATAGAAATACCCTCCTTGGTTCATGAGCTCTTCTCTGGTACCTATTTCGAGGATCTTTCCACTCTCCAAAACCATCACAGAATCAGCTTCCGAAATTGTTTTGAGGCGATGAGCAATCATAATGGTCGTTCTTCCAGCCATCACGTCTTTAATAGCTGAGAGAAGCAATTGCTCAGTTTTAGAGTCAAGCGCACTCGTGGCTTCATCGAAAATCAGAATCTTGGGATTCCTTATGAGAGCTCTGGCGATCGCTATTCTCTGTTTCTGCCCTCCACTTAGCATACTTCCTTTGATCCCGACCTGTCTTTCGAACCCATCTGCATACTTGGGGTCCATGATAAATTCAATCGCTTGGGCTTTCCTTGCTGCCTCTTCGATTTCTTCTAAGCTTGCCTTTATACCGTATGAAATATTTTCTGCGATCGTTCCTGTGAAAAGCACAGGCTCTTGCCCCACAAGACCAATTTGTTTTCTTAAATGCTTCAAATTATAGCTTTTGAGATTTATGTCATCAATTAAAACTGAGCCACTTAAAGGATCATACAAACGCATGACTAGCTGTATAACTGTTGATTTGCCTGAGCCTGTCCTGCCAATAATAGCAAAGCGTTTGCCAGGCTCCACAGTAAAATTGACTGACTTGAGAGCCATGTAGTTTCTATTTGGGTAGCAGAAAACGACATCCTTAAGCTCAATTTTGCCTTCAATTTCTTTTTTCTCTCCTTCTTTGGTGTTAACTTGTATTGAAGGCACATAATCCAAGATCTTGAAAAGTCGCTTTCCAGCCTCGATTCCATTTTTCACATCAGGAGCGAAAATTCCAGCCATAAAGATTGAGCCAGAGCCATACATGC
Source organism: Blepharisma stoltei (assembly GCA_914767885.1). Lineage (NCBI taxonomy): Eukaryota > Ciliophora > Heterotrichea > Heterotrichida > Blepharismidae > Blepharisma > Blepharisma stoltei. Next base: position 10,564 of record CAJZBQ010000043.1, read on the forward strand.
AAATAATAATCGCAATGACCATTTCTTTGAAATCATTGTACCCGTCCACCACAAGTTTAGAGCCGAACCAAAAAATCAGCGCATAAACACCAAAAAAGAGCCCATGTCCGAGGCCATATGTGATTCCAGAGGCCTGTGCCTTTTTCTGGATATTTTTGAACTCCATCGTGATAGGTTCCAGATACCTTTCAAGCATGACAGTTTCCAAATTGAATGCCTTTGCAGTCCTGTAGTTCATGATGGCATCAGCAGCAAGGGCAGTGCAAGACTCATAATTGAATTTGACGACACCTACAGATTGAGCCATAAAAGTGGATCCGATTGCGAAAACAATACAAGGAACAATTGAGAGAAAAACTAATGACATCCTCCAAGAGTACCCAGCAGAAACCCCGTGAGCTACTGCTAAGCCGCTTAGGACACCAACAATGATCCCAAACATATTTCCACCAAGGCCGTTGACTTTTTCACAGTCATTGCAAAGTCTCGCAGAGAGGGCACTGCAATTATTTTCTGGCAAGTCAAAGAAGGCTGCTTCATAGCTGAGGATAGCTCTGAAGCTTTCTTTCCTCATAGTAGCTGTAATATTAGCGCTCATTTTTGGGTAGCAGACACTTTCAAGGATCAAGCCGACACAAACCCAGAAGGCCAAAAAGAAAAGCCAGCCAGCATATCTTGCACTTTCGCTTACCATGTCGTCACCCTCATCAGAAAGAACAAAGATTTCATTACCTGCAAAGAACCCTACAAGTGGATAAGAAGACCCAACTAAGCAAGAGCCAATAACTCCAAATAGTAGCCAGACTCTTTCTTTTTTAGTTATCATCATCATTTTCTTTCTGACGTTTTTGGCGTCTTCTTTTTGAACCTGCTCAGCTTCTTTGGTTTTAGTTTCGTCCATATCAGTGATTTTAGCCTTTACTTGCTCATCGTCCATACTCTGCTGCTGGATTTTCTGCATTTTGATTAAATGATAATACTTGCCTTTCTGCTTCATCAGCTGCCTATGGTTACCAAACTCAAAGACATTACCTTGGTCAATCATAATGATAAAAGTTGAGTCTTTAATAGTAAGCAGGTTCTGAGCAATCGTAATTCTGGTGCTGTTGGGCATTGCTTTATCAATTGCTTCCACAACTTGATGCTCTGTCTGCCTATCAAGGGCACTTGTAGCTTCATCAAGCAGGAGGATTTTTGGGTTTCTGATAAAAGCCCTTGCAATTGCAATTCTTTGTTTTTGACCTCCAGAAAGCTGAGAGCCTTTTGAGCCTGTTGTGGTTTGGTACTTGTTTGGCAGAGCATCAATAAAACTATGAGCTCCAGCTTCTTGTGCTGCGAACTCAATTTCTTCTTTCGTCGCATTTTGTTTTCCATAGCGAATATTCTCATATATGCTGGTATTGAATAGTAATGGCTCTTGCGAAACCAAGCCGATATTGGCTCTTAAGAAATCTGTGGGGTAGTCCATGATATTGTTGCCATCAATTGTGATAGTCCCTGATGTTGGCTCATAATACCTCAGTAGTAGCTGAACAATTGTACTCTTGCCTGAGCCAGTGCTCCCAACAACTCCCAGGCGCTGTCCTGATTCTAGTTCAAAACTTAGGCCTTTCAGAATTTCTGAGTTAGGAGCAGAAGGATAAGCGAAGTGGACATCAGTAAAAGAAATTGCTCCCACTATTTCTTGTTTAAGAGTCCCTTGCTGGAGTTTACTTTTATTTTCTAATACATTTTTGATACTGAGAGCCGCAATTCTGCCTTGGTTGATTAGCTTAATGCTTGGAATGCACAATGAGATATTGTTGAAAGCCATCAAGGAGACCATGATAACAGTAAGGACCATTCCGACATCATAAATTTCACCTTCGATTCAGCTTGTTTGATTACTATGGATCATATAAGCGCCGAGCATGTAATTGCAGCCATTCATGAGCATGTAAGAGCACATTCCTAATGCGGTGCCTCCTCCTATCTTGAGACCACTAAGGAACATAGACTTTTGAGAATCAGCAACTGCGTCAAAATATTTTTTGGCTTCATGCTTTTGACCGTTAAGAGAAGAGACTGTTTTAATTTCTTGTAAAGCTTCTTCAGCGATCCCACCTGCTATTTTATAAGATGAGTCTGCTTGCTTAGCACTTTGCTCCAGCCCAGAGTTCGATAAGAAAAATCCTGACACAATTGCCGGCCCAAAACACAAGCAAAACAACTGAATTTGGCATCCTCTCACAAGGCCAATGATGAAAGCAGCGAAAATCATGCTTATTGTGAAGATTAAAACTACAACTTTGTCGCCAGTTGCCCTCTCAATGCTCAAGGTTTCGGTTGTTACGGATTGAGGAAGTTCTGCGACTTGCCTTAAATCAAACCAGCCAGGGTCACAGCCCATAATAGCCTTAAAGTAATGGATTCTATATTGATAAGATTGCCTTGCACCGACATTGACAAAAGAACTTACAGCTAAGTATCCACAGCACATGAAGACAAAGCCACTCGCAGTAAGTTCATATGCTACTACTTTAGCCTTATCATAAAACTCATTTGCTGTGGTTCCTGGGCCCATAGAGCCAAAAAAGTCTCCCATAAAATAAAAAAAGAGAGGCTGCAGAGCTCCCATGCCCATCGATGCACATACCCCGACGAAAATTAAAAAATAATCATATTTGGTGGCATATTTGTAGAGATCTTTAAGAGAAGCTTTGGGCTTATCCTTCAAATTCTCTCTTGTACTTTGAGTCTCAAAAGGTTTTTCTTCGTCTTCCTCAACTTTCATTATATTGGTGGAATTTTTGTGATCTGTGAATAAATATGAAATTCGATTGATGACGAAGGCAGAAATATGAGAGAATTAATTTAAAACAAAAAAGGCATGCAATTGAGTAGAAGGATTTTATATTTTTCTAAATATTTGGGCAAAATCTAAGAAAGAAATCAATATTAGAAAAGATGTGAAGGTCTCTATGATAAGAATCCTTTTAAATAGAATTTTGTGATTTTTTCTCTTTTAATTTTATAGTTCTAGAAATGGCCTAATTTTTAGCCTAAATAAGCAAAAATATAACTCATTAAATTTTACAGATAGCCTTTAGATACAAATTTGCTGTCAAATTGTCGGCTCGCTAGTTAAAATCTATCGAATATCAATACAACTAAGGAAATTCAACGTTGCCACTTAAATTATTCATTTGATTTTTGTTCCTCGCTAATCACTATGCTGGCAGCACATTTTGATTAGAGGCCACCTATAAAAGTGTATGATTGATAAATAATTATAATAAATATGGAAGAATAGAGGCAGCAATTTATTAAATTTTAAAAGAGATTTAAATAAAGTTAAGTTTGATTCGATGATATTTGAATATTAATGCGACTTTGATTTAAAAATTAATGATAGTTTGCTCCTTGCTTAAATAAAGAGTAATTCCCCCATTTTTTACTTTCTATTGATTGCTTCAAACAGTCCTTCGCTTCAATTAAACCCATTCAAAGTGGATTTGATCCGGAATTATGAATGCTAATACGAAAACTCCTCCTTTGTTGGCCAAAAATTCTTTCTCGTGACCAAGGGGGAGCAAGAGAGGTTTTCTTTATCATTAAGAATCTCTATCGTTGCTAGAATCTCAAACGTCTTCCTCAACTTTCATTTTTATTGGACAAATTTTAGTTTGTAAAAATTAGTATAAAATTAGAGAGATGAACGAAAGCAGAAATATAATAGAGTAAATTTAAAACGAAATCTTTTCAAGGCAAGCTCTAATTTTAGGATACTAACTTTATATTTTCCTAGAATTATAGACAGAATCTATGAATGAATTAATATTGAGCAAAAATAAGTCAAGTCCCTATAAAAAGAGTCTTCTCAAGCTTAACTATTTTTGAGCTCCCTTTTATTTTATAGATTATAGAAATGACTTATATAACCAACATCGAAAAGATATAATGCATAAAAGATTTTAGTTGAGATTTTAAGCACAAAATGACTGCTATTTGCTTTAGAATTCAATTAATACCAAATAATTTATATAATAAGAGTCCTTGATCTTTAATTTTGAAGTCAATGCAAGCACAATTAATTAAATAAATTTTTGCTTACTCCCCCCCCCCCCTCCGTGAGCGAACAAAACCATTAGAAAAATCGCCATTTTTTGACCAAAAACCCACCCTCCGTGAGTGAACAAAAATTTTTTTTAATAGAAAAAATTTTAATGGAAAAAAATTTTGATATATAAGTGATAATTAGTATAATGAAATCTAGAGCTAATTCTGTTTAATTTTAAACAAATTGCGTTTTTAAAACATAAATTTTGCAAATTTAAATTAATATTTGCTTCCCAATTTTTGCAAATTAGGATTTTTTTAAATTTTCGAAAAAAATATTTTTTATAAAATTTATATATAAATTTTTTTTAAAAAAAAAAATTAACCCCCCTCCGTGAGCGAACAAAATTTTTTTGTTCGCTCACGGAGGGGGGGGGGGGAGTTAAGACATTTCTTTCCTTTCTTTAGCTATTGAGCAGCTTATTTTTGGTAAATTTAAATCAATTCGCTAGTGAAAAGTTTTAATGTTTTTGATATATAATTTATGATAATCAAAATATTAGTATCATTAATTTTCTGTCTTCAAAATGGAGAACCCTCTTTTGGCAAATTATAATTATGAGATATGCTTATCTGGCTAATATATCTGGGCTCTGGCAAGGAAGTAAAAGCCTAAAATGCGTATTGCAGAGCTTCTCCTGCTATTAGGCAATAATCAAATACGGTAGAAGCTGGGACCTTTAGAGTGCTTGAAGGACGCAAGCTCAAGAGATGTAATAGTGTTCATCTAAGGATCTAAAGGCCCGATTGGCCATTCAAACTGGAGATCAATGTCTGGCTGGATTTGTAGAGAGGCGAACTGTGAAAAGCTGATTAAAGGAAGCTTCAATTTTGTGACATGGAATAGAGACAAACTTTAATAGATTGACTGATATATAATGATTATATTAAGATTAATTTATAAATGATTAAAATTTTATCTCAAATATCAATGATCTTTATTGTTAAAATTCGAAAAAAATCGTTTTAATGAAAAAAACTCACGCTCCTTGCTTAAAAAACCCATTCTCGGAAACTAAGATGGAGTTAATACCATGCGCTTTTAAATAGGCATCATCTTTAAGCAAAGATGATAAATGAAGTTAATTTTTATATAATATTTTTCAATAAATTGCAATCGCTTATTGCTGAGATCATATCCAAATCAACAATTTTGAGAAAAGATTTCGCTATAAAATTAGTAACAGCAAAATAGCTGAATACAGTTTTGAAATATTTTTCAGTGTTTAAGCCTGAAAGGTAATAATTAAAATAAATAATAGAAAAGTTAATCTAATAAATTTCCTTAAATAAATTCAAAGAATTCAATGAATTCAAAAGTATACACTTTATGTTTCAATTCAGATAGGGAATTTCAAAATTTGATTATTTCAGCAAATTAGCTATTTTTCGAGCCAGTAAAAAACCAGTGATGAAGGAACATAGCAAATATCACTTATATTTCCTTTATGAATCAAGTATTAATTCATAACCAATTTTTAATTGTCTTTTTCTCTTACTTCTTTATTTAAAATATATGCTTGAGAGGAAATTAAATGATCCTTTTTAAAAAGATAAGCCCATTATCCAATTTCTTTTCAAAAATTTGTGTCGTTTATTTGTTTTCTTCATGTAACTGTTTTATTTTCTATAAATTGATATGCTTATGAGTTTTCTAATAAATCACATTGCATTCGGTAAAAGTGTTCATTTCTTTTTTCTTTACTGGACGCTAAATATGATAAGCGTTCCATATTTTGGCTGGCCTATAAAACTATGGAAGCAGACGAGCAGCACATTCTTAGTGAAGATGAGATCGAGCTTGCAGAACAAAATAACACCTCAGGGCACTCTTCGAGGGAAGACGAAGAAAAAAAGGAAAAATTGCAACTCACTCCTCAGCAACTTGAAGATATACAAACTGGGCCAGAAGGGCTTGAATCGGCAGAAGCACATAGACGGTTCGAGCGAGACGGGCCAAACGAACTACCTGAAAAGAGAGTCAACCCCTTCCTTAAATTTTTGTCATATTACTGGGGACCGATGCCAATTATGATCTGAATTGCCTTTATAATAGAGCTAATCCGACTGTCATACATCGATTTTTGTGTTCTGTTCATTCTCCAATTCTTCAATGGCTTTGTTGGCTGGTACGAAGAAAAAAACGCAGGAAATGCAATAGAAGCTTTGAAGAAAAACTTAGCACCAAAGGCAAAAGTGAAGAGAGACGGAGAATGAACTACCATTTTGTCTAGAGAACTTGTACAAGGCGACAGAATTAATATTAAACTGGGAGACATTATTCCTGCAGACTCGATTTTAGGACCTGGGTTTGCAGAAATTGACCAGTCTTCCTTGACAGGAGAAAGTTTGGCAGTAACAAAGTTTGAAGGAGAAATGGTCTATCAAGGCTCTATTTGCAAAAAAGGAGACTTAGAAGCGATTGTAGCTGCAACAGGCTCAAACACATTTTTTGGAAAAACTTCTACTTTGGTCGGTCAAGCAACAGGAAACAGAGGAAACTTTCAAAAAATAATATTAAAAGTGACAGGGATCTTGATGGTTGTCTCCTTTGTCCTGGTCACCATTATCTTAATCGTTGTTATAACCAAAGGAAATGCCTTCCTAGAAACTCTTGCTATATGTGTCGTTATCCTTGTAGCATCAATTCCTATTGCAACACAAGTGGTCTGCACAGCCACAATGGCTGTAGGTGCCCACGCATTAGCCAAGCGCCAAGCAATTGTAAGTAAGCTAAGCTCAATTGAAGAACTCGCAGGAATGCAAATTCTGTGCAGTGATAAAACAGGGACTCTCACCAAGAACCAGCTTACAGTGAAGCATCCTGTCGCCTTAAAGAAAAACACAAGAGAAGACATTTTTATTATTGCAGGTCTTGCATCCAAAAAAGAAGCTGCCTCACAAGATGCAATTGATAAAACCATCTATGAGTACGCCACCAAAACATTGGAAATCAAATTTGACCATTTCGAAGAGCTCGAATTCGTCCCATTTGACCCAAGTAATAGACGAACTGAAGCAACCATAAAGGACAAAGTAACTGGCCAAATATTCAAATGCACAAAAGGAGCTCCTCAGGTGATTCTGAGAATGTCCAACGACCCAAGCTTGGTTGATGAAGTTTCTAAACAAGTACAGTATATAGCTTCAAGAGGCTACAGGACAATTGGAGTCGCCAGATCTGACGAAGACGGCGGCTGGGACATGATTGGCCTGATTCCTCTATATGATCCTCCTAGAGATGACACCAAAGAAACGATCCAAAAAGCAAAACAAATGGATGTCAAAGTAAAAATGATCACAGGTGACCAGCTTGCCATTGCCCAAGAAACAGCCCACATCTTAGGGCTCGGTGACAAAGTGTACAATTCTGAAGTGCTGAATACAGAAAACACCATAGCCCAAAAAGAAGTGGTTAATAAAATTGTTGAAGAGGCTGATGGATTTGCTGAGGTCTTCCCTGAGCACAAGTTTGGGATTGTAAAAATCTTGCAAGAGATGGGATTCAGAGTGGGGATGACCGGAGACGGAGTTAATGATGCACCTGCACTCAAGCAGGCAGATGTAGGAATTGCTGTAGACGGAGCAACTGATGCAGCTAGGGCTGCTGCTGATATTGTGTTGACCTCTGCAGGTCTTTCAGTCATCATCGAAGCCATATACAGGGCCAGGAAGATTTATCAGAGAATGAATAATTATTGTATATATCGAGTAGCCTGCACGGTGCAGCTTCTTTTATTTTTCTTCATTACAATGTGTGCTATAAATCCAAGCCGCGACTACGACTGCAAGCCAAAAGACCCGAAAGACACTTGGTGTGACGATGTTCCTAACACTTTTGCCTTGCCAGTTATAGCTATTGTCCTTATTACAGTACTTAATGACGGTACAATTATTTCTATTGCATATGATAAAGTGACGGTATCACAAAAGCCTGAAAAATGGAACTTGACCCTTATGTTCTTCAATTCCTGCACTCTTGGATCTATTGCTTTGGTATCTTCTATTATACTGGTGTTATTAATGCTGATGCATATGGACCATGAGGACCCTTCAGACTTCTTTAAAGGCTTTGATATCAGCACTTTTACTTATGGAGAAATCCTCACTGCATTATATTTGAAGGTATCCATTAGCGACTTCTTGACACTATTTGCAGCAAGAACAAGCCGATTCTTTTGGACCAGGACACCAAGCAAGATATTGATTTTCGCCTTTATATTTGCCTGCTTTGTGGCAACAATCTTTTCTTGCTATTGGTGGCTCAATGTGATTAATGACTCGAGCAGTATTCCGAATATGGAGTCTATTTCATGGAGACTTGCTGGATTTATCTGGGGCTATGATATTGTGTTTTTCTTAATCCAAGATACAGTTAAAGTGTTAGAGCTCAAAGGAATTGCAACTTATTACAGTTATGCTGGAAAAGAATCTGGATACACAGGGCAAATTCTGCGAGACAGCTTCCTCAACTTTAATTCGCCTGCAATGCAAAGCATCGTCAAGAAAGCCACTTCATCATTTTTCCAGATGCCAAGTTAATTTACTGATTAATATAAATATTATCATAAATTTGTTTGACTTTCTCTAACCGGATTCCTTCTCTTTATGTCTGATTAGAAAGCCTATTTCTTTTAACTTTTTTTTATTTCAGTGTAGTCTTCGTTGGCAAGCTTTTCTACTTCTTTGAAATTAGAAATGGTCGGGAATTCGTCTTTATTGTAGCAGCCTAATCATAGGTGATAGAAATCCAATTCAACAATTTGTCATAAAAAAAGAAACATTTTTAGCTTGGCTAATTTGATTTTTAAACAATGTTAAAGCATTTATTGTTTCATCAGTTATTTCATTGTATTCCAAGTCTTTAACTCCCCCCCCCGTCTGTGAGAGAACAAAAAAAATTTTGTTCACTCACTGAGGGGGTTAATTTATTTTTTTTAAAAAAATTTTTTTTCGAAATTCAAAAAAATCCTAATTCGCAAAAATTGGAAAGCAAATATTAATTTAATTTATAAAATTTATGTTTTTAAAAAGCAATTAGTTTTAAAATTAAACAGAATTAGCTCTAGATTTCATTATAATAATTATCATTTATATATCAAATTTTTTTTTTTCCGTTGTTTCCTCACGGAGGGTGGGTTTTTGGGCAAAAAATAGCGATTTTTCTAATGGTTTTGTTCACTCACGGAGCGGGGGGGAGTAAGAGTTTTTAAAGGCCATTTCATAAGGTCGGGGAAGTATGCTCATTTAATTTCTGAGAACTTTGCAAATGTCTCATCATTGGTAAAAGATCTTTTTTTAAAATGCTGGGCTTGACTTTTATAGTTATCAACAGATATTCTTAATAAAATTTTATGCTGCTTCAAAAATTCCACTTCAGCTTTAGTAGCCTCAATCATTTGAGGCATTTTGGCTTGATGCTGTGTAAAGAACTCTCTGCGCTTTGTTCTTGATCAATATATTTAATTAAGTCAGATAAATGTTCATTATATAACTTTGTATTAATAGATTATCGCGATTAATTATTACACTCGATACTTGCTAGGGCTATATTGAGTAATAAAAGATGATAACTCAGGCAAAGCTCCTTGGAATGTTAGCGAAAAAGGGCTGAATTTTTTATTTTCAGGTGAATTATTTGAAGTGAGTGATTCGGTATGAACTTCTGTTAAATTTGAGTGTGTCCTCAGCGACGGTGAATGAGTGGCGGTGCTGATTTTGGAAAAAGTTTTGAGCTTCGGCATAAAATGAGGGTTATCGATACCGCCGATATACTCAGGCTCATATTGGGTGTTTGGTCTCCAGATTTTCTGATTCTCTGGTGACCATTTTCTTGGGGTTGAAATTTTTTGTAGGAAGGCTGTGGTTGGCTTCGAGATTTTCTCAATGCTTTTCATGTCAATTGTTTTGCTTGACTTTTCTTCGTCCTCTTCATTTTCAAAAATAAGCTCAGCGTCCCATCTTCTTCGGCTAAAGCACATAGTTTGCCTCATGTAATTTGGCTCCTCGAATGGATTGATTTTTCGGGCATTTTTGGTGGTTATTGATCTTTCAGGCAGTTTTGGCACTTTTTTGTCAGGGATTGGAAGGGATATAAATAAATTGGTAGGTGATTCTTGCTGCGAGTTAGCCTCTCTTTTTATTAAATAAGGTAAAAGTCTTGACTCTTGCAGTTTTTTACAGTTATAAGTGATTCCTGATATTTTTAATTTTGCTTTTCTGAGCTCTTCAAGCTCTTTTAGAAGTTTTTGTCTGGCAATTGCTTCTTCGTCAGGCTCTGCTTGAGAGTCTACCGCACTTAAGGCATCTTCATTATCAACGCTTTCTGGAGTTGGAGATTTTTCAATAGTTTCAGGCTGTGGAATCGTAAGCTGATTTTCTTGAGAAATTGCCTTATTTTCCAGCTCTCCTTTAGCGTCTAATGCTACTTTTTTAAAGATTTCCATAACAGCTTTTTTCCTCATTGGTCTGAGCCTCACTTGTCTTCGCCATTTTTTGACTTTTAGTCTTAGAAGCCTAAAGTTAAGCTTTTTCTTTTTATAAAATCTTCTGATTTTAAATATTGCAATTTTTTCTCTTATTTCTTTAAGCCTTTTTTGCTTATTACTTTCTTGCCTTGCTAACATAACACAAACTTTTGCGTGGAACCTTTGCATTACAGGAACCAAAGTTTTATAGGCATGGATTACTTTTGCTTCATAAAGAATTTCATAAACATTTTGAAGCCTGAATATTTTTTTCCTAAAAATGTAAATTTTGCACAATTTTTGTATTCTTTTTGCTGCGATGTCAGGCATTAGACCGACACCGAAAATCATATAATCGTTTTGCCTTCTTAAATTTCCTAAGCAGTTAATGGTTTTTTTGTTTATGATTTCAGTGATTTCCTAGCTCCGCCATCAACAGCAAGCAATTTTTTTTTTTAATTTTCGATAAAAAATCCAATTACAAAATTTAAATTTGATATAATTTCACTTATCATAGAAAAAAAATTTTTGATGGAAGCTAATTTTCGGGCGAAGCGGAAAAAACCCCGCTGGGTTTTTTTCCGCCAACTTTTTCACCTTTAAATTTATAGGAAAATTTTGAATTTTCTCCAGATGGCGGAAAAAAAACCCATAATAACAAAAAAGTAGTGGCGGAAAAAAAACCCAGCGAAAACAAAAACCGTCAAAGTCAGAGGAAAAAAACCCCAAATGGTGCTAAAAACGGAGGAAAAAACCCCAATATATAATATAATTAAATGCTTAAAATGATAGGCAAATATTAGAGAAAATACAAATAAATATTTATAATTTAGTTACAATAAATCAATTAAAACAATATTAATATATAGATGTATAGATTTATTCTCAAAGTAACTATAAAGCTATGATTAACAAAAATAATGGAAAAATATAAAAATCAACTATAAAAAAAAATTACATTCAAAACCTGGCGGAAAAAACCCCGAAACGGTGCAAAAACCAGAGGAAAAAACCCCGAGTATGGGGTGAAAATTGGCGGAAAAAACCCCCAATATTTTTTTTTTATAATAATTTTTTTTTCAAATATTATCAGCGAGGATAGATTTTTATATAACGATGACACCCCCTCAATCTTCATGTCTATTGCAACAAAAATGCAATTTTTTAATATAAAAATTTTATATAGAAAAAATAATTTTCATGTCGCTTGCAACAAATTTTCGATGCGCATCTTAAATTTTTTCGTACTTTTTTGCTAGATAAGTTTAATAAAATGGCGAGCGATTGCAATAGCCGTCCAAATCTTGATGAGAAGGTCATTGATACGTCTACAGCAACGCTGTTTTATGGTTTTTTTTTGAGAAACTCACCTAGAGAAAAATGCATTAAATGTTTTTTTTATAAAAATGTTGTGTTGAGTAGGCATGAAAATTTTTTCGAAAAATTTTTGTTGCAATAGACATGAAGATTGAGGGTGTCATCGTTATGTTTGTGGATTTATAAATATTCAATACAATGGGTGAACGGATACAATTCAGCATATTTGCTCCAGTCTCATCAATCAGGTTAAGACTAAGTTTATATGCTTCCTTTATTATGAGCTTTTCAGGATATGTCGAGGATGAATAAAAGGTGAGCTAGTCTTATGCGTTGCAGGCGGATGCACGTTTTGCTAGTACAGGATTTGTCGTAGTGGATACAAGTTAAACTGGCATAGCCCCTATATGTTATTTTGATCTCTGTAGAACAATATCTAAAGATCAAAAGTAGCTATCTAAAAAATTCATCTAACAATGGCAAAGACCATTTGTATGGCCAGTTCACGTTTGGCTTGACAAATACAATCTATAGAAAAAGTTTGCAAAGCCAAATCTGTAATTGCTATAAAAATAACAATTGTCATTGCCATTTTGACTTGTAAGATCGCTATTTTACCTCTTAAGGTATTCTTTCATAACGATCTATATAGGATATATCGCAGTTGGATGCAGGATGATCTCTACAGGATGTGTCGCAGGCGAATACAAAAATAAGCAAGAACAGGATGTGCCACAAGTTGACACAAGATGAGCTAGTGCAGTTTGTGTCGCAAGTGAATACAAGATGAGCTATAGAAGTTTCCTATGTTTGGCGCTGTAAGGCCGATAAATTCTGATCGGAATTTATCGGTAGGTTGCACCAAATCAATGCCTTGGTCGGACCAAAAAGCGATTTGGTCCGACGAACTTGGAAAGCTCCTGGGAAAATGTCTGCGCTTTTAGCGCTATATAGAGGAAACCTCTATAGTACATGATGCATCGAAAGTAAATATATGGTTTAGTATTGGATAGTATTAAAGTAAATTTTTCACCTTCTTGTTTATTATTCAAATAACTTTTTATAATTAGAACGCTGAATGATTTAGCAATATATAAATAGCTCATAGATTGACAAATTAGAATGAATTAGCTTAATAATTAATTAATTAATTAATAGGTAATAAGCATTAAAAATCTATCCTCGCTGATAATATTTGAAAAAAAAAATTGGGGGTTTTTTTCCGCCAATTTTCACCCCATACTCGGGGTTTTTTCCTCTGGTTTTTGCACCGTTTCGGGGTTTTTTTCCGCCAGGTTTTGAATGTAAATTTTTTTTTTATAGTTGATTTTTATATTTTTCCATTATTTTTGTTAATCATAGCTTTATAGTTACTTTGAGAATAAATCTATACATCTATATATTAATATTGTTTTAATTGATTTATTGTAACTAAATTATAAATATTTATTTGTATTTTCTCTAATATTTGCCTATCATTTTAAGCATTTAATTATATTGTATATTGGGGTTTTTTTCCTCCGTTTTTAGCACCATTTGGGGTTTTTTTCCTCTGGCTTTGACGGTTTTTGTTTTCGCTGGGGTTTTTTTTTTTCCGCCACTACTTTTTTTTTTATTATGGGGGGTTTTTTTCCGCCATCTGGAGAAAATTCAAAATTTTCCTATAAATTTAAAGGTGAAAAAGTTGGCGGAAAAAAACCCAGCGGGGTTTTTTCCGCCTCACCCCTAATTTTCTGAAGGCATTATTTGATTTTTTTTGCTTGCTTACAGAAGGAGAAAAGTAAGTAGCAAGTACGTCTTCATATTTTTTCCTAATTAGATACCCTCTGGTGACTTTTTGTATTTTCGTAGCTGATTTTTCCATTTGTTGAGATTCCTTTTTAAGTCTTATCATTTCTTCTTTGACTAGCAGCAGCTGAGAGTCTAAAAATGCTGCTTTGTCAGCGATTGACTTGAAATAGTTCACTTTTTCTTTTACATTTTTATGCTTTTCTTGCAAATTTATGTTCAGTTTTGAATTGAGCTCTTTGCGGAGGACTTCTTTTTGCAATGAGTTATCTTGAAAATTCTTACAGTTTTTGCTGAGTGACTCAACTGTTCCGTAGTAGCTTCGAGACCGTGGAGAAATCGAGAGCGATAAATATCGTTTATGAACAGGTTTATAAGTAATTTTATCCATTTTATGAGTCATGCTAAACTGACTTGCATTTATTTCTATGTTAATATCTCCTAATTATGCAATTTTATTTCAATTTCTATTAGTTAGCTGTTAACAATAGTAATTATTGATTTGAGAAAAATAATTCAGTAAGCGTCTCTTCGTGAATATAAAACCTTTCTTTTAGCTCATCAATGACCTGTTTACAAAGAATCAACTGACTCTCACCTTTGTCTAACCTATAGAACTGAGGAAGATATAAAATATCCCTGAATTTTATGATATCTTGGGTATCACTATTACTTTCAATGCCTTTAAAATTCAGCGCATTCATTAGTCTCTCTGTAAACTCTAGAGAATAGTATATATATTGTGGCTTTGGGATGGCTCTTCTAAGGCGAAGCTCATGCTCAACACCTTCTCTCAAAGTGCGCTCAGTTAAATTAGTTAAATTCTTTATATATCGCATGATCAATTCTGCTTGTAGCTCATAAGTTCCTATGAAAACTCCTCTGAGCATGCCGATGATGCCGAATCCTGGAAGATCAGGGTGGATCGTATTTAGAAAGCTCACAGCTGGGAGAACATTGTCATGACCATCATAATTAAGGATTTCCAATATTTTCTCATCACAAAATGTCAAATCAGCTTCATAGCCAGTGCATCAAATGACTGCTTCAGCTTCCAGTTCTCTTTCGTTGTCAAGAACTAAGCTATTTTCTGTCAAATTAATCGGTTTTCCTTTGATAATTTGGATTTTGCCATCTTCCAAACATTTTTTATAGTTAATGTTGACTATCGAAAAAGAATTAGACTGCTCATCTTCCGGCAAAATAACTAAATCTGGATGTCCTGGATTCTCAGCCAGTCGGCGAAATCCTTTCTTCATTTCTTGCCCAATTTCCACAGATTCTCGTGAAATTAATCAGTTTTGGAGTGATTTTGTTTTACTAAAAAAATCAATAGGTATGCCATGATAATATTTAGGCAGCAAATAATGCGGCTTTCTAATTACTTGTATGACCTCGCTTGCATAGTTTGCTAAATCTTCGGCTATATCACAAGCACTTGTGGAAGCGCCAACTATAACAACTTTTTGCCCAATAAATTCCTTACTCCCCATTTAAATTGGAACAAAATATAGATAAATTTCCTTTTTTGGGCACTTTTAACCCCACTTTAAACCGGTATAAATTTTTTCAATACCAAAATTTTATATGTGAAAATACTAATTTTATAAAATTAGCTCTAATTTAAAAAGGCAACTATAATGCTATTCAAACAGTTTCACACTGAATAATTCTTTAAAAAATAAATTAAAATTCAAATATTTTACTCGATTTATTTATTTTCAAATTTTATACAAAGAAAGATTTAATATAATTTTTTTTAAAAAAAATCACCTCCTTTAAATTGGAATAGGATTTTTGTTCCAATTCAAAGGGAAAGCTAGGGGTCTCTGTATTTTCCACTGTGTAAATTTTTCAGTTTTAATAAACAGCAATCATCAACAGGGAATATTTCTTTTGTGTGGAAGCCGTTTGCTACAATAACATAAGGGAAATCTTTTTCGAAAATCTGCCCAGTTACAGTGTTCTGTCACCTTACAGAGTAGCCTTCTTGAGTTTTGTTGACAAAAGTCGCTTTGCAGTTAAAGAGAAAATTATCAATTAGTGAATGAGACCTAATGTAAGATAAAAAATAGTCCATAACTTCTCTATTGGGTGGGGTGGGATCAGTCGACGATGGTCATGGCATATCGGAAAAGCATGTAAAATATTTGGAAGTATTTGTCCGCAAGCTATTCCATACTCCTATTTCTTCATCAGAATTTTTCCAAATACCTCCAAATGAATTGGACTTTTCAATCACACAAGGTACAAGGCCATAGTCTTTAGCAATTTTACAAGAAATTATTCCTGCTGCACCACCACCTATAATACAAACTTCTTCATCCATTATAAATAATATCAGCTTGAATATAAGCCATTTTTGATTGGTATACAGTACCGCTTTCTCTGAAAGCTTAGTCTAGAAGAGAAGTAGCTGCCAAAAAAATTTTAATCCAAAATTATATGTTTCCATATTATATTTAAACCATTAAATCTAAGCACTACTGTCCATAGGATGCTTGAACTGATTGCACTGAGGTAAGAATTGCTTGAAGCTTGTCATTCAATCTGCCTTCTTGACTCTGCATTTGTCTCTCCAAAGCCATCAGCCTCTTATCAAATTGCGTAAATTTATCATTTATTTGTTCGCTAACTTTCTTTTTGATATACTCTGCTTTTTCAGCCTGAATATCCCTTAAAAAATTTTTGAGCCTCTCGAACTCGTCTTCAAGAACTTGAGTTTTTCCTTCCTTTTTGTCCCGCTTATTTTGCTTGAAATAGTCAAGCTTTTGCAAATAAGTTCTACTACCTCGATGCCTTGCTCAGAACATCAGTGACTCGAACTCGATGACGACATCAAGCATTTCTTTGGTGTCCATCGAAACTTGGCTTTGCTGAAAGTCGTCAAAGGACTTGCCGAGAATTGAAATAAGCAGATTCAGCATGATTAAGATTAAAGGGCTTAAAGTATTCCAGATTTGATTCGCACGCTTGCGACCACTGGGCCTTGCTTGCCAGAGAAATTCAGTCGCCTGAATCCTGTCTCAACAGCAGTCTACTCCCGGGGCCTGGGGCTTGCACCGATGTCCATGAGTCTCGACGGGCTAGGGAGACTCCTCTTGTGCTTACATCTTTCGGTGCTATGGAGGCAAAGGTTAGCCCAATGCCCTCCTGACGGCCACCTCGAGGACTTGTGACACCAAGGGAAAAAAGTCTACGGCCCTCCGGAACCGGTAGGGAAAGAACCCGTAGCCAAAAACCATCCAGATAATTAATACTTCGGACTGGAATGGCACCAGCTGACTCCCAAGAACTACCCACCCCTCACGGCATGCTCAAGGCAATGCTAAGGGTTTATATTTAAAGGGTTTTTCCTTGGTTTAGGCTATAAACTATTTTGGCGCCCGGAGTGGTGCGACCTCCGTCAGGACATATTTTCGCCACCGCCACCATATTAATTATTCAGCATGAGGATAACGTTAAGGATTGAAGCCAATGTAAAAGTTGAGTACTCAGCCCAGTCAAAGCCATCATTTGCAAACCCTCCCATGTCTAGCTCAAAGCTTGCCTTCCAGGCAGATTCGATGTCAAAACGGTTGGTTGCTGAAACATAAAGAACAGCAAATCCAAATGTGGAGTACAGCAAAATCATTAGGAAAGTTACTGTGTCAAAGGCAGCTCGAATGATCAGTCTGACGTAAAATCTTGTTTTGTCAAATGTTCTGAAGTAGACCAGCCCTCTTACTCCCTCTTAACGAAAAATCCTGTTAATTTAAAGGGAGCTAAATTACCTAAAAATGGAAATTTTTTATATAGGCTATCTAAAGGATATGCCTATAGATATTTTGTTCCAAATTAAAGGTAAAGTTAAGAAATTCGCGATTACAGTAAAAAAGGAAAGCCCGTCATAAAAATTGCCAGTTGCACCAATTATACTTCAAGTAAAGCTCAGCGCTAATCTCACAATATCATGATAGTTTATCGCACTCAAGAAATATCCCCATCCTGACGAATACATCTGGAAAACTTCATAAGCCATCAATAATACATTAATAATCCAATATGCAATAAAAAGCCCGATATCAGCTGTCCCGTTTAGTGACAGAATCCAAGAAAGGAACACAATATTCATTGCATATATAAAGGTCAAGAAAAGGTTGAAGTAATAAAAAGAGTCCCATTTGAGCCTGATAATTGACTTAATAAAAGGTGTCTCGTATATCTCAATTATAGGGCACTCTATAATTGCTTTTAGAAATTTAATGCTTTCCCTCGAGCCATTTTGGAAGTTTCAGCTCAGAGGACTAGTTCACATTTGCACCAAAAATTCTGTCTCATTCGTTTGCTCTTCTTGGTCACATATAAAGTCCTCAATTCTAGGTAAAATCGTATGCGAAAATTTTGTGATAGGGAGCTCTCCTTTAGGAGCTGCAAATAAAATGTAGTCATCGTCGTCTCTTTTCCGGAAAATTGCTTCAAGGAATGGGACTATTTGTGTGGAATGGGAGTCCAACACTTTTATTATGTCGTCTCTCAACGCGTGCATGGATTGCTCTAAAGTGTCATAATTTTTGCAAAAAATGATGTCGTTTAACAGAAGGTCGAGACATCTCCTGGATTTTCGGGACATTGCGTAAAAGAGCGGACTTCGGCCAAAGTTGTCTCTGAATATAAGGGCACCCATTTCTTGTGCTTTTACTACGTGCTCAACTAAGTCGAAATAGCAATAATAATGGAGAAGACTGATTTTCATAGGCCCAATGACAGCGGCTATCATGGTGTCATCAGGAGGCTGCCTACTGGTGAGCTTCTTTATGTAGATTTGGTTCAGGATCCCTGAGTCGTAGCCATAAATTTTGATCCCTTGCATACCGTTTATGCTGAACTGTGGCCTGACTATAACATCATCAATTTTCCAAATCTTAATACTTTGGTCCTTTGACGAAGTCGCAATAAATTCATCATCACTTGAGATTTTTAAGCAGTGGATCACAGACTCATGTGCCTTTAGCAGCCTTTCTTGGCGTCTTTCATCAAAATTCCATATTCTGACAGTCCCATCATCAGAGCTAGAAACAATATACTTATCATCGTTAGTAATTTCTACGCTCAGGACTCTTCTTTCATGTCCTCTAAGCACACATACCTGGATTCTCTCATAGAAGTTCCAAATTCTTATAGTTTTATCATTCGAGCCAGATACAATGAATTGCTGATTTCTTGTCAATTGTAAAGAAATATAACGATGACATTGATGAAAATTGGACTCCTATCCCATCCGGCCTCTGTCCCTTTTTGAAGTAGGCATTCAGGTTTGAATATGCCCATCGAAGAGGGAAGTTTTGATTCTCCCCGCAGATTTTCCTGTCTCTGCCTACCACATGTCTTTCCTTTCAGGGCAATCTGGGCACATTCCAGCCATTGCTCTGCCTAGGAAACTAATCCCTTGGATAGGTGGTTTAGAAAAGGGCAGACTTCCATTTCACTCATTTGCACTCTTATGTATATTGAGGCTTCCTTCTTTGGAGCCAAGCAAGGCGATGGATAATGGCTGACTCCGCTTTTTCAAATATTAACTTAACTTGTCAATTGTAGACACTTGATTTCGTTTTTATGGCCTTTGAGGGTAGAGACGAGCTCATAAGTGATAAGGTTTCAGATTATGATATTGCTGTCGTCTCCTCCTGAAATGGCGAATTCATTATCTCTTGTTAATTGGAGGCAAAATGCATGATCTTCATGGCCTTTTAAAATGAAGATTTCTCTTGGTCTTTCAAGACTCCAAACTCTCAGTGTGTTATCTCTGGAAGCCGTGACTATTTTTTGGCTGTCTGTAGTTAATAGGAGAGCGTTTATTGTGTCTGTGTGTCCTGAAAGAACTGCTTCATACTCGGGATCGAGGAGATTTCAGATGTGGATTTTGTGTTCTACTGAGGCTGCTACAACTTGTAAATTATCAAGAGCTATTTGCAGTACGTAGCTTAAAGCTTTTCACTAAAAGACATTTCCTCTAAATTATTTGTTTGAAATTTTTTCTCATGTCCGAAAAAAACTTTGATCTTTTCAGGAATTTTTCTCACTGTAAAAATTTTTCTAACAAATAGGCGAGAGAATGTCCTAAAATAAAAATCGTACAGCCTTTGCAGTATAATTATTTTGGCATGGATGTCTTTCACTGTAGGCCCTTTTTTTAAGTCATCAAATTTCCACATTTGCAGTTTTTCATCTTTTGAAGCTGAAATCAAATAACTACTGTCGCTGGATAAAGCAAGTGCAGTGACTTCTGCCTCGCAACTAGTTAAACTTGCCTCCCTTTTATTATTCAGTGCATTTCACACTACTATTGTATTATCAGTAGATCCAGCTGATACCAAAAATTTGTTATCTCTTGTCACAATCAAATGCTTTACTTCGCCTGCATGTCCTCTCAGTACCTTTTCTTTTCCCAACTCTTCTGTGCTTCATATTCTAATTCTGTGGTCATACGATCCACATATAATAAATCTGTTATCACAACAAATCTTTATATACTTATTATGTGCTTCATTTCCGTCAAACTGATAAACCTGCTTATTGTTTTCCGTTGCGTCCCAAACCCTCATAGTGCAGTCATATGAAGCTGACACAATATACCTGTTATCATTTGTTATGTCCACACAGAGAACCTCGCCATTATGCCCTTCATACGTCAATTTTTTTTCAGTCTCATTAATATAGAACACCACTAAAAGATTATCATTTGAGCCTGTAACTACCCATTCGCTATCTTTTGACACAGCGAGACACGTGATTTGGGCAGCGTTTCCTTCTCTTGAACTTGTTTGGCAAGTTTCAATGTTATAAATCTGCACAAAAATGTATTCAGAGATCGCAATAATGTATTTGCTGTCTTCTGTCAGCTGGAAAAAGCTGATGACTCCTAGCTCTACCAGTGACTTATACTCAGCCCTCTCCTGCACATTTCATATCCTGCATGAAGTGTCTTCTGAGACCGAGACGATATATCTGCAGTCATTAGTAAAAGCGACCTTCGTGACCCCTCCCGCATGCCCTGTGAGCTGAAAAGCTTGATTTTTTTCAAAAACCCACAAGTGGACGATCCCATCAGCAGTTCCAGCTGCAATAAACTCATTATTAGAAGAAATATCAATAGAATTGACTGGAGAATGTAGGTCCATGCTTGAAATGACTGTTTTGTTGTAGAGGCTCCAATACTTTACAGTTCCATCATAGGAGCCAGAGACCAGGTAGTTATTATCGCTAGTCGCTTTTATGCAGCTGACTTCTTCATTGTGTTTATCCAAAAGGACTTCAAGCTCAACACCTGTTTTAACTGCGAAGGATTTTGTGCTTCGGCGGTGCTCTGAGCCTGTTTTTTCGAGCGAGGTCTGGACTTTGTTGGCTAAGTCTATGACTTTGATATCTCCTGAATTGGTCCCAACATACACAAAATTATCGTTATTTGTGATGCTCCCGAAGTTAAGATCGAAAATAGTAGGATTGAGAAATTGGTTGGCGGCACTGTCAATGTCGTCTATTGTTATGGAGATCGGAGATATCATTAGATAACAATTAAATTATAAGAAAAGGACAGATTTATTAAAAACGTTACATATGGAGGGAGTTAATAAGATAAAAATTGCAAACTACTTTGAAATTCATGGTCAATGTTTTATAGGTCCATGTTTTAGTGTAAAAGAAATAAAATTTTCTTTAATTCAAGGCATGATAAATAAACCGAAAATGAAAAATAGCTGAAATTTATTAATTTTTAATATGCAGATATATGATAAATAGTCTAATTTAGATCTAGTTTTTGCTTTTCATAGTAAATCTGTATATTTACATTAATCTTCGCTTAAATTTCGGTTTAGTTCCATCTCGTAAAGTTTGATCAAGTGCTTATACTTGCTGATGCAGTTTTTCATTTTCGAAGCTTTGGATTTGTGCTTTATTTTATAGTTCAAGTGCTCCTCTCTGAGCTCATCAATGATCTTTTTGTAGTTCTTTTTCTGATTGTCTTTTCCGCCTTGTAAAGAAATCAGGTCTTTCATGCTTTCTACTTCATTTTTATACCAATCCAAAATGAAATCGCAGAGCAATACAATTCCTTTGAAGCATTTTTCAACACCCATAGAGTATTCAGGTAAAAATTCAAAAATCCCAGTTATCAGGCTTCTGATTTGCCTTGAATAAGCTGTTAAAATTTGATTGCAATACTCTTTAACCCCATTCAGCTTTTCATTTGTAAAATTAAACTGCTCATCTAATGTATTGTCTAGGTTTTTCAAAATAGTTCTGCCTTGGCTTTTTAAGTTCAAAATTTTCTGTAGCAAAGTTTCCTTGCTTGACTGAGGGTTAATCTCTGGAAGAGGAGATCGAAATGGTTTGGATTTTGATGCAGAAGCTTGGGTTAGTTTCATAAAAGATGGAGTATGAGGCCTTCGAGATCTCTTTCTAGGGGATACGCTTAAGGTTTCCATAAGTGGCATGGAGTTTTCTTCGACCTTTTCGAGGGTTTTTGTTTCTTTTGTATATTGAATTCTGCATAAAATGCTGTCAGAGTCTCTTATTCTGACTTCTTTGTTTCCAATTTTCATATAGAAGTTTAACCACTCTGGATTTTTTGGTAATAAGCTGCCTTCTTTAATATCGATTGATTTAGTTGGGCTAAATGATGAATCCAAGTCTGTACATTTAGGATTCATCAGCGCGCTTGAATAAACTTTAAGTATGACCGCCAACTCTGACTGGTTTTCCACTGCATTTCCATCAAGACACCATTCACAAATGCTGCCTGTATGTCTCCCTATAACCTCTGTATTACATTTTAGACACCTTTCAAGCCTATCTTCTACCTCAATAGTTTTGGCGATATAATTTTTCCCAGGCTCCTTTGCCATCATTTTTCACCCAGGAGAAATGGACCTTCCTCTTTTCTTCGAATTTTCGCATCCACATTCGTGGCAATCTTTCGTATTCTCGCTATGCTTTTCGTTTTGTTCAGACTGAAAAATATAGTCTAAGATTTCAAGCAAAGTGATCACGAGCTCTCTTTTGTTTGAAATGTCATAATTTGTATCAAGGAGGGGAATTAAGGAAGTTAAATGCTTGAGAGAATTGAGGAATTTTTCGTGCTGCTGCTTTGAGTTTTCGAGGAAATTGAGGTCTTCTTGGTTGTCTATTAGGCTGTTGACTTGCTTTAGTCGGTTTTTATACTCAAAGAGCTTGTTTCTTGAAGAAGGGAAAGGAGAGATTTTGCCTTTGACGCGGGAAGAGTCTAGGATATCTGATGGGACTCTGACTCTCTTTAGCTGACTAGGAGATTCTTCTCGACGAAATTTTAAGTGATAGTTGCTATGAGAAATCTCCATAAATTTAAATAAGGAATATTAAAATATTAAATTTTCTACTGGTATTTTATAAAAACGGACACTATGAAGAATATTTATTCATCACGCATAAATTTGAAAATTTAAAGGAAAGGAGCAATTTTGCTATTAGACACAGGATAGGATTACCCATTCTTTCATTATTAAAGAATTTAGCTCAGCGCATATATACATAAAAATGGTGATGACATACCACCCGACCTCTTGACCCTGTTTCTTCAACATCTACAGGCAACGGCCCAGTGATAAAGATTAAGTTGGAAAAGGGTTAGCGATACTTTTATACATGCTAGGCTAGGTTTTTCCTCAGGCCTCAAGGAGTAATTCTTGGGATTTAGAGTTTTTCCTATGGAGCAACCATTGGAAAGGGCAAGGTCTGCCAACGCCTAAACGGCAATATGACCCTCAGGCCTGAAGACGGTATTTGCCTTACGAGAAATTGGGAGTTTCGACCCATGTGGTTGACCTTAGACCCCAGGAGCCATGGAGGTCAAGACTGGTGCGAATCCTCTGTTAGCGGCAACAGGGAGGGTGTCCGCCAATCCTCCTCAGGAGGGATGAACGTGTAGGGTGGAAAGTCCCGCCCTGTCTGGCGAACGGCATAATCATAATCTCAGCGCATAAATAATAATTTCAGCGGAAATGCTTTTAAATTGAAATTAATTTACAAATTTATGCAAGCAAGAGCTACTTTCCTTGTCTGATTTCAAATTATCCAGATTGATCCCGGCTTAATTCATCAATTAAGGGCTTCTCAATGATTTAAAACTTAATCGATTTATTAACTTGGAAAATTGCCAAAGATAAATTTTTATAAAAAACAAATTTCTAGAAGGACAATAAAAATTTGGATATTGGCAATTTTATTCCTTCTAGAAGATTATAGCCCTGATTTCATAAAAAGAATTTGTTCTAAATAAGAACAATTAAGACTGGCTATAACCTTATTTTATTGCTAACATCACATATAAATGGTGGACTATTAAACATCAATTTTAAGATTTAAGTCTAGAAGTATTTTGCAAACTCCTGCAAAATTTATTAGAAAAAATCATTTAATTTCAAGCTTATTGCTTCATAATCGCATGGGCTGAAATATTTGCTGATCAATGCTAAAGTTTTTTTCATTTCATATTATATGTGCTGCATTGCTCATAAAATCTTACTAGCTAAATCTCTTAAAGTCCTTAGTTGGCACTTAAATTTGACTATTATTTAATAGGTTCAATTCAAAATATAAAGCAGTGCAAAAGAAGCCAATTTAAATTTAATTTTTTTTCAAATTTCTGCTCAAATTATAATCTTCCTTTAATATTGATTGCTAAAGATTGAATATAAATAATTCCTATAGGGAGTTACTTCAAGCTTTATTTAATTATCTTTCATATCTTCTTGAAAAATTTGACAAAAATTTACTAGCTGAAAATTATTCTTCTATTATAAAAGCTGAAGATTTTCATATTTCATATAGGAAAAACTTTGATAACTAATTTATATAATATTTATGATATTCTTTATAGATCTTTCAATTTGCAATTTATTTTGTAAGCAGCTAAAATCAATTGAGGGAATTAACCTAATTTTCAAAAATTGAGTATTTCAAAAATAATTTTATTGCTGAATGTTTTATCAATTTATAATCCTGCTAATATTTCAATAGAGGAAAACTATCATCTTTTTCTAATCATAAAATGGCTTATAATTATAATGGATGTATAACCAAAAATCATATATTGCACTTCTTGAGCTTTTATCCAATTTTTAACGCTTGCATAATCAAAGGATGCCCAAAATAAAGAATTAACCTTTGATTATTGACTGCCCATAAAATAAGACGCTGAAGTTTTTATATCTCCCACAATGTGTCGAATAATTTATAATGGGTGTTCTCGTGAAGTACCAGTTCGTTATATTTTTGCTCTGCTTTATATGCACCGTGTCAAGACATGCCTTATTAGAAGGCTGGGCTATGGCTTTGCCTCATGTCCACTCAGATTTGCACTTTTCGACAACATGAATCGGCGCTATAGATATGCTTTTTTTATTCATGTACGCTCTTGGGAATATGATAGCTGGGGCAATCGGGGACTCTTATAGCAGGGTTCTTGTGGTCTCGCTTGGCTTAATTGTGTCATCCGGCTTTTGGGGAATCGTAATCATCCAATTAGGTATGGATTTTGATCATGTCAAGCATAGACCAACCTCCGATTTATTTGATATTTTTTGGGATTATGGGATGCCTGCAAGGTGGAATATATCCTGGAACAGTTGTTATTATGGGAAACTGGTTTGCTAAGGAATCAAGAGGGAAAATCCTTGGTATATGGTCGTCCTGCGCAGCAGTCGGAAATATCTTGGGATCTCAATTTTCAGCTGCAGCAATGAGCTTGGGCTTTTCGTGAAAAGAGTACCTAATTGTACTGATCGCCAACTTATGCCTAGTGGGTTGCATTTTTTGGGTTTTTGCAAAGGATTCAGCGGGAGTTAACCCAAATATACCCAAAAAGAAGCGCATATCAGCAATTCAAGCTTTGAAAATTCCAAAAGTTATACCATATGCTTTAACATTTAGCTGCTTAAAAATGCTTAATTATGGTCTGCTTATGTGGCTTCCGTATTTTTTAAAGACCGACCAAGACCTCCGTGAAGAAATAGTTGCAGCATTAACAGGACTTTTTGACATTGGAGGGGTTATTGGCTCTGTTACTTTAGGATGAATAAGCGATAAATATCTAGACAGAGTTATCACGGCTATGATTGCTTGCCTAATTCCTATTCCAGGATTAGGGATCTTTAGAAGCATAACACCTGATGTATATTGGATGTTTTTCATAGTTATCCCGATACTAGGATTTGCATTAGGAGGAGGGACTGCATTTATCTCTGCAGTCGTTGCTGCAGACTTAGGACAAGACCAAGCAGACCAGCCAGAAGAGTCAAAATCTACAATTGCAGGAATTATGGATGGGGCTGGAGGATTTGGTGCAGGGTTGGGACAAATAATTGTAAGAAATATTTAGATTGGAGGACTGCAAAATATCAGTTGAAGTGCAGTGTTTATCTATATGATTTTCGTAGGATGCCTTGCCTTGTTTTCCATTTCGCCTTTGGTTGTTAAGTACATTAGAAAAAGAAAGACAGAAAAACTAGTTGAATTAGACGACAAACAAGAAAATTCCATACAGGTTTCATTGAGCGTAGACTAAAGACATACCGTTAAATAAGAGTTAAAAATATATTTACCTACAATTTGTTTTCTCTTCTACTGGATGAGTATTATCCAGCAAGCTGATAAGCTGGCAGCTTTTCCTTAACTCCCCCTCCATGAGTGAACAAAAAAAATTTTGTTCACACACGGAGGGGGTTAATTTTTTTTTTTAAAAAAAAAATTATATAGAAATTTTTATAGAATTTTTTTTTCGAAATTTAAAAAAATCTTAATTCGCAAAAATTGAAAAGCAAATATCTATTTAAACTTGTAAAATTTATGTTTTAAAACGCAATTTGTTTAAAATAAACAGAATTAGCTCGATATTTCATTATACTAATTATCACTTATATATCAATTTTTTTTCATAAAAAATTTTTTCTATTAAAAAAATTTTTGTTCACAGAGAGTGGGTTTTGTGCAGGATTTTTCAAATGGCTTTGTTCACTCACAGAGGGGGGAGTAAGTAATTTTATGCAAAGATATTTTCTTTTAAAAACAAAAGTTCTGGAAAGATTTGAAAATTTTGGATATTGGCAGTTAACATCTTCTAGAAGATTATAAATTTGGCTCTTCCAATTTATAATAAAAGTAAAGAGGCTTAAAGTATTCCTGAGACTGCTGTCAAGCTTATGAGCTATAATGGATTTAAAACAGAAATGGGTGTAAAGTTGCCATATTAAAATTCCTCCTTTTTAGAACTTTTAGAAGCTGGCTTACAGAGGAAATTAAATGAGGATTTCTTTTAATTAAATAGAAGCTTCAACATATATCGTAATCAAAGAGGAATATCCCATAATTTAAGTTTAAGTTTATTGAATTACTTTAGCACACTTATGCCTTAAGTCTTCTATACTTAGTCAAGCTAGATTAACAGCCCTGAACAACAGTAGGTGAGCCGGCCTAACCGTTGAACCGTTAAAGTTAATAATCCCTTTCAGACTTCTCTAGTCAATGCCAGCCTCAGCACCGACTTCTTCTCTTCAAGCCGAGACTCTCAAGAAGCTTTGACTTCTCTCATTAGCTCGGATTATAGGTCCATCTTGGCTGACTAGCTGCTAGGACCTAACCCTAAATGACATTTTTATTATTGTGATCACATAATTAAACGAGAATCTGAATTTTAGTCTTTATTTTTTTTACTATAATTTTCTTTTTTATGCCCAATAGACTTGCAAAATAGATATTTTTCTGTCTCAAGCCTTATTCAGGAAACAATTAAATGCCAAAAATCTATTATATTGCTTAAAATAATAATAAAATCAGCAAATCTAGTGTATTATAAATTATCAATATAATATTATTCTTATTTATGTCTATAATATACCAGAGAAGATTGAAGAGAATTTGGCGACTGGATTTAAAATTCGCACCAAGTAAATTTTTTGGTTATTTAATTTAACCTTTATTTTTTCTTTTATTCCTATTTTCCATATTTTTCCACAATATAAGATGATGTCTATTGGAATGTCTTTCCAGCTCAATCAAATTATCAAAGCTCTCTTCATTAGGGCTTCTATTAGTAGTACTAAGCTAGATGCAAACAATAAATATTCTGGAAAATTAATGCAATATTATAATCAGATGAAAAGTTTAAAGAAATAACCCCAAGAAATCCTAAATTTTTCACCCTGATAATTATAGAGTAATAAATCTGAATTTAATTTAGGATGAAAATTCTATTACTGTGCTACTCTATTCTGCCTTTAAGATATATTGACCTTTATTACATAATAATTAATTTTTTCCGGCAAAAGAAACGAGAAAAGAGTCTTCAATAATCAAAAAAGTAAAAAAAATAAAAATAGCCTTAATGCATCTCAAGCAATCAGTGTTTCCTAATATTTGCCAGATGTGGTATGACATATAGAATTTTTCATTCTAAATAATTAAATTGCTACATTAAAACTTTTCTATTCATATCTATTTCCCCATCATTTTCATTATTACGAATGTAAAATGAGCTGCTCAATCTGCATCAGTTCTTTTTCCCCACCAATTTGCACTCTCTTTTGTTCTCACGCCTACTGCTTTTCCTGCATCCAAGAATGGTGCAAAGGCCACGATTTCTGCCCGCTCTGCAGCCAGCCAATCTCAACAGCCACGCTTTCAGAAGCTGACGGGTCTACACAAGAAATTCACCTTGAATGTAAAAAGGCAGAAGCTGAGCGTTCGCTTATGTGCCTTGACCATGACTATTTCAAAAAAGAAATTGCCAAGCTGGTTAGGCTTGCATATAATGTCGAAGTCGAAAGATTCAAACAGCGAAATAGCCAAGGAACGCCAGGCGAGTGGAAACTTTTACAGAATATCAAAAACAGACTAGAAGTTTTGGATTACGAAAACAAAGAGCTCATCCAGTTCGACCCAGAAACATTACTGGATGAAGTTTATACACTTAATTTCTGAAAAAAGTCACAAAATTTATCTATTTTTATATTAAAATAATTCATATAAAATTATATATACACTGACTCACAATTAAAGATGGTAAAACGCGGTGATGTTCCAGAGGATTTAATTCCTAGAGAAAAATCAATATCAAGTGACGAAGAAGATTACTATGACGACTAATAGTTAAGTAATAAAAAATGGAAGACTTGCAAATAGGACCCTTTTGAGCTTATGATTGATGGGATTCTGGATGGAATATGAAGTGAACAGAAGATGCTGAAGGAAACGTGCTTGCTCTTTGCCACTTTTTAAAATGGAGCCCAAAATCAAAAAGTAAAAATCCTTCAAGCTGCCCAGGTTGGAGAGATCATGTTGGAGAAGATATTGAAGGTTTGCCTTTCAAGATTCTCTGAGAGAGAATATAGAAGAGAAGAAAAGACTATAATTCGTATTATAATTGAATTGGAAATGATGATGAAATAGGGAGACATGGCGAAGTGAACGAAGTTGCTATCAGGTGAGCAATTGCAATGCTAGCGAACAGCAAAATTAGGGAGGAATCAAGGAGAAGAGGATAGGTAATAGTAGTTCATGAAGATAGGAGACTGATACTGATAAAGAAGGGAAGCAGGAAGTAATTGAAATTCTGAAGGATTATGAAGGATAACCATTATTGAGGTCCAAATAGCTTAGAATTGAGTGAACTAAGCATTATTTGTATTTCACTGACAGTAAGCCTCTAAGAGAAAGCACAATTGCCTCGCTAATTGGAAGTATTTTTGCGGCTGATTTAAAGCTTTTGGTACTGAAACCATTAGACTTGAACTGCTTAGCACATCCTACAGGAATTGCAGTAAGTTCAGATGGGAAAATAATTTTTAAGGCTGAATTGCATAGAAATTGGATATGAGACTTAGTCAAAAACCAATCGAAGTGCACCATATGAGTGTCTTTCATCAGATTTCAGGGAGATTAGAACCTTCTGCAATTTAGATTACCGAAGATGGGCTGCTTTATGCAGCGAACTACGATTTCGCAGACTATGTATGAATGGGCTGATTTCAATTCTCAATATGGACAGACAGATTCTTAATACAATCACTGTTACAAATGCTCCAGAAATTGCAGGGCTCTATTTCTCTAAACTCCTCCTCTGTGAGAAAACAAAACCATTTAAAATTCCTATATTTTGGCCCAAAAAACCCACCATTCATAATGAGTAAAAATTTTTTAAGAAAAAAATATTTTGATATATAAGTGATAATGAAATTTCTAGCTACACTGTTTAATTTTAATTAATATTTGCTATAAAATATTTCGAACTGGGATATTTTAAATTTCAATAAAAAAAAATTACTATGAAATTGATATATAAAATTCTTTTTAAAAATTATAATCTCCCTCCATGAGCAAACAAAATTTTTTGTTCGCTCACAGAAGAGGAGTAAGACAAATTTTAGGATAATTTACATAACAGAGCCAATAACAGCAACTGCATATAGAGTCTCAGTCCCAGTGAATATGCTAAAAATTTAAGAAAAAAATATCTAAATTATATAAGGGGCTACTTAAATGAGCCGGACATCCAACCCCACTGACTCGTCCTTATGGGCGAGTTTTATCAAAGCTGCAGAATGTAGCCTAAGTCTTCCTCTGAAAGTACTGGTCTAGCCTTGACTGCCACAATGATCTCAATCTGGCCTGCTCTTCTAGATTCTTTACAGATCTAAGCATCTCTTCATAAAATCTCTTAGTTGCCCTGTCCGTCTGTCGAGCCTAATCCTCCACTTCTGGCGAATTTCCTTTAGGTCGATAAATAATCGGAGAAAGAGTGATATGGGAAAATGGCCTGAAGGGATTGGGTTGCCTATGTCAACAAGGTGTATGGTCCAGCTAGGACAGGCACTAACTTTATAAGTGCTTGACTTTATATACCAACTTTAATGGTGGCTTCATATTTCGTGCCATCTCCAATTGCCATCATCCAAGCCCTTAGAATGTCTCCTGGCCTGAATATGTGGAGGAGAGGCAGAAGTCTTTTTAGCCTTCGCTTTTGGGCGTCTGAGGTGCTTGGTGAGGTAGGATTTCATGGACTTAGCCATGAGCTCACCCTCAGCAAATTGCAGAGGAAACCCCGAACAGAACGCCACCCTTGCTAATGCTCAAAGTCTAAAGAAGCCAGTCCAGAGGTGCCTTGGGGAGTATACTTCTATTTTTGTTTCCTCGGCTATGATGAAAAAAGTTAAATTATATAAGGAAACCTCATATTAAAATATTAATAAAAATGCACCATCCGGGACTCGAACCCGGGCCGGTAACTTGGGAGGCTACCATCATACCCCTAGACTAATAGTGCAGTTATCTCATATCAATGCCCCTGAGTTATATACTTCATTTCCTTTAAATTTAAAGATCTATTATTATCTATCCTATTAATACTATAAGAAATATGCTAAAATATCTAATCTCAAATTTAAATTATGCAATTTGCTGAAAAAAATTCAGATTAAAAAGATTTATCTTTCTTTTGGAGCCCTGGAATCGACTCCTTAATTTTCAGCAGTCATTCTTGTGAAATCTTGGGCTTCAGTCTTTCTTCTTTGATAACCGCGCTTTCTATTCTTTCTTTAAACTCTTCGACCTCTCTATCAATTAAGTCCCCATTTTCTGATTTACTGTCAGTCGCTTCTTTTGTCGAGCTTTTTTGCTTCTGATTTTTTGTGGATTTTTTTTCGTCATTATTAATAAATCTTAACACCTCATCTACACTCATTTTGGTTGGATCAACAGTTTTGGATTTCTTAGGTCTTGTTTTGCGTTTTCCTTTAGGTTTTTCAATGCTTGGAATCCGCTTAGTTATAGCTTCATATGGGATTTCTTTGATTACCATAGGAACGTCTCAGGTGATGTTTTTGACTTTAAAAAATTTCTGGGCGATTTTATTACATAATTCTTTTAATGATTTGAATTTTTGTATGATTTCTTTTAATGAATCATAGCATTTGCTTCGCAAAAATAAAATAGATAAAGGGTTAGAATATTCGTTGCTTTCCATAATTTCAAATAGGGAGTAGCAGAATTCTAACATCTTTGTTTGGAATAGCTCATCTTCAATTGTGAATGCGATTTTTATTTCTTTAAAAATACTAAAATTCATCAATTTCAGTTTGCCTTGATTATGCTGAGCCAGACTGAATTCAATGATTTGCTATGTGTTTTTTTTTAATTAAAAATTCATTTAATCGCAGAATATTTTTATTATTGATATATAAAATTTTATTTTCTCAATATTTCATATGAGAAATATTGCTTTCCAGGTCTTTTGCCAGCGCATTTAAAATGCCATATTCGCGTGTGTTTTCTTGGATTTCAATAGTTATGTTATTATAGCCAATCATAACAGCATTCTGCCTCCCAATTATTTTGAACTGCTTATTAAATTCCATAATAGGATCATAAGCGTTATGCTCAAGTAAATATTTTATATTAGCTGGATTTCCTGTTGCTATATACCTAATAGCTCTAATGCAAGGGATCTTTAATTTCATTTCCCCGCTTTTTAAAAACCCAATCACTTTTTCAACCAGCCCTGACTCAATTAAAATATGAATTTGATACATAAAAATGGCCGGAGACGAGCGACCCGTCCCTCCGTGCCGGGTGTCCTTACGTATACCGGACGTGGTTTTTGGATGCGGAGAGCTACTCAAGGGAAGAGTTAGCCTCGAGGCGAGAGGCCCAGCCCAATTTCCGCTGATTTTGGGACTTGACCCTGGCAGCAGTGTTTCGCATTCTTTTTGCCAGTAGCGCCGAGGCCCAGACTCGGTGTCCGAAAGAGGCAGGGTGAGTTACCTGCCTAGGCTACTTTGTGGCTTAGCCCCGAATCCCGTAATGGGTTGAGTTCTTTCTTGGAGATGATCCAGGAAAGAGGGGAGGCGAAGCTAGACTAGATCAAGGGCGCAAGTCTCTCAGTTAAAAGGTCCTCTCAGGAGGGCGATCTGGCCAACCGGAGGCAAAGACTGGCGTAACTCGGGGCAGAAGGCTGAGTTGGAAATGGTGGTGCCCAGCGACAGTCGGCTGACGACTCAATAGGGCAACCCACTACCGAGAAAACGGGGGTTTCGGCCCGGGCTCAGAGAACCAGTGATGGAAGTCCATCCTTTTCGCTCGTGCCAGCACGGCTCCCCAAGGAGCGCGGAGGAATGCCACGCATGGAAGTAGGGACTATAAATACAGAGCATTAATTATTATTATTATTATAAAATATGAATTTGTCCATTAATACTCGTAATC
The DNA here is from genome assembly GCA_914767885.1 of Blepharisma stoltei. Classification (NCBI taxonomy): domain Eukaryota; phylum Ciliophora; class Heterotrichea; order Heterotrichida; family Blepharismidae; genus Blepharisma; species Blepharisma stoltei. The sequence continues at coordinate 43,503 of CAJZBQ010000043.1, forward strand.
CCCGCTATTGCTCACAAGCAATTTGCTTGAATTTCAATATTGTCACAACATATAGCTTTATCCAATAAATAAACAATTTTTTCTAAGTCTTTCAATAAGAATCTGTAATTATTGCTTGCCAAATTCATTAAAAAATAAGCAATTGAATAAAATATTTCTTCGCTGACCTTGCTTATTTTTTCACAAATTTCAATAAGGATATCAAGCAGGTTGAACTCAATGATTTCGTTCTTGTATTGGTTATCGTCCTTAATTAAATTGGCAAGCGCCAAGATCACGGCATCTATAGAAAGCTCTAATTCAGGCTTAATAGACCTTGTTAAAATTTTTACCCCATGGGCTTCTGCGAACTTGCTGGCATATTTAGCTGAGCTTGAGATAATTTTTGACAGCGCTGAGGCTGCGCTTGAAATAATAAAATCTTTAAAACCCAGTCTGACGAATTCAAGGAGCAGCTTAATGTAGTTATTTTTCACCAACAGCTCAATTGGAGGATCTTTATCATTTAAAAGTTGGGTTATTGACTTTGAAAGCTGTTCAATGATATCTTCAGTAGGATATCTATCAAAAATCTGCTTCATCAGGGCAAGCTTTTTAGTGAGGGATATGTCGCTTGATCAAAGTGATTGGCAATAAGTTGCTTGGCCTGATCTGGTTTCTTTTTCAGATAGATTGGAATCAGAAGATTTTGAATGAAAAATGTGAGCGAGAGGGGAAATTGTACTGATTGGGAGAGATGGCGGAATATGGGCTGAAAAAGAGCTTTCACTTGGCTGGAATCCGTGTAATTCCAAAAATGACTGCGCCATATATATTTTTGGAAATCAAAAGAATAAAAAATTATTTTTAATTATTAAATTTTTGGGGAAATTAAATTAGTATTATATTTTTTATATTTAATTTTAAGATTTCTAACAACTCTCAATTGTGTTCTACTAGTTTTAAAGACTAGTAGTGACTATTGAGGAATGCATATTATAATAAAAAGTATCAGCTATTTTTGAGGGAATTAGTTCATTTTAAACTGAAATTCCATATCTATGAATTAAAACTGTTTAGTCCTTTAAATTTTCACTTACCAAGCAGATTATTTTTCATTTAATATTTTAATATAATAAAATGAGAATAATTTAATTTAATTTTTTTAAATGCTCTTTGGAAGAGTTACCCTTTTAATTGCAAGGGGACTTTACAATATATTATTTAATGGAAGAACAAGAAGATCTCTATGTCGTTGAATCGATTTTGGATAAGAAATTCTCCACTGCTCAAAACTGCTGGACTTATCTAGTCAAATGGCAAGGATATAACAAAGAAGATAGCACTTGGGAGCCAGAGGAAAACTTAGTCTATATTCCAAAAATTCTCAGCGCGTTTAATAAAGAGTATGAAGCTAAAATCGCTAGGGAAAAGAAAAAGAAGCAAAAAAAGCTTGATAACTTACTCCTATCCCTATTTAATAGCAAGTACTATATACATAAAATGGCGTATGGCGACCGACCCTCTCAGTCGTGGTTACCCATGTATATCCGGGCATGGTTTTTGGAGCCAGGAGTTGGCCCAGCAACGTTTGGGACCTCGAAGCGAGAGGTCTAAGCACAGAGACCGCTGTTTTTGTGACCGAACCCATGGGCAGTTACTCGTGACTTCTTTTTGCCAGCAGCGCTCAGCCCAGTGAGTGCCCGAAATGAGGCAGGGCGAATTACCTGCCTAAGCTGCTTTTGTGGCTCGCCCCGAATGGCGAAAGCTCTTGAATTCTTTCTTGGGATGACCGGAAAAGAGGGGAAGGCGAGTTAGACATCTAAACGGGAGTCTCTCCAGTTAAAAGGTGCCCTTCAATGGGCAGATCTGGCGGACGACGCGGCAGTGTTGGCGTAAACTTAGGCGACGATCCAAGTTGGAAATGGAGGCGGTCAGCAAAGACGGTATGACACGTCCCTTGACTTTCACCTCTACCGAGAAACCATGTTTCGGCCCGGGCTTGGTGAACGCTCTGCCACCATACGGGAAACCGTAGAATGCTTCCTCGGACGAAGCAGGGACTTAAAATACCCAGCGTAATCTTAATCTTAATCTTAATAGCAAGTACTTTATTAGCTTATCATTAATAGGGTAAATTTGTAAACAATATCTTTAATAAAATATTTTTATTAAAAGCGTTAAAATGTATATCCCTTGTGCTTTTTGGGCACAAGTAAACTGTCCATACAGATGGGCCAGTTTCGTATCCCAGAATTGGGAAAAAACGAAACTGGCTCAGTATGGGTAGTATGCTTGTGCCCAAAAAGGCACAAGGGACTATATTAATAGAATTAGCTGAGATTTAACTTATAAATGATTTTTGTTAGTTTTTTATCCGTGAAGTATTCCTGACTGTTGGAATGTCTTCTGGAATGCCTGCTAGACAAGATGGCTACTGACGTCACCAATCAACGATTTTAAAAGGGTGGGCAATGCATGCCTAAATTTTTCTGCTGAAGTAAGAATACACTTTAAAATCTAAATAATAAGTAGGGTTGAATTTTTATAAATATTTTAAAAAATTATCCATAAAATATTTTGATTTATCAAAGAATTAATGAGTAAAGCAGAATAAATCAATATTTCATTTAGAAGTGGTCAAATATATTATTAGCCATTTAATTGAACTAAAAATTCATAAAGATAAAAAATTATATTAATGTTCATTATTAAAGTTTCTAACTCCCCATCCTTAATTGAAATGATCTGCATCGTTTAACAAGAATGGGGTTTAAAATATTTTGGAAAAAAAATATTTTTTGATAGCCCCGTAATTGCTATACATCAGTGTTTCCATATAAAAGATTTTCTCACTAAATTAGCATAGGTATTGCAATATATTATCAAATGTGCTAAAAGTCGCATTTAAAATGCTTACTCCCCTGCCCGCCGTGAGCGAGCAAAACAATTGGAAAAAATCCCTATTTTTTTGGCCAAAAACCCACCCTCCATGAGCGAACAAAAATTTTTGATATATAAGTGATAATTATGAACAAAAGTTTTAGCTAATTCTGTTGACCTTTAAAAAGTTTGCATTTTAAAACTTAAATTTTGAAATTAAATTAAAGTTTAAAAATAACATTTTACTATAAAAATTATATTTATTTTTTTCAAAGAAGTAACCCCTCCGTGAGCTGTTCGCTCTCGGAGGAGGGGGAGTTAGAATTATTTATAGTGTGAAATATCTCTAAAATTAATTATTATAAAAAATAGGTAGTTAGGTTTAAGGTAGGGCGGGGAATCGGATTTATACTTGCTAATATGAAAATAATCCTATTTAGCAAATTTTCGATGCTTGATAAGAATTGGAATGGGAGTAAGGCGCGAAAAAAGCTGACGATTTTGTTCTCTATTGAATGGAGGTTTAGCAGAAAAGCAAAAAAGCACTCAAAAATTAAAGTCTGAGATAGTCGCTCATACTTCAAAAGAAGCACATAAAGCTATGAAAACCTTAGATAAAATTGACAAAGAAGATGTTCCAGTAAAGAAGCAAAAAGTAGAGAGTACCCCTCAAGCAAGTGTAAGAGAAGCTCCAAATCCCCCTAAAACTTACACAAACATAAAAGAAACCCCTAGCCCTCAAAACCCACCAAAAACTCCTACAAACTCAAATTACACTTATAATAAAATCCAAAATGGCCTAGCAAAGCCACCGCCAAAAGTCTATTCAAGGCCCACAAATAATATTGCTTCTGCTTTTAAATCATCTTTAGAAGAAAAATCTCAAGAAAATGAAATGGATATAGATGAAGATCATACAAATAGCTCTAAAATAATCGATGATCCAATCAACAATCGAGATACAATTCATGAAGCAGATGAAGGTGGCAATGAAGAGAGCATCCCAGAGTTTAACTTCTTGAAAAATATTCAGAGAAGAAAAGGAGATTTAAAATTAGACCAGCCAGCGAAAATAATAGGTAATGTTTTAATTAATTTTTTATATGATTTTCTTCAAGTCCATTATTAATTAAAATAATTTATTGTAAATTTTTTTAAATAAAATTTTAAATTGGGAAATTGAGAATTCCGAAAATATTAGGATGTAGACAAGAAAAAAGCTCTATTTGATATGCTGTTATGTTTAAAAAAAGAAGAGATGGGTCAATTCCTTCTCCTAATGTCTACACCCATGAAGAGCTGGTAAAACAAGTTCCTTATTTGCTCAGTGAATATTTGATTGATAAAGCTACTGTTTTAAATTTAACGTAGGTTAATTTATTCTATCAATTTTTGTTTTTCATTATAATTGATCATGATATAGGAATAAAGCTATTAATTGATTAAATTTCAAGTTGATCTAACCCTAACTCTGCCCCACTGTTATTTACTCTTTGCTGTATGTATACAGTAGCTTCTCCCCAGCTCATAAGCTTTTTTATACTCTCATGTATTTTCCATTTACTTGAAGGCAGACTCTTCGTCAGCGTTATGGCCCATGTCCCTTCTTTTACCTCACTTTCTGCAATTCTCAGCATCATGCTTGAATCAAAACTCTATTTTTTCTTAATTTTTATCTAAAAATAATATTTAATATTTTTTAAATAAAGACAGCAACCAAAACAAGTGGAATTTGCAAAAATAAAGTCAGCATCAGCCCATCCTCTTGTAAACATATCGCTCCGAGTAAATTCAATTTCGGGGATTTTTGAATCTCATAAATCAGGCCTTGTGCTGATTTCACTTGGGAAAGTTTCTTCGTAAACTCTTTTCAGTTGTAAAGAAACGTTATAAAGGCCTCACAATATTAAAAATGTCAGTAGGGATAGGTCCTAACTCCTGCTAAGCAGGTCCGGGTCCTATCATCTGAGCTTAGTGATAGAAGCTAAGCTTCTTGAGAGTCTCAGCTTGAAGAGAAGAGCCGATGCTGAGGCTGGCACTGACTAGAGAAGTCTTAGCGGGCTTATTAACTTTAACGATTTGACTGTTAGGCAGGTCCATCTACCGTTACTCAGAGCTGCTAATGCAGCTGGACCCTCAAGTGAAAGAAGACTGAAGGCAATATACCAGAGTAATTCGTTAAACTTAAACTAAAACATAAAGGCCTTCAAGAATTTCAATACCGATGCATTTGTCAAAATTATGTAGAAGAGCACCTGCAATGACACCTTTGCCTGTGCCTGATCCTAAGTCATAGAAAATTCCGCCAGGCTTGATTCCTCCGTACCTTTCTTTGATGGTTTCAAATATTTCTCCAATTGAAATGAACTCTAGCTCACCGTATGTAAGGGTGCTTAATAGGTCATTGCTATCTCTTTCGTTTTTGGAAATTTCTTTCCCAAGTGAAACTGGAAAATCTCTTGTAATTGTTTGGAATACGCTATTCTTACTGAAGAGTTTTTGCCTGGTTTCTTCAGTTAGTCATATAGGATCATTGGCACGATAGGAACGCTCCATTAAATTTTTTAGTTGGAAATGAATTTATAAGGAGTTTTATTATTAAAAAAACTTTTGGATTAGTTTTATTTCCCAAAGTATGATAGGTTTGCTTCAAACCTATTAATATAATTTAAAAATAATTTATTTTTATAAACATTATGATAGATATTTGAAATTTTGATATAATATTTGATATACTTCATACCTGAATTTTTAACTTACTCCCCCTTTTAAATTGGACAAAATATCAGTAAAATTTCTAAATTGGAAAAATTTTTTAATAAGAAAAGTTTTATAGCCTAATTTAATGGTATTTAAAAAATTTTCAGACTGAATAAAAAATAATTTTTTTAATTAAATAAACCAAGAAAAATTGACCCTCTTTTATTGGAATAGGATTTTTTATTCCAATTTAAAGTGGGGAGGAGTTGCCCTTCAGCCACCTCATCTTCCCTCTCTTTAGGAAGTCTAATGGTCTAATTAAGTCAAGGCCTTTGTAATCCATCACTCGTCACTATTCATCTGGAAGCGGTATTCATTGCAAATATGCTGTATTAATTGAAAAAATCAAATTCTATAATTTTAGCAATTTGAGTTGGTTTACATCTATCGAAGTGATATCACAATTTATATACTCTATAGGAGCTAAATGAATTCCTTAGACATACTGCATACTTGATTTATCGAAAATATTTTAATTAATCAAATTTAGATTAATAAAATGGCCGATATGGATGAAAGGCTCAAAGTCTTTCAAGGGATTTTTGCTGATAGAGTTGTAAAAACCCCTGAAGAGGTCCACAGCGTCGTAGCAACAGAGTCCTGCTTAATCCTAGGACTAAGATCAGGAAAAATCATGATCCGCGTCATAGAAGAAGATTTAGACGAGCTCATCGAAGCCCATTCCTCAGCAGTCAATATTTTAATTATTTCTGAAGATAATAAATACATTATCTCTGGAGGCCAAGACAAAAAAGTTATCATCTGAAATCTCGAAACTTTCGAACAAGAAGCCAGTTTGCCAGCCCACAATGCTGTTGTTACCTGCTTATGCACAAAAAATGGCTTTTTATACACAGGCAGCGTCGACGAATCAGTAAAAATCTGGGACCTAGAATCCAAAGAAATTGCAAATGAAATTAAATTTGAAACCTCAGTCTGCTCAATCAAGGCTACTGATGATTTTTTAATAGTCGGCTGTGACGATGGCAGCATAAGAGTCCATAATATTGAAGGACTAGACGTTTCTTTCGTATTAGTTGGGCATGAAGACGCAGTCTGGACTATTGACGTATGGAATAATGTTATGGTGAGTGGAGGATTTGATGGAAGAATTCTAATTTGTGACTTAAAAACACAGTCTCAAGAAGTCTTAGGCGAGCACCAAGGAGTTGTGAATAAAGTAATGATTATTGATCCGAGTGGAGCTAATATTCCTATGATTATTTCAGGAGGGTCAGACAACTTGATAAAAATCTGGAGCTTGGAGGGGCTTAAAGATACGTTAGAGTACCACCAAAATTCAATTAGCTCAATATTTAATATTGACTATTATTTGATTACAGCTAGCTTTGACAAGACTGTAAGGATGTGAAACTGGATGAATACAATGAAGACCAAAAAGGTTTTTACACATAATTACCCAATAGTCGGCTTAGCCACTGACTCTGAAGGGAATTTTTACTATACAAGTGAAGAGTCAATTGTAAGACAAAAAGCTAATGATATGAGGGACAAAAAGGTTTTTAAGGACTTTGAAGGGAAAGTGACTTGTGCTGCGCTTGATGAGTCTTCAAGTATTTTAGCTTGTGGAAGCCGTGATAGAATGGTGAGGCTTTTAAGTGTCCCTGAGCTAAATTTAGCGACTATGTTTGTAGATCACGAATCAATAGTTACTGGTGTAGGTCTGCATCAAGGACTTTTGGTATCTGCAGATAGCTCAGGGAATATGATTCTTTGTGATTATGGCTCAGTACAGAACAGGCATTCCATTGAAGCACCAATATCCAGCGTCCAAATAAACCAAGACTATATTTCGTGTACCACTTCTACTTCTCTGTATATATTTTCCCACTCTTTTGCTCCAGTCAGCTCAGCTGAGCTAGAAAAACCAGCATTAAGCCATTGCTTTACAGAGGATTCTGCATATATTATTCTCTCAACTGAAGACTCTATACAAATACACAGCGTTCCAGCCCTAGCAAAGGTAGCAGCTTTTCCTGTGCCTTATCAAGCAACTTCTCTGTCAATAATCCCTTCAATCCCTTGGATTTTCTGTGCATCAAATAATCATATTTTGATGCTTCCACACTATATAAAAGAATGCGAGAATTTAATTAAATAAATGGGTTAGTGATTAATTAATATTTACTAGAGGAGATGATTGCTTAATACTGTTCTTTTGGAGAAAAATAGCCTTAATTCTTACTAAATTTACTATGTTAAATTGGCTTTTAAATCATATTAATGCGCAAATTAGCCTGAAGGCTAATTTTCTTTATTATGCACACATCGCATGCTATAAATAATAATAATAATAAATCAATGAAAAATCACTCAAAAACTCGTTTATAAATGGCCAGAAAGGAACTGCTTGCAAACACACAAAAAGAAGTTGTCTCTGGGTCACATGAAGAAGAATTCCAAGCAAGCTCCACATGGGCAGGCCTTGACATAGAAATGGAAGTAGAAGACCCATATTTTTCTTCGTATTCCCATTTCGGAATCCACGAAGAAATGCTGAAAGACGAAGTCCGCACAGAGTCATACATGAACGCAATAATCCAGAACCCAAATTTATTCCAAGGGAAAATCGTCCTTGATATTGGCTGTGGGACTGGGATTCTCAGTATCTTTGCAGCCCAAGCTGGAGCCACTCATGTCTATGGAATTGATGCGGCTGATGTGGCAGACCAAGCCCATGAAATCGTCAGGGATAATGGCTACTCAGAAATCGTGACCATTATTAAAGGGAAAGTTGAGGATATTGAATTGCCTGTATCTAAGGTAGATATCATAATTTCTGAATGAATGGGGTATTTTTTATTGTATGAATCAATGCTGGACACTGTGATTTATGCTAGAAATAAATGACTGAAGCCTGATGGGCTAATGTTCCCTGACAAGGCAAAGCTTTTTATAGCTGGAATTGAAGATGCTGATTACAAAGAGAAAAAGGTAAATTTTTGGGACGATGTATATGGAATTGATATGGGAATTATAAAGCCTAATGTACTAGCCGAACCCATTGTAGATTTGGTTGAAGCTGAGGCACTAGTGACAACTGATTCATGCATTTTTACAATGGATTTGAAAACTGTAAAAGAAAATGAGTATCAAATTGCTACGAGATATACATTGACTGCAACAAGACAAGACTATGTACATGGAATTGTTGCTTGGTTTGACGTAGAGTTCAATCATGGAAGGGAAAGAATTACGATATCGACAAGTCCAAACAGAAATTACACACATTGGAAGCAGACCGTGTTTTATTTAAATGATGTATTACCTGTTATGGTAGGAGAAGAAATTATAGGTAGCTTAGCAATTCGCAAAAATCCTGAGCATAAAAGAGATTTGGATGTTAAAATTTCTTATCATTTTGACGGGACTAAGCATACTTATCACGATTACAGATATTATAAAATCAAATAATTTTTTATTTAAAAATGAATTTTATTTATATTTGATATTTTGCTACCTAAAATATATTATTCATAAATATACCACTTGGAGTAATTTTCACCTTCAGAGACGCACTGATGAGTTATGTCGATTTTTTTATCATCCACTTCAGTCCCAGAAGTTTTAAACGGAATATACAAGCTGAAAAGCCAACTGCAATCTTCTTGGTTAACCATGTAATCAGTGTATCCCCTTAATAAACAGATTAATGGGTCAAACATAAATAGACAAGTCCCATTTTCTTTCATGATTTTCATCATGTCGATCCAGCTTTTTCTTTTAGCAGTATTTTGTTTAATTTGGAAAATTTCTTCAAATTCTTCTAGTGACGCAGAATGTGAAGTAAATTCAAAATAATGCTCAAGCAAATATTCATTTTCATCGACCATTTTAGGGATAATAGAGATTGACAGCTCAGAATCATCATCTGCTTTTTCAATCAAAAAATTGATCAAGGCATTTAAGATGCAGGAATAAAATGCTTTGTCCCCAAATGAACTTTTTGGATAATTATCTGCTCGTGCTAGAGAAATTGATATTCTTTTTTGTGAAGCTTTTTGAAAGAGCATTTCAATGACATTGTGGGCTTCGATAAAAAAGTCAAGATAATCACTTTTAAATTCTATTCTTTTCAGACAATAGCTTTGAAATAAATGTAGACCCCTCATTTCATTTTTAAGCAAATTAAATTCCGCCAAAAACTTTGAACTCAAAGGCTGTTCTTTTTCATAGCATTTTATTAATTTATTTAGCAGTTTTTCTGCTAAAGCCTGCAGGTCTTTATAGCTCTTTATAAGAAGAAATCTGTTAAGGAACCATATAGAGACATCAATAAAAGTGATTCTTATTTTTTCTTGATCATATCATTTCACAATGTCAGTTTTTATGATAAATCCAGAATTTTGAACATTTGTTGAATTAAAATCTGTAAGGTTTTTAAATATCGTAGATTCCTCGTCTCTTGCTTCGCCTTCTGCTTTATATGCATTTAAAATCAAGCTATTTGCTCAAGATGAACGATCATCATCAAAAATGTCTTGAAATCTTCCATATTTAAGCATATTTTCAGGTTTTCCATTCTGTTCAGCTATTGCCAAAGCCTTTTTATTATAATACGAAATGCCGCCTTCTTTATTTAATATATAAACTGCAGAGTGAGAGTTCTCTGTTATATTTTCAAATTCATCACATCGTTTTTTAGTGCAAGAGTATCGTATTCAAATATTTCTGTAATCATTTGGCTAAGCATGAAGTCCACACCTCTCAAATTATTAAATATATTAGCAAGCATGTGCGCAGGTGAAATATCTCCAATATTTATTATAAACAGTTTAAACATTGAAGGGGTTGGGGAGATTTATGCTTGACCAATCATTTTCAAAAATAACGCTGATAACTGTATAAAAAATAGACGTGAAAATCATCCCTCGCAGATTTTGCCCTGTATAGATAAAAACAATAATTGCTTCAAAGATACTATAAAATAAAGTATATTTTCACTGTTTTATACAGAGGAATGTAAAGCAAAAGCAAGGGAAGAGGGCACCAATATTTTCTAAGAGATTGCTTGTTTCGATGTTTCTTAGATGAAACTGGATGCAAGCGAACTCAGCAATTAAGCGCTTGATGTGAATATTGATATGTGTAAGTCCGAAAAAAGGAATCAGTGAAATAGCAGAGATTGCTACCCTTTCGACTCTATGTTAAATGATAGTGTATTTTTTAATAGTGTCCATTTGTCCGAAAATTTAAAAATAGTGTGACATGTGGTCTAAATTTAATGGTCTTTTTTGGTCAAATGCCTCATTATTAAAAGTTTCAACTAATTTTCGACCAAATGTACTTCAGTAAAATGCAGATATCAAAAGTACACGATCATTGGCCCGCCCTACCCTTTCATCATAGAAGTCTAATAAACTAGCTGAGAGGATTGATAAGAAAATAAAGCACGCTCATGAATATCTTTTATAAGTAATTAGGCAGCTTCTCGTGTCTTCTTGGAATTTTTTTTCTATTGAGGGCAGTAGAAACTCTAAAAGCATATTTTTGCTGAACCAAGCATCCTTCAATCCATCTTCACACATAAACATTATAAAAACAAAAAGCCATTAAAATTGCATTGGTTTTTCATAGCTGTAAATAAATTTAAGAGTATCTCATGTATGGAAAAAAGCCGGGTCACACCCTTATTAAGGTAAATTAATTTAACTTATTTTAAGCCTTTATGAGAAAATCGTTTGCTGAAAGATTCTTTTAATCGGTATGAACAAGCATTCTCAGCCATATTCACCTCCTTTAATAGCTCTGCTTTAAAAAGGCTAGAAAATAAGCAGTCGTGCTAGTGAGAATGGAGGAATTTTACAATTTTTGGCTACAAAATTGCAATTATTTCTATCTTCAATCTTTGATGGATAGCAATAATAACTGTTTAAAATATCATGCCATTATATCTTTGTTTCTACTAACTCCCCTCCCTACAAAAAAATCTTGTTCGCTCATTGAAGAGGGTTAATTTTTTTTGTTAAATTTATATTAGTTTTATAGTAAATTTTTTTTTCTAAATTTAAAAAAATCCTATTGGTAAAAATTGGAAAAACAAATATATTATTTAATTTATAAAAAGTTATGTTTTAAAATGTAAATTTTTAATATTAAACAGAATCAGCTTGATATTCACTATACTAATTATCACTTATTTATCATTTTTTTTTTTATATACATAAAAATGGTGACAACGAACCACCCGACCTCTCGACCCCTATTTCCTCAACAGCAGCAGGCAACGGCCCAGTGTTGGAGATTTAGGTGGAAAGGGGCCGGAAACCCTTTATGTATGTTCGGGCTGGGTTTTCTTCGAGCCCGAGGAGCTAATTCTCGGACTCGGAGTTTTTCCTCCAGGACAACCATTGGAAAGGGCAAGGTTGGCCAATGTTTGAGGGCAATATGACCCTCAGACCCTGAAGACGGTATTTGCCCAACGAGAAAACTGTGAGTTTCGACCCCAGGTGGTTGGCCCTTAGACTCCAGAAGCCATGGAAGTCAAGACTGGTGGTGCGAATCCCTTGTTTGAGGCAACAAGGAGGGTGTCCGCCAAGGCTCCTCAGGGGCGATGAGCGTGTAGGGGTGCGAATCCCCGGCCCTGCAAGGCAAACGGCTTAATCTAATCTAATCTAATCATTTTTTTTTTCATAAAAAATTTTTGTACGGAAGGTCAGTTTTTCGTAAAAAATAGGGAATTTTTTAATGGATTTCCTCGCTCGTGGAGGGAGGAGGGGAGTAAGCAATTTTATCATAAAAATTGCAAAAAGTAATTCGATAAGCTACCAAAAAATTTATTTTGATTAAATCCATACTTTGAAAAGATTTGCTGTCTTTTAGATTTAAAAATTCTGCATGCGATAAGAATTGGATGCATATTTAAATAATATAACCTAATTTTATTTAGATAATTAACAGATGAGAATAAGATTTTTAAAGCTGTTTGAAAAACTGTTTTGATACTTTTGATATTGAAATTCTATAATTTATTATATCTACTAAAAGAATTATTTTAGCATCGATAAATCTTTTCAATAAACAACTAAAGCTATACTTTCAATTACTACATGCTTTTAATCCAAAAGTTTGCAATCTTTTTATATAATTTAGTAGCTCTCAAAACTCTTGACCAAAAATTCTTTATTGCTTATTTCTTTCTTAATATTTTTCGTAAATCGTTAGCAAGAATTCTTATAATAATTAAAAAAATCTTGAAATTTAAATATAAAATCTTTATTTTCTAGCTATTAAATTATTTATTGATTAAGTTAACTAGCCTTTTCCAAACTTAAGCCTGAGCTTCTGCTTTATGATCTTCATGGTGCTCTTCATGATGATGCTCTTCGTGATGCTCTTCGTGATGTTGTTCTTCATGGTGCACTTCATGGTGCTCTTCATGATGTTCTTTATGCTTTTCTTTCTTTTTATCATCATCGCTTGAGGAACTTGACGATGAGCTGGATGATGATCCCTCCTTCTTTTCCTTATGGTGCTTTTCTTTATGGTGCTTTTCCTTATTATGCGTCTCTTCTGTCACCTCCACTTTAGTCTCAACAGTTACCCCACCTTTCACTTCAACCTTTTCAGTTTTCTTGCTTTTGCCAAGAATTTCGGTCATTTGAGTCTTAATAATTGCAGGTCTTTGGCTTAGCACTACAAGCCTAATCCCATGAGGAGTCAATAAATTTGAGTTTTCTTCCTCATCGAAGACTTTAAGGAAATCTTGTAAAGAAATGTGCTCTTTTGGTTTGGCTTCTCCAACTTTAGCCTCGTGCTTCTCTTCTTCTTTTTTCTCTTCCTTTTTTTCCTCTGTCTTTTTGGTTCCTTTTTTATCTTCGCTAGCTTCTCCTTACTTAATCAGCAAAAGCTTTAGAAAAATTAAACCATCCTTTTGCGAGTAAATTTTTTTGAATAAATAATAATTATGATGATCTCAGCTAAATTTATTCAATTTAGACAACTTAAGATTTTCCTTTTCAAATATTTATAAATTTTTAAAAAAAATTAACCCTTATTAGGAGCAAAAAAAAACTTACTCGCTAACAAAAGAGAGGAATAAGGAAAGTTTTGACGATCTGCAGGATGCCTTTATCTTTATATTCATTTAGAAGCCTCACATAATTTGCCCATTTTTCCTCAGTAACTGTAGCTCCAGGCCCATGAAGTAGGGTTAGTTTATTAATAGCAATGTCAACCATTTCAGCAACTAAAGCGTGGATTTCAGCTCTGTGAAGTTCTTTTGTATCCATTGGATCTCTTGTCTCAAACAGGAGTTTTGCTTTATCTCTTGCACTTCCTTGGCTTAGCATTGCTCCAAGAACGAGCATTATGCGAAGTGGGAATTTTCCATCCTTATTCTTTAGTGAGGTAAAGAAATCAGCAGCCTTTGGATTTTGGGCAGTGCTTTCGACATTGAGGCTTACTCTGATATTTTTAAATAAAAATAATTTTTATTTCTTATATTGGATTATTTTATTATTTTTATTAAAAAAATATTTAGATGAAGGAAGGCTAGATAAGAAACGATATCACGCCACTGTTCAGCGTTAATTTCAAAAGCTGCTGAGTATTTATGCTTGCAAAAATCCACAGTTTTGCAGTTATTGTGAGCATAGTTCAGTTGTGCTTCCTGACAAAGCAATACACGCTCTTCATCAGACAGTTCAGCTCTGCTTCCTTGGCAACCCATATTTATTAAAACCAATGGTTTTTGAATACTTCAAATAGTCTAATCTAAGTTTTTATTAGATCATTTTAAATTATTATATTAGGCCTTATCTATTGATATTAGATAAATCCTTTTTGTGTCTTTTTTAACTGAAAATTTAACTAACTATGCAAAAGAAATTTTCTATAGGTAGTTTAAAAAGTCTCAATTTACCAACTCAATTTTTTTTGGAAGCAGCTTGCTCTAAATTTCTATGATTATGATAATTTTGAGAATTCTAGAAGCCACATATACTTACAAGTTTACCAATTATATTGGAAATGATGATAAACGTATAGTAAAAGATGGAAGACTCTAACATTTCCTCAAAGCTCTCAAAACCTGAAGATGCTGAGTACGTAGCAACGGTACTAGGCCTCATCTGCTGTCCAGTAAGCAATTCTGCTCCAGAAACTGTAGAAAGGCCAGTCGAAACCACTTCATTGTTAAGACCGATGCCAGATGGATCAACAACTACAAGTGATTAAATTTATAATTATGAGTTTTAAGTACCTAATCCAAAGTTTTCTTAATTAGTGTTCTTCTCAGAAGCCATAAATAATTTTGTAATAGATGGATTTGGCGTTTATTCACAACAGAAAACCAATTAGTTTCTTAGAAGTAGACGCCCCAAGGGTAAATGAGAAAGACGCCTATAACTTTTTAGAGTCGAAGTTTGACATGTACCAGATAACACCGTATGATTCTTATCAAAAAGCAAGATCCTTTGCATTCTTAGAGCACCTTCTGAGGATTACAACTCCTAAAGTTGAAATTGTCAGGTTTATGAGTGGGACAAATTCTATTTTAGCAAAAAAATTCACTGAGATTTTAAAAATAAATGAAGGTGCCCAAGGTGAAGCGTTAAAAATGTTGCAAAATGAAATCTCAGAAGAGGATCTTAGCTCGATTCCACCCAATCTAAATCATTTGACAACTTACAAGCTGCAAAAAGGCCAGCTAATGGTATACGAAGAGCCTGATAATAAAAGAATGAGGTCATATTGCTATATTTTGATATCGAAAAAAAGGTTTTTTATTTTATACACCCCAATTATGACTTTTGTAGATGGTTTTGACCCATTCTCAGGAAATAAAATAACTCCTCTAATCCCTCCAAATTTTGTAGCTTGCTCTGCAAGGGTTTTATATATCAACTATAACAAAAACTACGATGAAGCCTTTCCTGCAATTCAGCGAAGAATTACTAAGGAGCCTTCAATAAAAGGTCCACCAAAGATTGAAAAGATTGAGAAAAAGCCGAGCGGGATGTCAGTATTTAATGCAGATGATGACAAAATCCTTGAGCCTACTGCCTCAGAGCCAATATTTTCAGAAGAAAGCTTCAAAGAAAGCGAAATCAGGCCACCCCAAAGGCAGGAAAATGAAGAAATAGAAGAAGACGAAGAATTTTCTGTTGATGATATTAACTTTAATACAGCCAAAGAAGAGTCTGAAGAGGAAACAGAAACTGAAACAATGCCAGAGCCTGACTTTAAAGCAATTCAGTGGAAAAACACTGAAAGAAAAATCCGTAGTAATAGAGAAGAACTGTGTGGAGCTGGGAGCTGTCTATTATTTTAATAATTAATATATGAGAAAAGATGCTTTTTCTGCTTATTTGTTAGCACAAGGCTTTTATATTATGGTTCACTTATTTGTGATATTGATTTTTTATCTGTATCCTAATGATATAGCAAACTCTTGTACGGAAAATGATATATCTTGCTTATATTTCCCAACGCTAAAAATATCAGCTTCAATTTTATATTTTTTTACTAGAAGAAAGCCTGGATTTTTAAGTAGATCAAAAATTCTTCAGGAAATTGAATTGTCGAGTGAAGAAGATTGGGAAATTCCTAAGCAGGGCTATTGTGATGTATGCAATATAATCCAGCCTTATAGATCTCGCCATTGCAAAAAATGTGAAGAATGCGTTGCTAAGTTTGACCATCATTGTTTCTGGATTGGATCTTGCATAGGAGAGCTGAACCATTTCCGGTTTTGTTTGTATCTTGCATTGGAAAGCGCCGCGATTGATTGGGCAGCTTATAATTGCTTAAGTGGACTATCTGAGGATCAAGAAGCTTATGGCGCATTTATTGTAGCGCTTATAATTTCAGGACTTTTTGGGATATTGACGACTGGATTGTGCATTTTTCATATATATTTAGTCAGCTCTGGTTACACAACATGAGAATTTGTTAAAAGGGATTCAATAAATTACTTTAAAATTTACCCTTCAAGTTTTCATCCGTTTGATCTTGGAGTCATTCAAAACTGGAAAGCAGCCATTTTTGACAAAGAAATTAGACAGTGGACTCTGCCAAGACCGATGCCAGTTTACCCATTCAATTGATGTGACAACGAATATTGGAGCTGCTGTTAAAATTTATTTATTAACTCTTTTCATATCGAATCTTAATTGCTTTCTTAATTTTTTGAGCCCTTCTGTAGTCAGAACTTCGTTTGGCTCAACTTTTATATACAAGCTTCTCTTATATCTTTTTCTCTTTTTAGCCATCATTTCATCATATACTAGATTTACAGACTCTTTTAGCTCGTTTCCTAGCTTCTGGAAAAATACTTTACCATTATCATAGTAAGGTTTTAAATTGTTCGATTTTTCTTTTTCTATTTCGGAAAGAATGTGATCGATGCCTTGTAGACGATTTTGAGAGCCAGGATGAAAATTCGGCTGAGATTGAATTTTGGAAAGTTCAGAGAAGCGAAATTTACAAGGAAATGAAGTGGTCGAAGAGACTGTATAACAGCCTGTGCTGTCTTGAGACGTCGGTCGATATGAGTTTGCGAGAGGCTTGGCAGTGATAGTTGTGGACCTTTTGCGGCCTTGTGAAAGAAGCCCAGGGCGGAGAAGATGATGAGTTATCTTATTTGATCCCTTGGGTAGCGTTTTCGAACCACTTTCTACTGTACGGTAAAATAGCTTCGGGCTTGTTGGAGCAGAAACAAAGGAGATTTTTGGAACTGCACGTTTTTTCAGACCAGTTTCCATAACAAAAAAAATGAATTCAACTTAATTATAATTAATGCCAATAAAAATAAAGCTTATATTTCTCCTAATTTCCATTTAACTTTAATTCTGATTAAATAATCGACTTAATTTCAGAATTTCTGATTTTATGCAAGATATGAAAGTAAAAAGATTCTAAGGGCAGATTTGTTGCAATAAATCAATATAATAATCAGCAAGCCATTTTAAAAGCTTATAAAGCATAAATAATAGCTACAATGATTTTAGCTTTGATTTTGCAATATGAATTTCATTTAAAAAGTTCTTTTTGGGAAAAAGTCAAATTTCCACCACATTTTGCTATAATGAAAAGTTGGTCATAAAGACAGATTTTAAAAATTTATTTTTTGACCTTAATTACAAATCGCATCTAGCAATTTTTTGTAGAGTGAAATTTTAATAAATTTGATTAATGAAATAAGCGATATATGCTTCGTTTGATTTTTGTTATTTCTGAAAAAAGGCAGCAATAATAATATATATTAAGAATCATTTTACAGCCTTTATTATACTAAATTTCATGCCATGATTTAATAAATATAATTTAATTTTCTAAATTTGATTAGAGAATTCACTATTTTCATCAAATTTCCAAATAAAAACTCATTTATAAAGGAAACTAATATTAGTATAGCTAAACCATTCTATTAACATAATAATTCATTTTAATGCTGAATCCTACACAACGGACATATTGGCCGCCTTTCAAACCATTTAATTAAGCAATTTTCGTGAAACTGATGTCCACATGAATTTATTTCAAGTGCTATATCACCCTTTATTAAATTTTCCAGACAAACAGCACAGGTTTTTTCATCCCCTTTTGGATCATAGCTAATCCGCTTATAAGCTACCCCAGTTCCATCACTTGGTGGATAAATTTCACTTTCTTCAGTTTCTACAATCAATCTTCCGTCAAGGTCTGGGTTATCAATTGAGTATTCTATAACATAATCTCTATATATTTTATTGGCATCAAAATACCTTAATACTCCTAATAAAATACTGAATAAAATTACAGTACCGACATAAATAATCGCATTGAAATTGAAATTTTTAGACTCAATTATGTTGTATGCGATTACCCAGGACTGTATAAACAACTCTAAAAATACCGTCATATAATATTTCCCAAAAAAAACACATAAAGTTAACTTGTAAATTTCTCTTGTGTCTTTTAGCCCCATAAAGAACATCAAAAATTTCATTACTTTGGGATGCATCGCCAAAAAAGTATTACAGAAAATAAAGGCAATTGGAAAAAACGCATAGATTCTCAATGAAAAATTAAAAGATGACAATTCTGTCCGATATGCCGATATAAGTATTAATAAAATAGGATTTGAAATAAAACTGAGAATTAAAATGCTGACACAAAATCTTTGTAAAATCATAATACTGAATTCCTCAGTCATTAAATACATCAAAAGTACTGAATCATATAAAATAAACATCCCAAACAGTATGCTCTTTTTCTATATATAATATTAATAATAAACCCAAATCTTTATTCCGCCTAGCCCAGCATAAAATTAAATTCAGTTTCTTAAACCAATTCATATTGCTTTTATATGGAGAGTAATGGAACTTCCACTAGTCAGTTGTTGCAGAATAACTTGAAACGAACGAAAACTCCAGTGAATAATCGTATGAGGATGTCTATATTAGAATTCACAAAAACCCGCAGAACCAACTCACAGTTGCCGACCTCAGAAGAAATAAAACAAATGTCATCGACATTTCTTGCAAGTAAAAAGAGAAGCTCTGAAATTTCTCCTGACATTATAAAGGTTAAGTCAGAAAGGACAATAAAACTGCCTAGGCTCAAGCTTAAAAAAGCTTTAGATGGGCTAAATACAGGGGAAAATTGGTTTAAAGAAGAAGAGGAATTGGATCTTTTAGATCACCAAGGAGCGACGAGATTTTCATCAAGACCAATGGAGCATTCACAAAGAAAATTATGCTTGAGTTGTTTATAACTTCCTATAGGATAGGCTTTATTTTATAATAAAATATAATATGTTATTGCAGTTATAACAGTATATTCCCTTCTGCTGAAATTAAAGTTAATGAATTTCCTCAATCTATCTCAGAGAGATTTGGGCAAATTGATCCTAACAAAGACCAAGAGCTAGCCAATTATTTGGTGAATTCTAAAAATGCGTTTAAAACGAACTGGTCCAAACATATGAGCTTGAAAAACAGGAAATTTTATCCGAATACTCATCCGGAGTTTTATTCAACTCATATGGAGTTTAATAAGAAAAGTGATAATATGGTTGAGTTTAGAGAAGCGATGCTTCTATGCAAAAATATGATGAAAGAAGCTTGGAGTGTTAAAAAATAACTCTAGTCTATTTAATATAAATTCTAGTAGTTTAGAAAGATAATCTGGGTATTAATAAGCAGAGACCTTTAGCTTACCCCCTTTTAATAAAATATAGGTAAAATTTCCACTTTAATCTCCTTTAAATTTATAAAATTAATTTGACCTAATTTTAATCGTAAAGTGCAAATAGAATAGTAGTATTTAAACAGTTTTCACACTGAATCGGTTCATTTTTGAATTAATTCTTCATAAAAATAAATTAAACTCAAAAATATTGATATTTTTATTTTTAAAATTTTTTTTAACTCCCCTTTAAATTGAAGCAGAATATTTTGCATCAATTTAAAGGGGGAGTTAGAAGTATATTAATGCTTTAAAATATCTAGAGCTTATGATTTCATAAAGAGAATATTTATATCTTTAATAATAACTCCTTTCTTTCTGACCTAAAAAGTAATTATCTAAGTGCAAGGTTATTAAACTATATTATCCTCTAATTCAAAGTAAAAAAAATGAATTGATTACAATATCATTAAAAAAATGAGGCTAAAAATACATCATAGCCATTTATTAAATGAAATTTTTTCTGATATTGCTAATTTCGCTATTTTCAGCCCAAACAAATGCCCAAAATAATTCTACAGCGATCTGTGTAGACGATCTCAGCAAAGCCACAAGCTGCCAATTTGACGAAGACTGTCCAGTGATTCCTTGCTTTGACATGTTTTGTCCTCTTTACGTCTCAAATTGTTCTTCTTTCCCATGCTATATTAACAGATGTGTCAATGGCAAATGCATAGCCTTGACAAGAATGCTTTCTAATAAATGCCAAATAGGAGGATGCAGCTCAGAATTGTGTGTGTTTAACTCAACAAACGTGAATTCGCCATGTATTTGGAAAAATGAATATGCGTGCTACCAAGCTTATGGGACCTGCGGCTTTACCAATTGCACATGTGGGTGGATTCAGACGAACTCGCTTATGGTCTGCCTTAATCAAACAAGTGGAAACGCTACAAATAGCACAGGACCAAAATAAATAAATTTAAATAGCAAATTTCGTTTTGTTAGAAAAAGAACGATTAAATACTTTTAAATAATATAAAATTATAGTTTATTCTATATACTAATGTCAAAAATTTCGGTTTGTCTTCACAAATAAATATGAATTCAAATATGCCCCACGGTCGGTCAACCTCTCAAAAAGGTCCAAAAATCGATTTTATCAAGAAAAACAGAGAAAACATCGCAAAGTCCAAGCAACGCTCTCGAAGTTCCCAGGCACTTTTAAAGTCAAATTTTAAATCTCCATCAAAAAATCCCAACAATGACAACCCAAAGACCTTATCCAAAAAGAGCCCAAAAACAGATATAAGGTCTAGTTCAGGCTCAGTCAAGCAGCATTTGCAGGTATCAAGTGCAAACAAAGAAAATATTTCAAAATTCGAACTGAATAAAGAGGATTCAATTAGAAGAACCAGCCACAAAGATTTCCCAAAGGTGTTTACTCCTGAAAATGTTATAGCTGAAGAAGCGGTATCTGAAGAAGTAAGCAAGTCTGAAGCAAAGCTAGACCCTATAGTCACTATTTCTGAGTCTATGCAAATTGAGAAGGATGCCGCTTTAAATGAAATTTCAGAAAAAAATAGCCAGAGGCCATCAGTTCATCCTGACCAAATCGCA
Source organism: Blepharisma stoltei (assembly GCA_914767885.1). NCBI lineage: Eukaryota > Ciliophora > Heterotrichea > Heterotrichida > Blepharismidae > Blepharisma > Blepharisma stoltei. The sequence continues at coordinate 64,881 of CAJZBQ010000043.1, forward strand.
TATACAGCTTCTGAAGATATGATGATAATTGAGAGCCCAAACGAAGTCCATACAATTATTTTTGATTACAGCACCATAAGCAAATTCAAACAACCAATTGAAAATTTAAATGAAGAAATACCAGAAGAACAAGAAAGGGCCAGCAGTTTTGGGGTAAAAGAAAAAGAAAATTTAGAAGAAAAATACAGTGATAGAGGAAAGTCGTTGCTGGTAATTGAAGTAGACGAAAACATGGATATAAAGCAACTCCAGCCAAATGTGGTTTATACGTATTCTTTTGAAGTGGCTTATAAGCCTGTTTTAGAAATAGAAAACCAAAGTGAAAATGAAGAAAAAAGAGTGTCAATTACTATTAGTCCTCGAAGGGAAAGCTTAAAAGAATGGTCAGAAGCAAGAAGTTATTTGAATTTATTGACAACAAGTGTTAAAAAAAGGAGTATTGGAAATGAGGAGCTTAAAAGAGTCAGCAGCTCTAGTTCGTTTATGCACAAGATAGAAGAACTTGAGCAAGATGAAAGACCGGAGCATGAAAATGTTATTGAAAACCAGAGAGAAGACATAGAAAATAATGTAATAATGTCAGAGGAGATATCAAAAAGTCCAGAAAAGCCTGCTTCTTTACAAATAGCTATCAGCGAAATATCGGTGAATGCTCCATTAGTAAAGCCAATTGTTGTCCCCGAAGTTTCCATCATATTTAATCCAAGCCCAAGTCCTAAGCAGTCCTCTAATATCCAAGTTTCCCCTAACTCCCCCCCCATCCTTGATCGAACGATTGACTGTAAAAATTCCTAAAAATTGGGAAAATTAGCCCCCATCCTTGTCGAACGATTTTCATATCATGTAAATTTTTATATATATAAAATATATTAGTTATCAGAAGCTTGGGAAGATATACATAATGAAGTTGTTTTCAGAGATTTTGAGACGACAAAAAGCTACGGAATCAACCATTCAAAGTGATTTAATCATCATCCTAGGCTTAAAAACTCAATAATCTAAAATATAGAGATTCTTTAAAATTTAAAAAAAAAAAAATTTAATTCAATAAGGATCAAATTAAAAATTTATAAAGTTTAAAGGGGTGATTAATAAATCAAAATATTAAAAATTGGTATTTTTATGAAATTAATTCAAATTTTTGCTGTACAAATAATTATTAAATACTCTTAACCCTCTTATTTAAAAGTAAATAAAAAAAATATATATATATATTTTTTATTTTATATATAAATTTTTTTTTTCCCAAAAAATTTTTTTTTAACCCCCATCCTTGATCGAACGATGGCGAGCCGTTCGATCAAGGATGGGGGGGAGTAAAGCACAATTGCCAACCAAATCAAAACTTTATCTTGAAGAATCTAAAGCAGAAAAATCCCCCTACTCAACAGTCTCCGAAAAGCAAAATTCATATAACAGCCCGATAGATGAAAGAAGCAGTATAAGTGAGTCTCTGCCTAGCTCAAGCTTAAAAGACGTTCCAAATATTCGAAGAAGCAGCCGACTCGCCATGAAAAAAATAGAAAAAGAAAAAGCCCAGAAAAAAGAAAAGAAACTTAAAAGAAAAAGAAACAAAATCACGAAAAAACACAAATCAGCTGACCAAAGTGCTTGTGAAATAGCAGAGCCCGAACATCATGAAACCCACAGATCAAAGCGATATAAACGATGCTAGAGTGCTATATAATTATCCCTTAAAGCAATCAATAAAGACATTCTACTGATTAGCCATCCCGATTTACTAGGATAATGGCAAATTTTTATATGTAGGTATATCTAAAATTAAATTAGTTCAAATAATTTCTAAAATGGAAAATGAGTATATTTATTGGGAGCAGCAGGATTCTGATATGCTTTGCGCAGTCAATGCACTAAATTCTCTATTGCAAGGCCCGCATTGGAATGCAGTCAGTCTTGCAACTATTTCTCAAGAGCTAGACACTGAAGAAAATCAGCTTCTTTCAGGATCTCAACAATTTGATGCTGGCGCTAATGTGGGGGAAAGCGGATATTTTTCTGTGCAGGCTTTACAAAGAGCACTCACAGCATATGGCTTGGAGTGTGATTATTATAACTCTGAAATGAAACGTGGAAATGACCCAGTCAACGAAAAAGCTTTTATTTGTAATAGGCTTGATCATTGGTATTCCTTAACTCACTCCTTTTGTGAGAGAAACAAAAGCATTGGGAAAAATCCTGGGTGAGTAAAAAATTTTATAAAAAATAGCTTGGCATATAAGTGATAATTATTATAAAGAAATGCCTAGCCAATTCTGTGAAGTTTGCATTTTAAAATTTATATATTTTTATGAATCAAATTAATTTTTTTTTTAACTTATGTGAATTGATTTGTTTACAATCTCTAAAATAAAATGTATTATTGAATTTTTTTTTGCTTACAGAAGGTGGGAGTAAGAAAAATTAAGGATACGTGATGAAATTTAAACAGCTTGAATGAGCAGCCTGGCCCTCAAAGAGTTGGAGAATTTTATTTGTCAGCGCTTTTGCACAATATACAGTCAGAGGGCTATACAATTTTTGTAGTTAGGGGAGAGCTACCAGAGTCTAATAAAGATTTCTGGCCTGATTTAGGAGAAAACCAGTTTTGGATCCCCAGATCTTTATTGGAGCCAGAACAAAGAGCCCCAAACCCTGACGAAGATATTGCAAAAGCTATAGAAATGAGCTTAAAAGAATCAGAAAACCAGATGGACCCAGATTTATATTGGGCAGTCCAAGAGAGCTTAAGAGCTGAAGAGGCAAGAGTTTTGCAAGAGCAGGTGCAGAAAAATGCTGTCGAATTGAAGCAAATTCCAGAGTATGAAGGAGAAAATGCCTTTACGATAAGATTAAGACTACCTGATGGGAAATTCGAAACTAAAAATTTTTTGCCGGAATGTAAGCTAAGTGATGTCATTAATTGGGGGAAGTTCATTACTAAGAGAGAAGTACAGTTAGTAGAAACCTTCCCAAGAAATGTGCTAAATGAGCTTGACAAGACTTTACAAGAAGCTGGATATGGTCCAAGCAACAATGCATTAATCTTAGAATATCTCACCAATTAATTTTACATTATTCCTACACTTAGATTAAAGTTCAATGTCTTAATTCTTCTTTTTGAGCTTCTCGTCATTTTACACTGGTCTAAAAGCCTCTTCTGGATCATTTGTGCAGCTTGTCCTCTTTAAAAATCCTATTGCAACTCAAAAATTGGCTAAGACACTTTTCTCTGCACTATATCATAGACATTTCATCCATATTCAAATAAATTCTCTGTTTAAAGCCAAAAACTTAATCAAAGCATTTCAAAATTTATCATTTTATTTAAAATAAAGAAGCTGAAACAACTCCAAATTTTCTTATTCACTATTTAAACTCATTTTCTCATTTTTAACAATACTAACTTTATCTCTACAAGTTTCCTGGTCCATTTATTTTCTATTTTATTAAATAATGTTTTGTAATTATAAAGATAATGTCACTGCAAATGCAGCTTGGAGATGGCAAACCCACAAATTTTGAAGACAATTCAAGCCCATCTAGCGAAGTTTTTACATATCAAGCTCCATGGCCAGTGTATTCTTTTAATTTCTCGAACCATCCCAGCTATCCTTTTCAATTAGCATTAGGCTCCTTTATAGAAGATACAGATAACAGTGTTCAAATCATCCAGTTGCACCCAGAAATGGGCCGATTTGAAGTAAAAACGACGATTCCACACACTTATGCACCCACAAAAATAATGTGAATCCCAGATCTTGAAGGTTCCCATCCTCACCTGATGGCAACTTCAAGTGATCATTTGCGGATATGAAGGTCTGATGAATCTGGAGTAAATGTACTTGCAAATCTTGTAAATAATTGACACCATCTTTTTAGAATTCGAATTTTCTGGAAGTATGCCACCAATCCCAGGAGATGGAGACTGGGGCCTTTGGTAGATGTAAGATAGTTTGCCCTGGAAGGACAGCTGTCGAAATCCGAACTCCCAAAGCTGAAGGACTATTCAGATCAAGACCAGGCGTAACTTGATGCAATACAAGCAGGCTCATACGAAGCAGAAGTGGAAGCTGTGCATTCGATGTGGCAGTGGACATAGACTTAAAGAATTATAGCTAATTAAGGTCAAGATAGATAATCGACACACTGATTATTGTGGCCCAATCACAAGTTTTGATTGGAATGCCAATGATTTGACTATGATTGGGACTGCAAGCATTGATTCTACTTGTACTATATGGGCCAAATATTTTTCTATAATAATTGATTAAATTTATTAAAAATTAAATATAAAAATTTTTGGATATTATATGGGACATTGAAAGACAGGCTATGAGAAAACAGATTTTAACACATACAAAAGAAGTTAACGACATTGCATTTGGCCACGACTCAAACACCTTTGCAAGTGTAGGAGCAGACGGATCAGTAAGAAGATTTGACCTACGAAGCCTAGAGCAATGCACAATTCTCTATGAAAGCCAAGGCTACGTTCCTTTGTTAAGGCTGGCTTGGAATAAAATTGATCCCAATTACATTGCGATCATTATGATGGACTCTCCTCTTGTCACAGTCTTAGACGTCAGGTCTCCAGGGATGCCTTTGGCTATTTTGCAAAGCCACCAGAACTTTGTAAACGCAATATCGTGGGCTCCCAATTCGAGTTGTTATATATGTACAGCAGGAGATGACAGACAAGCCCTGATATGGGATTTAAGGCGAAGTCTAGGCGAAATAAGAGAACCAATGATGGTTTATGGCGCAGAAGCAGAAATTATAAGTCTAAGCTGGTCTGTGTTGCAGCCTAACTGGGTCGCTATAGCTTATAATAAGAGTCTCCAATTATTAAAGCTTTAAATATGTTGCATAAATTATGGCAGCCAATCTTGCAAGTCTAATTGAAAGACTAGAAAAAGCTGTAGGAAGCTTGGAAGGTCTTGTTGGATTTGGAGCTCCTGCAAGGGAAGAAAGAAAAGCAGCCACTGAAGATGTTAAAGCTGTAGAAAAGAAAGCACCAGCTGAAGAAATACCTCCCTTTTTGGTTGAATTCCAGACTGCAGTCTTACTATCCCTCTTTAAATTGGAGACAAAAGCTGATCAAGGTAGTTTATTTTAAAACATAATTAGATATTAAATTTACATAGTAGAAAAAAAAATAATTCGTGCCAACCTTATTGAAACAATAATCTATTTATACTCCCTCTTAAATATATAAAACAAGACATATACAACTTTTTAATTTTGATAAATATAAATTATTATTTTTGTCTAAAAAAATTTTTGGTTCAAGAAAAAGGATTAATTTACCAAAAAAAATCGAAATTTATCAATATTTTGTTCCATTTAAAAGACAAGTTAGGTAAAATCCCTCAGCTGCTTCAGACTGCTCAAGCAGTTGATCCACAAGTTGTCCAAATTGTATTCAATTTTTGCTAATTTAGTCCTTATTTTTTATATAAATTATATTAACATTTCATAATAAAGTCAATAAACTTTAGTATAATTAACATCTAGTCAAATGAGTTCATTAAAGGACTGAATTTTGTCAATGACTTGCTGATTGCGTCTACCAAATGCCGAAAACCTTCTGACCAAGAGAACCAAGAGCATATTATCTCAAAACTCCAAGTGATTTTTAAAGGATTAGCAGACTTAAAAAACATCAGAAACAATTTCACTAACCATTCCACTGCTGCCTTTGAAGCTGTACAATCTATTCAATGGCCTATTGCACCTATGCCAGGACCAATTGTAGACAACTTTTTAGATGCTTCAGCATTTTATGGGAATAAAGTTCTTATGGCAAAGGTTGAGACCCACACAGCTTGGTATAAAACAATGAGAGAGACTGTGGTAGCAATGAGAGATTATGTAAAGGCAAACTTTGCGCAAGGCTTAAACTGGAATGCTAGAGGTGTTTCAATTGGAGAGCATTTTGCAGCTAAGCCAACCCAAGCTCCAAAAGAAGAAACTAAAGCTCCTGTTGAAGAGAAAAAAGCAGCCCGTGAAGAAACTAAAACACCTGCACCCGCTAAAAAAGAGCCTAACTCAGCTCTTAATTGTAGTAAAATCCCATTTTTGAGATTAATCCTCATTAAATTAGACCAATTTTTAAAATTTATCGACTTAATCTAATGGAGGGAATCAAGTAGAATGCTATTTAAACAGTTAAGACACTGAAGAATTAATTTTAATTAATTCTTTATAAAATTTAAAAAATATATGTAATTTCTTATTCTTTTATTATAATGATTTTTTTAAAAAAATATAAACCCCCTTTATATTGGAACAGAATTATTTGTTTCAATTAAAAAGGGGGTGAAATAAGAAATTTGAAAGAGGCATAAGCTGGATTATAGAAAACTATTCAGAAAATAAGACGCTCGAAATTTCTCCTGAAGAAGCTGGGCTGAAAAAAGCTATTATGATTGAAAACTGTGAAAAATGTATTATCCAGGTCAAAGGGAAGGTAAAATCAATCATCATAAGCAAATGCAAAAATACCAGTGTTGTCTGCCAAGATATTGTTTCAGGGATTGAAATTGTAAATTTCTATTCTGATTTGCCTAAATAATCTATATTTTTATTTAAAAAAATAAAATAAATTTATTATGGAAGCTATGCTACCAAAACTCAGATGCAAAGCACAGGCACTGTCCCATCAATTACCATTGATAACAGTGATGGCGCTCAACTTTTCTTATCAAAAGGCCTAGATGACTTGATTATCACCACATGTAAGAGCTCAGACATGACAATTACTATTCCAGACCCTGCATGTCCTGATGAGTGGATTGAAAAAGCAATCCCTCATCAGTTCACCCACAGAATTTCTTCAGGAAAGGTAGCGAGCGCTGTCAGTGACGTTTATAATCATTAGCTAATTAATCAGGGCAAATAATAAATGGCTTCTTCAGTCATAAGTTCTCTAGTGGAGTCTTTTGGAATTCTCAAGGAAAAGTACACAAAGGAAACGAAGAAGAGGACTAAGCTTGTTGACCTGTTTATTGGATTTAACTTAGTTTTGGCGACTATTCAGTACATTTATATGAAAGTGGCAGGAAGTTTTCCATTCAATGCATTCCTCTCAGCGTTTTTCTGTAGCATTGGGACTGCTGTTTTGACTGTGTGTCTGAGGATGCAGGTGGAGAATAAAAGTGCAGGAAAATCTGAAGAAAAAGCGTATGTGGAATATATGTTCTGCTGTCTGATATTGTACCTGGTTTCTTTTAACTATTTACTTCCTCATTTAATAAATTTTTTTTTTTTATTTTTAATTTATTTTTTTTTTGATTTAATTTTTATTATTAAAAGAAAGATTTAGGCTAAGATTTTATAAGATTCATAAGCTTTTCATAAAATTTATACTAAATCTCTATTCTAGCTCTATTGCTACTTAATTAAAACGCACAAAGCTTTCTTCTTAAAACAATTAAATACTAATATGAGTGAAAATATTCTCTGCCTCGCAATTGGAAGATTTGATGATAGATCGATCCTCGCTGAGCTTATCCCAAGTGTCTCTATAAGGCAAGCTATAAGAAAAGAAATATTCTCCCTTCTCTCCGAAAAGCCTGAAGTTGAATGAATGGTATCTTCCGACTCACAATTTGGCCTGTGAAGCATGATTGCGAATAATGACATATGCTATATGTTTTTAGGCCCCAAAAATTACCCTTCACACCTTGTAAATTCTCTGCTTTTTGATATAAAAACAGCTTTAAAAGACAAAAAATACTCAGAACAAGAAGTCCTAGAAATTATTTTGTGCTATAGTGAATTTTTTAAAATAATTTTTAATAAAAATAATTTGCATATTCTTGTTTTGCAAGTATATGTCCCAGAAATACAGAAATTCCAATGGGCAAGACAAAGTTAAGAACTTAACTACACAAGTAAAGCAGGTCCAAGAGCTGGCTTATGTAGGCATCCAAAAAGTCCTAGAGAACACAGAAGTCGCTGAAAATTTGTCTGTGAAAACTGACGAGTTGGCAAGCACAAGTTACTTGCTGAATCAACAGTCAAAAAGACTGTCACGACAACTGTATTGGAGAAACTTCAAGCTGAGATGCATAGTAGGAATTGTTATTGCCGCCGTTCTTCTATATTTGATATACTATATTAAGCTACCTTAACAACAATTAAGCTATTTGTCAGCTTTCCATTACTAATATTCCCTATTATAATTTCCTTATTTTCAGAAGATGATAATTAACTTATTGATAATAAGCCATAATGCGAAATTAATATATGGACCTTTTATACCTTAATCTCCACTGCCAGATTCCAGCAGAATTCTTAACATCACTAGACTTGCCCTTAGTCTTTTTATCATCACTCATTTTGTCTCCTTTCAGAGTCATCGGCTTAAACTACCAATTATCCTCAAGCACATCTCAGTCATCTCTAAGTGAAAGCCTCAAAAATCTGAAAGCATGGAACACCAAAAGCTATAAATTCAAAACAAAAGAACAAATTCCTCGTCAAAAATTCTTGAAAATTCCAGTCTTTAAAAGTTATAGAGAATTGCTATTTTGTATCTCAAGCAAAAAATTATCAACTTTATATGCAGGGAATTTTTGAGAAAACAACTTTTTTTGAGCTTCTTTTAAAGTAAAATGCGCTCTTATAGCTCTTATTGGAGGGAAATTTATTAAAGATCCTTATGCTAACACATTTTTATTTGCTTCAATTTTTACAGCTTATGACTTGTTCAACTACCGATTTGAGTTAATTACTACAAAAATGACATATGAGCATTTCCATTATGGACAAAATAAGCTAAAATATGCAAATTCTAAGTACTTAGGCTGGTTAAGCACCCTCCATCCCCATACTCCTTTCCCCCTCAATACCAAATTACTTATTCTTGATAATAAGAAATATAAGAAATATTACACTTTTTCGCACAGCAACACTATTATAATACGACTTATAGCCTGTTTACAAAATATAGGCATATCCATAAGATAGCCCGATATGGGCTAGGGATATGGCTATATTAAATACTTGATTTCATATCTCTTATTATACAAAATTTCTTAAATGGCTATCAAATTTAGCTTATATTTTTGTATTAGATATATCATATATCTAAAATAACTCTATAAATTGATTAAATATGATAAAACGCATTCTTTTAGCTCGATCGATGCTAGATTATGTGTATGTATATGATAGATAATTATAGTTTATATTAGTGCCTATCAATTTAAAAACCATAATTCGGTTGGATTCATGTATAAAATGCAATATTAAATCGAAATCCAGTGTATTCCTCTTCAACTCTTTTACTCATTCGTGTAAAATTTTTTTTCATTTAATAATTCTTATCTAGTATAGATATGAAATAAAGCATTAGTTAGTTAGTTAGTTTAAGCTGGGTGTTTATAGCCCCTACTTCGTGGACTGCATGCCGCAGTTTTACCCGCAGGGTGGCAGAGCGTACCCACAGCAAGCCCGGGCCGAAACCCCCGGGTTTTCGGTAGAGGTGAGGTCAAGGGACAGATCACTATCTTAGCTGACCGCCTCCATTTCCAACTCGTTGTGTCTCCCAGTTGACGCCAAAACTGCCCTTTCCATTCACCAGATCGCCACTTTTGATCGGGACCCCTTTTAACTGGAGAGACTTGTGCCCTTGAGATTCTAAGTCGAGCTTCGCCTTCCCTTTTCCCTTTTCCCCGGATCATCTCCAAGAATAAACTCAACCCCTTACGGGATTCGGGGCGAAGCCACCAAGTAGCTTAGGCATGTAATCCCCTGCTTCTTTCGGACACCGAGTCTGAGCCTCGGCGCTACTGGTAAAAAAAATACGAAAAACTGCTGCCCGGTCAGGCACAAAATCAGCGGAAATTGTGATGGGCCTCTCGCCTCGAGGCTAGCCCTTCCCTTGAGTAGCTCTCCGCACCCAAAAACCACGTCCGGTATACATAAGAAGGTCACCCGCCACGGGAGGACAGGTCGCTCGTCTCCGGCCATTTTATGTATATGAAATAAAGTATTAAATATATGTGTAAGCATGCTATAAATCGCATTTTAAATAGATAAGATGCAAAAGTACTGCAATATCCCTTATATTTCTTATTATTAAAACTAGGCAGCTTGGCATTGAAGATGAGGGTGGGTTTCATGCTTGATCAATAGGCTACTTCATGCAGATTGACAATCAAATAAAAGAGTTCAATCATTTAATTTCCCCGGCTTCAGAAAATCCAGTTGTGGTCACAAAATTCATATGTTGGCTGTATTCTATGGTGGCTTTCCACAATAAATGGGAAAATGAAAAAATGATTGACTTGTTCATTCTCCATACCATTTTTTACCCGCTTACTACAGCTCAAAGAAGGATTGAGTCTCAATTTGCAAATCCAGCATTACAGCCTTTTCGGTACAAAAACATTTTGCATGCTCTGGAGAAGATTTATTATCAAGAAGGCATTTTGGATGGGCTTTATAGAGGATTTATGCTGAACACAATCTATATGATCCCCAGATATTATATTCTTCCACCTTTAGTCTATCATTTTTCTCTAAAAAATCAGGAAAAATTTAACGCAGAAAGAGCTCAAATGTAGGATGAAAATACACACTAATGGATTTTTTAATTAAGAAATAGGCAATTTAATTAGGGAATTAAGGGACGTAGTTCCAATGCACTTTAAGGGTGCGCTCAGATTTTTCTGGGTTATCTTCGACGATTACCAAGATGTGGTCTTTCATTACCAGCCTTTGTATGACTCCATTGACAATTTCCATCAGTCTCACCGAATCTTCTTCTGTGGTGACTTCATGCATGTGCTCTTCTACGTATTTCTGCACAATCTCGCCTTGCTTTACGCCGGCTTCTCCTTCTTGCTGTCTTAACAGCATTGCTATCCATTTGGCCATTCTGTCATACTCTTCAAAAGAAATACTGGTTTTCTTAGGCCCAGCCTGCTGTTCAGCCAGTCTTTTTTCTCTATCAATTTCAGCTTGTTCTTGTCTATACACATTCATAGCACTCTCATCAAACTGTTCTTCTACATCTACGTCGCTGGTTTCTACATGAATAATAGACTTTTTCAGCAGTCTGCAAGCTTCTAATACATATTCAGGCCTTATTTGTTGGTCATAATTAAGCCTAGAGATTGCTTCAGAAAGTCTGATTAAGGACTCAAGCTGTCTGACAGTGATTCTATATGCATTATTCTGGTGCATTGAGTCTGACTGCCGAAGCAGCTTGTACTGCTCTCTGAGAAGCTTAGCAGCCTCAGTCGTAAATGCAGGGTTTATACGTCTGGCTCCAAGGATGTACTTTTTCATCATGTCCATTGAAAATTCTCCTTCTAGCGCTCTGTCTCCATTGGTATGCAAATTTACTATATGGTTTGCAATGGCATTGTCTACGCGTTCATCACCTTCGTCAACGATTACAAAAAACAGGTCAAATCTGGACATCAGAGGTGGCGAAATGTCGACGTTTCTGCGGAGCTCTAATGATTTATCGTATCTTCCATATTTAGGGTTAGCAGCAGCTAGGACAGAACATCTAGCATTAAGAATAGCCTGGATTCCTGCTTTGGCGATAGAAATGGTCTGTTGTTCCATGGCTTCATGAATAGCTACTTGGTCTTTGGAGTCCATCTTATCAAATTCGTCAATACAACAAATCCCATTGTCTGCAAGCATTAAAGCTCCAGCTTCTATACAAAAATCGCCGGTTTCTAGATCTCTTTGAACTGCTGCTGTAAGACCAGCGGCAGATGAGGCTTTACCTGAGGTATATACAGATCTTGGCAAGAAATTGCAGACGTACTTCAAAAATTGAGATTTTGCGGTTGAGGGGTCGCCGACGATACAAATGTTGAGGTCTCCTCTGAGCTTCATGCCTTCTGGGGTCTTCTTATTTGAGCCTCCTAGTAGCATTAGTAAAATTCCTCTTTTTACTTCTTCATGGCCAAATATGATTACGATTAATTAAGAATTTAAGGTGTTAAACATTTTTTTAATGGAGCTTAATTTCCTGAAGGAAAATTCAGTCACAAGGCAGCCTTGGCTTATGGTCCAGGATTCAGCAATGGCGAGGAATCTTAACATGAAGAGAGCTTGTATGATGATAGTTTATTTTGGGATAAGGATTCTGAGATGATGTTAGAAAATCCTTGAAGATAATGATTTGTAGATGAAAAGCAGGAAGGAAGTTTGAGGAAGCTGATAAGGAAGAGCTAATTGCCCTCAAGATGTGGGATTCGAAACAGAAATGTGAGGTCTTGAATGACGAGAGCTAATATTGACCACAGAATCTGCTAAGTCTTATACAACTAGAAGTTCAGCCCTTAAATAAAATTAAATTAGGGGAGAAAACCAGCAGAGCTAATTTCTCTAGCCGAATGCCATTTTATTCATTCTATAGTCAAATACAGTAGGCGAAATGCATCTTGCTATCCTTGAATATAAATCAGGTTCAGCCCTCATTCTTTCAATGGCTTCTTGGTCAGCTGCAGTGAGCTCTGTTACTTCGTCGTCTTCTCTGAAATTAAAAGCAGGGTGCTTAGTGACAGCAGACGCAATAAATACAAGTTTATAATTCAGCTCTCTAACACCTAAAGCTTTTAGTCCGGTAACTGCGTCAAGAGTCCGGTCTCTTCCTCGTTGACCGTCGTGTTTCATTGACATTTGTTGTCTTTCTCCTGGGGTTAAAAATGATGCGACCTCTGGAACTGCGATTAAAGTGCCTGTGAAGATGAGCCTTTCTCCTGGCTTAGCGGTGTCTACAAGTTCATGTCTCAGAATGATATCAATTGACCTTGGCATGCTGCCTGCTGGGATTTCGTTAGAGTGTTCTTGGACTCTGACTTTTTGCCAGTCACAGAATTTTGAACTTTCTAAAATAAGCTCCCATCGTGATTTATTACCGCAATGGCCGTTTGGACATATTTGAGGTGTTGTGTACTTAAATTGCTGCACCACATCTTTCACGTCCCTATCTTTTTTGGCTGAAAATTTCCTCTGGCAGCATTCTGGGGCAAATTGATTTTTTTTCTTGCAAAAATAATATTTTTTGCCAAATATATAATGGAAAATTCAGCTTAACAGTGCCAAGAAAATGTCCCTGAGCAAAAATTATAGAACCATTTCACTTCATAGTTGCAAGCTAAACATTTAAAGCTCCCATACCTCAGTTCTGGGCGAACTTCAGTACTTTTTGTGACTGTAGCACTTATTGATACAAGTTTTCCTATTCTTTGTGTTTTCAATGAGCGGATTTTGTCATCATGTGAATTATTAAAGAAGCCTACATGGATTTCGTTGTCTTTGGCGTATTCTGGGAAGCATTTAAACATAAAGCGTTGGACTGCTTTTTCAAGGAAAGGCTCAAATTTGTAATAGTCTGATAAAAGAGCTGTTAGCAGGTCATCGAAAAGAGTTATGCTGAATTAAATTAAAGAGAAGAAACATGGCTAACTCCCCCCCCCCCCCTCCGTGAGCGAACAAAACCATTAGAAAAATCGCCATTTTTTGACCAAAAACCCACCCTCCGTGAGTGAACAAAAATTTTTTTAATAGAAAAAATTTTAATGGAAAAAATTTTGATATATAAGTGATAATTAGTATAATGAAATCTAGAGCTAATTCTGTGTTTAATTTTAAACAAATTGCGTTTTAAAACATAAATTTTGCAAATTAAATTAATATTTGCTTCCCAATTTTTGCAAATTAGGATTTTTTTAAATTTCGAAAAAAATATTTTTTTTATAAAATTTATATATAAATTTTTTTTAAAAAAAATTAACCCCCCTCCGTGAGCGAACAAAATTTTTTTGTTCGCTCACGGAGGGGGGGGGGGGGGGAGTAAGGAGAATAATATTTATAATTAGTAAATATAGGATAAATGAGAAAGGTCAACAAAAAGCGTGGTTTTTTCGTTAACTACAAGATCTTGGCCTTTGTAGAAGTAAACTTCACGGTCATTTAGTCTGAATGTTTCAAGAAATTCTAAAAAGCGTGATTGGACAGCTTCACCTTCAGCTTCTGTGGCGAGTTCTATGTTCATCATGGTTCCCGCGAATAATTATAAGGAAAAATGGTATTGCGCCAGTTCCTTGTTTTAAGTAAATATTATTCACTATAGACTTCTAAGTCGTAAAAATCAATATTTGCCATGTTTAAAAAGTCAAAAATTATTTAACGGTGCTTTAATTGTAATTTTAATTAAAATTAGAAAATTGTTAAAATTATAAGAGAAATACTAGTAAACTAAAGAATTATTTTAGATTACTTAAGATTTTAATAAAAAGTTTAAAGCAAAACAAATAAAAACTTCGCAAAGCCTAATCGTTTTAGCATTTATATTTATATATAAAAGATTCTAGCCGATTCACAAGACCATTTAATTAGAATCTAAAATGAAATTAATCTAATGGAATCTTTCAGCAGTCCATATGGATTTATGTTTGACCATCTTCAAGGAGTATCTCTTACATAGATTGAAGACATCGTCCTCAATATAAATAAGCTTGCCATGGAAGCTTTACATGAAAACGACTTCAATACCTCGGTGACTTTACTTCACAGAGCTAATCATATGCTTAGACAGCAGCCTGTAAATTTGCAAACAATCAAGCTTAGAGCAATTACTTTGAACAATTTAGGATGCCTATATAAAAGGACTAACCAAAATCCTAACCCCCTTCATCAGTGGCAAAGAAAGTTGGTTCGCTCTGAAGGGATTATATAAATTTTATAGTGAATTTTTTTTGGGAAAATTTTAAAAAAATTCTAACTCCCCCCATCCTTGATCGAATGATTGACTGTAAAAATTCCTAAAAATTGGGGAAAATTAACCCCCATCCTTGATCGAACGATTTTCATATCATTCAAATTTTTATATATATAAAATATATTAGTTATCAAAAGCTTGGGAAGATGTACCTAATGAAGTTTTTTTCAGAGTTTTGAGACGACAGAAAGCTGCGGAATCAACCATCCGAAGTGATTTAGCCATCAGCCTAGGCTTAAAAACCCAATAATCTAAAAAATAGAGATTCTTTAAAATTTTAAAAAAAAAAAATTTTAATTCAATAAGGAACAAATTAAAAATTTATACAGTTTAAATAGGGTAACTAATAAATCAAATATTAAAAATTGGTATTTTATGAAATTAATTTAATTTTTTGCTGAAAAAAAATAATTATTAAATACTCTTAACCCACTTATTTAAAAGTAAATAAAAAAATATATATATATAATTTTTATTTTTTTATATATAAATTTTTTTTTAAACCCCCATCCTTGATCGAACGATGGCGAGTCGTTCGATCAAGGATGGGGGGGAGTAAGGAAATAAAAAATTAATTCTATATACAAATTTATTTTTAAAATGCAATTGCACTAAATTATTCAGAATAAGTTAGATTTAATTATATTAATTATCATTTATATATCAAAATAACTTTTCACAAATAATTTTTGTATTAAAAAAATTGTTTGTTCGCTTCGGAGTGGCTTTAGGAATTTTTTCCAATGGTCACGGTTCACTCACGGAGGGAGAGTAAGGCTTTGCAATTTCTGAAAGAAGCTTTGGAATGCGAAAAGAAGTTACCAGGAGATTATACGAATATAGCAGGGACACATCTTAATATATGTGCAATAAAATCGCTACTGAACCATCATGAAGAGTCGTTAGCACATGCACTTAAAGCGATTATAATATAAAATGAAAAATAGCCCTCTAAATTTGTAGAAAATAAATTATTTTATTAATAATGATTCTTTATGGAGTAGAATAATATTATTCAGCAAAACCCTTTTTTAGATGAAGAGCTTATAAGATCTCTTGTCGTAGCTTATTATAACGCAGGAACTGAGTACCAATATTTGCATAGAAATTCTGAAGCTACTGCATTTTTAAGGCATGGGCATAATTTGTCGTCAAAACATTTAGGCAAAAACCACCCTTTAACTCTAAGTTTTGGGATAGGAAAAAATGAAAAAAATAAGAAATCTAAAAGAGGCAAATTAAAGCCGATTGATTTTGAGTTGATAAATAAAAGTCTAGACCTTGAAGAAGAAAAAATAGACCAATCTGCTGAGAAAAATGAAGAATCATTGCTGCCTGATATTTTTAGTAAAAGCAGAGCTCAGACTATAAGAAACAACGATGGGATACAGCTGGATACGACACCCTGGATTGATGATGGCAAAGAAAAAAAAGTCAGAGGGTATTTTAGCTCTTCAAGAAATAATAAAACAAAGAAAATTCCTCTAGAAGAAAGGAAAAGCATATCAAATGAAATTTCAACGCCCAGAAGATCATATAAAATTCCTCAAACGTTGAGAGAAAAAATTGAAAAATTTTCAATGTCCCCAAAGCATGAAGACAGTTTTGATAGAAAATTAGGCCACAAGGCAGGAAATAAATCAGAAGGCCAAGTTGTTCCGTTTAAATTCAATTCAAGCCTTGATAAAGACTCTCTGACACCATCCAAAAATATCGTAAAAAATAAAGTGAATTCTCAAACAAGCACTATTAAATCAGACAAACAACTAAAGCCTAAATCTCCAGCCAAATTAAATCCTATCACAAATAAAAATCAAGCTAAACCTGCAGTTCAAAATATTTTTCAAATAAAAAAAGACCAAAATAAGTCTCCTTTTATTACTTATGAAAGTCCTATTCCAACTGTGAAAAGAGACTCAACTAATAGCACCCTGCCTGCATTTTCAAAAGATACTGAAAACAGCCCGAATGTAAAAAATCATAAGTCAAGTAATAGCTCTCTACCAAGGACTAAAGACTCAAGTAACAGCCCATTTCCTAGCTCAAAAACTAAAGACTCAAGCAGCAGTCCTATGCCCTCTTTTTCTCAAGCTTCTTTAGCTCAAACTCCTCCAAAAAAAGCAGTTTCTCCTTTATCAAGTAATGTAAAAACACGTTTAAATTCTATTGATGATAAATTATCAACACTGCAAGACAGATTAAATACGTTTGAAAATAAGATTCAGCCATTAAAAGAATTAACAGAAGTTGAAGAAGATACCATAAGCAATATATCAGTTCCTCCGGATAATGCAGGAAAAAGAGTAGCAGCAGCAATTAAAATTCAAGCTAAATTTAAGGGTTGAAAAGAGCATCAAAAATATAAAAAAATAAAGGAAAGCATATACCTTGCTCAAGCAAAAGATAGCCTTAATTGGCATTTTTTTCATAATAAATAATTCTCGAAATTAATTGAAGAGGGAATAATAAAAATACAAAAAAATGTTAGGGGCTGAATTTGCAAAAAAAATTATCAAAAAATAAAGAAAAATGCTATAGTAATACAAAAATATGTAAAAGGATGAATTTGTAGGGAAAATTACGCGAAACTGAAGTTGGAGTTAAAAAATCAAAAAAATTTTGGTCAGCAGTTTGGCACAAGTTTGGTAAAAACAGAAGACATACAGAGCCAAACAGATTTAAACATGCGTGATCCAATTTTGTCAGCAATTCATTTAGCTCCTTCAAAGACCTTACTCCCCCCCCCCTCCGTGAGTGAACAAAAAAATTTTGTTCACTCACGGAGGGGGGTTAATTTTTTTTTTTTAAAATATTTATATATAAATTTTATAAAAAAAATATTTTTTTTCGAAATTTAAAAAAATCCTAATTCACAAAAATTGGAAAGCAAATATTAATTTAATTTATAAAAATTTATGTTTTAAAAAGCAATTCGTTTAAAATTAAACAGAATTAGCTCTAGATTTCATTATACTAATTATCATTTATATATCAAAATTTTTTTCCATAAAAAATTTTTCTATTAAAAAAGTTTTTGTTCACTCACGGAGGGTGGGGTTTTTGGGCAAAAAATATAGGGATTTTTCTAATGGTTTTGTTCACTCACGGAGGGGGGGGGAGTTAGCAAATAAATCACTTTTAAGTATTGTATCATTAATCCAAGCCCACATCAGAGGATTTTTAAAGCGAAAATGATATAAAAAAACTAAAAATTCTATCCTGTTAATTCAAAGAGCAGCAAAAAAATATAAATTTTGTCGGCTGTATAAAGAAATATTGCATGCAATAATTTTCATCCAAGCCATGTATAGAGGCTACAGAGTCCGTAAGCATTATAAACGACCTTTAAAATTTGGTGAAAATGCTGTTTTCAAATCTATAAAGGTTTGGTATTCTTTTCTTTCAATGTACCCTATATATTTTCTATCAAGCCTGGTATTTTTTATTCACCTTATAAAAATATAAAATAATTAAAATTTTTGTGCATTTTTTCTTTATAATTCATGAATAAATGCTTAATTTTAGACTCTTTAAAAATATTCTTTTAATTTTAAAAATAAGCATACATGGAGACTAAGTAATAGAAACTTAGACTGTTCCTTACAGCTGACGAAGAAACTAAGGCTTATCAAATGCTAAACCTTCTCGAGCTTCATGACGAGAGCGCCGATTTTCTCCATCCAGTGGATTGGAAACTTCTAGCGATCCCTGACTATCCTTTGCAGATCAAAAATCCTATGGATCTAGGCTCAATCAAAAAGAAAATAAAGAGCAAGGCTTACCATAATTTATCTGATTTTATTGCTGACGTGCAGCTAGTTTGGAATAATTGCAAGACTTATAATGAATCACATACAGTATGCGATAATTAGGACGTTTATCAACAAGCTGAGTTCTTGGAAAAACAAATGAGAAGATATTGCACAAAATTAAAAATTCCGGTACCAAGAGGCCAAGCTAAGCACTTGAGGGACGAAGAAGAAATAGTAAGGGAAGACCCGAATGTGGGGATAAAACATTTTGCATAAGGAAAATATCCCTTTTTTATAAGTAAATGATTAAAAAAAGCTATTTCTGATATACCTCCAGAACAGGTATGGCTCGACCTAAAACTCCCCCTCCCCTCCCCCCCACCCCCTGATGGTTTCGATTTGAACGGCATTGTTAATTCAAAATTACAAATCCCTCACTAAGGATTTGACAAGTCAAATTTAATTTGTAGATTTCAATAAAGTTGAAACTGCCAGGGGGGTGGGGAGGGGAGGGGGGGTTCTAAGGTCGATCTATAACCGTGTTCACGGTATATCAAAAAATTGTAAGAATAATTTTTTTTTAAGTACTAAATGTGGTTTCATTTGAAGAAAAATGGGAAATGACTGAACAAATAAAAAAATTAGGCCAATCCACGCTAGAAGAAATTGTACAATTAATCACGACAAATGCACCACATGCTGTTGAAAATGAAGAGCAGGAAAAAATAAAAGTAAAGCTTGATGAAGTTGATAGGGATACTTTTACGAAAATGCAAGAAATTATAGTCAGAAGTTTTACTGTTGATGAAGGAGCGCCACATAAAAAGGCTAAAAGATCTTAGATAATAAAGAAAATTATAGCTTTAAATTATTTTGAGAATTTAATTAAGATTTAGCATATTAATACGACTTTGATATACATAAAATATTGATATTACAAAATTACCTAGAATATCTCTTGCAGCTCCACATCATGCTTCTTGATATCTCTATTTAGCAGCTTAAGAACTGCTTTAGCGCCTATAATTAGCATCTGTTTCTTTATTTTTTGGGTCTCCAGCCCCATAACTGAATTTTTTCCTAAATTTCTCTCTCCAAAAATAGTTCCTTCCCTAAAATTATTGCTTCCTTTTTCTGATGCAACTGGATCTTTAATAGATTCTTTATTTTGTACATGTTCTACTCCTTGTATTAGTCTAGATTCCTTTTGTGCAATAGAGTCATCAATCCTTCCTGAAATTTTATAAGTCTTTTTTTCTTCTTCATCTTCTTGGAATTTTTCATTATTTACGTTTAAGTTAAAAATTTTGATATTTGGCTCTGGCTTGTTTCATCTGGACTCAGAAACTTGTGGCTTGAGCTCAGGAATTTGCAGTTTCTCTGAGTTATTTTGTGCCTTGTTTTCTGAGAGCGATTTTCTTATTTGTGGAAGTGGAGGACTTTCAAGCTCATTAGACTTTTTCTGCTTCGAGCTTATACTGTTTTGTTTTATTTCTTCACACATTTTGTTAATTCTGTTTATAATTTCTATTCTTTTTGCTGAATAAATAGGATCTTTCCGCAGCCTATTATGAATTTCTTCTTCAGAAAACCGTAAAAATTGATTTTCCAATGCAGACACAATTTTTTGTCGAATTTCAGTTATAATGATCAAATTAAATAAAATCATAATAAGATTAATTAAATTTATTTTTTATTTAAATCTTACTGATATAAATATTCATAGTCATAGTTATAAAAAGTTTCTATTGGAGATGTGTATTTTTCATGAAAGGCTAAATGCGTTTGTCTTTGCATTAGCGGCCTAATCCTGTTTGCAATGTTAGTTTTTTTCCTCTGAGCTTCAAGATTTATTAGTTTTATGCTTGGAAAATCAACTTGGGTTTCGATATTCTCTTTAGACGCTGCAATTTCTGCAGAGATTTCTTCTTTTTTCTTCGTTTTTTGAATGGAAATCTCTTCAATGGTTTTGTTGACTTTTAAAGAAGAAATGTTTTCTTGCGATTTTTCGTCTTCGGAAGCAGAATCATCTTCAAGATCATGAGCATTTGAGCCAAACTTAAAAGGAGACTGTGTATTTCTTTTGCTACTAGGGCTTGAATTATTTTTAAGGTTTCTTGGACTTCTTGATGATTTAGGAACTTTTATTATAATTGGCTGGCTTTCTGGTGAAAAATCTATTTTTTGCTCCTCAACTTGTACTTCTTCCAATATGTTTTCTAACTCTCAAACAATTATTTATCTTTTGAGAGATTTATATAAAATATTTAAAATATTATTTTATTAAATTTGCCAATTTTAGCTTTTACTTTGTTTTTAGTTTCATTCTAATTTTATTTCTATTTAAAATAGAGCAAATTCTAGCTTAAAATTTTATTTTAACAACATTAATTTGGGTATAAGCTATTTATATATACAAAATAAAATCTTACTACAATTTAAAGGGAGTAAATCTATTTTTTTCTTATTAATGATTTCTTTATTTTCTTTCATTTCATTAATTTTCCTTTCATTTTCCTCAATTTTTTTCTTTTGCTCTTCAATTAAAATCTGTTTTTCAATGCATTCTCTACTTACCTGTTCTTCTTGTGACATATATAAGCTTCTTTGTTGAGATTCTCTTATTATCATTGATTGAAAACTATTCATTTCATAAATTCTGGTACAGGATTTTTTTCTTTGACTCCAGACAGAGACATTTTTTTTAGGTATTAATTTGATAGAAAAATTTCTAAAAATTGTTTTTGTAAATAACAAAAAGCTCAGAGGGAGGATCTAAGGTAGCTGAAATTCTGGACTCATATAGATCTTGCATTACTTTTATACCCCTAAGATTTGTATCCGCTAGAGTTTGAAGCTGTTGGGCCATAAATGAGTTTAAAGTATTCATTATTGGAACAATATTAAGTTGAGCTTGCTGGTTTTGAGTTACATTGCTTTGCGAATTTTCTTGGGCATGCCTCCTAGCTTTATGTTTATCTAAGTATTCCTGGGAAACAAACTGTTTAGAGCAAAGCTCACATTTGGCTGCGGCTGCTTGGGCAGCCTCCTTTCTCATCATTATTGAAGCTAAAGGCTGCTTTAAAAGGCGTTTATATGCCATCACCGCATGCTTTTTCTTTTGTAATTCAGCTTTTAAATTATTTATTTCTTTTTCATTAGCAGTAAACGATTCTTGCAAATATTGATTTTGCTCAAAATACAATTTATATTGAGACTCACATGAATTAGCTTTTATACTGAGCTGATTTTGAGTATACAAATGATATTCCATAGCCAATTGTGATAGTCTAAATACTTTAAGCACACTTGAATCTCCAATTTTTTCTAAATCTTCTCTATCCAAAGCTGCAAATGTTAAATTTTCAATAATTTCTTGTAAATTATCAATATTTCCAGCTTGAAAAGCAGCATCAATATCAAGGGTTGTTATCTTTTTTCAGTTGATTTTTCCTAATCGTTGCTTCCATACAAAGTTCGAGATATTCTCCGGTTCAAGGTTTGGTATTAGAGGGTTTGACATTTTAAATTACTATCTTTTTCTTATACTTTTTAAGCTAAAATTATCAATAAATTGTTTACTTACTCAGCCCCCCATCCTTGATCGAACGATTACTTTTTATTTGGGGAAAATGGAGAAGAAAGAATCGAAAGCGTGCTTATGAGAAAAAGCTGCTTTGGAATTTGACCAAAGATTGTGCAGTATCTGGAAGCGCATGGACGATCTCGACTCCGAAGATGAATTTGATGAAGCATTTAAATGAGTTAGATATTTTGGAAGACGAAATGGAAAAGTGGGAGATGGAATTGGAAGAGGCAGAAATTGAAGAAGAGGAAGAAGATGCGGAAAATGGAGGGATACGACCTCACGAAATAGGCTTGGAGGAATTGCTCAAGAGACTCACCAGCATGCAAGGGGAAGTGCTAGATAATGGGGAGTTGGTTATGGTCACTCATTCAACCAAGACGATTCCTTACGATATCAAGGCAAAAACTGAGGTAAGAACTGAAGCACAGGTTGAAACAAAAGTAGAGGTAGAAGTGGAGCTAAAATCCGTAGAAAAAATTGGGGCAAAAGCCGAAGCAAAAGATGAGACAAAAATCGCGGCAAAAGTTGAGGTGAAAATTAAGGTGAAGTCTGCAGGAAAAGTTAAAGCGAAAGCTGAGGCGAAAGTTAACGCAAAAGTTGGGCCTAAATCAGAGGCGAAAGTTAGAGGAAAAGTTAAGACGAGGTCTGGGCAAGATTTCAGGCAAGAGTTCAGGAAAAAGTTCAGGCATAAGTTCAGGCAAAAGTTCAGGCAAAAGTTCAGGCAGAAGTTCAAGCAAAAGTTCAGGCAAAAGCTCAAGCAAAAGTTCAGGCAAGAGTTCAGGGCAAAAGTTCAGGCAAAAGTTCAGGCAAAAGTTCAGGCAAAAGTTCAGCAAAATGTTCAGGCGGAAGTTCAGACAAAATGTTCAGACGAAAGTTCTGCAGGGAAGATGGCAAAGTGAAATTAAGGAAAAACCGGCGGTAGCAGACAATTCGGACAAATTGAAAGTACAAAAGTCTCTAGATAGTTGAATTCTTAAAAAAAAAAACCATAAGGGTTTGCTGAGGGCACCTGTGTGCTCACTGAATAAATTGATGATGATGATGATGATCGAACGATTGACTGTAAAAATTCTAAAAATTGGGAAAATTAAGCCCGATCCTTGATCAACGATTTTCATATCAAATTTTTATATATACAAGAATATATTAGCTATCAAAAGCTTGAGAAGATGTGCCTAATGAAGTTGTTTTCAGAGACTTTGGAACGACAGAAAGCTACGAAATCAACCATCTGAAGTGCTTTAGTTATCAACCTAGGCTTAAAAACTCAATAATCTAAAAAATAGAGATTCTTTAAAATTTTAAATTTTTAATTCAATAAGGAATAAATTAGAGTTTATACAGTTTGGGGGGGTGACCAATCAAAGTATTAAAAATTGGTATTCTTATGAAATTCAATTTTTTGCTGTAAAAATAATTATTAAATACTCTTAACCCTCTTATTTAAAAAAATATATAAAAAAAAAATATTTTTTATTTTATATATAATTTTTTTTTAACCCCCATCCTTGATCGAACGATGGCAAGCCATTCGATCAGGATGGGGGAGTTAGCTTATATTAATTTATTTCTCAGCATAATAAGGTAAATTTATAAAGCGAATGAGTTATGTGGCATCTACATAAGAATTTTAAATAATTTAGCAGCTAAAATATATAGATAATGATGCTTTCTAACATTAATTAATCGTATAAAGTTTAAATAACTTAATTTAACAAGTTTTACACTTATCTTTCAAATTTATAAATGGAACCTGGTGGTGAGAATCAATCTGAAGTAGTAGGAGAAGTTTTGTCACAAGAAAGTCCTGAAGTGGCTCAAAATAATCCAGAGATCACAGAGCAGGCCCAAGATGTTCAAGCGGAAACTGAAAATCCACCACCAACATCAGAAATAGAAGAAGCCAAAAATCCTGAAGAAAAGCATGAAGAAACTTTAAATGAAGAGCCAGCTAAAAATCTTTCTGAAACTGTACAAGAAAGCAGCGAAATAGTGACTAGTGAAGCAAAAAGTAATGAAAACGAGACTGAAGAAAGCAAAGTTATAAGTGATGAAGCCAAACCAGACACTTTGGAACAAGAAGCTACAGAGAAAAGTGAAATTCCTATAGACAGCGAGCAAACCCTACCAAAAGAAGAAGAAAGTGCAGAAGCTGCACAATCTGAAATTAATCCTGAAAACATTGAAAGTTCGGAAGCACCCATTGTTGAAGAGGTATCCCAGCCTGTCTCTACAGAAGAGATATCTCAGCCTCCTGAAGGAGTATTTTTGCCTCCTGTAAATGAAGAAATATCCCAACCAAATACCAATGAAGAGGTATCTGAGCCTCCTGTCACAGAAGAAGTATCTCAGAATATTGAGGAGATTTCTCAGCCAGCAACAATTGAACAGCCAGTTATTGAAAAGATCTCTCAGCCTGCTATTGAAAAGATTTCTGAGCCTGCTGCTATGGGCGAAGTATCCCAGCCTGTTATTGAAGAAATTTCTGAGCCTGCCGCTAATGAAGAGATATCACAGGCTGTTGTTGAAGAAGCAGCTCAGTCTGCTATTGAAGAATCAGCTCAGCCTGATATTGAGGAGATTTCTCAGCCTGCTATTGAAGAATCAGCTCAGCCAGCTATTGAGGAGATTTCTCAGCCTGTTATTGAGGAGATTTTTCAGCCTGCTATTGAAGATTCAGCTCAGCCTGCTATTGAAGATTCAGCTCAGCCTGCTATTGAAGATTCAGCTCAGCCTGCTATTGAGGATATTTCTCAGCCTGTGGCTGAGGAGATTTCTCAAACTGTTGTTGAGGAGATTTCTCAGCATGTAGCTGAAGAAGAAATTTCAGAGCCAGCTATAGAGGATAAAACTGCAGAAAATACAAGCCCGGTCAATGCAGCTCAAGAAATCACTGAAACAGTCACTGATACACAAGCTACCCAAATTGAGGTTGCTCAGGAAGAAAACAAAGTAGAAGAAACTCAAGCTGAGGTATCTGAGCCAATCCCTGAAACTGAAATTCTTTCTGATTCTGTTGAAAATAACACTGTCCTAGAAACCAGCCAAGTGAACACAGAAGAAATCCCTCAAATCCACGAAAAGCCTGACAACATAATCCAGCCAGAGCCAAAAATCCCTGTAGAATCTCCCCTTCACGAAGAAATTCAAAATCCTGAGCCAGCACAACCCATCGAGCCTGCCAAGAATACCTCAACTATTGAAAGCAACATTGAAGAGCCAAAAGAAACCCCTCAAGAAGTTGCAGTTGAAGAAGTTATTGAAGAATCCCTCCCAGAAGCCTCAACCACATTAAAAAAGAACAAAAAAGTCAAAGTGAAATCTAAGAAAAGAGCAGCAGAAGAAGTCCCTGCAGAAGCTGAACAAGTTAAAGAAGAAATCCAGCCACAAATGAAAGCTCCAAATGACCAAGAAAAAATAGCTGAAAATCCTCTGACGAATCCTGAAGCCTCTAGCCCTCAAATAAAAGCAGATCCTCCTAGAAATGTAGAGAATAAGGACCCAGTCATCACAGCTCCACCTCCTGCTGCCCATTATACTGCCCCTCAGCCTGCTGTTCACACTTATAATGCCGTAAAAGAAGAAAAAAAAGAAGATTACCATGAATCTCACATAATTCCAGGAAATATCCCGACAAAATATGAAGACCAAGTAGTGAATAGAGAAAAAGTCTCTGACAAAAAAGCTCCAGATTCTCGAGGGACGACGTCTTGTGGAAACTGCATTTTATTATAAAAAGTTTCGAGTTATCTTATTAATCTTTTTTTAAGTAAAATCATGCTTGATTTTTATATAAATGGTGATTCTATATGCTAAGTCTCTTATATTAAGCTGTACTATTTTAATTACTGATTAAGAACAGAAATATTATTAATGATAAATTCATTCCATTCTTTATAATTATTTGCTGATAAACTTTATGACTGAAGAAATTGATTGTCAGATGTTTGAAAAGTGCGTTGGGTGCCATCTGAGGCCAGTCACTCAATATTGTAACTGTGAGTCTCCTTTATTGTTATGCTTATTCTGTGCAAGGAATCATTGAAAGAAAATTAAAGATCTTGAAATAAAAAATCATATGTTTGGTAGGGAGGATCAGGGTTCTCAAGAAATGCCAATTTGTCCATTTGAAGAAAAAAGAATTTTAGGGTTTATTAATATAACTCAAATTGCTATGAAAAATATTGAAAGTATCCAAACCTCTCTCAAACGTAAACATCATAAATGAAGCGAGCATCTTCCATACAATAATAATTGTTATGCATGTGAAGAAAAAAATCATCATTATCAGAAACTGAAGGAGTATGAGTATTGAATTAATGAAACTAAAGAAATCATTAATTTTCAGATAGAGAATCAGATAGGCTGCTACAGTTTGCATAAAAAATTGACCAAAATACTAGACACTCTCAGCCGCATTAGCTTAATCATCGATTATGGAAACGAAGAAAATCAAGCAGAGAAAACAAATAGCAACCCTACTAATAATACTATAGAAGCTATTCATGTATTTCTTGGTGATTATTCTAATATTTCTTCAATTAGCAACTGATTTGGTGTACTTACTATGGAAGATGCTTTAAGTGTTCTAAGGACATTTTTGATTATGAACTACGCCTTTAGTAATAGTTTTATATATCCAATTTTGGAGTTTTTGATGAAAACATGCGAAAATAAAATAAATGAGCGAAGTCAGAGAGAAATTAACAGATATCAATGAGAATTTTTTCGTAAAATGTACCAGAAGCTGAGGGAAAAGACCGATCATATTACAAATGAGGTTTTAAAACCAATGTTAGAAGAGCTAAAAAGTGATGAAGATAAAGCTATAATTGTTGTTTCAGCTGAGTTATTAATCAAAAATACTCAATTCGATGGATATTTAGAAGCTTTAACTTTCAATTTGCAATATTGAAAAATTGATAACTCTCTTCTCGTTGTCTATATTCTGATGCTCCAAGCATCTGCTTACAAAAAGAATAATAATTTTCTAAGAGCTGAGGAATTGCTAAATCATGCCTTGCACGAACTTTATGAAACTACAGGGGGTCATCATCCTTTAGCAAGTGAATGCATGATTTGGCTAGCTGAATCCTATTTAAATGATCCAAATAAATTGCAATATTCTTTGAAACTATTTGAAAAAGCTTTAGATTTACGAATGAAAACTCCTGACTGATATGAGCGAGAACATATGATGCACATAATAACCCGAATACAAGATCTCAGAAATTATTTATTTCCTAGCTAAAAATATTAAAATTAATTTAAGCTACTCGTTGCTCTTTAAGTTAACCTCCCCACAGACCACAGTAATATCGTCAGGTTTCCCTCCATATCATATCATCCTTGCTTTCATTGCATTAATCATAAACGGGCTCTTAAACATCCTATTATTGCTCTGCTCATATGCAAGCTTCACCAGTTTTTCTGCAATTTCTTTCAAATTAACCTCAGCATTCATAGAAAGGCTGACAATTCCAGTGATTTGCTCTTCATGCAAATTGTCTCCTACGCCATCTGTGTACATTATAATAATGTCTTTGTCTTGGACTTCAAAAGTCTCAAAGC
Source organism: Blepharisma stoltei (assembly GCA_914767885.1). Taxonomy (NCBI): domain Eukaryota; phylum Ciliophora; class Heterotrichea; order Heterotrichida; family Blepharismidae; genus Blepharisma; species Blepharisma stoltei. The sequence goes on from CAJZBQ010000043.1 coordinate 92,551, forward strand.
TGGCTTTATTAGGGTCATCTCCATTTGTGCCGAGCTGGAATGGGAAATTAAAATCATGGGTAACTTCTTTGCTTTTGGCGACAAGGGTGATATTTTCGTCTTTTTTCCTGTAAATAATAAATCCAGAGTCACCTATATTGGCTGTATATAGTTTTGGCTCATCTTTGTCAAGGATTGCTAAAGCACAGGTAGAGCTGCCTATTTCTTTGCTATTTTTGGCAGCTTCTACTAGGATATCTCTAGCATTGTATTTTTGTGGCTCTGGGAGGGCTTCAAATGCTTTTCCTACGTTATTCATAAGCTCCCAGGAATATTTAGAAGGGTCAATCCCTATAGTGGTCCACCCGCCTACACCATCTGCAATAGAAATGATTTCTGGGCTTGTAAAATAAGCGTCTTCGCCTAGTTTATTGATTTTTTCAGGCCCAGGAACTCCATGCTGTGCTGACTTAAAATAATTTTTCAGCTGTGAAAAATTCCTAATTAATTTAGTCAGCATTTTATTATATTATCACAAAATACGCTTACTAGGCGGCCCAAATACTCCATATGACGTATCTGGATGATTGATTTCTTCATCACTGTCTTCTTCAATGCTTATTACTGCTATTGTATTCCTCATCCTTGACTTTTTCTTTCTTATCGGTTTTGGAGACTCCTCTTCTGCAGGTGGCTGGATACTTACTATTTGAGGTTTAGAAGAATCTTCAGCCATTTGGTGAATTGTCTGTAAGGCTGCCATCAGGTTAGTTAAATGGTATCTTTGTTCACTTGAAGCTGCAGGGCAAATAGAAAATTCAAGAATAAATGTCAAATTGGCGTGGATGTTGCGAGGCTGATATGATGCTAAAAAATAAGTTAAAAGGGGGAAATATTGATCAGCTGTAGTTTCCCAGCGCTCAGCTTTTGGATGATTTTTCAATAGGAGGAAATTTTTGCAGCATTTATCAATTGAACCTGCTAATTTTGTCAGAACTTCTCCTTTTTCTCATGGTGTTTTAAAATCGTTTATGGAGTTCAGAACTTCTAAGCTCTCATCAAATCTGCATCCTTGTAAATCTGTATCAAACCCAAAGCTATCAATAGGTAACTGCTTCAGTAATTTTTCTGGCTCCCCCTCCTTCCATGAGCGAATAAAAATCATTTTGTTCGCTCACAGAAGGGTTAATATTTTTTTTTAAAAAATTTATATATAAATTATAGTAAAATTTTTTCCAATTCGTAAAAAATTGAAAGTAAAAAATTAATTTAATTTGTAATATTTATGTTTTAGAATGTAAACTGTTTGAAATTAAACAGAGATTTCATTCTACTAATTATTACTTATATATAATATTTTTTTATAAAAAATGTTTTGTTCTCTCATGGATGGTGGGTTTTTATCCAAAAAATAGTGTTTTCCAATGGCTTTGTTCTCTTACAGAGGTGGGAGTGAGTCTTTTTTGAACTCTTGCTCTTTTTGTATATGAAACTCTATCATATGTCTGAAAAGTTTATCATAAATGTTATACAAAATATTGCTTTCTACCATCTCACAGGCATATTGCAAAAGATTTTTATTGTTGTCTATCCCCCTCAGCTGCTCAATTTTCAATACCAATGCTTTCATGTCTTTTAGTCCTGTTTTTACTTTATCATAGCAATCCTTCGCAAATTCTTTGAAAATTATGTAAGAATGGTTAAAATGCTGCACAAAGGCTTGAGAGTACATAAGAGCTGCTTCTGATCCTTCAACTGCGCATTCTAAGTAGCCGATATATTCTCTTGCGGAATAAAATTTGTAAATCGGCTCAGGAGGCAGCATAGCAGATTTTTGTTCTGAATCATCCAGTGGAGCGCTAACTAAAATTTGTTTATAAACCCGTCCATTATTATCATGAGCATTTTCTTCTTTTATGATTTGTAAGGTAAACTTGTTAGAGTAGCCTGTATGGGATTTTATTTCTCCATTCTTTATTAATAGATTATGATTTTAAAATCTCCTATAGAAAAACTGCGTTAAATAAAAATAATTTTCGCTTATTGATGGTATAATAGATTTTTTCCCAGTCATCGTTTGGAAGAGATGCTCGACATAAGGAGATGGCTTTATCATATGATGCACTGATTAGAATTTACTCACAAATCTTCTATCGATCTCTATCCCTACAATTGAGGAAGGTGATGGAATGCATACAATATATTTCTTGTTTATTGCATGATCAAGAACATCTGCAAATTCTGACGTCAAAGCGTCTAAATCTCCTCAGTGAATTGAAAAAATTTCTGGTATCGCTCTTTGAGGGATTTTTTTATTTTATATAGTAAATTTTTTATTTAAGAGTAACTTATTAAAATTAATATACAAGTTTTTTTTATATTACCATTAGATATTTTTTTATAAAAAATTTTTACTCATTCAGTGGAATTAGTCTTTGTCCAAATGGCATTTATTTTTCAAATGGTTTTTCTCAACCATGTAGAAGAGTAAGAACTTGTTATCCTCTTCTGTCATAAATATTTTCCAGAATTTTAATTAAAATGAAATAGAATTTTCCTTATTACCCAAAAAACCACCCTCCTTGAGCGAACATATATTTGTTAATAGAAATATTTTTTTTATGAAAAAAAAAAATTGATATATAAGTAATAACTAGTATCATAAATCTAAATTTTACAATTAAATTAATATTTGTTTTCCAATTTTTGAGAATTGGGATTTTTTTAAATTTTTGATATAAATATTTTAAAAAAAAAATTAACCCCCTCTGCTAGCAAGATTTTTTGTTTGCTCACGGAGGGGGGGAGTTATTACTTATCCTTTATTAGAAAAAAAATTTTCTTTTTGCAAATCATAGAGTATTATTTTTTTTTTTAAAAAATTGATATATATATGTATATAAAAGCATTGCTTACATATATTAAAAATCCAATTTATATAAAATTTTTTATAAATAAAAGCTTTTAAAAATATGCTATAATTAGTTTGAAGACTCATTTTTATATTTATAAATCAAATTATTATTCGTAAAATTTCTATATTAAAAATAATTTGCTCTCAAGCCAAACGAGATTTCCCTAAAAATTGGGATTTTCTAATGGCTTACTCACTATCCAGAGGAAGAGTTAGAATTCTTATAAAATTTGAATTATTTCTCCTTGTAGTTCCTATGTATCTATTTAATTTTCATACAAAAAATATTAAATTATTACCAATAATATTTCCACTTAGCCCACTATCCTTAACCGACCATACCCCATCGTACAAAGATGAGAATAACTATTACGTAAAGGTTTTATATATTATCTATCGACAAGAGATAGAGTGTACAATATATAAGCAAATTTACTAGAAATAGCATTAAAATTATTTATCAGCAGCTATATTTATTATTATAAAATATATGGAATTAGATTAGATGCTGGGCAGGGAAGCGGTTTTTATGCTTGACCATATAAAAATCATAAGATAAAGTAAAGGACTATTTAATTTTCCAAGCTTTTAAGAAATTGTTCGATAAAATATATAAAGGTGATTTAATAAAAATATTTAGCCTAGCAAAAATCAAATAAAAGACATTGCCATACATTACGGAAAAATAAATAGCTCAAGGTTTAACTGCCAAATCCATATTTAAATTCATATTAATTCAGATTCAAATGGCAAGCCCACGACCTAATACACATAGAACCCCAGACCAGCGTGACCCAATCTCTAGCAATACTCGGGATAAGGCTCAAGCTGCTAAAGATTATATAGAGAAAAAATATTCTCGGCTTAAGAAAACAGAAGAATCAAGAAAAGAAGAATGGCAAGAACTCAACGTCAAAATGGCTGAATTAAAGCTTTCGAACACTGAACAGAACTTAATTCGCCAAGAAATCATGCATAAAGAAGCAGAACAGCTTCGTATGGGTCGTCAAAAAATATGCCAATTGGCATATAAATAAAATTTAAAAAAAATTTAGCTTTTTATTATTTTGAAGTAAAAAATAGACTACGAGCTTTTCTTTAGCCATACTTATAAATGCATTTTAGCATAACAATTTACGATTTCGAACCAATTTCTGTCATAGGGAAAGGTGCATTTGGAGAAGTCCGAGTTGTCAGAAACAAAAACACTGGCGAAATCCTCGCTATGAAGAAAATGAACAAATCCGAAATGGTCTACAAAAACCAAATCCAGCACATCCGAGCTGAGAGAGATGCTCTAGCTTCATCAAACAACCCCTGGATTGTGAGTCTCAAAAACTCTTTTCAAGACGAAAAATACTTATACCTTGTCATGGAGTATTTACCAGGTGGTGATCTTATGAATTTACTTATAAAGAAAAATGTCCTTACAGAGCCAGAAGCTAGATTTTATATCGCAGAAACCATACTAGCTGTCGATTCTGTCCACAAGATAAATTATATACATAGAGATTTAAAGGTAAAACACGATTTTCCCTATAATTAAATATACAAAAAAGAAAATTGTGGTATTTTTTATGTAAAAAAATTAAACCTGATTTAAAGCCTGACAATATTCTGCTTGACTCCCGAGGACACGTAAAACTTTCCGATTTTGGCCTATCAAAGCACGTCGAACTCTCCGGAGAAAATGTCCAGAAACTTGAAGACGACGATTTATATATAGAAAAGCTTGGAAAACGAGCTGAAGCCAGAAGGAACAGGAAACTTGCCTATTCAACTGTGGGGACTCCTGATTACATTGCTCCTGAAGTATTCAGTAAAGAAGGCTACTGTGAAGCTGTCGACTGGTGGTCTGTAGGTGTAATTTTATTTGAAATGCTTGCCGGATATCCTCCATTTTTCGCTGACAAGCCTGCAGACACCTGCCATAAAATTTTAGCTTGGAAAAAGCATTTTTCGATCCCAAGAGAAGCGAGGATTTCTCCTATTGCTTCTGACCTTATAAGGAAACTTATATGTCAGCCTGAAGACCGCCTTGGAAATAGAGGGGTAGAAGAAATAAAATCTCATCCTTTTTTCAATGGGGTTAATTGGGAAAACATCAGAAACCTTGAAGCTCCAAATGTCCCTGAGCTCAGCAGTGAAATCGACACCAGCAATTTTGACAAAATTGAAGAAAATGAGCCATTTTACCCACCTGAGAGCTCGAGAAAAAAGAAACAGAGAAAAGACGCGAATTTTATTGGGTATACCTATAAGAGAGATATAGAAAACCAAAGGAATGGCTTAGTGACTGCTTTAGTGGAGCTTGACGCTATAAAGAAAACGACGCAAAGACAAGTTTTGAAGTCTCCAAGCAATGGGAGAGAAGTATTAAAATCGCCGAGTAATACAAGAGAAGTATTAAAGTCTCCTACAAATATACTGAGATCACCAGTTAATGCAAGAATTATGAAGAAGTAATGTTAATTTGAGTAAAGGAATATTTTTTAAATAAACATTATGTTTTAGATAGGACAAAATCTCTGAATTCCTGCAAGTCAATTTCCCCGTCTCGGTTTTGGTCGATCTGGTGGATAATTTCGTGCCATATCTCGTCATTACTCTGATGACCACCTTCTAACACTTTTCTTAGCTCGTCTGCACAGATTGTACCGTTTCCATCTTTATCGAACATAGCGAAGGCTCCTTTTAAGTTGTCTCGGGACATTACTTTTCGCTGGTCTAGTGTGTTAAACTTAAACATAAGCATAACTTTATTAAAGGTTTGGCTGCAGCCAATTGCTAATGCAGCCACCAGGATCCCCGCAAGGGGTATTCACCCTCTTTGCATCGTCGACAGAGAGAATTTCTTCGAGTAAGATGACTAATAGAGCGAGAAGCGGTTTGAGCACACCTTATCTCTTTTTCACCGCCTGATGCCATTGCGCCTGTGAAGTAGAGTTCAATGTCTCTGTCTCCTCCTTGCCTCGTCGACTCCAATGTTGAGTGGGAAGGCTATGAATTCCTGCAGTATACTGTTTGGGTTGAACGAAAGGTCGTCTGCACAAAAATCCCAAAAAATGGAATTTCTTGATTACGGCAAAAAGGGAAATTCAAAGCCTGGGGTGTAACACCCAATTTCACGCTAGGAAGATTTACGAATGGTGCAGTCATTTCCTGTAGACGCTATTTGGCATTCCCTTTCCAACTCTGAACCTTCATTTTCCTAGAGGTAAAATCCAATCCTCAAAAAAAGGACTAGGGCTAGACTCTAAACATTACAGAATTGTTTAATTAGCATTGCTCTCCATTTCTGGGTTGGCAAAACCTTGCCAGCTATAAATAAAATGTTCTCAAGGCTGCATTGCCTGACCAATAATCCACTTTATTTATTCGCTATTCTAGTGTCGCTTTTAGAAATTCTGTATAATTGATATAGTCATTATTCCCGCCGCTGATTACATTTAAAATTTTTGCAATATCATCTTCATTGAATGCTTCTCCCATTGTGCTGTTATACCTATTTAATATAATTTTTTCATTTCCTATTTATAAATCTCCCAATAAGCACCTATTCAAATAATCCTCTTATATAAAGGCTTCAAGCAACTCGCTTTTACACAGTTTTCCATCACCATTTTTATCTAAACTTCTAAACACTTCTCTTAGCACCCTTGTATCCTTTAAAGTCATTAACTGGCTAGTTATATAAGTTTGAACTGCATCTTTAAGCTTATTATTTGTGTGGTAACTTGCCAAGTTTTCGAGGACTTCAGTCACGATTTCTTGGCCTGGGAGGGAAGGGTAAGCACGATTTGCGACTCAGGAATGAGAAATGGCTTCTTTGGCTGCCAATCGACCTGAGGGAGGGCATAGCAATTTTGAGACGAAATCTTTGGATTCAGTTGAGAGATGTGTCCAAGGCTCTTGGTTGTACCCGAAATCCATATTTTCAAGGGAAGATACTGATTTCATGTTGTGTGGAGCATGACCACAGAGTAAAATATAAGCAATTATCCCGCAGCTTCACATGTCGCAGGCTTCATTGTATTCTCCTGTTAAAGCTTCTGGGTCTGTGTAAATTAAGCTATCTTGATCGATAATCATTTTGTAATTTTTTCGGGAAAGGACTGAAGCTCCAAAATCGATGAGTTTTATATGTTGCTTTATATTGATTATAATTAATAATTAAACTTTGAATTTTGATATTTCCTTATTAATTTAATAAAAAATATTAAAAATTTCGTTTTTCTCTTCTAAAAGAATATTCTCTGGCCTAATATCTCTATGAAATATCATATTAGTGTGAAGATAAGAAACTGCTGACAAAAGCTGATACATTATGCGTGCTGCATGAATTTCAGTAAACATCTGACGTTTAGCGATTTCTTGGAATAGTTCACCTCCGCTGCAATATTCCATAACAATATAATCATATTTAACTAAATGATTCTGCTTTAAACTACTAGTAATCCCCTATTTTTTTATAGTAAAAAGGCTAATAAATATGACTATTTCCTATTTATTCTCTATTTTCTGATATAAATATGCCTATCATCATCAAAAAACTCATACATTCTTGCTATATTTGGATGATCTAAACTTTTGAATATATCAATTTCATTTTCATAGTCAAATGACTCGTCTTGATACATAAGGAAATCTTTTCTCAGTATTTTAACTGCTCTTTTAGCAGAAGTATCTCGATGGTAACAAATTCTGACCTCTCCATTGTTCATTAATTTTAGCCTTTTACCTAAGCGATAGACTTCTTGAAATTTTTGCTTGTTTTCACTGACAAAAATTCCTGGGTCGACTTTGATTTCGTTGACTGCGTTTATTCGTTGCCGGTCTTCCACAAATGTGGACCCTAGCTTGGGTCTTTGAACTGCTGTACATCCCATAATTTTTTAATTCAATAAAATGTTTTTTATACGGAATTTATTATGTTGGCTTTACATCCTAACTTTTTTGTATAGAAAATTTTGCTTAATGAGAAAATCTGTTTTTATTACAAATATGATAAATAAATTAATTATTAGTTTAGCTAATTATAGACGCAAGGATATATAAGCAAATCAAGAGGTTGCTAATTTAAATTTAATACAAAATTTTAGGATAATGATAAAAAGATGATTAAAAATAAAACAAAAAAGTTTACAGATTATATTGAGTTTTTTAAATACTTATAATTTATGTTTAATTAATAGAAAATACAATTATATTATGCTTAAAAAATTAATTAAAACTCAAATTGGTATTTAAATATAAACTTTAAGGCAATATTTTTTTATTAACAAAATATTTTTGTTAAATTAATTATCAAAATGCCAGCGAATAAGAATTAGCCTTATTTATGTATAGCTTACTTACCTTAATTGATTACCATTAGGCTACTCTTAGAATTTTCAATAGACTTCATTTTATAGACTCCTTAAATAGGGTTCTTTATGCTCAGAAGAAATATTTAAAGATTTAATTTAATATATTACTCTTTATAAAATTTAAATATTTATTCAAAATCTTTTTTACTACTACAGCGGATATTAATTAAACTTGATCTTTTTAAATTAAAGTTGCTCTGTCTTAGCTCAATTTGCTAAATAATGATTTTTAGGCAAAATAGATTTGGACTTAGGTGTGGGAATAAAAGTGGCATGCTAAAAATAGATGAGAGTCTGAATTTTAAAAAAAATGTCTATGTTAGTTAATTTTAGCTATGAATCAGAAATCATAAAATCGACTTATGAATATTGGATTTTATGCATACTAAGTTAAGCTAAGAGATTTAACTGGCCATATAGCCCGTTTCCGGCTATAGACGAAGTAAACCATAGCCTTTGCCTTATCTTGGTTGCAAAAAAGCCAGCCTCCATATGCCTTAAGTTCAAATGAGGAAAATGAAAGCTGCCCTTTACTCCCCCTCCCCCCTCCGTGAGTGAACAAAAATTTTGTTCACTCACGGAGGTTAATTTTTTTTTTTTTAAAAAAATTTATATATAAATTTTATAAAACATTTTTTTTTTCGAAATTTAAAAAAAATCCTAATTCGCAAAAATTGGAAAGCAAATATTAATTTAATATATAAAATTTATGTTTTAAAAAGCAATTCATTTAAAATTAAACAGAATTAGCTCTAGATTTCATTATACTAATTATCATTTATATATCAATTTTTTTTTTTCCATAAAAAATTTTTCTATTAAAAAAATTTTTGTTCACTCACGGAGGGTGGGTTTTTGGGCAAAAAATAGGGATTTTTCTAATGGTTTTGTTCACTCACGGAGGGGGGGGGGAGTTAGGATTTCCTGCCTGACCTACCTGTCAAAAGGATTAAATCCCTGCCTGAAGGGAGTCTGAAAGTCCCCATAATGAAGGGCCATGCAGTAGAAAAAAACTGTCTAGCCCATCTGGCAGGAACATAAAATCTCCTGGGAAGAACAAAATTTCACTTTCCAGCAAGGTTTCTCTCCAAACCCAGCTTACTTCAAAAAGTGAAAGACGTGCTATTTTCAGGTTCACCGAGATGGATCCTACCTGTTTCACAGGGGATGCACCTCGGAGTCTAATTTTCATCAGCCCACCATTTTATTTCTCCTCTGCATACTGAGGAATCTATGAAATAAAGTTTATTGAAACTTCACTCTTGTCCTTAGAGGCAATCAATTAGAGTGTGTTAGCATAAACAATTTCCATAAGGTTAAAAATTCACATCGTTCTTAATGTTTCCATATTTCCTTACTCTTCAATCTTAAAAAATATTTTATAAAATAGAATTAATAATAAAATATTAAATATTTTTTTTTAAAATTATTTTTATATAAAAAAGGCTAGAATAAAAAGAGTGGATGTCAAAGCTTAACCAGGACCAGCTCAAGAAAGCAATCCATGAAATCAATGTCGACAAGAAGCAGCGCAAGTTCACAGAGACCATTGATTTACAGATTGGGCTTAAAGACTACGACCCTCAAAAGGATAAACGTTTTGCAGGCTCCATCAGACTCCCTCATATCCCAAGACCAAAGCTCCAAGCCATTGTCCTCGGTGACCAAGTCCACTGCGATCAAGCACAAGAACTTGGCCTCCCTTGGATTGACGCTGAAGGGCTTAAAAAGTTCAACAAGCAGCGCAAGCCAATGAAAAAGTTCTTCAAGCCATACGACATCCTCTTACTCTCTTTAAATTGGAAAGAAATATCGGCAAAATTCCCATTTTTGGGTACTTTAACCTCCTTTAAATTTGAATAATATTTTTGTCAATAGAAATATTTATCGTTTAAAATACTAATTTTGATAATTTTATAGAAAAATCAATTAAAACATTATTTTTTAAACAATTTCCGCACTCAATAGATTATTTTTTGAATTAAATTTTCATAAAAATAAATTAAAATTCAAAATATTGTCCTCAATTTATATATTATTTTAGTTTTTAAAAATTTATAAAATTTTTTACCCTTTTAAGTTGGGAACAGGATTTTTTGTTCCAATTTAAAGGTGGGAAGCTAGCCTCAGAATCCATCATCAAACAGATTCCAAAACTCGTCGGGCCAAATCTTACTAAAATCAACAAATTCCCTATCGCTGTCAGCCCAGCTGATAACTTGCAAGAGAAGATTAATGAAGCCAAAGGAACCATCAAATTCCAACTTAAGAAGGTCTTGTGTTTGGGTGTTGCCGTCGCTCACGTTGGGTTATCTGAAGAAGAACAAAGACAGAGGGTCTATTTTTTATTAAAAATATTATCTATTTTTCGGGAAAAGCATTAAAAAATAGGCAGAAAAACATAATTTTTTAAAGAAAAATAATGAGTCAAGACAGAACATTACATTGTCAATCAACTTTTTGGCAAGTCTTTTGAAGAAGAACTGGAATAACATCAGGACTCTTAACATCAAGACGACCATGGGCAAGCCTCAAAGAATTTATGGTTAAGCTAAGCGCAGCAGCGCCCTTAATTTATACCAATCTTGTATTGGAAGCTGTTTGTGCTTGCCTAGATAGAATAATTAGGCTTTTGAGCCAATAGTCTTCTTTTCTTAGTTATAAGTCAGATGAGAGATTTTAATATTTATTGCATTTTTTGTTAATTGGCTAAAAATAAATAAAAAATTTTTATTATAAAATAGAGCTGCAGAATAATTTTATTGTGAAAAAATCAATTTTAAGCAGTTTATTATCTTTTATATGACTTTTTAATGTTTCAAAGCTTCCGAAAAACATCATTCCTCCAGCCATGGTTAGGACCGTTCTATATTTCCAGCCTAGTCAGAGTCCAGGTAATCCGCCTTCCTTGTAAATTTTTTTGAGTGTCTGCGTCAATGCGAGATATTCACCTTTACCTCCATCTGTCACTAATTTAGTCTTAGCGAGATCTATAGGAGTTGTTAAAAAGGCTGCAATACCTCCTGCTATGGCACCATTACGTAAGTGCTGAAATATGGTTGGATCTTTTCCGCCATAATCTTTGCCATTAAGCCATTCATATACAATCATTTGGATAATGTTAAAAGGGATATCACGATATATTGCAGTAGCAGTGCCAATTCATAAGCCTTTAAAACCTTGACGTTGGAGTACTCTGCTCAATGCTGAAGATGTTTTAGTATGAATTCTGGGTGGGATATTTAATTGAATAAGTATGATTTTAGAGTTTATTTTTATTAAATTAAAAAATTAATAATTTACCTTATCCATGAATTCCTACCTGCATTTGCTGTTTCACGACATCAAACGGATTTCTCACAATCCCTGAGCACGCACTGGCGACCATCGCAGAAATAGTATGAGAAAGCTGCAAAGAGACATACTGGTTTAAATAGTTCTTAAGCATTGAGTAGCTTGTCCAAAATGCTGCTGCACAAGGAAAAGTGGCTGCTAACGAGTAAGGAAGCCCTTTGTAGGCATTGGAAAACTTGAACTTCAAGTTAGAGTTGGCTTGAAGTCTTATTTTTATTGAGTCAAAGGGGAATATGATAGTCTCCACTGCAGCTCCTGCAGTTCCTCCAGCGACCAGTGAGACATAAAGCGTTGATAACAAATCTGTCATATTCTTTAATTTATTTTAATCAGTACTCTTTTCAATGAAATAAAAAATGGATTCTGATAAATCCATTCATATTAAACACAATTTAAATCAGTTAATAAAGAGGATTTTCTTGTTTAGAACAGCCAAATTTAAGTTTAAATAGAAGTTAAGAGTTAAAGGAGGCTCTGCTGCTTGTAGGTGTAGGGGAAAAATATTGGGTCTAAAGTACTGAATGAGCTTATAAGTGTTATGGGAAAGCTTATGGGATTGAGATTACTCAGTAACGAAATTGATCAGTAATTCAAATAATTTTTATCCTTTAAGGCCGAACAAGATTTTTGCTTACTCTTTAATGGGATTTGCAAATATTTGATCTTGTAAATTTAAATATAAGAACGGAAGCTGCTTAAATTTAATAGAATTAGATAGGATCTCGTTATAGCAATTATATTTTTTCATACAAAGTTTTGATATTAAAAATTTTTTAATCACCCTTAAAGGGTTAATTTTTCAAAAAATACAGATTTTTCCAATAGTTTGCTTGGGAGAGTAAGTTAATTTTTTATTGGTTTTGTATTAATATCATTTCAATAGGGATTTCTTAGCAGACATTAATTTGTAAAACAATTTTATCCAGCTATTTTAATTTTAACATTTTCAAATTTTAAAATAAGAGAAAACTTATTAATCATATTATGCTTAAAACAATTCTCTCTTACTGATAAACTTCAAAGTCACCATTTCTGATAGAACTCTAGAAAATTCAAATCTTTGCTGCTTACAATATTTGATAACATTTAACCCTTTGATTTCTCTATCTTTGTCGATGGTTTGCCAAAGATAAAAACTTGAAATGGAGCCTCCACAATGCCAAAGTCCATGATAGATTCTTAAATCCCTCCTCCAAAAAAAAAATTTATTTGATCACTAGGCTTGTTAATTTTTTTTAAAAATTATAATAATTAGAAATAATTTTAAAGCAAATGTAATGCAATCTGTTTAAAATTAAACAGAATTAGCTAGAGATTTTATTATAATAATTATCACTTATATATAAAATATTTTCCATGAAAATTTTTTGCTCACTAGTTTTAACTCAAAAAAATAAGGGAGGAGTAAGTAATCTTGGTTTTCATCAAGCGCTTTAATAAAACAAATAACTGCTAAGACCAATATTAAGCCTCCTTTCACCATATACCCTTTATTGAACCTAGCCCTGCGATAAAGCAGATTTTTGACTCCACAAATGAAAACAAATGTAAGAATAGGGGTAAATGTGTTTTGTAAGTACCATGGATGGTGAGCTTGCATTAGCATGGTTAAAAATAGCCCAGAGAAGCTTAAAAACAAGTCCAGATCGCAATAAGGGCGGGATGTATAAGTAGTCTTATCTTTTTGCTGTAAATTGTCCATCCAGTAGATCATAAGAGTTATAAAGCACATGATGGAGCCAATGTTATCGAGCTTATGCCATTCCTGAGATTTTATATATAACTTGATCCCTGCTTTGGATTTGGCTTGTCTAGCATCTCCCAATTTTCAGATGGGGAGTTGACGAGCCAACGTTTATTGGCAAAGTGAACTTCCCAGATGACAAATCTCCAATCACAAGAAGGCGGAGTTGACTTTGCAACCAAAAATTGTTTCGTCAAATCCCCATTTGATGCCGGGCGACATCAATCAAGCCCGATCCAAAACAGGGATCAGACTATACTATTCTATAGAGATTCCTAAAAATATGGTAGAAAATTATTTATTTTTATTTTTTAAATATTTCCGAGAGAAGGGATATAAAATGAAGACCACAATACACTATCTAATGAGTGATAAACAAAAGACGTAAAGCAAGTGAATAGCCCTATGCAGAAGGGAAAGTAAAGCTTCTTTTTATAGCAGACATATATTGCTGGGAGGCCAAAAAAATTTGTAATTCCAGTAATGATCAACATTGCAAACTTTTCTCCATCAGATCGATAAGCCATGATTATTGAATTTCAATTTATATGACTCAAAAATTTAGGATTTTAATGGTTAAATAGATTTAAACGATTTATAACTAAATAAGATGGAAAGCATCTAGAAAAATTATAGGGCATTTCTCTTTTTGACTGAAATTAAAAAAATAATAGAAAGTTCTATTATAAATTGCCTTAAGTAATTCTAATTTGATGAATTTAGCACATTTTTAGCGATTATATAGAATATAATCTGGTAATTAACTTATCTTTATGACCTTCTCATTTTGTCACCTAACTAAGATTAAGCAGGGGATGAATATTTTTGGGATTTTTTGTTTTTGATAATACTGAATTAATTGGACTGCAGGGTAAATCTGGGGGTTTAGCTGTGAAATAGCCTTTTATTAATTGCTAATTCCCCCTTGCGAGTAAAATAATATTACCTCTCATGAAGTTAATTTTTGTTATTTTGAAATTTTGTATATAAAATTTTTAGTGGAACTTTTGTCACCTTATTAGCAGGAAATAAAAATTATTTAATTTTTAGATCATAATTATAATGCAAGCTGCTTAAAATCACAAGATTTGCTAGAATTTTCATTATCAATTATGTATTAAAAATCTCTTATATTAAAATAATTTTTGCTTCTTTCAAAAAAATAATTCACTTTTTTGTTCACTCACGGAGGGAGAGCAAGTAAAAATATTTTGCTATCAAAATCACATAATGTTCTAGATTTTTGAATTGCATCTCAAAAGCTAGAATAATATAGCTGCAGCGTATTTCTATTATAAAATTTAAACACTTCATAAGATTTTTCTCAAAAAGTAACCCTAAAATAATTTTTGTAGCCTTTTTCAGCGAAATTCTTTAATCTCAATTATTCTCCCCATTAAAAATTATTTTCTATAAAAATGAATATTATCCTTTCTTTTTATCCTTAAATAATTTTTATTATTTCCTCTATCTTATTAAATTATCTCCTCGCAGTTTAACTTTTTATAATATTAAATTATCGCTTAACTTTCTTCCTTTATGTTCATGTGTAGGCAAAGGAGCTCTACACTCTGCATTGATCGAGTTATAAATTGATAGCGTTGCAGAAATAACTCCTAAAACAGCTGAAAATCTATGACTGATACAAGACGATCCAGGAAGATTAAGTGATTGGCAAGACATAAGCCCTCTCATTATATTTATTGATAAATCAATAATCATAAATCTAAATTCGGTTCTATAAGCCAGAAGGGAAAACAATAGATTTTTTAATTTGCCTTCGTTTTTAAAAACTCTACAGGAATTTCCAAGGAAAATACTTCTAATACCTAGCTGGATTGCTCTGTTCTTTTTGACCATAATATATGCAATTATGATCTGAATAATACACCTTAAAAGAGATGAAAAATCTTTTAATTTCCTTATGACTCTTCTGAAATCATCCAAAGGAAACAGCTTGTTATCTAGGCACCAAATAAGATTATCCAGGAAATAATAAACCATACTTACAAAATGATACGAAATTTCGGAAATTTTTAGGATTGAAAATTTTGAATTATCGGAAATGTGTTTCTCTATAGCAGCGATTTCATCAAAAAACATAAAAGATTTCATTAGCTTCCTCCCATTTTTCATAGTCTTTTCAAATGAGTTTATATACAAAGTTTTTTTTTCTTTTAAGGAAATATCAAATTCTGATTCCAAGAAACCATGCTTGTAAAGGGAACTTGAGAATTGAAACAGTGCAAAAATTTTTTCTTTCCCTTTTGCTGTTTTGATCAAAGCGCAAAAAGTTTTGATGATGCTCATAATTTTCGATCCTATTGGGGTACAAGTAGAAGTCTGAACTCCACTACGAACTTTGGAGTTTTGAACCTTATCGGCTTCGACCATTTATTTTATAAGCTGGACATAAAAATGAGTTCCAAATGGACATTGAGGTTAAAATGTGGAAAACGCATAGCCATGTATAGCCTAGATCTGGCATTATGCTAAGTTAATTGAGGATAATCATCAAAATTAGTAGTTTTAAACAAAACAATTAAGAGCTCGAATTTTTGTGGCTACTAAAATGGTCTAAATTAGCTTGAATTATAGATGAGGTTTATATAATTTCTATACAAAAGGTATTCAGAAAATTTCTTTAAATATAAGTAAAACGGTAAATTAATTAAGAAATTTATCAAATTTTAATAAATTTACTTTAGAATATTCGGAAGTCTAAATGCTTGAAATTTTTTTCTTAATTATTAGATTTATTTGACGTAAAGCTAAAGAGATGAGCTGACTAAATCATAGCAATTAATGAACTTCTTGGAAATCAAGAGGAACTGCTCTTGAGCCTAAGAAAACAACTTTAGAGTCAAAAATTAAACTTCCCGATATCGCAGAGCTGTTTAATAGCTATCTATTTTGTATTTTTCTCTTGTATTAGCTTTAACTATGGTGAATCATAAGGTATTTCCAAACTGCAATTCTTCGCCACTTGCCATATTAGCATTTTGCCAAATTTAGTTCAAAGAAAATTAAATTAAAAGTGTGAATAATAAGAAAGTACTCAATAATTTTCTGCCTTGAAATATGATTTTTAAGCTGATTTATCATCCAAAATATTTAATTTACTACCAAAATCAGAATAAATAAATTTTAATTTTAAGAAGATCTTTATGATTGAATATACTCTGGGCTTTTACCCGACATCCCATGAAGGTTAGGATGGAGATAAAAGTGCCTGAGAAAAGTATAATTTAAAATTGTCTGGTTTATGATGGTTGATGGAATGCATCATAAATATTTTTATGGAGCCTTGAAGCTTATGTTGATGTTATCGTTGAATTTATAAGTGTTTTGAAGTTTTATTCAAGAAAAGAAGAAAAGAAATGACGAATTTCTAAGAGCCTTAAGGATTATGCATAATTTTATTATTAAATTAAAATAACTGTCATTTAATATTTTTCTTAGCCTTAAGGAGCTAAGAATTGTATTTTAGTATTGCTTTAAATTAAAGGTTATACTATTTCACTCTTATAAGCAAATGAAATCTTATCTACTCATAGCTATATCAAAAGTTCATTTTTCTAAAATGATAATAGCTTATTTTAAGAACTTCAAAAAGAAAATGCTGAATTTTATTTACGTTTAATTCCAGAAACCCCTGATTAAGGCAATTGCATTTTTTGCATTATTTTGTAAATAATCCCAAAATCATATGATGGGATAATTTATTGCTTTTAATTATTTTTTTATATCATGTGTTGGAGACATTATACTGAGAAAGATTACAATGGTTAATTAATAATTAAAATTATGAGTTTTCTGCTTTCTCAACCTTTAGGTTCTTCAGATGAAACTCATATCAACTATAAAAATATCAAAAATACCCAAAATCCATTTAAAAGTGCATTTTTTGAAGTATTCATCTATTCCTACAGCACAGGTCGTAAAGGAAAAAAGATTTCTTTTACTAAGCAGATTGTTTTTGTAGTTATGAACATTATATTTTGTTTGCAGACAATCAGTTTTTTATGAAGTCCAGAACTATCAATAAAGCATTGAAATAAGACTTATTGGATTTGAGAGAATTTAGGCTACACTAGATTTGATAATTTTTGTGCTACTGTAGATATATCTATAACTTGCTTAGGATTTTCAGGTATTTTTCTGCTTTTCTGCATAGCTGAAGTATTGGCTCTTACAATACTTTTTTATCTTAAAATAGCAATTCCTCAAAGATTCGCATTTATTCCCAGATTTACCCTATCAATTTTATGCAGTATATTTCAAATACCAATTGTAGCATTATTTATGATTACATTGAAATATAACTTGTTTACCTATCAAAATATAAAAGAGTATCATGATAACAACAGCACTGACAAGCTAAAAATCAGTTCGAGCTTCATAATACCTATTATATTACTTCTTGCCGCTAATTTTATTATTGCTATATGTAAAATAATGTTTTCAGGCGAAATCAGACATAAATACGCAGAATTTAATATTTCTGCACGCTCTCACTCAGAATACCAAAAATTGATTATAATTCAAAATTATTTCCTGATATTTTTATACGTTACCTTACAGAACGACCACTTTATTTATTTTCAAATTATTTTTTTGTTAGTCTCTTTTCAATTTTTTCTTATAATTTACCGTAAAGCTCCATACTACTCTAGATTTGCAAAATTTGTGATATCGTGCCAATATTTATCAAATTGCCTTGTGAGCTCTTTTTTTTTACTCGGATACCTAATTGACGACCCTCATTCTATATATTTAATGTCAATAATCCTAACCCCGCTAGGAATACTATTACTTGGCCATTTTTATATAAATTCAAGAACAAAAAAACAAGATTTAAAATGATTTCTCGCTAAAAATCGAACCCTAAATCCTTTTGATTTTGAAATTCATATGAGGAAATTTCTATTAAATCCTACTGACAAGAATATTGACGATATTATCAAAATATTTGCAATTAGTTATTTAAAAACTAAAATTTGGAAAAATAAAATTTTCATTATATGAGAAGCAAATTTTTGTTTTTTTACAATGGAAGACCCAAGCTTGGCCAAATTTAAACTCTCTAAAGCCCTTTATGCAGATTCAAGCATAGAAGGGGATTTTCGTGTCCATCAGTGTTTAATATGGTTTTCAGAAAATGACAAGTTAAATGATTAGATTAGATTAAAATACTAGGAGGCTACAGGGATTATTTTAGCCCTTAGCCCCCCACGGATTGCATCACACTGGTGTTAAGCGATATCCTTACACCTGCCTTTTTGCTCCTGATGTCACCAAAAAATGGTGATATAGGAAGTCTCTTTGGAGGATCGCCCTCCAGTTTTCCTTAGTTCAATCAATGACAAAACTCCCTAAACCTCCTTCACGGCTCTTAGTATGAGTGAGCTACCCTTGCCTCCTCTATGACCTGTCTGAGCTATATTGCATGCTCGATAATGCTCTAGAGACATGCGCTGAAGGGGTCGTTGCAAGTCTGGAAAAAAATCGAAGTCAGCCCCTGGACTAAAAAAAACACCAGGAGAACTATGAATTTAGCTCTTCTCTTGGTACGAATCACTTATACAAACACAGATCACGCCATTTTAATAATTCTCTACGTTAAATGAAGAAGCAAAATTTTTATATTATTTAAACAAGCTTGAGCAAGCTAAAAAAGAAGACGAAGTCTTATGCATGAAACTTATGCAGCTTTGGAGTGAAATATCTTCAGCATCTCCAAGGCTAAAAAAATTAAACAATCAAATCACAAAAATCTGCAAATCTTTAAGCATTGTCCAGACTTTGTATACCGAGTTGGTGGTAAAGTTTAATAAAAGCGTTGAGCCATATGTCCTTTACGGGACATTTTTGCAATCAATAATGCTTGAAAGTGATAAATCCCAACAATTATTAAGTAAACAAGAGTCATTAACCAAGCAGTATTTTCAAAGTCATCTAAAAGAGATAAATCAATTTAATTTTTACGACGAAAAAAACGGAATTTTATTAGTTTCATGTGAAAAGGAAACACTAGGTGAAATTCGGTATGTAAATGTATCAGCTGCACAGACACTTCATACTAAAATAAAAGATCTTGTTGGGAGTAATTTTTCTAGCCTTTTTCCATCACCTTTTGATGTACATATAGTAAGATGCTTATATAAACATGCACATTTGTCAACAAATTCTGAGCTTCAATTGCCTGCAACATTGTTTAAGCTATTTTAGACTAAGTTGATGGAAATAATGGCAATGCTGAATAATCTAGAGGCTCTGTGAGATTGGATAAATGAATATAATAGGGATTATAAAAAATGCAAGCGGGTTTTTAATTGAAGTTAATATAAAAATTCTTCTGGTAGCTATAGAATTATTAAAATGGCGTGATCTGACATGGACTCCAGATGACCCGTGAGTTGATCCGGGCTCAGGAAAGACGAGCCACATGGCGATAGTTCTCCGGGGTGGTTTTTTGGCATAGGGGCTGATCCTAGTCTTTTTTCCTTACCTACGAGATGACCCTACCGGCGCAAAGTCCCGATACCACTCCATGGGAGCATTTCCGAGCCTGCAATACGGCTCTGACAGGCCATGGAGGGGGCAAAAGGCGATTCCCCTATACTCTGAGCCCTGTCAGAGGTTGAAGGAGTCTTTTGCTGAATTTTGGAGACCATTGGTTCTGTTCGGTAGGGTGTCTTCCCCGTTAGACCTTCACGTCACCATTTTTTGGGGATGTCAGAAGAGAAAAGGTGGTGTGAGGATAGCGCTTAGCATCACTGCGAAGCTATCAATTGGACGGCGAGGGGCTGAAATAAGCCCCTACGACCCGCTATAATTTTAATCTAAGCTAATCTGGTAGCTATAGACTGCTGACCATTTCTTTTGATGATTTTTAAAGAAAAAATATCTAAAAGCCACTTTGCAGTTATTTCTGAAAAAGGGATAATCCACGACTACAGCATGAATTTTGCTGAATTTGTGAACCATAAAGGAATTTATGGCACCAAAATAAACAAAATTCTACCGAATATTGATATAACCAAAAATCCACCTTTTACACCTGCATTTACAAAACTGCATGGCGAAAACATCGCTGTTATATGAGGATATAAAGAAATTACAGAATTTAAGATGAATTATTTAGTGTTAATAAATGATGACGAAGAAATTTTGCAATGAATGAAAAGTTCAGAGTTTTATGGCCGAGAAAATCACAAAAAAAGGTTCAGTTTAAAGCAGGAATTCGATGAAGACGCATCCATAGCTAAAGTATACCATAAATTATTATTTTCTAAAAACTTTAATTGGCAAAGTCTTATTTTTTGCCTCAAAATATGCCCTTCATATATATTTTATAACCCAAATAATTCTAATTATAATAAATTTCAATGAAGTGATAGATTACAGCCCATGCCTAAAATATGGAGATGTCAGTATAAGTTATGAATCCAATGACACTTTACTCAAATCTGAAGAAGAAGACGAAACTACTACTATCACCCAAGTCCCTGTAAAAAGGGAGCGTGAACGTGAACTATCATTATACGAACTATACATAAAAATGGTGACGACAGACCACCCGACCTCTCGACCCTATTTCTTCAACAGCAGCAGGCAACGGCCCAGTGTTGAGGATTTAGGTGGAAAGGGGCCGGTAATCCTTTATGTATAGTCGGGCTGGTTTTCCTCGGGCCCAGGGAGCTAATCCCTGGACTTAGAGTTTTTCCTCCGGTACAACAATTGGAAAGGGCAAGGTCGGCCAATGTCTGATGGGCAATATGACCCTCAGACCCTGAAGACGGTATTTGCCTAACGAGAAACTGGGAGTTTCGACCCAGGTGGTTGGCCCTCAGACTCCAGGAGCCATGGAAGTCAAGACTGGTGCGCGAAGCCTCGTCTGCGGCGACGGGGAAGGGTGCCCGCCGGGATCCCTCAGGGATGATGAGCGTGTAGGGGCGCAAATCCCCGGCCCTTGCGAAAGCGAATGGCATAATCTAATCTAATCTAATCATTATACGAAAAATCATTAACTGGAACTGTACAATCGCAAAGTTCATTAAGCCTCAGCAGAAGTGCTTATGGTGTACAAATTTTGTTTACCTTATCCAAAAAAATTAAAATCTTTAATATTTTCCTCATTCTATCAGTAACTTATATACAGATTTTAGCCATAATTATCACTAACAGTGCTGTACTTATTTATTCAGCCCAAGAAGTCGCCAACGCCAACAATTTTGATGCGCTAATTTATATTTCTAAAATCCAAAATTCCTTTTGTGACCTATCTGCTCATGCTAGAGCTTTATATGCTGCATATTTTCTAGGTAGAAACGAAGCTGCAATGGATTTCCAGATAACAAATATTGAAGAAAATATAAATATCCTAACTGATATCCATTCAAATTTATTATCAAATCTAACTGATTGGAAAACTTGTTCAATTTATGAGATTTTCACTGATAATTTGGTTCCTGTATGGACTGGGGAGAATTTAGACGAGCTCCAAAAAATAAATTTGATTGATACAATATCACAGTTTATAAAACATGTATTTTATAATTAGTCAGAATCTATTATATCTGCTTGAAACGACGGCATAGTCCTCGTAAGCTCAATAAGATTCATAGCTTTAAATGGTATGTCAGGGCCATTTCACTACTGCAAATCCTCGATCTCAAGTCTAGTTTCTTGTGAGAAAAATGATATAGAGTCACTTTCAGACAAAATTGATACTTTACTCGCGACTGGGCTTATCATGTTTTGTATCTGCATGCTTATTCTGATACCTTTTTCTTATACAGTTGACACAAAATTAAGTAACTTTTGAAACCATATAAAAGTGGCTACACATGAGTCTTATTCTGAGCTTAAACATGCCTGTATTAATAGGCTATCTAATATACATGGAGCACTTGAAATTATCCCTCATGAACATACCAGTAAATTGAGAGCTGGGCCAAGGGATTTTAGAAATTTGTGGAGATATATATGAAGAATAGCGATATTATTTGTGCTTGCGTTGGGGTTTTATCTTATTATTAGGTTCGCGATATATGAAAAATGCAGCGATTATTTAACGGCTAGGCCTGAGTTTCTTACTCCCCCCTCGGTGAGCGAATAAAAGCATTGGAATCGCTATTTTTTGCCCAAAAACCCACCTGGTCAAGCACATGCAGCAACCCCACACCCCCACCCCCCCTAAAAAATGGTACCCCCACCCCCACCCCCCTTAAAAAATGGCAACCCCACCCTCCTTTCACAGATAGCACCCCCACTCCCTTAATATAGCATAAAATATATGACAAATGCCAATTTAGAGCAGGCGTAATAAATAAATTATTATTTTAAATATATTCAAAATTACTACTGATTTATACAATATCCACATAGCGTAGCACAATCGATTAAGGAGTAGATGGAATGAGGTGAGAATTTCCTATAACTAGTAATCACACCAAATCTGAAAAAATTTGTTAGCAAGCATAATAATGATCTTTGGTATTAATTTAGCAGTATATACTGCATATATTTATAAACTTTGTGGAGCAATGGCTAAAGAGGCGAATTAGAGATCTAAAAGTAAAACTGGCAATAGCAAATACTATTTTTATTAGCTCTATTTGAATCCTGTTACCAATTCAGTCCTGCAATCCTTGTACAATGGTCATCAGATTAGCTTTAATTTATGAATAAATAAATTTAATGCAAGTTATTGTATTGTGCTTGGCTCATTTAATAATTAATGCCAGTATCTATATCTTTTGACATTATATTTATAAATATAAAAAGCAAATTTAATATATTTTCTAATTAAATTGTTAATTAATTTAAATTTATTAATTAATCATAAATATAAAGTAATTTGTGAACTTAATTTATCAATATAGTGTTTAAATTGGATTATATTTAAATTATTCTTCTTGCTTCCTATCAATTACTTCTATAGGATAAACGCGAGAGGGGGGGGTGGGGCTGCAATCTGTGAAAGGGGGGTGGGGGTACCATTTTTAGGGGGGTTCCTTTATTGGGGGGGTGGGGGTGTCTGGTTGCTACCTATGCTTGACCACCCACCCTCTGAGAGCGAACAAAAAATTTTTATGAAAACATTTTGATATATAGGTGATAATTAGTATAAAGATATCTCTAGCTAATTCTGTTTAATTTTAAGTAGCTTCATTTTAAAACTAAATTTTGCAAATTAAATTTATATTTGCTTTCAAAATTTTTTGCAAATTAGGATTTTATTTTTTTTATAAAATTTATATATATAAATTTTTATAAAAAAATTAGGTCCTCATAAGCGAACAAAAGTTTTTTATTCGCTCATGAGGGGGGTTATGATTTTTGCGAATAGGAAAATTTATATCACAATTATGTTTTTTTGGCAAGGAGAAGCTTGGCTGAAAAATTCATCATCACAAGACTCACTCGATCTTTTTCTGAATAACCATTATGAGTTTAATCAACAATTTATAGAATATCTTAAAGTCTATAAATTAGTAGAAATATCCAGTAAAAAATTGCGTGACAAAAAATTTTCTGATTTTTTTTCTGGCGAATTCACAAAAAAATTATTTGAAAGCCATGATTCAACAGATCCATATAATAATTACGGAATTTATTCTGCATATTGGATAGCTTTATTTGATGGGTTTTACTTCATCGGGCAAGATAAATCTTCATTAGTAACTTTAAAAATGATGATGGATGAGCATATAAATCTAGAATTAGGATGGGAAGATACAGTTGACTATGCTAATACTAAATCCAAAGAAATGATATCAGATAAACTGATCGAAATGATCATAACGACGTGTTTATATTTTTTTGTGTCTATTTCACTATATGCTATGTTTTATGTCCCCTATCTAAAATCTGAGCAAGAGAAAATTAAAAAAATGCGCATGATAGCAAGTTTAATCCCTCTTCAGTCATCTATGGGTAGAAGGTCGTCGATTACTATTTAGTTATATTGTGAATATTATATATTTATACAAAACTAATTTTAACTATCAAAATTATTATTCCTTTAAATTAATGCCATTTATAAAGAATATCAGAAATCTTTAATTTAAATTTTTTAAAAACTGCTATAAATTGCTTCAAAAGTGATTTTATTGAAAACCTTATAAAAAATAAAATTTTCCGATATCTTAAATTGGCGGAAATTCCATATTTAAATTAAATCATGTTAGACAATCGAGGACTTTGTAGTGACCTTCTACATCATTCTCTGCTAACCCCAACACATTCCAAATCCTATAGAAAAAAAAGCTCCCGGAAGCGGAAAAGAAAAACAAATGACCAAATTTTGCTTCTGCAAAGAGAATTCGAGAACAACCCAGAATGGAATAAAGACTCATTAGCCCGCCTCACAAAACTGACAGGCCTCACTGAAGCTCAAGTGTATAAATGGGGCTGGGACCAGAAGAAAAAGATTGAGTTTTCTTCATATTCAAAGCTTCCATCCACACTTATTCTTATTCCTACAATCCCATTCTATTTTTCTCTATAAAAAACCTATATATTTAATTTATATAAAAATAGCATAGTTTATCTCAGTTATTCGAGAACGAGTGCACGCAGGTTTTATATAAACCTCAAGAAAATAATATAAGCGAGCTGTTTGTTGATAATAACATGAAGTGTAAAGAAGTCATGCCGCCGCTTGCTGTTGATATGGATTTGCTACTGATTCAAAAATCGTATCGAAGGTCAATGGAAGCCTTTGGGCTTCATAGAAACATCTAGGCCAGTATTTAATGCTATTTCTTTATAACAAAACGGTTTTTTCTTTTCTCGATAAATCCTTTCGAAAACTTTAAAAATATTATCATGTGGCCATAAGGTCTTTTTCTCCCAAGGGTAAAGTGCGCCTTGTGCAGTTTATTACAAATGTTCCATAAGCTTCTATTTCTTCCCCAAGCCAAAAACCTTTGGAAAATTGGCTTCTGCAAGTCGTCCTAAAATATTGGTTTTGTAATGAAAATTTATAGTAAGTTGAGAGATAAAATGTCCTCGCCTCAAATGTAATTCTTAATTAGCACAAATCTCCCAAAATCGCCTGCCAGAAGTATAAAAAGTGGCAAAAAAGACCCCGAGACGAGATTTTTTGAAAAAAGATTTAACAGACAAGTCCATGTGAGGCCAAGCAGCGCACGGCATGACGACAGCTTTTCAAACGGCAGCCCAGGACTGCGAAAAAAAGGGCTTTCAGCCAAAAGAAGCAATATAACGAACACTCGTTATCATTTCAAGCGAGAAGACGATTCCAGCTTTATTAGCAGACTCAGACCAAGAATGGTGCCAATTGATAAAGAGCGTTTATTTGACGAAAATCTTGAATTAAAGATGAAGCTGAATTCCGTCAATGAATATATTGTAAAGCAAAAAACCAAAATCAGCTACTTGGAAAAAGAAATTTTAAAGCGAGAAGATTTTATAGACGAGATGCGAAAACAGCCTGTTGAAAATTTATCGTCGCCAGAAATAAAGCAGTATCACCTGATAGAAGGACTGAAAAATGCTAATAAAGGCTTAAAAAGTGAACTGGAAAAAAAAGAGCACGAAATTGATATGCTGAGGAGGAATTTAAAATGCACGAAATATGAAGAATTGGAGATTGAAAATCATGCATATATTGATGAGTGTACAAGACTCAGGAGACATTTAGAAAACTTAATGGGCGGGAAAAAATCCCCTGTGAGTCATATTAATTCAAATAATGATTTTAACCCAAGAAGCGCACCTGAAGATTCTCCTAGTGAAAATGATAAAGCGATTATAGAAAATTTAAGACAAGAAAATACAGAAATAGTAAAAGCACTGAATAGAGGGACTGAAGAAATAAAAAAATTAAATGAAAGAATTATTGAGCTCGAAAATGACTCTGCAAATGAAAAAAAATCAGCGACAAAAAGTTTGAAGACGGAGATCCAGAAATTAAAGCTAAAAATGGATGAAGTTAAGAGGGAAAAAGAAAAAAGTGAAGAAGAAATGGGGAATAGGATGAAAAAAATGAGCATAGAGCATACAGAAAAAATTGAAAATTTAAATTTGGTTATAAGGAAGCATGAGCTGACGATTTCGACGTTAAAAAGCGAAATTTCAAATTTAAAAGAAGAATTAAAGGCAAATAAAGAAGACTGAAAGGCTGATAAAGAAGAGCTAAAGAAAAATAAAGAAGAATTAAAGGCAGCAAAAGACGAATTGTCAAAGAAAAAAGAGCCAGAAAAGCCAATCATCATGAAAATCCCAAAATTATTTTTAAAAATGTACTTAAAAATGCAAAAAGAAAAAATAAATATTTTACAATTTTTGCAAAAAATAAGCAAAAATAACAAAAAATTTGAAGATATATCAGAGTTTGTAGAAGAACTAAAAAGATTTGATATAAAAATAACTGAAAATGAAGCTTTGCAAGCTATTGATAAAATAGGTGGAAAAATTTCTATAGAAGAAATTATTGCAAGATATGAGCTATTTATTCAAGAAGAAATATATTCTGAGTCAAGCTCAGAAGAGGAAGAAAGTGATGTAAATTTTAGCCCAAATGTCAAGCCAATTTCTCCTCAGAGCTCGCCACCTACTTCTCTGCGAACTGATGAAGAGTCAAAGCTAAGCCTAAATACGACAATAAAATCTAAGCCTATGATAAAGATTGAAGAAATATCTAATGTTTTAAAGCACATTTCACTAATTCCCCCCTCCGTGAGTGAACAAAAAAACTTGTTCGCTCACAGAGGGGGGTTAATTTTTTTTTTTTAAAAAATTTATATATAAATTTTATAGAAAAATTGTTTTATCGAAATTTTAAAAAAATCTTAATTCGCAAAAATTGGAAGGCAAATATTAATTTTAATTATAAAAATTTATGTTTTAAAGCGCAAATTTGTTAAAATTAAACAGAATTAGCTATAGATTTCATTATACTAATTATCACTTATATATCCATTTTTTTTTCATAAAAAATTTTTGTTCGCGGAGGATGAGTTTTTGGGCAAAATAGCGATTTTTCTAATGTTTTTGTTCACTCACAGAGGGGAGATTAAGAATGCAGCTTAATAGACTACCAAAATCGTCATTATCACAAATATTATTTGGCGAAGCTTTTAGTGGGGAACAATTAGTGTCTAAAGTGCAGCTTATAGGGCTATTTGAAAACCCTCCTTTACAATTCCGATTAAATTCAGAGCTAGATAGACTGTGTCAATATTTAATAGAACAAGAAAATATGCCACAGTCAAATATGAATTCTATTACATCTATTCCTAAAAAATAAAAATAAATGCTTTTTAAACAAACAATAATTATTTTATTTTGAAAAAAATAGAAAATATTATAAATTTTATTTTGCTAGCTTTTCCTAATGACAATATTATAAATAAGCTAGAAGCTTCCCTTGAAAACTGGTTCATTTTTGAACAAAGCGACGAATCTCAATTTGACGAGCTTTTATCAGAAGTTGTTAATAAATACAAAATAGAGCTAGAAGCCGCTTGCACCAATAAAGATACTGAAAAATTAGGCCAAATTACTTTTACTGAGTTTAGAGAAGCATTAAAGGAATGTAAAATTGATTTACCAGAAAATGTTTTAAAATATATTTCACTGCTGTTTTATTCTCATAATTATGAGCTAAATTCTGCACCTTATATGAGCTTTATACAAGCTTATGGGGATAATTATATGGAGGATGAGTATGAAGAAGCTGGAATTTTGGAGGAAGAACAAGCGGATATAGTTAGACAATATTTAGCTAAAATTGCAGAAAAATTGAGAAATTTACAGAAATCGCCGAGCGAGGTGTTTATTTCTAATGAATCAGGGCTGATTTCTCCAGATGACTTTTTGGATGGGTTAGAGACTCTGGAGCTAACGAATATTGATAAAGATCATTTAAATTTTTTAATGCAAGCATTACAATTTGAAGAAGAACCACAAACTTGTTGTATACAAATAAAAGAGCTTGAAGGTATTTTAAGCCATTATCATGCAGCTCTGGGAGTTTTCGAAGGTAGTGCCACAAGTTCTACAAGTCACATAAAAAAAATCTCAATGCTAGAAGGTGAAGAAAACCTAGACTACAGCGAAGACTCCCCTGAAAAATCAAATCAAAACAAACTTTCTCAACAAATAAGTGAGGCTTCTCCATTTGCAGGGGATTTAGCCAATTCTTCAAAATTAAAAAGTTTAGGCTCTTCTAGAGGTAACATCCCAAGCGGATCAGGGACATTAAAGAAAAGCGATTTAGAAAATTCAGGGACTGAGTCACATAGATTATTAGAAATAAAATATGAAAAAGGTCCTGAAAATCTGCCCAAAAATTCTGGAGAAAATTCAAGTAATGAAGAATATGAAAATGATATTGAAAGCTACCAAAGCTCAAATACAAGAAGACAAAGATCGAGCACAAGGGGGCAGGGTGGAGAAGAAAAAAGAAGTGAAAAAGAAGAAATTTATAAAGAAAGTGAGAATAAAGAGAGGGAGAAAGCAGAAGAAAAGGAAGAAGGAAATATGAATTGTGTTGGAAAAGAAGAAGGGAAGATAGAAAGAGAGGGAGAAAGAGAGGGAGAAAGAGAAGGAACGGAAGGAGATGAAGAAAGGGGAGAAGAAGAGCTAGAAGAGCAAGAAGAACAAGAAGAAGAAGAAGGGGAAGAACAAGAAGAAGGAGAACAAGAAGAGGAGCATGATAAAGTAGGAGAAGAAGGAGAACAAGAAGGGGAAGAAAGTGAAGAAGAAGAAGAAGCTGGGAAAATTCAAGAAGAAAATACCAACATGAATGAGAAAGAAGGAGAAATTCACCATGAAAAGCTTGATAAAAACGAAGAAACAAAAGAGATTGATATAAACTCAAACGAAAATAAGCACGAGTCTTTCAGCATGCAAAACTCTATTGAATCAACCAAAAACAGGCTTTCAGAGTCAGCCCTGCAAGTAAGAACTGTAAGTCTAACTGAATCTGAATCTTCAAATGAAGCTGTGGAGTATCCAAACATCAATAAGCCTCCTTATAATGAAATAATAGAAAATGAGCTCGATGAAAAATCGAACAGAAGCTCAAATATTGGCAATACCAATCGAAGCCAAAAAATGCAAGTTGAAGATCTAAGAGATTCAAGCGCCGAAAATCTAGAAGACGAAAAATTATTTAAACTTGAAGAAAATAAGACATCATCAAGACTGAACTTTGAGCCTGATATTGAGCCTACAAGAAGTGATAAATCTCTTGGATCTTCTAAGAACTCTATGATAAGATAACTATTATTTTCACATTAATTGCAATATCTTTATAAACATTTATTTATTTTTCTAAATTTATTGAATATTTTTTAGCCCACACCTCAACTGGATTTGGAGACGCAGGCCTTCCTTTTCTGATTTTCTGTGCATAAGTTTCATTAGGGTCATCTATTTCTAATTTTGTATACCCAAACCTATCTTTTACATCTACAACAGCTGGGATTTGGCAAGAAACTGTAGGGGTTGCCATAGAGTTTAATGATTGTGTCCTGGTCATTGTAGGAATTAATGTAAATCCTAAGGTGCATGCTGAATACAGCTTGGTTTTTAGTGGTTTTTCAGGCTTTTCATTTAATAAATTGTTGAGGGAAAGAGCGTGGCTGAGGTTTCTAGTTCCATTAATAGTTATGGCAGAAATTGGGCGGTTTCCAAATGATGTTAATGCTGAAATTGGCCGGTTTCCGAATGAGGATGTATAAGCCGATATAGGCCTTTGTGAAAAATGTGATGAGCTTGGCCGAAGCCCAGAATTTGGCCTAATAGACGACGCATTGGTTTTTGGTCTTATCATTAAATTCACTGGTGATTCAATTGGTGAAACTGGGATAGTCATCTGCCCACTTGTCATCAATTCTTGCAGTGGGCTTAAGCTTCTTTTAGGGCTTTGCCTCGCATTTGGCATAGCAAGCATCTGTTTAACATTAAAATCTGTTTTTTCTAGCTCAATTTTCCTTATATTCAATAGTGCTGATTTTGTAGCTATTGGATATACCCTTTACTAATAAATTTTTATATTAATTATTTTTTACCATCTAAAATTCAATTTATTCATATAAAAAATAATTTTTTTCTGTATGGCTAAAAGTTTCTTGGTCCATTACCCCTTCTTCTGAATACACATTTTTCATAATGGTTTGTGAGATATTCTTTTTCCTTTGTTCCCTCCACAAAAGCTTGTTTTCTAAGTTTGCCCTTAAGGTATTTTGGGTTTCCCTTGCCAAGCTTTCAGAAAACCGCTCTTTTGAAATTTTTAATGCTTTTACAGAAGTAGCAGCAATTACAGAAAACTCTATAGGCTTGTTCAGAATAATTGAATCTTCCCCAACCCATTCACCTGATGCTGCAAGGCCAAAATTATAGCAACTCGTAGTTCTTGACATCAAGCCTTTAGATGGGGCTGATTCTGGTCTTCGCACTGGATGTCTGGAGCTGACTAATTTACATTCTCCTTCTTCTATTATACAGGTTCTCATTGAATCATAACAATAAATAACTATATAATAATATTTTTATAGTAAAAAATTATAGAAAAATGGTATATAAAAGCGTGGCTGCAGATTTCACCTTCTCTTATTAGTGAATCGCCATTTTTAAACTTGCAGGGCTCAAAGTAGCTTAAAACTTTTTCTTTTCCAGCTTGGCCAAGCTGTCTTACTCCTGGCACAGTTTTTACCAAAAATTCTAAGAGCCTAGCGTCATCTTGGATTTTTTTTACCTTTTCCATTGCTCTTTTCATACGTTTTCTGGGGATTTGGATAAGGATTGAATTTTCCCTTGAAGTTATAGGGCTTTCCCTTGAATAGCCCGATAACGGGATGAAGCCAGCCCGTTATCGGGCTATTCAAGGGAAAGCCCTATACCTTTGAAGGAATTCATTGATTGTGATCCAATAATTTTGTGTAACCAAAAATTTGAAATTGGTCAAGAAAGTAGTCTTCTTTTGAACGGTTTTTCACATGAAGTTTTCCACTAACTCTATCAATTTAATAATAAATAAAGCTAAAAGATTTAAAATAAATTATTTTTTTAAAAATAAATGTTTCCCTTTTTTTAAATAAAAAGTTTGATTTATTTTTTTCTCAAAAAATGCCTTTCTAGATTATTTAAAAGCAAATAAAAATGAGTTTTCTCTTGAAATTAGGGAATAAGTACAATATAAAGATCGGGCTTCTTATCTTTTTCTGTTATGCAAACTTCTAATGGTGCCAACTCTTTCAGCTTCATTAGATGACAAAACTAATTGGAAGTTACCTCAGCTCTTTGGTTCGGTGGAATTTGTCTGAGAATAGGATTTTCTTTGAATATGTTTTTGAGTCTCTGAATAATAGTTACATTAATATCTCCTTCAGTCTTGTTTGGCTTCATAAGAGCTTCTCTCAGCTCATCTGCTGATTTTTTAAGCATTTTATTTAATAATACAACTGATATTTTTTGAAATAATTACATAAATGCTCAGACTGTATAGAAATAATACACAAAGGAAAATTTTACTGAATAATACTAAAGAAAATAAACCATGTAATAAAGAAACGAAAAATATTTTTTAATTTTGTTGACAGAATTTCCTTATCTATATAATAAAATTTATCTAGAAACTTAATTAATCTAATATGAGTGAGACCATTTTCTAAAGAAAATCAATGTGTCTATACCTAATAGCAATAAAGGCACATAAAATACTGCCCAAAATGACAGAACATGCACAATTTTTCTATATCTTGGCTTCTTATCACAATAATAGCTTCTCTCAAAATTTGACGAAAAATGATCCAGGCTGATTTTTTCTTCAATCAAAATATTTCCATAAGAGTTTCTTATAGACATTTTTAAAAGTCTAAACTGTCAGTCAATCTCTATAAATCCAAAATTTTTAACTGTGACCCTATGCCCTACGTTAAAGGTAAAAGGAAGCCATCCATAGAGATAAAGCAATATCAAATTTCCTCCCGTCGTAGTTATTGTATGAGTCATGCCGCTTGACGTAACTTCGTAAAATAAATTATCATTACAAGTAATTTTCAATATTTCTGCCATGTGGACATCTCCAGTTAAAAGAATTACTCCTGAGATGTCGTTGATTAAGCTTAAAAGTTTATTTCTTGAGTATTCATCCCATCTTTCTGCTTTCCCAAAACGATCTTCTGTATAAACTTGTATCCCACTTGCTATCAAAGTGATATCTCCAGGCGTTTTTAATTGGTTTTCGAGCCATTTTCATTGCTCTTCGCCTAGGATGTCTACATCTTTTTCATTAAAATAGCGATTATCAAGCAAAATAAGCTTGACAGTTTTTCCATTATTTCCAAAGGTTAGGCTATTAAAGCAGCCAAACTTTTTGTATGGGAGTTTTACTGGACTTGCGATGATCTGACCAGGAGGCTTTACAGGTTGTTTTCCTCCTTACCTTTAAGGTTTAGTCTTTAGTGAGCGGCTGATAGGTTTCTGAAGCTCTGCGATAGGCGATTGGAAGTAGCTAATTTCTAAGGATATGCTCCATAGAGTCTATGCCAAAATGCCTTAACTTAACATTTAAGGGGAAAAGACATCCTCCGTTTACCCAGAAGAAACCCAGGCTTTTCGGTTGAGGAATGACAAACAGTCCGAAGACATAGCTATGTTCCTCCATTCCAATCACATAAAAGTAGTCAAACCTACCTGGATACATATCTGCTGAGGCTGCACTTGATTTTTGCTTGGAATCCATTTCAGCTCACCTTGGCGTTAAGATTCAGACCATTGGAGAGAGAGAGAGAGAGCAGGCCCATTTTAATGCATTATTTCCCAAAGCTAAATGAAATATAAATTCCTTTATGGCTTATTGAAATAAAATGGTGACGTTAACTGAAATTGGACTCCGAGGCGACACTTCCTGATGGAGCAGTGGACTAGCGAGAGAGGTGGTGAAATATACCTTCAGGGCTTAGGTAGACTGTCTCATTGGGAAGCTTCCCAGACTTTAAGGCCATAATTATAGTTTAATTTAGCTTTATGGCTTGTTCTATTTATATTGTCTTTTTCATCAATAAACTCAAGAAATAATTCTTTATAAGCATCTTTTAGAGGAAAATGTTTATCACCATTATTAATTCCGTAATCGTGGTCATCCCAAATCCCTGTTATCATTGTTTTTTCTGTCAAGGCTTTATATTCTGTATTATTTTTAAAATTTTGGTACATTTTTCTTGTGGCTTCTGGGTCCCGAGTTTTGAAAAAAGGAGGGTGAAATACAAGAACGTCTGAGTAAATTATATCGCCAAGCCATATAAAAAGGTCCGGGTTTAAATTTTGTATTGATTTATAAAGATCCGGATTATCATTCCCAAATTGATTTGCACAAGACCCAAATGCAATTTTTGTTAAATCTTTTGATTGGTCAACTTTAAGAGAGGCTGCTAAAATTGGAAGGAAAATCCATATCATTTTATTGTGAAAAACTATGGCTTATAAGTTGTAATAAAAATTGATAAAATTTAAATAATTCGGTAAAATCATTTAAATATTGTCGATATTAGCATTATTATAAGTTCCTGTGGAAATTTAAAAACAATTATAAATTATATGAGCAATTCCATTTTAATTAGCTAAATATTTTGAATATTAAGCAGCATAGCTACTATATCTCATATTTTCGTAAACTCTGTTAAGAGCATTCACATATGCAGCGTCTCTATAAGAAATTCCATACATCCTTGCTGTGTTTCTTGTAGATTTCACTGATGTTCTGATAATTTCATCAAGAGCTGTATGAACCATTTCAAGCTCAGACGGAGGACGATGTACTAATACAGGCCAACTCGTAGCCGCTTTTAATAGAAATTCCATCAATTCAATTATATATTTTATATAAAATTTTCTAATTTTAATTAGAGAAAAATAAGCCATTTCTATCTAGTACTATTAATACCCAAAGGAATATTTTTTCATTTGAGTTAAACTCTCATCTCCTTATTAGTTTATCAGGACTAATATGGCCAATATTTTTCACATACTCAAAATATGACGTAATCACCCCTCCAGTATTCATTACAATATCAGGCAAAATCTTAATCTTAAATTACATTAATGAGGTGACTGCCGTGTTTGGTAACGCAGACACCAAGGACCTCAATGTGAGGTTCACCTGCTTTGCGACGCATTCCCAACAAGCCATAAAGACTTGACAAAGGGAAGTACGTCTACTCCTTCCCACAGCATGCTGCGGCTTAAGTCTTGAGTGGGCGGACTATGGAATCCTGCGGCTGCTGCTTGAGTTACGGGAGTTGGCTTTCCGAAATTATTTCTGGTCACCTTTCGGCAAAAAGGGAAATTCCGAGTCCTGGGACGTAACGCCCAGTTTCACGCTAGGTAGTTGCCCGATTGGTCTAGGCATTGCCTGTAGACTTTGCTGGGCTTACCCTTTCCAAACTTGGACACCCTTTCCTCTCGAGGAAAAAATCCATTCTAGTCTTTGAGCATGGGCCAGGCTCTGCTCTGCAGAATTGCTTACCATGGCATTGTTGCCCATTTCTGGAATGGCAGAACCTTGCCGGATATAATTAAAATATGAGTCGAGTATGTATGGCCGAAAGGCCATACCCAGACGAAGACGCCATATTTTAATTATATCAGGCAAAATCACAATTCCTTGATTTGATAAATATTTTTCTGCATTTAACATTATTGGCAAATTTGCTGCTTCCGCAATAATTTTGCAGTTAATTTCCCTCATATTTTCTGAATTAATAGAATTTTCAACTGCAGCTGGTATATAAATATCGCATTTTTCCCTTATAAGGTCTTCCCCATCTAAATAAGTATCTCCTCCATTAAACCCTTTTACAGTCCTATGTCTCTTAAAATGTTTTAGCAGCCCTGCTATATTTAGCCCATTTTCATTATAAGTCCCTCCATCTTTTTCAATAATCCCAATAATTTTCGCATTCCCCATTTCCTGTAAAAACTTCGCAATATTTCTGCCGACCTTCCCAAATCCTTGAATTATGACTGTTTTATCATCAAGACACGGCGTCATATCATGCCTTTCTATAGTTTCAGGATATTTCAAAAATTCATTTATTGCACAATAAAACCCAAAACCAGTTGCATCATCTCTTCCAGCGATTCCTCCAATAGATTCAGGCTTCCCTGTCACAACTGCAGTCGAATTAAGATCATTTGGGGCAAGCTGGACATATTCGTCCATTATTCAGCCCATAACTCTGGAGTCAGTTCCTATATCAGGGCCTAGCACATCTATAGAAGTCCCTAAAAATCCGAATTCTTTGAGCTCTCGTGCATATTTCCTTGTAAGCCGCTCTAGCTCAGCTTCGCTGAGATATTGAGGGTCAACTGAAATCCCGCCATGGGCACCGCCATATGGGATATCAGCACAGGCCATTTTCATAGTCATCAGTACTGATAAGGCTTCTACATCTTGGATTTTCATATCTGGGGCATATCTGACGCCGCCTTTTAAAGGGTAAGTGTGGGCTGAATGATGGGCTCGGAAGGCTTGGAAACATTCAATACTACCATTGTCAAGCTTTATAGGAAGGGTTAATTCAATTGTGTGGGATGAGCGTTTTAATGCATTTAAAAACTCTTTAGGAATTCTTGTGAATAGAGAAGAGCGGTCTATCAAGCCGTGAACAGTACCAAGGGAGCCTATATCAACGTCATATTTGGTTTTGAGAAATTTTGATCGATATATGGCTTTAAGTGCCATTTTATTGGATAGTTTAACTTAAACCAATAGCTCTCAAAGAGTATCCTATTTGTTATTAAAAAATAATAAATAATACTTATATTTCTTATGAATAAATTTTGTATACTTCTGAGGTAAAAATAGACTAATATTATATAGTTTGACTAAAAAAATATCTTGTAATTTTTATTTTATTTCTAAAGATATCAATATTTAGTTTAATTGCTATAAATTTACCCCGTCACTCGTTTCGTTCTAATCTGCATTAAAATCTTTATATCCACTCTCTCTTTTTTACTTGATTCTGACTAAAATACTAAAATGAATGGAGCTATAGCAAATGTTCTGAACAAAGTTTTAGGAGATATTACAGAAAACTTAAACCCAGAACAGCTTAAAATCTCTGTCTTTAATGGTGAAATGAGCTTAGAAAATCTGAAATTAAAATCTGAAGCAATCAAAACATTAGGCTTACCTTTTGAGCTGAAATATGGGTATATAGGAAAGCTGCATGCAACAATTCCGTGGACAAGCCTGACATCAAGCCCATTGAAAATTGAAATCAGTGATGTATTTATCCTGCTAACCCCTAGACCTTCATCAGACTGAAATGAAGACTTAGAAAAAGAGATGGTAATGTCATCAAAAAATAAGTCAATCGAAAACTTCGAAGTTTTATAAGAAATTTCAATGATTTTAGTATTTTTTATTAAAAATAATAAAAAAAATTAATTATAAAGTGGAAAAGGATATAAACTCGTCTGAGCTGTCTGTAAATTCTGACCCTGGCTTTACAGAAAAACTGGTCACAAAAATCCTTGACAACTTGCAAATTACCATAAATTCAGTCTACATCCGCTATGAAGATTCATCATCAAGTATATCCAATTTTGCAATAGGTTTAGCGATAAAAAGTGCCCAAGCAATTACCACGAATTCTCAATGGAATAAAGAATTTGTCACAGACAGCGCTATAACCTATAAACTAGCATTATTAGAAGATATTAGATTCTTTATAGACCATGGCGATTCTCTAATAAAAAGTGATGAAGTAGGCGGCTTTGATTCTTTGGCAAGGCTAGAAATGAGTTCTCCACTAAACCATAGGTTTATCCTTAGCCCTTCAAATTTTCGCCTAGAGATGGTCATGAATAAAAACCCAAAAGACTTGACTATGCCTCAAGTTTTAGCAAATTTATATAATACAGAAATAAATATAGGGATTGAGACAAATCAATTGACTCATCTGTTTAAATTGGTCGATTTTGTGGCATAAATAAAATGCAATTCGGTGCATTGAAACTTTCTCTTCCTCATAGAATTTTAGTTATGGATTCAGTTTTATAGGAGAACTTTTAGCCACAATATCAATACGATTTATCGGATTATGCAATTGGAGGGATAAGTTTTTATAGTTGACACTTCTAAAGGAGACCCTTAGGTAAAATACACGCAGGAACTAAGTTTGGAAGGCAAGATAACGAAGCGTGAGGTTTGGAGGAGAACTAGCTGCCACTTACTTAGGATGGTCCTTCGACCTGATAAGAAGGGTGAAGTAGGAAACACCAGCGACATCGCTAGTCTTGCTGCCATTCTGGATGAGCCCTGGCGGCTTTTGTAATAATCCTGCGGATCCATGCAGCATACTAAGCATTCTAAGTAGTTTAAGTTTAAGATCGATTTTATGACATTGTACACGAATTTTAGGAATGGAGTGGTCACTTCTTTTATTGAAATTCCGTTTACCAACGAAGAAGCCTCAGCTTATAGGGATATATTTCAATATAAAATAAATAAACAATTTATTTTTATTTAAAAAAAAATCAAAATAATTATAAATAATAGAATATATAAGCAATGAAAAATTTACAGCAAAGGAAAAGACCAAAATAAAATAAATGGGCTTCAAAATCAGCTAGAAAAGTGGGAAAAAGGGTATAAATTGGATTCTATATTAAAAAATCGTGACGCTGTTAATAAAGAATTAGAAATTATTAGAAGAGAAGAAGCAGTCAAACAAGAAATCGAAAAACTTGAAACAGAAAACAAAGGAGGCAGACTTTCTGCATTTACTGGGTATTTTTGGGGAAAAAAAGAAGCTGATAAAAAACTAGAAGAAGAGGAAAAACAAAGGAAAAGGAAAATAATCGATGAGCAGCTAAAACAAATTCTCCATGAAAAAGAAAAATTTGCCTCAGACGTCGACCAATTCATAGCCAACGCCGAAGTTTTTGCAAACTTGCCTAGCACTTATTCAAGATTTATAGTAAAACTCCGTGTAGACTTAACAAAAATTACTATAAAAGACAGTGAAAAAGAATTTTTGGTGCTTTTGGTCAACAATTTTTCAGTGGAAACTGGCATAAGGCCATCCTCTTCCTATGTGAAAATTTATGTAAAAAACACGATTTTAGAAGACAGAATTGTAAAAAGCCAAGCATTTCCTTACCTTATGTTCAATGAATTTTTAAACATAAATTTTGACCAACTTCCACAGCCAAAACTTATAATAGAATCAGGAGGGTCGAATATTGTGCTGAATATTCGGTCATTCTTGGCTGTTTCT
The DNA here is from genome assembly GCA_914767885.1 of Blepharisma stoltei. NCBI lineage: Eukaryota > Ciliophora > Heterotrichea > Heterotrichida > Blepharismidae > Blepharisma > Blepharisma stoltei. Next base: position 131,185 of record CAJZBQ010000043.1, read on the forward strand.
GATGCATTTTCTTCAGCCATTGCACAAAAGGTGGATTTTAATAAATATCTAAAAGCGGCATCTGATAAAACAAATGAATATATAATAATGGGGCAAAATTATATTGGAGAATTAGTGAAAACAGGAGCAAAAGCAACTATTGAGCTTGATATTAGTATGAAAGCGCCTGCTATTTTTATTCCGTTGGATATCTATAGTTTAGATGAAGGAATATTGGTGGTAGATCTTGGTAATTTTAAAGGAAATTCCAGCATACAACAAATTGATGATACAGATTATGATAAATATCATTTTTCATTAGAAGATATAATGTGCTATTTTAAATTTATTTATAAAGAATATACAAATTCTAATTATTAGAAATTACCCTATTTCTAATAGTAAAAAGAAGTCTGATATTTGCAGGGATGCTTATATTGATTGCAAATAAGCATAAATTGGCTATTAATAGTACGAATAATAATTTTAAAAAAATCATAATGCAAAACCATGGTTATTTTCAAATTAATTATGTAAAACATAGCAAAATTGCTGTTATAAAACACTGCGATAGCTTAGTTTCGTGGAGATCTGGATCTTTCCAAGACTTTCTGCCTTCCCACAACTTAAACTTAGACCTATTTAACTGCAAAAACAAACAAGAAAATGTGCCAGGATTCATACTAGAAGCTAAATTCAGCGCTATGCATTTTGACTTAGACGAGTCTCTGCTTCTTTTTTCTTTAAAGCTCAAAGACAGCTTACTTGAATTACTACCAAAATCTCCTCCTGAGCCAAAAATAGAAGTCCCTGCCATTAATTCTGAAAATATGTTAGACGAAGCTTTAAAAGACAAAATGAAGCGCATTGACAATATTATTGGAGTCCTCGCAAAGGCAGAAGTAGAAGGAATTTCTTTAAAACTCAGAAGAGGGTCAAGCGAGCTCGGGATGCTAAATATAAATTCTTTAAAAATGGGTGTCCAGCTCAACAAAAATGGAGACGTCATCGGAAATCTAAGCCTAGAAAGAATCGAAATGAGAGACCTCAGAGACGGAATCGAAATCAGAGAAATTATTTATAACCCTATAAAATTCGTAAAAGCTGACGAAGACGAATTTGTGGACGCAGTCGAAGAAATAATCCAGATATCTGTCAAATTTACGTTAAAACCTAGAGAAGACTCTTTAGAGCTATCACTATCTTTGAGTGATTTACGTATAATGGCGACCCCAGATTATATCGAAGACATCATGAAATTTTTTTCTTATCAGCTGCATGAAGCTTCAGTTTACCACCAAGAAAAAATAGACACAATGGTAAATTCTCACTACACCACTGCTTTTAATACAAAATTATCAGCAGAAATGTCAAATTTCGAGCTCTGGGTTCCAATTGATCCTAGAAACCATCACAAAAGAATAGGCTGTTTCCATTTTGGGCTGTCAATTATTTATAATTCTTCACAGGAATATACCAGCTATTTTAATTCAAAAAACGAGATAATTAAAAAAGATTTTATTTCGATTAATGATGAAGCCACAATTGAAATCACACATATTGGAGGACTTGTGGGGCTTATTCATAAGAGCCAAATACATTTAACAGAAGAAAGGTCTCAAGATTTATTAAAACCAAGCAGAATCAGTATGAATTATTTTTGCACAAAAATGAAAGATAGAGAAACCCAGATTAAAATTTTGGTAAATTTATAAAAAAATATTTAAATATAAAAATAATTTTTTTTTTATATTTATTTTTAAATAAATATTCATTTATAGAGGAATAGAAAGTTTATGGCTTGATATTGGGTTTAGAGATCTGCAGTTTTTCAAAGCTTTAGCTGAAAATTGGAAAAATTTTAAGCCTGCTGAAGCGGTGGAGGATGAAGAAATTCTGTTAGAAGAAATCCATACAGTTGAGACTAATATGGATATATTTATAGAATGCGATTCTTTTCAAATCAGAATGCTTGATGACACTGGATTAAAAGCTTACTCTTTGCTGCATTTACATTTAAGCAATTTTTCTTCAAAAATTAACCTGAAAGGACCATATCTTGATGTAAACTTGTCAGCGTTTATTTTTGCTGATTATTATAATTTAGAAATTGCTGTATGGGAGCCACTATTAGAAGAATGGGACTTTGAGCTAAATGGGAAAAGAGAAACTGCTGATTCTGTGATGCTAATTGAATTTGTATCGTCAAGAATCTTTAATATCAATTTGACCCTCCATAATTTAGAAATGCTTGGGACTTTAATTACAAAATTAAGCCAAGATAGCTCGTTTTGGAATGAAGAAGCTATAAGACAGTCACTTACTGATAATTCTCAAGAAGCGTCCTATGGGAATTTCATGTACGTCCTTCACAATAATTTAGGAGAGACAGCAAATATTTGGCTTGATGTCCCTGAAACTACTGAAAAATGGCTAATAAATCCTAACCAGTCTATAGGCTTTGGCCAAAAACTAATAGATAAGCTATTTATGGGCTCCCAAAGCATAAAACATGGGATTATGGAAGATTTCCAGCCGCCAGCTTCTATTTCTCTAGAAATCGAAGGATATCAGCCTGCATCAGGAATTATAATAGAACGTGTTGGAATAAGAGGTTTTTCATTAAAAGGCAGAGATTCAGAACTTTCGTGCCTAATCTCAGTAAAAGCTGTAGATAATGAAAAACATATCTATATTCAATCAGCTACAGAATTTGTGAACTATACCTCAGAAATCGTAAATTTGGAATACTCGGGAGAAATATTGGCTGTTCAGGGAAATTCTTCATTACCTTTACCGTTAAAATGGTCAAAGGAGATCGGCGGATATCCGCTAATCAGCACACAAAGTGAGCAGAAACCAGTGATAGAAGAAGGCTGCATTCAGCTTAATGAATCTTCATGGGCAATTCTTGAAATCGACCATTATAAAACAGAAACAGATATAGACCAAAGGCTTATACAGCTAAAACCACCTTACGTTTTTTCCAATTTTCTACCGTGCCCTATAAATGTATTTTTCAATCACATCGATTTTCCTGCAGGCACAGTAAACCCTGGAGAATATTTTTCAACCTTAAATATCGACCCAAGACGAGAAGATATACAATTTCCCATAAATCCCATTTTTTCTATTATTTTTTCAAAAAAAATCTTATTTGCATTAATTTTAATAATATTCAAAAAATCCAGTTAAATATAGACCACAAGTTTACTTTAGAAACTGAATGGTCAAGCCTCTGTGATTTCCAATACACTCAAGCCCTTCTTCAAGGTAATTTTTCAGGAAATTCTATCACATTGGACCAAAGTCACAATACCGAGAAAAAATCCCAAATAATAAATCTCTCTGAAAGAAAAATAGTAAAAAATGAAATAAAAAGAGTCAATGAAAGCAAGCTGATTGATATTTATAGCGAATACTGCATCGTAAATCAAAGTAATTATTACCTTGACTGTGGTATAGGCGAAATGAGAATAAATCCTCACTCAATAGGATTTTTTGACGATAAAACGTATTTAAAGATAAAAGCAGCCGAAGATGAGCTAGGACCAACAAGTTCATGGTCAAAAGATTTTAATATTGATGCAGTCGGGGTGTCTGGGTTAATTACCTTAGACAATTCTCAAGCGAGACAGCTAGACCCTAAAGCTCCAGAAGTAATATTGCTAGGCGTCCGTGTAATTGACGCTCCTCCACCTTTAATCAAAAGCAGAATTGTCTATATCACTCCACGATTTATGATAAATAACTACCTAGGCTACGAAATCTATATAAGACAAGTATCAGATTCTTCAGAAAACATAAAAACACTAGAAAGCTCAGCCTCTTTGCAATACCAGCTTGACTCTGCTAATGATTCCAAATTAATCCAGATTTCCCGCAATGGTGTCCACTGGTCATCTCCATTTAATATCCAACAAATTGAAGATTTTCATATAAAAATCCAAGCTAAGGAAGAAGAAAAATCTGAAATTCAGCAGGACTGGTTTCGACCGTCAGCTCAGAACAATTTTATGCATTTTATAAGGGTAATTGTAAGCACTGAAGATGAGTCTTGTATTCATATATCATTAGTCACACCTTTAGAGCCTGAATTTAGGATATGTAATTATACAGAACAAGAAATTACGGCGTATCAAATTGGGTATAGCCATTTATGGTATGGCTTTCTATATATGAATAAACTTATTTTAATTATTTTAGATAAAAAAATAGGAAAATAATTATTATATAGAATTTAGATAGGTGTAGTTATTCCACCAGGAGAATGTGCCCCATGGGCTTTTGATAACTTATGTAATGAAAATGTAATACAGGTCGCCTTAGGGACTGCTATTAAAGGATATTCTTTAGAAAATATAGAAAAACTTGGAGATCTTGGCCAGTTCTCAGCAGAAGTATTTATTAATGGAGTTACGAGGGAGTTGCATATTTCTCCACCAGAGCCAAAGCTAAGGCGGCAACAGACAATTTCAAAGAAAAAAATGCAGGGTTTTAAGTTTATTATATATTTATATAATAATTTTGAAAATAAATATTCTACTAACAAAAATTGCTTATGTGTTTTTTTTTCTCGGTATATATCTTTAGCTGGAGCCGGAATATCAGTTATTGATAACAACCCATCAGAAATGTACTATTTAAGTCTGCAATACCTCAGGCTTAAATTTGTATCCAAACAGAAATTCGTAGAAGACGGAATTGAAAACCTATTAAAATTCGATTTAAGCTTAAAATCTTTACAATTAGACAACATGCAAGCAATTGATGATATGTATCCTGTCATTTTCAGTCCAAAAAAACTCCCAGCAGACGATGACCCTCCTTTCATTCAAGCAAAAATCCATAAAAGCCGCATAACTAGAACGGAAAATGAGCAAGAAATTTCTTCAATAGAAAAATATTCATGGCTTGAAATTTTGGTATAAGATTTTCCCTTAAATAGCCTATTGGCCATCTCTAATAATTATTATTCTTAGAAATTGTAGAAGGCTATTCACGGAAAACCCCTATACAAGAAATGCAATTTCAGCTGAATTATGAAATTTTAGTAACATTAGCTTCCCATCTAAAAGTTTTGCAAGATAAATTAGGAGTAAAGCCAGATTATAAGAAAAAAGACCATCAGTTGACAATACTAGAACTATGCCCACTTTTAGACGCTTCAGATCCAAAATTAAAAGCCAACCCATCACAGGTTTCGAAAAAAAATTATTTCCAATTTATTCGGCTTTGCGCGATGAAAATTTATGTTTCTTTTAAAATTTCAGCAAAACATATTGAGCTTGATCCAGGCTTGGCGTTTGGGATTTTTAGAGCGATAGCTTCAATTAGCTTATGGCTTGTTAATATTTTTAATTAATTAATTTATTGCATTATTAATAAAGCCTTTTTCTTATTTTCTATATCATTTTATTAAATCAGTCCATAAGATATTAAATTTGTTATCTAAAAATGTTATACAACAGACACTCCTCTATATTTTAAAGAGCTTTTAGTCGAAAATTCATTCCAAACCATTTCAGACCTCTCCAAACTCGTCATTTCTAACTATATCCGCCAAGGAATCTTTCAATTTTACAATCTTATCGGCTCCATTGACATTCTCGGCAACCCTATCGGTCTTATCGACAAGCTTGGAACTGGTGTATTTGAGTTCCTTAACGAGCCTGCCAAAGGTGCCTTAAAAGGTCCCAAAGCTTTTGCCCACGGCATCGAAAAAGGAATCCGCTCACTTGTAGGAAATGTCATATCAGGAGGTTTTGGAAGTGTCTCAAAAGTGACTGGAAAATTATACGGAATTGTCAGAGAAGTAGGAGGGGATAATAAAGCAGCTGAAAGGATTAATGACAGTGATAATGCAATACTTGACATTTATGGAGGAGTTAAAGGCGGAGTTAAAGACCTCGCTGAAGGAATTACTGGGATTTTTACGAAGCCCATTTCTGGTGCTAAGGAAGCAGGAGCTTCTGGGTTTCTCAAAGGGATTGGGTCAGGGATTATTGGTGCATTTTCAGCACCAGTCTCTGCAGCTTTGAGGCTAGGCGTCGGGATTGCTTCAGGAATGACGAGCGCAGGGACATTAATTGCCCAAGGAAAAGTAAATCCTCGTGGTAGAGCTCGTTTTCCAAGATATTTTAACATGAGAAAAGTCCTTGAGCCTTATAATAATGAAACAGCCCAAGCACAAGACTTAATCAAAAATATTCCAGAGTTCAGCAAAGAACAAATTGTATTTTATTTGCATTTAGCTGAAAAAGAAGATATTATTGTAATATTGACGCTGGACCATTTATTAGTGCTTATAAATGCAGAATTAGCGAAATTCGTAAGTATTGGAGATATAAGTTCGTTGGAAATCCATAGAACAGGAGCAAAATTCACATTGTGTGCTGGGAACCCAGAAAATCAAATAGTTCTGAACTCAAGCTCGTTTAGCTCGTTGGCAAAGCTATATTCAGCTATATCAAGCTTGCCTTCATTTAAAGCTTCTGAGCCAAATATCAAAAAGATTGCATTCAAAAAGGGTTATAGGTCTAGCTTTTTAAGGAATCATAATTAATTTAAGGTTAGTAAATTATGAAAAAATATTCCATGCCTTTGCCATTATATAAAATAAATTAAATAGCTAACTTTTAACCTAAGAAATTAGTCTATAACCTATTTCAGCTTCAAATGAGACTTGAATAGCCGAATTACATCATCAAAATAGCTCATATTGCAGGACATTAAAAATCCGCCATGGTCTTGCTCATAGTCATCTTTATAAAACACTAGCATATCTTGATTTAAACTTTCTTTTAATAAGATTGAATCCTTCTGTGGGACAACCAAATCATACTTCCCATTCATCACTGCTAAAGGTGTCTGGCATTTTTTAAAATCTACTGTTGGAGGAGTTTCTTTTCCATATTTCTTTAGATTTCCTTCTTTTCCATAATCATAAAGATAAGGCTTCGTTGAGCTATTCACCTGATACTGCCTCATAAATTTCAAATTCTTTATGCTTGTCCCACCTCTAATTCTGTGTACATAAACTGGTAGATGAAGCTCTTTATTTCCTCCATGAAGGCTCATATCAAAAACATCGCTACCAATCCAGGACGAAATTGTAGGAAAAGTCGCTATAAATTTGGCAAAAGATAGATCATCTGTCCAATCTGACCAAATTTTCATCCCAAGTAAGTCAAAAATGTTATGAACAAGAGACGATGCTAGGAGATTTATATATATCTTTTATGATAATACAATAATTAGCATTTTTTTATAGAAAGTAGAAGCTTTAACTATTATAAAAATACATATAAACTTTCTGGCTTAGAAATTCCTCCTGGTGTGGCTGATAATATTGCGATCGCTACATCATTTTTCATTTCAGGGTATAGTGAAAGCATCCATAAGACAGCTCCAGATCCTTGGCTGTGAGAAAAAATACCAATTTTTTCATAGCCTGTTTTTTCTTTTACAAATTTAACGAGGGGTGGAAGATCGTATTCTATGACTTCAGCGACGCTCCAGTCCCAATATTCATGAGAATTAGGGTCAAGCTTAGTGTGTTCTCTACTTAAATGGCTTCCTCTATTAAAACTAACTTTATATTGTATAAACATAAACACTTATGAAGCAATATCCTTTATTTTTTAATACCTTTAATCTATTTTTAGAGGAAAAAGGCATATTTCCTAGCCAAACGTCATAATTCTCATCTGCAAGCCTAAAAGCAGGAGGCGTTGTGCATTGATTTAAAATAAAACAATGCGCAGAATTGCTCAGCCCATGAACCAGCAAGACTGGAGGGCCTGGGTTTTTATTTTTTCCAGGAATCCTATATAATGACAAAATATACCCATCATCTGTAGTGACAGAATATTCCTCATATGGGTATCCATCTTGTTCACAATGCTGCTTAAATGTGTAAGTAACGTATGGAGACAGCTCTGCTTGATCTATTTTGACAGAAATCAAGTAAGCGATGCTGAAAGGAATAATAATTCATTTCAAAAATTTTAAGAAAGGGCGTCGAGGATTTTCTTCGACTTCAGAATTTTCCATATTAAAATAATTGGCTAAATTCTAGAATGGGTCATTTTATTATGAAATTTTAGATAAAAAATGCTTCTGTGATTACCATAAATAAATAATAAATATTAGAAAGTTTAAGTGTGAGGATAAAAGAAGCAAATATTAAATTTTTTATATAGAAAAGTAATAGTAAACGTTATAATTTTAGAGTATCTCAATTAATGTTAAATAAAAATAATATTTATTGATGGTAATAGTCACTATTTAGAATGCTAAAATTAATTAAAGAACTCGATGCTACTAAATAATGAAATTTTAGCTAGTCTTATAATGATTATCTCTTAATCATAATTTCTAACAAAATATGAAAAGAATGAAATAAATTCCTATAGCAAAAAATTATTATCAAATAATTTCACATCTAATTCAATAGCATTTCCAAAAATCATACAATAAATGGCACTGCATGATTTGCTATTTGTAATTGGCATAAACTTCGGTGTTCACCGTTTTATTATTCAAAACCCCACAATTTCACACAAAAAATTCACAGTCCTCGCAATCGCTTTTCTTTATGCTGCTTTTCTATTAGGCATCTATCTTAGTGACAAATCTCCAAATGCATATCAAGAAACAGGAATTTCACGATTAATGTCAACTGAAGAAATAAATAAAATCTACAAATACGAAGTTCGCCAAAAGCACCCTGATAAAAACCCCAGCCCATATGCCCAACAAGAATTCATAAAAATGCAGAAAAACTTCGAAATTATCAAAAATTCTGACTCAAGGTACAAATATGAGCTCTATAAAACTACTGACGATAAAGAAATCCAGCACGCAGTGGTCCAAGCAATTCCTTTTTATTTATCAAATTTTCTGCTTGCTAATGGTATTACTTATTCCAAACAAAATGGCTATGCAGGAAGAAATGCGTTGATAATGATAGCTTTTATTGCAATTTATGAATATTTCACCAAAATAAAGCAGAAATTTTTGATTTTTATGCCGTTTTTGCCTTTGACAATTTGTGAACAAATTGAAGCACTCCAAGCCATTTTCCCGTCTTTAATCCTAGGCATGATGTTAGCAAATAGTGTGGATTTTGTGGCTGAGCTAGAAAAAACAAGGGCAAAATTCATGGCACTGGCAAGAGATGAAAAATTTAAAGAATCTGTGATCAAGCTTGTCCAAGATATACAGACTGGCCAAATAAGCCAAGAAATGAAAAATTTTATTAAAGAAGCCGCTGACATGCAGAGCGCAAATGAAAATTCCCAAAAAAATACAGGACGAAGCTTGGCGGTCCGAATGCTTATATTTATGGTGATTTCTGGCTTTATTAGGTCTATTTTCCAAGAAACAAATGTATAAGCTAATTTAATTAAGCCTATTGCTGCATTTCTTTAAGATCAGAGGACACTGTAAAAGCGCATCCTGTGATGTCTTTTATATGGCTTAATGTCGACCCTTTTGCGATTTCTATCAATGTGATTTCGTCTTCTCTATTAAAATCGAACACCCCGTGCTCAGTGACAAGTAGATCTACACATTTTTTGGCTGTGATAGGGAGGGTGCATTCTTTTACGATCCTTGGGATACCTTCGTGGGCATGCAGCATTGTGACGATGACTTTGGACTGTTCGTGGATGACGGCGTCCATGGCAGATCCCATACCTTTTATGATTTTTCCTGGGATTATCCAGTTAGCGAGATCTCCATGTTTTGATACTTGGAAACCTGGGACGACGACTGCATCCATGTGGCCTCCTCTTAGCATATTTAGAGAAACACAGCTAGAAAAGGTGGAGCCGCCAGGCAAAATTGTGATTGGTTCTCTATTGGAATTTACTAAATCAGGGTTTCGGTTTCCATTTCGAGGAGATGGACCTACTCCTAAGGCTCCAGATACTGAATGGATCCTAATCTTCAAATCTGGAGGCAAAAAGTCAGGGATTAGGCTTGGAATTCCTAAGCCTAAAGTGACATACATTCCATCAGTTAATTCTTTGATGACTCTTTTAGCAATTCTGGCTCTTAAATCATAATTGTCAACTTGAGTTTTATCTTCACTTGAAGGGTGGTAAACATATTCAAAAGGCTTTATGTATTTTTCGCCTTTAATTAATCTGTGAACAAAAATGCCTGGGGTATGAATTTGGTCAGGGTCCAGCTCGCCTTCTTCAACGATTTCTTCAACTTCGGCAATGGTCACTTTGGAGCACATAGCGACTTCTGGATTGAAATTCATTGCTGTGTTTTTGTATAGTTTTTTTAGCAAAATATAATATGATTTAACAGAGATTTTTTTATTTTCTTATTAAAAATAAGATTATTTTTTAAAATTTCTGGAAAAATATTTATTTTAAAATATTTATATTAAATTTCCTCTTGTGTCTGCTTTCCATGCCTTAACCAAGCTAAAATCTGTCCTAATTGACTCTTCAAAAAGGTGTTCTTGGCCATCAAATAGCCGCCTTTCTTTTCCATCAGAAATAATCTGGATTCCTTTACCTCCCGGCTTGTATTTCAATGGAAAACCGCCTTCTTCAATTACAGTGCCTACCCCAGTTCTGGTCCAGAACCCAGGAATTCCTGAGCCTCCAGCTCTAATACGTTCAATTAATGTACCTTCAGGGACTAATTTTAGCTCAATGACTCCTTGATAATATTGATCCTCTATAAGAGTGCTTGAGCCTAGATAAGACGTGATGACTCGCTTTAATTGGTTTGACTCTAACAATAAATCAATCCCATAGCCTGGAGCCCCACAGCCCATAGAATATACAGTGAAATCATAGTTTCCGTAGTCTCTGAGAGCTTGGATAAGGTTTTCAGGAACTCCACAACAGCCATACCCACCAATAGCAATTGAAGTGCCTGTGTTTATGTCTTGGATAGCTTCGATGGGGTTGGAGTAGATTTTTGTCATGAGGAAACGACGGCTAAGATTGCTGAGCCGCAGCATTTTGAATTATTAAAAAATTAACTAATTACTGAAATAGTTTTTTAGTATTAAAATATTATTTTGTTTAAATGAATTTTCATATTCTAAGAAGTATTAATTGACTCTTTTATTTTTTCTGATATGATTTAATCTTTTTAGTATTTTGGCTTGTTAAAAATATAAATAAATGTTAATGTTAATGTTAATGATGTGATGAGTATTTAAAGTCCCTCTTCTGTCGTCGTGACGTTCTACGGGTTTACCCCGTAGGGAGGCTAAGGCATAGCCGCTTCAAAGCCCGGGCCGAAACCCCCGGTTTCTCGGTAGAGGTGATGGTCAAGGGATAGGTCATACTGCTTTGCTGACCACCTCCATTTCCAACTTGATTCGTCGCCCTGAATCTTGCGCCAACTCTGTCCGTGAGATCGCCAGATCCGCTCAAAAAAAGAGAGCGCCTTTTCAACTGGAGAGACCACGAGTTAGGAGTCTAGTTTGCCTTCCCCTCTTTTCCGGTCATCCGAGAAAGAACTCAACAGCTTTCGCCATTCGGGGCAAACCACAGAAGCAGCTTAGGCAGGCATGTCGCCCTGCCTCATTTCGGGCACCCACTGAGCTGGGCGCTGCTGGCAAAAAGAAGTCACGAATAACTGCCCAAGGGTTTGGTAGCGAAAACAGCGGTCTCCGCACTTAGACCTCTCGCTCGAGGTTCCAAACACAGCTGAGCGAATTCCTGGCTTCAAAGAACATGCCGGATATACACGGGTAACCGTCTCAAGAGGACGGGTCGGACGTCATCCGCCATTTTATGTATATATAAAAATAAATAAATAATGATATAGCTAATAAACTAAAAAAATATATTTTTCTGTGAGTTTAATCTATTTTATTAATTAAAAAGAAAAGGGCAGAATCTTTTATCGTTTAAAGAAATCTGATATTGCCGAATAGAACAGATATTATCACAAGATGTCTTTACAGCCAAGATAAATAATATTAATGGCGGAAAAGCCGAAATTCAAGCAAACTTTTACTACGCAGTCTCAAGCAAAGCCAAATTATGGGTTACCTGTGCAGAATATATCATTTCAGAAAAAATCATCTGAAAATATAGAGAAATCAAAATGGGCAGAAGATTCTGATGCTCATATAAAACAAATAAATATCGAATCAAATGACAAAATATACACGAAACCAATCCGTGAATCCAAAAATGAAAATTTGCCTTCAAAAATCCCAGAAACAAGTACTCTCACAGACAAAAATTCTTTATCTTCTCAATCATCATCAAATCTTTCTGACCAACCTAGAAATTCTGATAAACTTTTCTCTTCAATCAGCACAGACTGCCAAACTTCATCAAATTCATTTCTTAGCCAATCTGACCCTAAGCCTACTACTCTCGGAAAACTAAAATCCACATACCATAAATTTTTAAAAAAAACATCACAAAAAATCTCATCAAAAAATAATTTTTTAATCAGATCTGCAACAAAAATAAAATCCAAGCTTCAAAAAATAGCTAATGAAATAAGTCTAAGCCTATATATGCGCTGTATTTTTTAGTCTTTTTAACTTGATTTTTATAAAAAATATTAAATTAAATAGGTATACACCCATGGAGCACAGTAGAAGAAATCGACGTTTTATGTATCAATTGCTACGAATGTGTCCCATTAAGCCAAGTCAATTCTCATTCAAAAAGTTGCACAAAAGCCAAAGAAGAGTCAAAATTAGAGGTCGTCAATATCAATGAAAAAATAAAAAAACTTCTTGAGGCAATAAATAATAAAATCTCAGTCCTTGCTGGGGTAAAATTGATTTTCTTTTCCAAGCTCCAAGAATTAGCAATTTCTGCTATAAATTGTAGTGATTATCCTAATACTATAATAAACAACATCAAAAATTTGATGATGGCATATCCAGATATTGACGAAACAAGAGCTTGTGAAATTCTTGCCTATAGACTCTCAAATTTGGTTGAGCAAAAAACTCCATTTTTCCCTGAAAGAATGAGTTTATATAATGAAAATGCAGAACTAAAATATGAAATTGAAGCAGAATCACAGAAAAAAGAGCTGGAAAAATGAAAACTCCGGACAAATTTGTTGCTCAATATTGGTGGAAACCCATTGCGAGAAAGTATTGAAGAAATTCATAGTGAAATTGACCCAGACGAGGATTTATTTTCTTCAAGTCTATCTACTATTGATGCACAACCCGACTCAGACAGTGAAGATTATGACGATGGGGATGAGGAGCTTGATGAAGATCAAATAGAAAAATATTTTTATGCAATTTGTTTAAAAAAGAAATTAAAATCACCACAATCTCGGCCGTCTAAAAGATATTGATATTAAAATTAATTAAATATTTTCGCAAATTAGACTAATTTTATAATATTTTCAACATTTAAGTCTCTGTAATTGAGGATATATCAATAGCAGATCTTTATAAAAAGTGCCAAAAAGAAAATATAGAGTTTTCTCAATGGGAAGACTTTATTGACCAAAATTTAGTTTAATCAGAATTTAAAGAATTTGAGTAGTTAATTACTTTGTATTTTTACTCCATTAAGAATTCTATTGAAAACTTCTTGCTCGTTTTGGCTATAAAGGCTAAGAAAATTGATCCCTCTGCCAGCCAGTCTTTCTATCATAAACTTGAACATTTCTAATAAGTTTATTTTAAGATATGGATCGTTGGCTATAGAATTGTCTATTCTTTTGCTTTGGATAAATTGGCTGCTTCTAGGCTTTTTATTTCGAGAATTTTGGATAAGCGGCTGTTCAGAATAAAAATAATTTTCTATATAAGGAATAGTATAACTGTATATAAATGATGAATATTTTTGTATTGTATTTATAGGAATAAATGGTAAAACAGTTAATAATGCTGCACAATTTATAATTTTGTGAACTGGATTTGAAATTAATGACATTTTTTCTATCCAAAAATCATAGTCTAGATGTTGGGTAAAGTTTAATGAAGAAATACAGCATTTATTTATAAGCAGCAAAGCTTTTTCAATGCATAAAGCTGAAAAAGTATCAGAATTTTCTATATGAAGATACGAAATATATGAGGAAAGTCCATTTTCTATATAAGAAATATGGATCAGGGCTATTTTTTCCAAAAAATCAAAAGCAAGCAAATCTTCTTCTAAGTTTCCTGTTAAGCTGCACAAAGGAAGGCACCAGTTTTTAATGAGCTCATCTGTCTCTTTTTCCATATTTCCTGCCTGCCAATAAAGAAACATATGTTCCTGAGCAATTTTCTGTGAATATTCTTTATCCTCCTCATTATGAAAATTCCCTAAATATTTCATTAATTCTTTAATATATTGAATATTCTCCTGTTTTCCTTCCATATTTGCTATTAAAAAATGCCATAAAGCTAGCGCAGAAGAATTATCTGGTTTTGATAGCCTAATATACTTATTTAAAGTAAATGCTTAAATATTTTTTCTATTTTAAAAATTATCCTTATTTATAATGAATATAAACAATTAGACTTAGACCCTCTATCTACTATAAGACAACCGCTAATCTATCCAAATGTATAATTTAATGCAATTTATTATAAAAAATAATTATTTATTGGAATATTTTAAAAATTGAGAAACAATTTCAACTATGATTTTTTGATCAGGATATGCATAAATTAAGCCTTCAAACATATCAGATAGCGCCAGCACAATCATTTCATTTTCCTCATAAATAAGCTCAGCTAACCCACTTACTTGAAAAGCAGAAATCAGCTCAGGCGATTTTTGGCCTGTCGATTTATCAACTAAAGCTGTAACAAAAGATATCATATGCCATATTATTTGTGGGATTGTGATAGTTTTAATGATATTAAACACATCTGCACAGCTTTGCTGAAGAATTGTTAAAGAAAGGTCACTTGAAATATTCTTGTAAAGCATTTCTTTTAGTGTTAAACAGTATTCATATACTATGATTAAGTCATTTTCGCAGCTTTTCCTGATATTTGAGACTAATAAGTATAAGTTGTTATAGTCCATGATATATTTAATTCATTTACGAGAAAGCCATAAAATATCTCTCAGGATAATTAATTTATCAAACCCGTTTATCGCAATTGCACTGAAAATTCCTATAATGTTTTCAAAGGTTATTGGGGAATTGTATCCTAAATTCATCATTTTTGGGATTAAGCCAAGTAGTGTGCAGACTGCGTGATTTTTTGGGAAAGGCAAAAATATTAAATTTCTGACTAATTCTAAGGCTTTTCCTAATATTTCTGGATAAGTTTCAAGTAAAGTACTTAAAACTTTGATTAAGTATTCTTCGTCGTTTTCGTCAGAATTTTCTAAAAATGCTATTGGGTCGTTTCCTATCCAAAATTCCCATTTTTCTTTTCAGGCTGACTGGTCTAGAATATATAAGATTTTCCTTTGAATAGCCCATGATCTGGCGTTGGCTCAGCAAGTGTATTTACATAATAGGCAATTATAAGGAAAACCTATAGAATTCAATAAAAACTCTGATTTTTCCTTCAGAATTTCTTTGGATAAAGAATTATTTTCAATTAAATATCTAATCGACGAGCAAGCTTTTTTCAGTAAATCAGTTTGCTGTGTGTTTGTTGGGTTTAAATTTGCTATTAAAAAGCAGCAAAGATCAAGATAAGGAATCAATAAATCAGAACTAAAAATTTCAGGATTATTCCCACAGACAAGCAAAAGACCTTTTAATAGAACTTTTACAGGGATTTCTCCATTTGGCTCATATAAAAGAATTTTTGATTTTTGGAGCATTGAAATTATAAGCTCAGTATTTGGGGTAAGGATCATTATTTTCAGTAAAACTTTGTCAAGTAAAATTGAGCTTTGTGTCTGCCAATGTATTTTTAAATTATTAAATAAAGTGCTATATAACGCTTTTAGCTGATTTTTAGCGGATGTATGTGTTTTGTCTTGTAATTTCAATATTAAATTGATAAGCTTTAAAAAATCTTCATCAGACGATCTTGATTTTTCAATTAAAATTTCATTTAACGCCTTTCAGCCTTGTAAAAACACAAATTTATTGATATGTGCTATACATATTCGAAGGAATTCCCTCAATTTTGGATCAGGCTCAATATTATTGAAATATTTATTTACTCCCCCAACCCCCTCCGTGAGTGAACAAAAACCATTAGAAAAATCGCTATTTTTTGCAAAAGAATCCACCCTCCGTGAGTGAACAAAAATTTTTTAATAGAAAAATTTTTTATGGAAAAAAATTTTGATATATAAATGATAATTAGTATAATGAAATCTAGAGCTAATTTGTTTAATTTTAAACAAATTGCATTTTAAAACATAAAATTTTATAAATTAAATTAATATTTGCTTTCCAATTTTTGCGAATTAGGATTTTTTTAAATTTCGAAAAAAAATATTTTTTAAAAAATTTATATATAAATTTTTAAAAAAAAAAAATTAACCCCCCTCCTCCATGAGTGAACAAAATTTTTTTGTTCACTCACGGAGGGGGGGGGAGTTAGCAAAAAAATTTTTATTTGTTCTTTTTCTTCATCTGTGATTGGGCTAGGTTTTGAAGGTCTGGGGAGGGTATTTCACTGTTTTATTAATAAATTTTTGGCAATCAAAAGAGCAGAGAGCTTGATTTTACTATCAGAGGAATTTTCGTAGATTGAAAATAATTGAGATAAAAATCCAGGAGATTCTGCTAAACTTGTAATGTAATTTTCTGCTTGGATTCTTTTAGGATTATCGGAGCTGAGAGCAAATATTAATATCTGCTCATCCATATTATGGTAAATCATAACTATTCTATTTTTATTATATAAATTTATTAGGCTAGTATTATCCTAATGCTGAAATATTTAATTAGAAAAGATTAAATAGAAAATAGCTAAATAAATAAAAGAAATGGCATTTTATTAATAGAAAATCGGCTATTTCAAAAAATATTTATTTAATTCTTCTTATTGAATCTAATTTTTTGTTTAAATTTATAATTTACTATATTTAATTGCTCGCAGACTGAATATATCACATAGCTTCCAATCATCATCTATTTAAATAATGGTGAAAGTGTAATAAGCGCAGTGCTTGAAAAGTGCGATTTCTGCCTACTAGAACTTGTGTTTGCTCTTTTTAAATTTTCTGTACTTTGTCTGACATTTCCTTTGTGAAAATACACATTACTCTGCCGTCTTGGCCATATATTTTCAATAGGAATTAATTTCATTTGGGAAGAACTTTTTGACCTGCTTACTGCTGTTTGAAATCCATCCCTGCTCCTATAATCAAAATCTCCATTCATTTCTATTGTCACATTTTTCTTCTTTAAAATACCTCTTCGAGAATGTGATTTCTGAATTGCTTGGGGGTGCATATACCATTTTGATATAAAACAGCTTGGTTTTTATTGCAATATTTTATTATTTTTTGTGTAAAAAAATTAATTAGACACAGCATATCTCATTCTGATGCTTCTCCAGTTCGTAAATCAGTACAAATTCCATCAAGGTCATATCTTTTAATATAATAATTATTACTATGAATTTTTCTTCCATCAATTTGACTTCTGCATAAACCTTACGCTTTTATAACTCCTAAGGCAATATTTTCTAATTGCTTTATTGATGAAGACGCTCCAGTCTGACTATCCTTGATATTTGGGATTTCAAAAATCTGAATAATATCATGAAATTTTGTTTTCTTTTTTTTATTAAATGAATTATTCTCTTCTGGTCTTTGCTGCAAAAAATACATCACTTTAATTTCCATTTATATGTGGATATTTCACAGAATTAAATCTAATTTTTATAATAATTCTAATTTTCTCAATTTTACACAAAAAAACTCCTCATTATTATATTTTATTTTGCCACGGTTAATAATCTTCATCAATTATTTAAATAATGACTACACTCAAAGGATCATATCGTATTATAAGACCATTAGGATCTGGAACTTTTGCCAAAGTCAAACGTAATTTTTTATGCAGTCGGCGAGCATTTAATCACGAAGCAAAAAGTTGCAGTCAAAATGATTAAGAGAAGCTTGATCTCTGAGCAGCAATTATACAAAAAAAT
Source organism: Blepharisma stoltei (assembly GCA_914767885.1). Taxonomy (NCBI): domain Eukaryota; phylum Ciliophora; class Heterotrichea; order Heterotrichida; family Blepharismidae; genus Blepharisma; species Blepharisma stoltei. The sequence continues at coordinate 149,210 of CAJZBQ010000043.1, forward strand.
CCAAAGGGAAATCAAAATCCTCAAAGTCTTGCATCATCCTCATATAATAAAGCTCTACGATGTGATATATACTGAAAAAGAAATTATTTTAATACTAGAGTATGTATCTGGTGGAGAATTATATTTCTTTTTAAAATAAATAGATTATTTTATATGATAAAAAAATAATTTAATATAAAAATGTATATTCATTGATTGAGAAAGGAAGACTCCTAGAGGCTGAAGCTAGGAAATACTTCCAACAAATAATATCCGCAATATCATATTGCCACCACCGTAAGGTTGTGCATCGAGATATCAAGCCAGAAAATCTTTTTCTCGATGAAGATTCAAATGTAAAACTCGGCGACTTTGGCTTATCTAACATCATTAGAGATGGAATTTTTTTCAAAACAGCTTGTGGGTCGCCTAATTACGCAGCTCCAGAAGTAATAGCTGGAGACAGATACTGTGGCCCAGAGGCTGATATCTGGAGTATAGGTGTTGTTCTTTACGCATTATTAGCTGGTTACCTTCCTTTTGATGAAAACAATATTTCATCTCTTTTTGCCAAGATCAAAAGTATTTCATAAATAGACGCGAAATTTGATATGCCTCATCATTTTTCTAGACAGGCGAAAGACTTAATCAAAAGAATGATAACTGCAGACCCGCTTTCAAGAATAACGATTATGCAAATTAAAGAGCATCCTTGGTATAAGACAGATCTACCACTGCATTTGTCTGTAACTGGGCTTAATCTAGATGCGATAGATAATGGAGATTTATTAGCTATATACCGAGCTTATAGATTTCATAGCGAAATTGATGAAGAAATTTTGAATACTTGTTTGGAGTATCCTGAGCTGCAGCAATATGCGTCTGATAAAGATACAGCTAGAAGAAATATTCATAGTTATTTATTTTGAAATTTTCTATTAAAAAAGCAGATCCTTAATTTTTAAAAAAATAAATAATGAAAAAATCATAAAATTATAAAATTTCTTAAAATGGAATATTATCAAAAGAAAGTATGATTCATTATCAGTCACCAGAAATAAAATGGTGAGGTTGGCTCAGGCGCGTTCTCTATGATTAGGCAGAACCCATCTGATGAAACTGAAAATAGGGTCTCTGTTCCTTTTTGACATGGGATGCCTATCGAGCAGGGAAGTTTTGTTCTCTCCCAAAGGATTCTGTCCCTGCCAGATGGGCTAGACAAATTTTGCCTACCATATGGCTTCTCCTCATCGAAATCATCGCGGCACTCTACCTTAGGGAGCTGATCCATTGGATAGGTGGTTCAGGTTCAAAATCCAAACTGGAAACATTCTGGCAATGTTTAATGCGTTTACGAATAGTGTTTTAATTTAATTTCTATATCAGTTACCTATGAAATTCTTTTAAATATCAAATTAAGATCCAAAAGAATTTCTCTTGAAAAAGCTCATGTCGAGCTAAGACCTACCTTTGCAAAACATTCCAGTTCATTTATAATTGCAGACCATGGGATAGAAAATTCAGAGCATTCTATTTATTTACTCCCCCCCCCCCTCCGTGAGCGAACAAAAAAAATTTTGTTCGCTCACGGAGGGGGGTTAATTTTTTTTTTTAAAAAAAATTTATATATAAATTTTATAAAAAATATTTTTTCGAAATTTAAAAAAAATCCTAATTTGCAAAAATTGGGAAGCAAATATTAATTTAATTTGCAAAATTTATGTTTTAAAAACGCAATTTGTTTAAAATTAAACAGAATTAGCTCTAGATTTCATTATACTAATTATCACTTATATATCAAAATTTTTTTCCATTAAAATTTTTTCTATTAAAAATATTTTTGTTCACTCACGGAGGGTGGTTTTTTGGTCAAAAAATGGCGATTTTTCTAATGATTTTGTTCGCGCTCACGGAGGGGGGGGGGGGGAGTTAGGAGAAAATAACTCTGCAGATGAAAAAGGAGAGAGCCCACATAATTGGAATTATTGTATTAGAACAAAACTAGAGCCTTATAACCTGATGTGCTTATTGTTTAATGCTTTTAAAGAATGCGAGCTGGAGTGAAAACTAATGAGCAATTTCCATATAAGGGCAAGATCTGTAGGGTATCAACTGCTTGTTGAAAGATTGTCTGATCAAAAGCCAATTTCTCCAATTATGTATGGGAAAATTATTAAATTGGATATAATTATTTACAAAGTAAGCGTTATGTAGTGTGGAGATAGCTTTGCATTGGATTGCTTATTCTTGGAAGGCCAAGTGATGATGTTCCTAGATACTGTCATGTTTCTGCATAAGAAAATTAGCCTTACGGCTAACTAATATTTAGGATGTAGTTCAAAGCAGCTTAGAGCAATTTTAAGCATAAACTCTGCCCATCCTTCTGAAAAAAATCCTATTTTGGGATTTGCCTAAATTAAAAAGCAAAAATTTGTTATAAAAAATACTGGATTATAAAAGATATTTTATACCAAAGTTTCTCGAAATTCTTTTGAAATTTAAACAGCTTTATTCTAATTAAATTTTAATTAAAATTTATGAAAATCGGGGATTTTTTAAAATTTCAATATTTAAAATTTTAAAAAATTAAAACAGACAGAGTAAGTAATTTTTAATGATAAATAATTAGATGTTGAAAATAATAAGTATTTCATTTGATTTTTATAAAATCAATATTTGAATACGCACAAAATAAGAAATTTTATAATTATCATGACTTAACATCTCAAAATCTCTTATAAATTTAAATTAAATGGATATAAGCTATATAACTCCAAGAAAAAATCACTATCTTTCTCCACTCTTTGAAGAAAAACTCAAAGCAAAATCTGAATTTATTAGACAAAAATTCAAAGAAAGAAATAAAAAATTAAGAGAAAAAAGTGAAATTATAGAGAAAAAACATAAGGAAGAAATAGCAAAATGATCTGCATGGAGATACAATAATAGCCCTTTTGCAGTCAATCATTTAGCGAAACTTGAGATTTTTGAGCATGGTGTACAGATGGAAAATAGGCTTAAAAGATCGAGAAGATGCAAAAGTCAAGCTGGGCTTAGTTCTTGCAATCCAAAACCGAAAATATTATTTAATTTGCAAAATAAAATGAGAATTTTGCATCAAAGTAAGAAAAATGCTGAAGAAAAATTATTAAATTCTCCAATTACCTACAGAAATAATAGTCCAGATCTAAAATTTGGTAAAAAACGAATAAGAATCCCTAGCCTTGGTGATTATTGAAAAATTATTTAATAAGTAAATCCTTAAATCAGATTATTATACATACAACTAGCAGCAGAAAATGGTGACAAATTAAAAGAAACAAGAGTTTAATTTTAATCCTCATATTAAATATGCTGGTATTTCTATTCTTAATCAGCTATTCTTCAGCTTTGACATGCCCTTCATACTCCTGCAAAACTCAAGCTTACAGCTTCCAGCCTCAGCAGTGCATTTATTATCAGAGTAATCACTATTACCTCAATCCTTGCCAAAGTAAAGTTGTCCCTTTTTGTCAACCAACATTAGGATTATCTAATATTACCTGTGTAAACACTCCTAAGCCTCAACTAATAGGAATTTCTCTCCCAGGCGAAATGTGCACTAACGATTTATCATGTGATTCAGGAGTCTGTGACAATGGAATCTGCAACTCTTTAAACTACCTCGGAAATTGCACCATACATGATGAGTGCAACCCAGGCCTTTACTGCTCAGCTGGCATGTGCATTTTTCAGCTGCAAGTCGGACAGCAAGGCTGCACAAGTGATTATATGTGTATTAACAGTGCTGGGTGTTTATTAAATACTAATGGGGTTGGAGTCTGTAAGCCATATTACAGCATTGCAGCAGGGACTCAAATCCCTTCCTGTACAAATAATGTCAACCTTTTGTGCAGCTCAGGACTTTGTGGGACTAAAGCTGGGGTTGCTTATTGCGCTCAGTCTGTAGCTTCTAGCACTGCTTTGCCGATGGCATGTCAGACTAATGCCGACTGTGTCTCTAAAGCTGACTCTTCCTTAGGGATTACTTTTAACTCAGTCTGCCAGTGCAGCTATAGTCCTAAAGGCACCGCATACTGTGGACTTTTCCCTGGTGACTCAGCATATGCCCAATATATAACCTCTTTAAAAGCATGGTACACCTCAAACTACCCAGGTCTCTGCAACACAGTCAGAAGAAGCCACCCTCAATGCATAAAAACTTATTTATCAGCCCAAAACGCAAACCAGCTGATTTTATCTCAAAATTATATGCTATTTCTCCTAAAGCCAATCATTTTAGTATCATTTTTTACATATTTATATTCATAGTAAATAATTATATAGCGTCATACTCTCAAATCCAGCAAAACGATAACTGTACACAATATGTGTACAATCAGAACTATTGGCAACTCTATAGAGAAGTTAATAACCCCCCTCATGACAGCTCAGCAAGATATGTGCTTATATCATTTCTTTTAATTTTATTCATATAAGATTAATATCTTCTTATTCTATTAGGCATAGGAGTACCTATTGTATTAATGGTGATCCCAGCCAAGACTTTTTTGAAGAGAATTTTGGACTCCTCGTCTTGGATTTCGTTCCTAGAATGGCTTATTAGGAATTTGACACCTTCTGATGTAGTTATTTTGAAATGCTCTCTGGAGAATTCTTCGATTTTTTGGATATCTGCAATATTGATGGTTTCTGTATGATAAAAACTCTGTATTTATGTTACTGTAAAAGCACTATGGAAAGTCAATAGAAGCTGCCTACCATTTTGTTTGAGAGATATGGTTTTGGCGAATTTTCTTGAAACATATTCGACGGAGAAAGCCATTAATGCCCCTAGAGCGTTAAGGGAGACATAGGTTATCAAGAGGCCAAATCTACCTGGGACTAGAGGATATAAATATTCTGTGAATGATAAATAGGTATGGATTCCTATGAAGCCGACATTTAGAGGGGCAAATATCTTGAGAAAAGTCTGAATAAAATTTACATTAGCGCTTTGTGTGCTGTAAATCGTTTTCTTCCCTGTTGGGTCAAACTGGACTGTTTAGGGTTTGATAGCACTTGCTGCAGCTTGAAGTGAGGCCGAGCAGGATATGGGCATTTGTGTTCCGGTTAGGTTTTGCTTCCCTCCTCTGCAATAAGACTTAGAGTCTTTCTGATAGACATTAAGGTTGAGGTTTACATTTAGAGGTCATAAGACCCATTTTATTGTAGAAAAAAACCCTGCCGGGCTGAGCATTAAGGCCGCTATTACTTGCAGTAAGCGATAACACAGGCTGCTTATATTCACATCTCAAGCCTGTTGTCTTCGTCATAGAACCGTCTTCAACGCTGCTACACCCAATTAACTTGTATCTTCTCCGCTAGAGTCCGATGAGGTGCAAACTTGCTTTCATCTTGCCTTAGAGGTTACACCTCTCTGCCGATTTTGAATCAATTAGAGACCCGGAGCCTTCACTGCCCAGTCTTCATCCCATAAGCCTTGGCGTAGGTTCATCTCACCAGCCATCATATCCAGGGGCCCAAGGTCCATTGACCAAATAGTGAAGGTTGATATAAGGAAAAGCTCCTTGGCTAAGGAGCAAAATCTCAACTGGGTAGAAAAGTTAACCTAAACAAAAGTAGCTCAGGGTCCGTTTAGTTATTCTTCATATTTTTCTGATAAAAAAGGTTTTGACCCTAGAATCGAATAGTGGGGTCGGCAAAGGCATAGTTGTTACATATATTAGATAGAGAATTTATCCCTCTAGTCTTTGGAGCAGCTGTCAAGTTCTACTATGTACTCCAGCATAAGAACTAGGCCGAAAGCTAGAACAGAAATCTCTGGTAAGATGCTGGCAAGCCCATTATATCAACCCAAGCCGAGCATGCCTTCTCCGGAGGCTTAGGTGTGACTTATTCAAGGCAACCCTATTCTTTAATGACAATCCTAATCCTATTGGGTCAAACTGATTTGAAAAGGAGGTCGCCATTCAGAAATTGATCTAAGAGGGACGCGAATTAAATATCTATTCATTATATGTAAATTTTAAATGAAAATTCAGTGCTAGTTTAATAAAAAATGTATATTAATAAGACCTAATAAACTGCTGCTGATTTAATTATTAATCTATATCAATGCGTGCCATTTTAAGCTATAAATCTTTATACATGAGTATAATAAATCCCCTAATTAAAATTTATTTCAGATAATTAATTTTCTCAGAAAAATAAATTGGTCACTTTTATGCATCTCCTGACTCTAAAATAGAATAGCAGCTTCAAGTAATAAATTCAGGCATAAAAGTATACGTTATATTATAATGAATATCAAAATGGTGGCATTTTATCTTCTTCTCATATTTCAAGTACAAGCTAAAGGTGGAATTACCTCGAAAGTTGAAGAAAACAACATCTTGCATTCACCTTGGAAGTGACTGGGGGATTTTCTCATTAATTATCCAGTAGTTTCCACAATTCTATCTGTATTAATTTTAATGACGCTTTTTGTTCTGATCGCAAGGTGTAGAAAAAGCTGGCAAAAAGAATCAGATGTCAGCATCATACTAGGCTCAAGATCTCTTAATAGAAAAGAAAAGAAAAGCCTATTGGGTTAAGACACTAATAAAAAATTTGTTCAATATTAAAAATAATCACTAAGTAGCTTATATTATAAATGTGACTAATCTAAACAATATGTAGAAAGGAAAAGGAAGTAAAATTATGATTACTGATATGGGCAGCAGTTCAAGAATTTAGCTATTTTAAAATACTCAGTATTTTATTAATTTGATATTTTGTTTAAAAAATTGATTTGATCTTTAATGAATCTTTAATTTAATTAGATTTTTAAAATATTTATAAATAGATAAGAGGTGGTACTAAATTATTTGCAAAATATTTGAGCTTTCAAGCTTTTAGTAATAGTAATCATAAACATTTTTTTTATTTAATTTGATAAGCTATTGAAATTATCAATGATTTATTAATAATTAACTTTTTCATCATTATAGGCTGCTCTTTACTATTTTTTAAGATGAGCATAATAAAAAATGCCTGAGTATTAAGAAAAAAAGCGGGATCTTTACTTTCAATCCTCAATCAATCTCAGTTTTCTATATTCATTTTAAGAATTACCCAGAAAAAATGAGAGTTCTATAACTCATAGTTAATCAAACTTCATTATATTAATTAAATGGGTTGCTGTAATTCTAACACCAAAGAAAAAGCAGAATTCTTATTACACGAGCAAAAGCAAACAGATAGCGAAATGACGACTGGTTGCGATTCCCCGAATTTCAAATATTTGCAAAATAATGAAGCTGAATCTCCACTGTTTTTCAAACCATTAGAAACTCCTAAGTTTGGAAGGTTCGATTTCAATGAAGCGTTCGCAGAAGAAGAGGAAACTCTTAAAATTAATAGCAGGGATCATTGTATTATAAAAAACCTCAGGAAAGATTTCGAAATAGAAGCAAATTATACAAAGAGTGATAATTAGTGTGCCAATATTTTAAGCAATTTTATAGTCTTTTATTATAAATATTCTGCAATTTATTTTTAATTTAAAAATAATAAATTTAATCTAAAATAATTTATTTTTTGAATTTTATGTATTAATAATTCTTTTTCCTCTTTTATTAATACTCAATTTTCTGTCAAATATCTTTAACCATCACATAAACTGAGAATAATCAAAATGGCCTATAGTCAAATCTATAAAGAACTGGGCGTTATTGGCCGAGGGAATTTTGGTGATTTTTATTCAGGTTCAGCTCATCTTGTTGAGCACCAGTCAGAGCATCTTAAATACGTCGCAAAAAAGATCCTCTTAGGTGGTATGACTGATAGAGAAATCCAAGGAGCCCATCAAGAAGCTGAGCTTCTTTCTCGTCTCAATCATCCGAATATCGTGAAATATAAAGAAAGCTTTTGTGAAGAAGGCCTACTAATTATTGTTATGGAATATTGTGACGTTGGAGACCTCAGCTACCATATCAAGCAAAAATCAAAAAAGCATGAAATTTTCACTGAAACAGAAATCATGAATTGGTTTGTGCAAATTTGCCTGGCACTTCAATATATTTTGATAATAAATATATTAATTATTTAAAAAATAAAATAAATAATTGGTGTTAAAGCATTAAACTGGTATATCCATTCATTAGGAATTTTACATAGAGATATAAAAAGCTCGAATATTTATTTAACAGGAAATAACACTGTGAAACTTGGAGATTTTGGGATATCAAGGGTGTTGCAAGGCTCTGAGGCAGCTAATACAGTGGTTGGGACACCTTATTATATGAGCCCTGAAGTCTGTGAAAATAAACCATATAGCTATAAAAGTGATGCATGGTCACTTGGCTGTGTCCTCTATGAACTCTGCACTCTTAATTATGCTTTTAAGGCTGACAACCTATTAGGTTTAGTCTTCAAAATCGTCACAGAAAGGGCTGAGCCAATTCCTTCTCATTACTCCCCACAGTTGCGCACCTTAGTCCAGTAAATTTTACATAGAGATATCCTTGTAAAAGACAGTGGCCGAAGACCCTCAGTTTCTGATATTTTAAATGACCCTTATACGCTATCTTTTATGCAAAATTTCATTGATACTAATGGACAAAGCTTAACAAGAATTAGGTCACTTAATATAAGAAAAGCGACTGCAATCGTCCCACAAAGGCCAAAATCCCCAGAAAATGAAACCCCAAAGCAGAGACTAATAAGGAAAAAGAGGGAACAAGCAGAACAAGAAGCGGAAAAATTGAAAAATGCAGCGAGAGAAGCATATATCCATAATCAAGTGTAAGAGTTATATAGGAGTAAACAAAGAGCTCATGATATGCTGTATTCTTCGCCTCAACAAAGATATCAAAATCAAGCTGCAATTCAAAAAGCTATGTCCCCACCAAGCAATTTCAGCGGAAGTGGGTCGACTATAGCTTCCCTTGTGTTTACTAAAGAAAATTCGTATGATAGACAAGGAAATTATGGAACATTGACTGATGGGTTTAATTTAACTGAAACTCAATATTCTCAAGTAAATAATCAGGGATATAATCAAGATTACTTAGAAGATTCTTTATCATATTCTAATACCTTTGAAGCTTCACAGTATGAAGAAGCACAACAGTCACCTTCTTATATAAATCCAAGAGATGAGCAGCCTATTAAAGCAGCAGGATATTATAATCTGAATTTTACTGACGATTCTTCAGAAATCGCAGAAAATAACGAAGAAGAGCTTACAGAAATTGTAAGTGTCTACAGAAATCAAATGCGAGGAGGAAGAAGGCTTGATACAGTTCTCGAAGCTTCTGGAGAGTCCGCTTCTTATGAGTCTCCTAGAGTTGCCCCTGCAAATAAAAAAGATTCAATGAGGCAGCAGTGCATTGAGAAAATGGGCAGCAAGCTTTTTGGCGAAATTTATGAGTATTTGAAGAGACAAAGACAGATAGGAACTGCTGATGATGTTATTATTGGAGAAGCCAAAAGAAGATGGGGAAAAGACGCAACCACTTATTCATTTCTTGTTGACCAGCTTTTATTTTTGGAAATATTCCATTAATGAAAAAAATTAAATTTATTTGTTTTCAAAAATTTTATAATTAAAATTATTTACTAACTTTAGACATTTTTTGATTGATAATTACAGACGATTCTATAAAAATAATATGTCTAGCGTCGTCAAATACTGTCACTGCTGCAAACAAGACTTCGATATTATACTCTTTTGGATGAGCTCAGCTAATAAGGTACCCATACTTTAAAGAAATTGTTAGAATCGTTTTAAGAAAGAGTTATTTAGCCTAAGCAAAAGTTCTACTTGATCAAAAGGTTGGTCTTGCAAGTGAAATTCAGAGGATCTGCAATGCGGACAGACAGAGAGAGAACTTCTGCAGCAATTTTGATAAATAGGCTGATGCTAAAAAACTAATGGACGCAAGCTGGAATTCAGGCAAAAATATCAGATGTGTTGGAGTAAAGTATAAAGGCTGGCCTTATCATATTTTCCAAATGCTTGACATAGTGGGATCTAAGTACCAAATCATTCTTGTAAAATATTATTTCGATCTGACCAGACATTTTTTTATCCATAAACATTTTTAACACGCCAAAAATATATAGGAAATTTATATTTCTGATAAGATGGCTATATAATTTGCCTGAAGAAAAAGGTTGGAGTTTACATTGTCACAATATAAACTCAAGCTTTTATTTAAATAATTAAATTTTAGTTTTATTAAGTTTTCTTACATAAAAAGGATTGATATAAACAAATTGAATCCTTTATAAAATTTTCAACTTTCCACAAGCATTTGCTCACATAAATTTGTGTTTTAATCTTCTGAATTTTAAATAATTTTTAATACTGAAAATTTGACAAAAGCTGAATAAATATCTTCTATAATTAAATATTTATCTCCGAATTATGGATAACTAAAACGTTTTTGTTCAATATTTGCTTCTCATATTGAAAATTAAAAATTCTATTTGCTTTAACTTCATTAATTAATAAATTATAGAGAAGCCCCCTTCAAGCCTGCAAGCCAGTACTCATAGCCATTAAAGCTAGTATTATAGTTTAAGACTAAAAAGTTTATAATTATAAGTAATTAAGCTCATTTTGAGATTTTATTTACCTAGTTTTGTTAGAAAGAATTATATTAAGATTTAAATTCATTATTTCTATAAATTTCTATATTAGATTCGTGCACTTCTCTGTTTTTCATCAAGTTCAATTTTTAGGCAACTGCTTATAAAGATAAAGATGGATTAGGTTTCATAATTAACAAAAATGGAATGTTGAGCAATTGTGCCAATAAAACTGAAATGAGGTAGGAGAATCTTGATATTAATAGTATATGGTAAATCTTCTCCTCCAAGTCCTTTAAATAATTCTTTAATTTTTGATTTTTCGATTGAAAATATTTTAAATTCCTTGCTTTCAATCAGCCATTTCTCTTTTACACAAATTAAATTAATCCCCCAACTTCTTTTCAATTGATTTGAAAATAAAATTGCTTAAAGACTATACTTTCTGGAAAAAACAGAGAAGTGCACAAATCTAATTATAGTGAACTACACTGACTGGCACGGGGTGCTTTTGGCTCAGTTTCGAGCCAAAAGCGCCCCGTGCCAGTCAGTGTAGTTAACTATATATAATGTTTTTGATCTTGTTTTCAGCTCTTTAAATATCTAATTTATTTCTTATTTTGGCATCAAACATTTTACTTTCTTGCCAAATAAGAAATTATATTAATATGTTTCTTTTGCTTAATGGGTAATCAGGATGACTGAATATACAAAGAGTATTCTAATGCTTATACTGATTTTCTCGACCTTCAAACCATTTAAAAATATCTACTATGAATAAAGTTCTTGTAGTTCTTATGCAATGGCCAAATATCATAAAATTCTTGATATAGTAAGAGATGTTACACCCAAACCGTTTCAATTATCATCGAAAATATGAACAGCATGGGTTTAAAGTTTTTACAAATTTTGGATATTTTGGCTCAAGATACTACATTATGATTTGTGAAGCATTGATTTGTGGTATTCTGAAAGGATTATTCATAGAGACATAAAAATCATATATGCAATAAAAATTGAGACATAAAGGGAATCAAAATAATATTTTATGGAAGGAATTCAGAATTTGAGCTTAAAAATTTTTAATAAAATAATTCATTTAATAAAAATTAGATTGTTTTCAAGATTTGATTAATTCAATAAAATAGCAGATGCCTAGTAAATAGTAAATAAGCGTTTAAATAATTTATGCTATTATTTTAAAACAAAAATATCAAGTGAGACGAAATAATTATTATAATATATTTGGGTTGACATTTCTCAAATACTTTGTATTTAAATAGATAATAAAATAAGGTTAAAATGTATTTATATTGGTGCTGTAAAACGCTATTTAGTCTTATATTTGTAATATTGCTACGCTAAAATTGTTTATATAGATAAAAAATATCTGATCAGATCGAAATAATATTTTACAAGAATAATTTGGTACTTAGATCCCACTGTGCCAAGCACTTGGAAGCCTTGATAAGGCCTGCTTTATACTTTACTCCAACACATCTGATATTTTTTGCCTGAATTCCAGCTCGCATCCATTAGTTTTTTCTCTCTCTCTGTCTGTCCGCATTGCAGATCCTCTGAATTTCACTTGCAAGACCAGTAGAGCAACTCTTTCTTAAACGATTCTAACAATTTCTTTAAAGTATGGGTACCTTATTAGTTGAGCTGATGGCCTCAAGGGCGTCATTCTCATCAAAAAGAGTATAATTATAGAAAGCCAAAGATTCTGCCTTGTTCACATACTTTATGCACATTCTGCATAAATGACTCATTAGAGAATAAAAAGTGTATTCATTGTAATTTATGCAGAGAAGATTCAGGGGCAAACATCTCTGATCTGCCAGATAATGAAAGAATTCTAGAAACGCTTAAAGAAGACTATATTGGATGCTCGCATCATGAAGGAGTTCCTGCAACACATTTAGACTCAAAAACACTGGAATCGTTGTGCGAAGAGTGCTATAGCGCTCGATCTCAAAAAAATCTGATCAATTTAGAAGATATAGATTTTAGTGAAATTTTGCAAAATAGATGGCGTGATTTGTCTTCAGAATTGAATGGATTGCCTTATATTCTCAAAAAGAAATATTCAAACTATAAATATGACTCAAATCAAAAGAAACTCGAGTTTTGCTACAAAATTGCAGCATTTAAGTCGACTGAAATTTTATGTGATACCCATCCTTTTGTTTCTGCTAAATGAATTTCTAGAGCTACTCTAGAACCATTATGTGAAAATTGCAGCCAAAAATACGAAGAAATTATGCCTATAGAAGATGATGATACTGAGGAATTTATAAATGGCGTTCTTTATCAAAAGATCTATTCGTCTGATTTAGCCTGCATTCCTTCTATTTATTATGAATATATTAAAAACTATGGGTGGAAGTTGAAAGATATGATAGATCTTCATCGATTTTTAAAAGAATCAGAAGGAAAAGAAAAAATCACTGAAAAAACAAAATGCCCTATTTGCCTTTCAAACTTTGGCTTTGGTTGGGATACTCCTATGAAATTATCATGTTCTGAAGCAAATCACGCAGTTTGTCTAAAATGTTTCAGTAGCGCTGGAAGCAACTTTAGATGCCCATTGGATAATAAGGAATGTGAAATGTCAAACCCAACACCCTTGGAAGTAGATGATTTATTTTCTTATCCATGATGCAGAGGCTGCAATGAGATTATGGGGAAAAATCAAAATATCCCTGTAAAATCAAAATGCATTCATCCTATGTGTAAAGAATGCTCATTTTGCAAAATTTGTAAAGACTATGTTATTGAAGACAAAAATGTTATTGATAAAAATCTAAGCAAAAAGTTGGAATTTATGGAAACATATTGTTTAGAACATGGAGAGCCAGCAATAAAGTTTAAAAAGGTTCTTTGAGAAATCCCATTGCATGACATTGAAATAAGAACATTTCCTAAAGTTTGCTGCAGTTATTGTAAAGGAGGCACATTTATTTTGAGAAATAAAGATTATTTCAAGATGTTTGACTCGTCAGTTCAATATACTTTTTATTGTTTAGTTGAAAATCTATCCAGATTAGATATAAGGTATCAAGAAATTGCTGAGGAATGGAAGAGCAATTTTCTAATATTTACTTATAATCAACGCCTTGAAAAAATCCAAGAAATCGCACAGATATTAGAAGGTTAAAGTCAACCTATCAAATGATAAAAAGAAAAAATATTAACTAGCCTAGTCATTTAATAAATAATTTCCAACAATAATTTTTCTTATAATCTATAAATATCTGCTGATAAAATTATTAATGAATCATCTTAGATTTATTTAAGCACTATTTATTTTTACCAATAACTCTTGATTAATCTTTTCTTCTTACCAAGATCAGTCATTATCTTTTAAATTGAGCGCACTCAGATTTTGGTTATCACACCTTAAAAGTCTAAGCCAAGATGCTCCATCACTTCATGATCCCCATAAAACAGTTTAGTTCTGATTTTGATATCCCATAAATTCTTTCAAATATGCCTTCAAGTCTCTGAATTTAAAATTGAGACTTATAGCATGGTCTTTTCTCAAGCCTTATATGTACCAATGCTTCTGTGGGCGGTGCTATACATCTTTATATTATAAAAGTATTTAATATTGATACTGGATGCACTCATTGAGCCTGTAAAGTGGAAAAATATTGAAAGAAAAAGATAAAATAACGGTAAAAATCAGGCATCAGAGACCAAGACTATATTGACCCATCTGATGAAATTAAAAATACCTCCTCCCAAAGTTTTCATATCGAAAAATTGACTCAAGATTACTTATAAAAAGATTCAATGAGGCAGCAGTGCATTGAGAAAATGGGCAGCAAGCTTTTTGGAGAAATTTATGAGTATTTGAAGAGACAAAGACAGATAGGAACTGCTGATGATATTATTATTGGAGAAGCCAAAAAACGATAGGGAAAAAACGCAATAACTTATCCATTCCTCATCGGCCAGCTAAATTTTTGGAAATATTCCACCAATTAAAAAATTAAATTTATTTGTCTTCAGAAATTTTATAAAAATTATTTATTAACTTTAGAAAATTTCTGATGAATAGATGCCAATTAATATCGTAATTTCCAGAGACAGCAGATTCTATAAAAATAATATGTCTGGCGTCGACAAATCCTGCCACAGCTGCAAACTAGGCTTCGATCTTAATGTTAGAAGGCCAAAAATTCTACTCTGTTCACATACTTTATGCACATACTGTATAAACGACTCATTAGAGAATAAAAAGTGTATTCATTGTAGCTTATGCAGAGTAGATTCAGGGGCAAACATCTCTGATCTGCCAGATAATGAAAGAATTCTAGAGAAGCTTAAAGAAGACTATATTGGATGCTCACATCATGAAGGAGTTCCTGCAACACATTTAGACTCAAAAACACTGGAATCGTTGTGCGAAGAGTGCTATAGCGCTCGATCTCAAAAAAATCTGATCAATTTAGAAGATATAGATTTTAGTGAAATTTTGCAAAATAGATGGCGTGATTTGTCTTCAGAATTGAATGGATTGCCTTATATTCTCAAAAAGAAATATTGGAACTGTAAAAATGAGTCAAATCAAAAGAAACTCGAGTTTTGCTACAAAATTGCAGCATTTAAGTCGACTGAAATTTTCTGTGATACCCATCCTTTTGTTTCTGCTAAATGAATTTCTAGAGCTACTTTAGAACCATTATGTGAAAATTGCAGCCAAAAATGTAAAGAAATTATGCCTATAGAAGATGATGATACTGAGGAATTTATAAATGGCGTTCTTTATCAAAAGATCTATTCGTCTGATTTAGCCTGCATTCCTTCTATTTATTATGAATATATTAAAAACTATGGGTGGAAGTTGAAAGATATGATAGATCTTCATCGATTTTTAAAAGAATCAGAAGGAAAAGAAAAAATCACTGAAAAAACAAAATGCCCTATTTGCCTTTCAAACTTTGGCTTTGGTTGGGATACTCCTATGAAATTATCATGTTCTGAAGCAAATCACGCAGTTTGTCTAAAATGTTTCAGTAGCGCTGGAAGCAACTTTAGATGCCCATTGGATAATAAGGAATGTGAAATGTCAAACCCAACACCCTTGGAAGTAGATGATTTATTTTCTTATCCATGATGCAGAGGCTGCAATGAGATTATGGGGAAAAATCAAAATATCCCTGTAAAATCAAAATGCATTCATCCTATGTGTAAAGAATGTGAATGATGCCAAATTTGTAAAGACTATGTTATTGAAGACAAAAATGTTATTGATAAAAATCTAAGCAAAAAGTTGGAATTTATGGAAACATACTGTTTAGAGCATAAAGAGCCAGCAATAAAGTTTAAAAAAGAATTTTGGGAAGTCCAATTACTTAACATTGAAATAAGAACATTTCCTAAAGTTTGCTGCAAAAATTGTAAAGGAGGCTCATTTAATTTGAGAAATAAAGATTATTTCAAGATGTTTGACACATTAGTTCAAGATGCTTTCTATTGTTTAGTTGAAAATCTATCCAGATTAGATATAAGGTATCAAGAAATTGCTGAGGAATGTAAGGGCGATTTTACAATTTCTAATTATAATCAACGCCTTGAAAAAATCCAAGAAATCGCACAGATATTAGAAGGTTTAAGTCAGCCTAATCAAATGATAAAAGAAGAAAAAATATTAAACAGATTTGAAGGGATTTATCCTTATGATGGCAGACCAACAAAAGGTTGAAGAGTTTCTAAAGATCAAGTTGAATCAATCTCTTTAACATGCAGTAGAAATATAGCACTTCTGGGTCTGATATTGGGTGGAGATGTTTCAGGAGCTACGATTCATGCAGATATATATATAGCTTGCTCAGAAAATATTATAGTCGATGATCAGAGCCATATAAAAAATTTTGAAATAAAAAGTAAAGAAGAGCAGATTCGATTTGCAAATATGATTGAATTGACAGCAGAAACGAAGTACACTATTTCTGTGATTTATGACAACATTGGTGGAATATTATTTAATGGAATCCCAGCAAAAAGAAAAATAAAGTTAGAATGCTCAATATATGAAATAGAAGTGGAAAGCCCTAAGAACAATGGCCAATACCGCCTATATAGAAATGATATCGGAGGGCCAATATTAGGTTTTATTATTTCATAAGTAATAGTCATATTTCTGAAATTTTCTATAATTTAAATATATTATGGTAATGTTAATTAATAGTCCAGATAATTGATTTAGATTCAGCATGCTTGAATGCATTGCTTAAACTACTTATTATAGATAAAGAATTTGGTAATTCATATTAATGATCAATTTTATTATTTTAAAACAAACATTATTTTAACTTCAATAAAATTATGTATAATTCTCGTTATGGTAGCCAAAAACTCATGCAAAATCAAAGAAATGCAGAAACTCTTCTAGAATTTCTACTAGATAAACTCCAAGAAGAAACTAAATCAGAATGTGAGCATCTTGGATTTGCAATTGAAGAGCTTTTTCCATTGTAAATTTCAATATAGGAACGCAAAAGAGTTTAACGATAAAGAAACTTCTTCCAAACTTTCTTTACCCCGCTATAATCACTATGAACAGAAAAGATTTGTCAAACTTTTAAAAGTTTCCACAGAAATCTGTCAAAAATTAGAAGGAAAAAACCCTTTAGCTTTCGCTAAACTACAAAATCTTATAAATGGGATAAATCTAAGTGAGTCTTTATCCCCTGTGAAGCCAAAAGGCAGCCTAAATTCAGTATCACATAGCGTTACTTTTCAGTCCCCGCATGATGTTATTGATTATTGTTATACCAGAGAAAGAAAAAAATATAATCATTCAATTAATTTAATATAAATTACTTCTAGTTAGGCTTCTAGTTTCTCCATCTTGTCGCTACTCGCGAACTCATATAGGTCTTGCAGTCCAGCTTGCTCCTCCAAGCACCTGTGAAGCCATTTGGGAGTACAGAAGTACAGTAAACACTAGCAATTTGGAGCGTTGTCTCATTCTCTCTGATATTCCTCATGCACCTGCTGCTTAAGGTTTATGCCTTTATATAATAAATGGTAAGAAGTAAAACACATAGAGAAGGTAGGAGAAATATAAAATTTCTTTCAATTTCTCCTAATGTCTAGGAGTTCACGTGTAAAAACTTAGACCCATAATAATAAAAATGGGGGGAAAAGGAATTAACAAAGTGAATTACCTTTTTGTCCGGAGTCATTTTTATTTATGAGAAAATATAATCAAAGCTTAAGAGTCCTCAACAATATTTCTACTATAAAAAAAGAAGAATTTGAAAAAATCCAAGAGAAAATTTCACAATTTGACTTAAAAGAAAAAAAAATTAAAGCAGAATTACAAAAAAAAGAAGAAAAGCACGAAAAACATACAGAAATTCAGAATATAAAAAGACATCAACATTTAGAGAAAAAATCAGAAATTGAAGAAATTTTCAAAAAACAATGCGGAAGGCATTTTTTAGAGTTGGAAGGAAAAATGAAAAAATTGTCTGACTCTCCTCTTTAAATTGGAACAAAAATATTGGTAAAATTTTCATTTTTTTGGTAAATTAACCCTATAAAAATTTTAATTTTCAATGGAAATTTTTTAAGTGAAAAACTTATGTGTTTTATATAAATAGCTTTGATCTTATTTAATAAAATTAGTTTAGGTAGATTGCGATATAAACATTTTTTTCACACTAAATCGATTAATTTCTTATATGAATTCTTAATAAAAAATCAATTAAAATTCAAAAACATTGCATTCAATTCTTTTAAAAAAAAAATCATTATGAATTTTTTTGAAAAAAGTAGTTCTTGAAATTTGAACAGAATTTGTTGTTTCAATATAAAAGGGAGGACTGAGGCAAACAAAATAAAAATCCGAGAAAAATTAAAAGACAAACACGAGGAGATAAAGAAAAAGATTGAGCAGGATTTTGAAAAAATTGTAATGAGTGAGGAAAGATTTATAAGCGAAAGCGAAGAGGTGGAAAAACTTATGAAAGAATTAGAAGAAAAAATAGATAGAAGGATAGAAAAATATGGGAAAATTGTAAAAATGAGAATTCAATCAGCAAGAGAGCATGCTGAAAAGGTTGGGTATATCATGAATTTATCCCAAATGGAAGAAATAAAGCGGCAAGAAGAAAATTTAAAAAAAGCCATTGCAAAGTCATTGACACTTTCTGATAAAAAAGAGAAAAAAGAAAATTATGCTAGAGAAACTGTTGGAAAAACCAAGAAAATGATTGAAAGAAGTATTAATAGAAGAACTAAAAGTCTTAATGAAAAATACGAAGAAGAGAACGAAAGAATCAAAAATATTGAGCAGAGAGACTCAAGAAAGACAAAATCTCAGCTAAAAATTCAGAGGGATGCTAAAATATTGAGAAAAGAAAAAATTAAAAAAAACATAGAAAAGAAAAGCGAGCAAATAGAAAAATAAGGCTATTAATTTTTATTATTTATTTTTTTGCATATGAATTATTTTTTCGTTAGAAAAAAATTTTATTTAGAAGGATAGCATAAAAAACAGGAAAATTATTAAAGGCACTTATCCTTGAACAATTTGTCAATCCATAAAAATATATGAAGGAAATGCATGAATTTGATAAATTTAGGGACAAAATTCTTGAAAAGCATTTTAAGATGGCTCAAATTGCGGATGATATAAAAAATCATAGAAATCAGCTGTCAACAATAACCAGAAAAAGCAATCTTGAGCTAAATATGGTCAGAAGTGAATATACTTCACCTGCTAAATTAAATAAAAACGTGGCCTAGCTTTTTGCTTTATATAATTTCCAACAATAATCTTTCTTATAATCTATAAATATCTGCCAATAATAATATAATTAATGGATCTCAAAAGCATTTATTATAAGCACTATATCTTGCTACCTGCTATAGCCTTCCATAGACAGCAGAGTGGCGGAGTGCCCCATAGAGTTGAGTCGTGAACTAAAATTGGCAAGTCAACCCTCAAAGTAGTAAACCCAGCAGATAATACAAATTTTTTCAGGGATTTTGACTCGTCAACCTTAGCTTGCGAGTTAGCTTTCTGGGATGCTCCATCACTCTGCTCCTCATGGAATACAAGGCATGAGCTATATATTTATTTTTACCAATAACTCTTAATTAATCTTTTCTTCTTACCAAGATCACGTCATTATCTTTTAAATTGAGTGCACTCAGATTTTGGTTATCAAACCTCAACAAGTCAAATCCAAGATGTTCCATCACTTCATGATCTCCATAGAACAGTTTTTGTTCTGATTTTGGTATCCCATAAATTCTTTCACATAAAGTCTTCAAGTCTCTGACTTTCCAACTGAGACTTACAACATGATCTTGAGATTCGCCTTCCTCAAGCCTTATATGCACCAATGCTTCTGTGGGCGGTGCTATACATCTTTATATTATATTTTATGTTGGCTTTATTTTAAGTATCTAAGTTTAATAATAGTGACTTTTGCTATCTGATAGGAAATATATTATAATTATGTATAAATTTACTTCAGCAAATTTCAGCACATTACCATGTTTGCTATGAACTTTATCAAATACTTGAATATTCGTTGGGATTTCTTCAGGAATAAGCCACTCAAATAAAGTTTCTTTGGTTGGCTGCATTACATGTCTACTTATATCAGCAGGATCACTGAAATCTCTTAAAAATTGCCTTTCTGCTGTCGTTCTTTCTTTTACTGAAACTTTGCTTCCATTGATTTCTTCTATATTCTGTAGATAATTAATCAAGATTTTCCTAGCATGTTCTTTAAATCTCTCACTAAATGTGCTGTCATTAATCCTTAGTTCAGTTAAAACTGGGAAACTATTCAAATTGTAAATTGATTGCAAATCTCTTATATCTATATATTATAACCAAAAACACCTTAAAATTTTTATATATAAATTTTTATATTAATTTTTTATGATTTAATCAAATATTTTCTTATATTTGAGTGAAACTCAAATTCAATCTTTTCAGTTTTTTAAACCCATCTAAATGTGACACATTGATGATTTCTGCAATTGGGTTATTATATAGCTTCAGCTCTTGCAGATTTTCCATTACAGATAAAGCTTCAATTTGGGAAAACTCCCTGATATCACATTTCCCCAAATTTAGCCTTGTAACATTCTGAAAACAGTCCCTAAAAACTTCAATAAAATCTATTCTTGATGCCCTAAGGACCAAGGTTTCTATATTCGGGAAAGTTTTGCTCATAATTCTCATCTCTTGGTACCCCAAATTTACACGATTCATAACTAGCCATTTTAGTTTTTCAAATACACTATCACTATCAGCAAAAGATTGAGGATCAAGTCTTAAACGGCCTATATCAATAAACTCAAGGGCCTGAGGTAAAGTTTACGTTTAACTGTTTGCAGATGTTTATAAGCTCTTGCCAATTTGTGATACAAGTTTCAGAGATATCGAGTTCTTTTATATTTGGGCATGTCATTGAGATTTCGCCTTCTGGGCCTGAAGATGATAAGTTTGAGTTTTTTAGGGAAACAACGGTGAGTTCTTCAAGGGTTGGAATGCGGTTTACCTGACTGGAGGATACCTTTATTTGGACGCCACTTATGTTAGGCTTGTTATAAGAATTCACATACCGATCCCGTACTAATGCCACAAAAGACATATTTTATCTTTAAAATATACATAAAAGATTTTAATATATATCCCAGCCCCAAACTATCTAATTTATCTTACTCCCCCCACCCTCCGTTAGTGAACAAAAAAATTTTGTTCACTCACGGAGGGGTTACTTTTATTTTTTTAAAAAAAATTTATATATAAATTTTATAAAAACATTTTTTTAGAAATTTAAAAAAATCCTAATTCACAAAAATTGGAAAGCAAATATTAAATTTAATTTATAAAATTTATGTTTTAAAAAGCAATTTGTTTAAAATTAAACAGAATTAGCTCTAAATTTCATTATACTAATTATCATTTATATATTAAATTTTTTTATTAAAAAAAATTTTTGTTCACTCACGGAGGGTGGGTTTTTGGGCAAAAAATAGAGATTTTTCTAATGGTTTTGTTCACTCACGAAGGGGGGGAGTTAAGAAGAATTTTCAATTATTATTCATCTTTGGCGCTCATAAAAATATTTAAAGTTCCTAATGACTCTAGTCTTTCTAATAATTTCGCGCCATCATATTTCTCATGGAAAATCAGCTCAAATTTATTTTCTGGCAAATGATCCTGTAGAGTTCCCACTTGGGCTTTTTTGCTTATATGATGAGGCTCAGGGAACAAAGGGTCTAAAGCAATTTTAAAAGCATTTTCAAGCATTGCTGGTATAATCCTCGCTAAAATAGGAGACGAAAGCTCAAGACAAGGATTAGTATTGACTTCTAAAAGCCAAGGCTTCAAATTAGAATCCAATAGAAAATCATACCCATATATTTCAAAAGTATGAGCCCTATTATTTTTGCTTATTTTCATATAAACAGCTTGTATTGTATCTTTAACTATCGTGTCTTCACACGAGGTCTACTCCATAAAGACTTTTTTTTTTGGCCTATTTTTTTTTGGCCTAATTTTTTTTGGCCTATTTTTTTCGGCCTATTTTTTTTTGGTCTATTTTTTTTTGGCCTATTTTTTTTTGGCCTATTTTTTTTTGGCCTATTTATTTTGGCCTATTGTTTTTTGGCCTATTTTTTTTGGCCTATTTGTTTTTGGCCTATTTTTTTTTGGCCTATTTTTTTTTGGCCTATTTTTTTTAGGTCTATTTTTTCTGTCGAGGATAATTCATGAAGCTCCTGACAGAACTAAATAATTATTGGGTAACGGATGTATTTCCTTACACGATTAATATTGAGTAAATTAAGTGGAAAAATCCTAATTAAATTTAAAATTCTCGAAATTGAAAAAGCAATGAATTAGCATTATTGGAGTAAGAGATCTGTTAAAGGTGTATTTTATGTTGATAAAATCGTTTAAAATACATTAAAAATAATATTAAAATCATTAGTATGAAATTAGGCCCAAATATTAGTAAAAAATATCCAAAAAAAAGTCAAAAAAAATAGGTCAAAAAAAAATAGGCCAAAAAAAATAGGCCAAAAAAAAATAGGCCAAAAAAAAATAGGCCAAAAAAAAATAGGCCAAAAAAATAGGCCAAAAAATAATAGGCCAAAAAAAAATAGGCCAAAAAAAAAATAGGCCGAAAAAAATAGTCTTTATGGAGTAGACCTCGTGTGAAGGAACCTTTAACTATATCTTTCATAGCAGGGAGTACATCGTCAAAAAAGTTAATATAATATTTAAAATAAATAATTTATGCATAAATTTAAAAAAATCACTGACATTATTCAATATAAATTTTATATTTACTTTTGGCCTTCTGTTTTCTATATACCTCTGAAACTCCATATACGAAATTTTATTTCCATTCTCAAATTTCCCATAGTCCTCTGACTTTTTCTGCACAGCGTCATTTGTTAAATGGATAAATTTATTATCAAGATTTTTGGGTGAGTATTCTTTACACGCAGTTCTTAAATATCCTTCTTGGTAAAAATAAGCTTGAATAATTCCATTAGTAGCTGTAACAAGCGTATACAAGCGAATATCAAATTTTCGCTTATTGATTAAATAAGGCCTATCTAAATATTTTTGAATAATAAAAGTATGCTCACCTGTCTTAGGAAATGGGTTATTTCTGACCTCTTGGGTAATTTTTTCTAAAGTATCGCACACACATATTCCATTTCCTCTATTTGTATTTTCTCCTGGCTTTAAAATCCACAGATTTTGCTGTTTTGAGGATTTTAACTCTTGGAAATAGTTTAAAAACTCGATAAATTCTGGGTCTTCTTCTCCAAATTTTATATGAAAAGTAAGCGGCAAATAATTAAAAACATTTTTTCTTAAGGCGCTATAATACTTTTTCATGTTCATATATAAAAATTTTTTATCTGATAAATTTGAGTTGAATTCTAGCCTGTTGTGGCATTTTATCTGATGAGGAATGTATTGGAGTTTTTCACTTAAAACGACATATGAGCTACTTTAGTAATATAGCTTTTTATATAGCCTAAATGCATTGTAGTTATTTTAGCTTTATATTTTATTTTAGAAAATGATTATTTTTTTAATTTTTGAAGTGTTTATAGGATATAAATAGTAATAATATCATACCCTAATGGGGAAATATCTACACTTTTTTCTTCAAGGACTTCAGACTCGTAAAAAATTTTACAATCTATTGACCTTTTTTCAATATTCTCTATATTTTCTGGCCTGTCTCTTATAATTGGGATAGAATTAATAAATTCTTGACTTTTCAACTGTGTCCAAGACATATTTACCCCTGGACTTTGCTCTTCTTCAGCTTGTGACCACCATCATCTGCTATTAAAACATTGCTTTACAAGCGGATGATTGTTTCCTTTTCCTAAAAAATATTTATACAGCCCTCCATTGCTTTCGTTATGAGTAATAATAATTCCATTATAACTGATTCCTGCTTTGGATCGGGCTTGACTGATTTCAGGAGGCGTTCAGATGGGGAGTTGACGAGCCAACGTTTGTTGCAAAGTCCTCAGATAACAAATCTCCAATAAAAAGAGGATTTGCCATTTGGGGAAACGTTGGCTCGCCAACTCCCCATCTGACGCCTCCCGACATCAGTCAAGCCCAATCCAAAGCAGAAATTGGGTTATACTTGCGTTTATAAAGGATGACAACTCAGATTGTATGAATTCTTTGGCCTTGCCGAGCCACGATTTATCTCTCATAGCTTCTTTTAAAGAGACCATCCCATTTTTCTGGATCCTAAAAGCAGACAAATCAATTTCAAAATGTTTACTCCTCCCTTCCACGAGCAAGTAAAACCATTGGAAAAATCCCAATTATTTGGACAAAAAAAAGTTAGTGAGCAAATAAATTTTTTAATAAAATACTGTAATAGATATAAATAATAATTATTATAATGAAATCTCTTGCTGAATTTGTTGAAATTTATGTTAAATTAAATTTATTATCATTTAATTTTCAATTCAATTTTTTTAATTTTCGAAATAATTGTATTAATTTTTTTAAAAAGAATAACTCCCCTCAGAAGCTAGTAAAATTTTTTCGTTTATGAGAAGGAGAAGTTAGGAATCACTGTGGTCCTATAAGTAAAATTTTCGTCGTTTGCTCCCGTTTTTCTATTGATAAGGATAGGGGAGTCGATGTTTTCTGTAATAATTCGTCTACCTTTGAAAATACTGATTTTACTATAAATTCTTGGATTCCTATGGGTTTGCTTCTCTGCGACTTTTGGGGAGTAAATACTTTTAACTGCATTTATATTTTATTATAATAAATGTTTATTTATTAACAAATAATTATATTTTTTAAATATTCATAACAATTTTATATATAATTTCTTTATCATCTAAATTGGTGTGGCCTTCTGGAGATTGGCTTAATTTAGGTTTCGTGTTTGGTAAGCTTCCTTTCGTTATTTCAGTTTTATTGTTAAGTTTGCTTAATTGTTTCCTTTGAGGAACAGATGGAATTTTTGGCCGATCTTTTACATGCTGACTTTGAACAGACTTACGAATTGACATGAAATCACTAATTATAAAACGAAAAGACATTGAGAACCATTTTAGTCGGTTTTTTAATTGCGGCAAGAAGAAGTTAGTTAAGAGTTTATGTAAGAAAATAAGATTAAGTTATTTTATAACTGCTTAAGAGAAAAAATAAATTCACTAATAGCATTATAATTTAAAAAAATTTATCTAAATATAACTATTTAAAATGATGAAAGATTCATACTTATTATCCTGTATATTTTTACTATACGAAAATAGGATAACGGTGACCATTAGATTTTTTTTTCATTATAATTAGATATATATATTAAAAATTAAAAAAATTGATAAAGTATCTAAATATTATAATTAAATTAAGAAATTTAAAACAAATTTTAATATAATTTATTCATATTTTATCGATATGTTAGTTCATCTAATGCTCTCCTAAGCCTGTCATTATCTCTTTGCAGAAGCTCATACTGCATAAAGAGCGATCTATATTTTTTGTCTGCTTCATCCATAAGATGGATTTCTTTTTCCATATCTTTTCGAAGTGTTTCATTAGCCTCATTAACCCTTTTCAGTTTTTGTTCTAAATCTCTATTAATATCTTCTCTCAGCCTCAATTCTTTGACTTCTTCTTCTAAGTTTGTGACTTTCATTGTCAAGACTTTTTCATTCTTACTCTTTTTTATTTAAAATAAATGTTTTAAAAATAAATTTAATTATTTTTATTATATAAAAAAAATTTTTAATATGAAGTTAGCTCTTTCTTCTTCTTTTGGAGTGGCCATCATAGTTCTTTTCAGCAGGTCATTTTCTGCTCTTAGCTTGTCAATCACATTTCTTAAAGAATCTATTACTTGTTCAAGCTCTTTTGTTGACCTTGTCGGTCCTTCCATAAATGTTGATCTCACTTCTGCTTCTCCAACATCTGCAAACTTTACCGTCTGTGGCTCTTCATCTTTTACCTTCAGCCCTTCTTTAATAACTGCATTCTTGAACTGCTCCAATTCTTTTATCCTTCTCTGCAGTCTTGCCAACTGCAAACTAAGCGTCTCTTTTTCGAATTTCATGTCCAAATTTTCCGCCTCAACTTCCAGCAGCTTTTCAGCTTCTTCAAGCTCTTTTTTCGAAATTTCCTCCAAGACCTCTTCAAGTCTTTTTACCTTCATATTAAGCTCATAGACCTCATCTTCCCTGAGCCCTTCTACACTTTTTATTTTCCCTGCTCTTAATTTCTCCAATTGTGACTGTAAACTCATATTTTCTACTTTAAAATGTTTATTTTCTTCATGCAAAATATGGTTATCATGCTGCAGCTTTTTGCATTCACTTTGAATGGTTACTTGGATTCGCTTTTGTAGAGCCATATTTTGCTGCTGGAGCTCAAAAAGTTCTTTTCGCATTGCTTCCATTTCAGAAATTTGGCTAAAAGTGACTGGTTCTTGGATTTTTTCTGCTGGAATTTCGATGCGTTTAGAAATTTCTTGTTTTTCTTGTTCGAGCTTGCGGGTGAGGCCTTCAAAATGAGCGATTTGTTTTTCTTTGGTTTCGAGCTCAGCTTTTAGCATGCTGATTTGCTTGTTCAGCATTTCGAATTTTCGTTCATCGCGTTGGGATTCTAAAGAAGCCTGGGGTCTTGTGTCGTTTGCTTTTTTATAATAATTTATTATGAATATTTATATAATATTTATAGCGGGAAATAAAAATTGGATTTAGAAGATAAGGTACCTTTCTATTTCGGATGGTCTTACAGATTTGATAGGGCTTGCAATTACATTTTTTATAGCTTTGTCAAGCTTTTTAATTGCAATTCCTGGTTCTTCACCTCCTTCTCTTGTTTTCATAGCAGCTGCTGCAAACTGCTGTGAAAACTGTATCAATAAATTTGTCTCTTCTTCACTCAGCCCTACTCTTTTGTCATTTAAATTCCTTCTGAACACCCCTACCGCTATCTTTTTCAGTCCATCAGCTAGCATTTCTAAAGTCATTCTCTTATTATTGAGCATATTCCCAAACCTCCTTATAAAATTCTCCATTGCTGGCTCAATCTCGATCGGTTTTGCTTTGGTATTTAATTTTTCTAGCTGATTCGCCATTTTATTTTTTTCTTTTTCCAAATTTGCTATAGTCTCTCTTAGCTGTTTTATATCTGCTGTCTGATTGGCCGTATACCTACTGGGGGCCTCTTGCACCCTTACTGGCTGTTCTTTATGTTCCTCTATTCTTTTTTTCAGCTCATTATTTTCTTTCATAAGCTTATTCAGCATTTCTTGTTTTTTCATCTGGTTGTCCACAATTCTCTTGTTTTCTTCTTTTGCTTTGGTTTCTCGCTCTGCGACTTCTATTTTTTCTGTTTTCAGACGGTTTATTTCTTCTCTGGCTTCTTTCATTTGTTTGGTCAAAGTTTCGATCCTTTGTTGGGCTTTCGCCATGTTTTGGGCTATGACTGAGTTGTCAGAGTTTTCTCTGAGGGCTTTTTCGCGTAGGTCTTTTTCTTTGACTTCGTTGGTTTCTGCAGCTTTTAAGAGGTCGTCTTTGAGCTCAGCTAAACTTTTTTTGAGTCCTTGAAGTTCTTTGTCTTTAATTTGCAGCTGCTTTTTGGCGAGCTCAAGCTCTTTTTTGTAGCCTTCTCCAGTGTTTTTAGCTTTTTCTATATTTAGTTCATATTTGGTGTCTTCTAGTTCTTTTCTAAGCTGGTTTAGAAGCCTTTCATTTTGCTCTTTTATTTTTTCTGCCCCTTTAAGCTGCCCAATCAGATAGTTCAAGCGGGAATCCCTGTCTTGAAGCAATACATCAAGATCTGGCCTATAGCTGCTTGACGGTCTTGACCTTATATTAGACGCATTAATGGCTCCTTGTAAGTTTGCCATAGCCCCTGTTGTCCTAGTCTGCAGCTCTTCAGCCAGTCTATGGGCTTCTCTTACTGACTCTTGTTGAGCCCTTACAAGGTCTTGTTGCAATTTTTGTATTTGTGCTTCTTTTCTCTCCAACTGTGCATTTTTATTATCAATCATTTCATTCAGTGTCTTTATAGTCGCATTTGCCGCTTGTGCTAGTTGGTCAGCTTCATTTTCCCCTGTAATTTTTATTAATTCTTCTCTTGAAAATATTGTCCTGCTCTCCTGAGTCAGCCCAGTTCCTGCTCTTTCTGCTTCATTTCTTACAGCAGTTAAATGGTTTATTTGTTCATTTCTGATTTTTATCGTATTTTCTGCGATCCTCAGCTGTTCTTTTAGTGTAGCAATATCGTCATCTTTTTTCTTTACCTCCCCAGGTGTGATTTTTGGCTGAAAACCATCAGAAGTGTGGATCTGGAACTTGGGGTTCAGCAGCATTTTTTGTCGTTCGTCGTCTTTTTTGCGTCACGCTTCTTCTTTTTTGGCTAAAACTGACTCCCATCTTGCTACTTCTTGTTCCAAAGTCCTTATATTGTCCATATCTTGAACGTGGATTCTTGCATAGTATTCTTCTTTTTCTTTACTATGGCCCATTTCACGCTTAGCTTTAAGCTCATTGAGCCTCAATTGGCTCATTCTTTCAGCCATCTCTACAAGTCGGTCAGAAATATCGTCAGAGCTGCCTGTTTTTATAAGCTGGTATATTTCTTCAGCTGCGTTTTTCATGATTTTGGCTTCTTCTGACTTGCTTTCTAGGTCTAAAAGTTCGCCTCGGAGCCTTCGGGTTTCGTCTTCTAGCTCACTTTTCTTTTCCCCGAGGTCTCTGATTTGAGAAATAAACTCATTTGCCTTATCGAGGCTTATGTTGTGCTCAGATTTTAGCTTGAGTTCGCGGATTTGGGACTCATAATTGGCAATTTTTTCAGTCAGGACTTGTTGGAGGTCGTAAATTCCTTTTTCTTTTTCCATGGTTTCGTTTTCAAGACGGAAAGCTTCAGCTCGAAGGTTCCTGGCTTCGTTTAGAAGACTGTCGTATTTTCTATTTGCGGAGGCTTCTGACCAGCGGGAGACCATCACTTGGTGATAAAGTTTTCCGACTGTGGCGGCTTCAGCGTTATCAGCTTGCATCTCTCTTATAGCTCTTTGGAAAGTGTCGATTTCGTCTTTTCGCTTTTCAATGCTCAGCTGTAAAGCTCGGACGTGGTCTGCAGATACTTGTACTAATGATTTATAAGTGTTCATAGCTGCTCTTGCTTCTGCTATATTTTACCATAATAAATATGCTATTTTTACGATTTTTTATATTTATAGGTATTTTTATAGAAAAAAATGATAGTTCTTTTTGCAAAATTTCATTATTTTGTTTTAATTGTTCAGCTTCAGCTTTGCTGACAGTATTAGCTAGCCTATGCTTATTAGTGGCGTCTTCTTCTCTCATGATGTGGTATTTCTTAGTCAGGTCTATATTTTTGGCTTCTAATATTTCTATATGCTTTTCTGCTTCACTTAAAGAAGTTTCTAGGTTTTTCATCCTTACTTGGTATCTTTCTACTTTATTCTGTGCAGCTTGTTCTCTAGCTTCATATAGGGCAACTAGTCTTCTATCTCCTCTTCCACCTCCATATGAATATTCTGGGTCATTTCTGACCGCTTCTTCAGCTTCTCTAATTAATCTCTTTTTGGTGATTTTTATTTATTTTTTATTTCCTATGTTTAATTTTATGATAAATACGCTATTAATTATATAAAAAATGGCCCTTAATTAAATTGAATTTATATAGTATTTGAGAATCCCTTTCCTTTGTGCTGCTCTTAAACTGTGTAATAAATTCTGCTACACTGATATAGCCATCTCTATCACTATTCATAGAGTTCCACAGCTCATCCAGCTGTTCTCTTGTTAGCCCTGCATTCATCCTCGCAAAGGTCTGGTTGAATTCTCCTCTATTGATTCTCCCATCATGATTTGTATCAAATGCAGAAAAAGCTTGATATAAGTCCATTCCTACCTTTCTTAATGTGTCATTAATTCTGGCTATAAGCTCATCTTTCCAGTCTGCTGACATTGCTTTTTTCTCTTGAGGCTTAAGCTCTAATTCTCTTTCAAAAACTTTGGAAAACTCGGAAAATTCGATTAGACCGTCTTTGTTTGTGTCAATTAATTTCATTACTTTTTCGATTTGGTTGACTGTTAAGCCTAAATCGAAATTATGCTATAGCATTTAAGCTAAAATAATTATGATTTTTTCCTATAAATAGCAGATTTATTTAGAAATGCATAGTAAAAGAATCCAAAAGCTCTTTTCTAGTAATTTGCCCATCTCCATCTCTATCAAAAATACAGAATACATCATAAAGTGTATAGTTCAGCTTCTTCACAGCTTGATATATCACTTGGATTATTTGCTGCTCCTCAGTCATCGACTGCACCCCATATATTTTCATTTTTCTAATAAATTCAGTATATTTTACAGTGTTATCTAAATCCACATCAATAGACCTCAGCACAGCCGTTACCTCAGCTGGCATCAGTTTTATTCCAATATTTTCCAAGGCAGACCTAAACTCGTCCTTTGTGATTTTTCCATCTTTATTTTTATCAAAAAGGTTAAAAGCAGTTTCTGGGCTTATGAATTTTGATTTAAGATGGCTGACCACACGTCGAAGTACAGCCTGCTCAAGGCGAAAAGAAGGATCATAAGACTCAAGGCGGCGGGAAACCATATCAAGCTCAGCGTCCATATCGATTTTTAAGTCATCATAATTTCTGATTTTTTCATGAAGCTGGATATTTTCACGTTCCATATTTTCATACTTAGAAAGCCGCTTATAAAGGTCTGCTTCTTTTACAATAGAATCTGCTAATTTTTCTTGAGCTATATCAAGCTGATGTTCTATAGCTTCATATCTGTCTATTTGTACAGATTGCCTAAGCTGTTTAAACAAAAACTGCAGCTGATAAGTAGCAGAAACCCTCCACTCTTTAAGTCTTCCTATTTTCTTCTGTACCAGTACATCTTTTTCAGCATGTTCTGACTCAAATGAATGATAAGCCATCCTCAAATCTTTTTCTTCACTTTGTAAACAGTCATATTTTCTTGCCAATCTCAAATTATTTACTTCTAGCAGTGCAATTCTGGTCGCATATTCTGCAACTTTTGCCCTCTCAGAGCCAACACTGTTATCTTGTATAGTTTTTGCCATATCTTCATAAACCCCTACCTGTGCTCTGGCTTCTCTGAGTTCTTGTAAAGCTGTTTCATACTGATTTTGTAGATGGTTTCTGTCTTCTTTCCACCTTAAGTTTTCTATAGAATATTGTTTATAGAGCTCTTCTTGGACTAGTAAAATTTCTCTTAATTTATTTCTGAATTCTTCTAACTCGATTGCAGTGAGTTTGTCGTCTTCGTCTCTTCTTGAAATCATTTCTAACAGCTCTACAATTTGAAGCTGTAAAGCTGATAGGTCTCTTTTAGGCTCGCCAGTCCAGATTTCAGCGACTGGGAGTTTTCCGCCGAATCTGTAGGAGTAGCCTTCATGGAATTCTCCCATAGGGTCTGGAATTGGGACAGGTGGTAGCTGCAATATATGTCGAGAAATGGTGGCTCTTTCTTCAGTAGTAGGGGTCATCCCTGAAAAAAGTTTCATTAAAAGGTCTTTAAGCTCTTTGTTTTCAAGGCGAATTTGTTCTAAAATCTGCTCAGAAAGGCCGTTATCAGTAGATTTGGTCCCAAACGAATGAGATTCCAGTATCTGCAACTGTGCTTTTAGCCTCTCAATTTCATTTAAAAGCTCTTTAGATCTATCATTTAGCGGCAGTTCTACCCTCCCTTCCCTTAAATTATTCGCAAATTCATCGACCATCCTCATTTGTTCAGCAGTCAATTGGTGGAACCTTAAGCCTTTTTCTCCATAAAGTGTCGATAAATTCCTCAATTTATACCTCAAATCCACCCTTTCTTTTTCTAATTCTTCGACTTCTTCTTCAAGCCTCCTTATCCTTCCTTTATATTCTTCAATTTTTTGCTTTTCTGCAAGCTTGATTTCTTGTAAATTAAACCCATAATTTTCAGGCACCCCCGTCATTTCTCTAAGCACTCGATTTTCTGACATGATGTCTTGCATTTGGTTACTTAAAAGTGTTCAATCCTTAGTCAGTTTTTCTACTTCTCGCTTCAAGGCTAAATTGTCCTTTTTTTCGCCGCGGATGTCTTTGAAAGCGTCAGTGTTGCCTTGGCTTTCGGCGACTTCTTTAAGTTTGCTGGTTAAGAATTCAATTTCGTTTTCTTTGTCTTTAAGCAGTTTTTGGTCTATTTGCAGACGGTCGTTTTCACGCCGGAGTTCTTCATTTTTAGCTGTGACTTCGTCAATTAGTTTGCGGAATTTTTCTTTTTCGAGGACAGCAGCTTTTTGAGCACGGTCGTCAACTATTTTGTCGAAGTTTACGAGAGTTGTGTGGGCTTGGCGGTTCTCGTCTTCGAATTTTCTGTTGGAGTGCTCGAGCTCGATGATGCGCTCGTCGCGGATTTTGAGTTCTTGCTCGAGCTTGACGATTTGGCGACGGCGGAACTCGAGCTCTTTCTTTAGGTCCATGATCTCTTTTTGGGACATTTTGAATTGTAAGAAATGAAAATTAATTGAATTTAGGCCATAAGTGGATGATGAATTGTGGGATTTCGGAAGGCAGGAATAATTATTAGTTAATAATGAAATGGAGTAGTGAAGGTACTTTTGAAGAGATTTTTTTAATCAATAGGACTACCTCTATATACTCTACGTCCTCTGCGGAACCCCATAGACACCCTCCTCGCCGCTGCAGGCAAGGGATTCACACACACAGTCTTGGCTTCCATGATTTATCATCGTCTCGGGGGCTTTTGCGAGTCCTGCGCTTTCCAATGATGGTCTAGGAGGCAAAACCCCAAGTCCCAGTAATTAGCTTTCTAAGGGTTCGAGGAAAACCTAGTCCAATATGCATAAAGGGTTGCCGGCCTCTTTCTACCTCCCCCTTCAAGCTGGGCCGTTACCTGCTGCTGATGTTGAAAAAAAGAATCATGAGTTCAGGTGGTCCATCCACACCATTTTTACGTATATTAACTATTGGATTTAAAGAGTTGAATGTAGTCAATTTCCCGTAAATATAGTAACACTAATTAATTTATTTGTGAATGATTATTATTTTTGATTATTTTTAGATGTGCAATAATGCTTAAGTAGAGAGACTTACTGAACTTCATATTTAAATTTGTGAATTTACTACAAAAAGATTAAATTATTTATCAGAATAATTAATTATTTAATCTAAATATATAGAACTGTTTTGCGTTAATTGCTAAAATTTTTAGAGATTTGTGATTATTTTAAGAGGATTTAGGTTCATTTGCAGTTCTAAAAATGGTGAAGCACAACAACGTGGTTCCCAATGCTCACTTTCACAAGGACTGGCAATCTTATGTAAAGACCTGGTTCAATCAACCAGCTCGCAAACAACGCCGACGCAAAGCAAGAAGCTTAAAGCTGGCAAGATCAGCACCAACTCCTCTCAAAACTTTAAGCGGAGCATGCTTTTTTTCGAAAAATTTAAATAAAATATAAAAATTTTAAAATAAAATACGAAAAAATATTTTTAATAAAAATTTTCGGTTTATTATTCTAGAAACTTTAAGGCCAATAGTTCATGGTCAAACATTGAGATATTCAGCCAAAGAAAAGCAAGGAAGAGGATTTTCTCTTGAAGAACTCAAGAAAGCTGGCCTTACCGCACAATTTGCCAGAACGATTGGAATAAAGGTTGACCACAGACGAAGAAACAAGAGTGCAGAAACCTTACAAAAGAATGTACAAAGACTTGAACTTTTTAAGTCAAAGCTCACTCTTTACCCACTCAAGGCAGGAAAACCAAAGAAAGGCTTAGTTAATGACGCAGTCAGTGCATAAGTTAATAGCTTTTTCAACGAAATTTTTCTTATAATTTGTCAATTTTATTATCATAAGCTATTAAGAAATCTAGTCTTTTAGTTATTATTTTTATCTATTTTCTGAGGTAAAACATACATTTCTTATAGTAAATAAATACCTAAAAAAACAATAAAAATTTAGCTCGACAAAAAATGATCTTTAATTGGATAAATTAATAAATTATATGGTAAAAATCCTTTAAAATGCCCAAAAAATTATTTTTTAACTCGTTAGTTACTCTTCGAAGCCTAGCTCAAAATCAATTAGCACTTCTGGCCCTAAGCTGCAGCCAGTTAGCTCTACCGGTTTTTCAGTTGAAAAATTCCCTGGCCAAACTCTCGAAGGGTGTACTTTTTCTTCAATTAACTTCAGTTTTTTATAAGCTGAAGCTACAAGTTCAGAACAAAAATACCCTTCTTCTGACCCTGGATCCAATCCTTTGCTTTTCTTAAAAATCGCTTTAGCAAGCCTATATTTCTTCCCAGACACTTCTTGAATAAACTCCGCCGTTTTTTCTAAAAACTGATCAGTTCTTTCAATATTCAGTTTTCTATATACAAGTCTGGTATACAGCAAATGCCACTGATACCTCATAAAGTCTGCCCATAACAAGACTTGGACTCCAGTTTGGCTTGTAGACTCAAGTAGTGCTACTTGATCATCTTGCAGTTTCAATAGCAGAGCGACATGGTCATATTTACTTCCAGTAACAGCCCTTTGCATTTTTGCTGGTATTGCTTTGCTTCTAAATAGTAAAATATCGCCTGTTTGTACAATTTCTTCAAATCTGTCGTTACTTATCCTTGGGTACCTTCAGAACTCTTTTTTGATGGTCACCATGTATTTTTGTTCTTTAAACCCTTCTGATGTTTTTATGTGTTTTTTTAAGGCTTCGACCCATTCTTTTATTTCTCCTGCTGTGTTTCCTTTGAGCCTAAAAACTCTTGGGGAGCCTAAAGGCTTTATGATGAGCTCTTCAGGGGATTCTGGGTTAATTACGTTTATATCGACTGTTATCTGGTTGAAATTTATAGTAGCTCTTGGCTGCTGGTCACTGTCGTTGTTATAGTAAAAAAGGACGTGGTCTTTTAATACAAAATATCTTCACTGCCAACGCTTGATAAGGTGTGTGGATTTCTTGCGTAGCCATCCTGCTTTAACCATTAACTCTTCTTCTGTGGAAGAAGTACTAGAAAATGAGATAGACCTTAAGTCATTTAGATCTGATTGGGTATCCGAGTCAGTTTTCGATGCATTTTCATTTTTGTGATGATTTTCTTGAGGACCACTATCCATATATTTGAATTATTTTTGATAAAATCTTGTTTAAATATATGTATAAAAAATGATAATTTATAGGAGATTTATATCTAATTTTATTATGATATAGATAATGCACTTTTATTAATTGGCATTGGGTATCCTGTGAAGGTGATCCAAATATTTAAATGTTAAATATACTTGAATAGAAAGATATTAAAAATAGGTCTCATGAAGTAAAGTTTAGTGAAGCAATGCAGGCCTTAGTGCCATGAAACTCCTCTGATACAGTCTACAACTGACCGTCAAGAATTAGCGGCAATGGATCAATAATAATTTTTTGCATTAATTTAATTAATTTTTATGTAAAATTCCTAAAAAAGTAATATTTATTATGAGCTATTACCTTCAAATCTGTGGGATTCCAAGCAACCATATGAGCTCATCAGCGCTTCTTTGCTTTGACAATAAGCGTTATTTATTTAACACAGGTGAAGGATTACAAAGATTCAACACAGAATTCAAGGCAAAAATCAATAAAATCACTGATATTTTTATCACAGCTATTGATCCAGACACACTAGGAGCATTGCCAGGAGTTATGCTTTCCATGATGGAAGCTGGCGTCCCTAATTTCCACAGAAAAATCCATGGGCCTCCAGGCATAGCTGCTTATATACAGTCAACTTTGACTTTTGTATGGAATGAAATTTTTGACATTATCGAGTACGGAAATGAAAATTTTGAAGCCCCACATGTGAAAATTACAACAGAAAGAGTTTTTCGTGACGAAAATATAACAGTTCATGTGATTTCAGCATTTAGAGAAGAAAACAGTTTTTATGAATTTCCTGAGGGGAGAAGAATGACTCCGTCAAGCTCTGGGATTATTTATATAATTGAAGGAAAATTACAGCCGCCAAAATTTAGGGTAGATAAAGCAAAAGCCTTGGGGGTTCCTCCAGGGAAACTGTATGGAAGACTTAGCGCTGGGGAGACTATAGAAATAGGGGATAAAATAATTACTCCAGATCAAGTGTTAGATCCAGCACCACCAGCACCAGCCTTTGCAATACTTCATTTTCCAACAGAAGATCTACTCACCCAAAATATTCAGTCTTCTTTACATTCTATTTTATCCAGCTTATCTAGCGACTTTTCTGCAATTTTAAGCTTTTCCCCTAGCCAAGTCTTACTAAACCCTATTTACCATTCCTTAATATCGCAATTCCCTGCAGACTGCAAACACCTTTTATTTTCCTCTTCTCTTATTTCATCATATTACCTATCCCTTCCTCCAACCTCAATTTATAAGAGCTCAGATACTTTATTAGCCCAGTTAAACGCCATTTGTCCAGAACTTTTCAATTTTTCGCCAAATGATTGAAAAGAAATTAACTCTGACGAAGCAGAAAGTTTGAAAAAAATATACCCAAATGCAGTAATTCCACAGCTACTAATGAAAATTAAGCTAAGCCCTGCACAAAATAGAGGAATTGATATTGCTGAGGCAATAAAGCCTTTTAATTATGAAGAAGCCATAAAAGCAGTCCAAGGGCTGAATTTTGAAAGTGAGGCACAGTGTCATGGGTTGCCATATGAAAATGTGATTGATATAAAAAAGCTAGGGGCTGACCCAGAAATTTTACTATTAGGAACAGCTTCGATGAAGCCTGGGAAGTACAGAAATGTAAGCTCAACTTGACTAGGCGGATGGGGTGGAAGCCTTTTACTTGACTGTGGAGAAGGCACTTATTCACAACTAATAAGACGCTTCGGAAGCTCAATAAACCAAGTTTTGCTTGATCTTAGCGGAATTTTGATATCCCATTTGCACGCAGACCATCAAATAGGAATTATTAAGCTTCTCCACGAGAGGGCGAAACTTACAAATTCCCCAATCATTGTAGTAGCTCCTTCTAATTTTGAGGTCTACTTAAATGTCTGCAACTTATTAATGGGGCCTTTGCATTATACATTTCAGCCCGTTGCAGAAACCCAGACAATCCCAGGGCTAAAATTAATCCAAACTGTCGCTGTTATCCATAGAATTGAAGCTTATGGGTTTATTATTGACCATGAGTCAGGATGAAGAATAGTCTATAGTGGAGATACAAGACCATCAGAAAATCTTGCTACAGCCGGAAATGGCGCCACTTTGCTTATCCATGAAGCTACATTTGAAGATGAACTTCAAACTGACGCTGTCGAAAAAATGCATTCTACCTTAAGTGAAGCTTTAAATATTGCCCAGTCTATGAATGCTTGAAAAGTCGTTTTGACGCATTTTTCGCAGAGATATTCAAAAATCCCAAAAACTACACAGGTAGACGCAATTTTGGGGCTGGATTTAATGAAGTTTAAGCTGTCAGATGCACATATTGCTATTAAAATATGGATAAATAAAATGGCATTCGGTTCGAGAGAAATTAGCTCTGCTAATTTTCTCTCCCCTATGGAATTTTATTTATGGGGTTAGGTTTTCTTCTAAGAACTTTTGTACAGCAACAGCGGTTTAACTCTGGCAGATAAGCCGAGGCACAGCTTCAAGTGCATAGAGGCTTGAAGTTTTACCTCTCAGCACACCTGAGGAAATGATCCTTAGGCGGAGCACGTCTAGGAGCTGAGCCAAAGGAGTGAGGCAGCGCAGCCCATCGAAGCTGGAACGCTGGATTTGTCCCGTGCCCTGGCGAAGCAAAGTCGATCGATCCAGGAGTCCATGGGCCCGATACGTGAATAAATATAGCGGTAGCTCTGGACAAGGCTACCCCGTATGGACGTTAAACGTTATACATAATTAAAACTAAGGCTATTGAAAATATGAGTAAGTTATTGAAAATTTTAGATGCATTAGAGGAGAAAAAAGATAGCTAATTTTTTAATTAAATTAAGGTCGTTGAGTAATAGAGATAGGAATGGATAAGGAGGATGCTTTGCTGTGGAACTTTAAGCCAGGGGTGGAATTTGTAGAAAAATCTGAAGAATTTTTTTTTGAGAATTTTTTGCTGAGATCAAGTTTGCCTGGAGATAAAGAATACCGGGGCTTGTAAACTGGCTTTAGGTTTGTGAATTTTTCGTTGAGACGTTCGTGGATTTCAAAGTGAAGCAAGGGTTTTAAACGTTTTTCTAAGTGGATCACTTCTAAACATTTTTCTTCGAATTTGGATTTAAAGTAATTAATGAGAGATTGGTGGCTTGTTTGGTAATTTCTTGAGTCAAATTCCAAGTATTTTGGGTCTGCAGTGCTTTTTTCAAATAGATCATTTAGCTCTTCTTCTTTTTCTTTTAATCTTAATTTTAACTGATTTTTCTTATTTTTCAACTTGTCTATTTTTTTCCTTAAATTCTCGATTAATTTTGTGTCGTTTTTCAAAAGATTTTTCAAATTGTTTATTTCTAAAATAAGTTTGGGATTTTCATTGAGCTTAATTTTATGCTTTTTTTCTTTGTTTAAAGAAGCTGCGCTCTCACTTGCAATAATTTTTTTTAAGTCTAACTCCTCCCTCTGTGAGCACAAAAAAAGGCATTTTGCTCGCTCACGGTGGGGTTAATTTTTTTAAAAAAAATTATATATAGATTTTATAGTAAATTTTTTTTTTCAAAATTAAAAAAAAAAACTAATTCGCAAAAATTGGAAAGCAAATTTAATTTAATCTCCGAGATTTATGTTTTAAAATGCAATTTGTTTTAAATTAAATAGAATTAGTTAGAGATTTCATTTTACTGATTATCGCTTATATATAAAAAATTTTTGTTCACTAACGGAGGGTAGTTTTTTGGCAAAAAAATAAGGATTTTTCCAATGGTTTTGTTCGCTCACAGAGGTGGGGAGTAAGCATTCTAGATTGCGGATTTGGATTAGGTCGTTTAAGGTTTGGTTATCAGATTTTAGATTTTCTATAATAATTTACAAAGAATAACTATTTTCTCCTAAAAAATAAACACTCTATTTCTGAAAATATATAATTTGGCTATTTACTCCCCTCTACGTGGAAAAATACATATTTTTTGCTCCCTTCATAAGTGAACAAAAATTTTTATGAAAAAATAATTTGATAATTTCTATAATGAGATCTCTAGCTAATTTCTGTTAATTTTAAACAGCTTGCATTTTAAAACATAAATTTTGTAAATTAAATTATTTTTGAATTTTTTTAAATTTGAAAAAAAAAATTAACCCAACATTATGTTTTTGTTCGCTCACTGGGGGGAAGTAGTTAGCTCTATATAACTTAAAAAGTTTATTATTTCAATCGTATCATTTTCATGTCTAAACCTATTATTTTCAACAGTTTTTAATTTCGCTTCTGTATACTCAATTCCTTTCTTTAGTTGATTTTCTAAGTCTACATGAAATCTTATATCTTTTTTAAGCTCAGAAATGGTTTTTTCATAATGATCGATTATATCAAGATTACCTGAGTCCATAGATTTCAATTTGGCATAAATTGACAAATGTTTAGATATTTCTTCTAATATTTTCAATGGTGACAAAGTATGAAATTCCGTTAGTTTTTCTTGGTAGCTTTCATAGTCTTGTGATTTATAATAGTCCTTGAGAAATGAAGTGTATACAGAAGATATCTCAAGCTCTAATTGAGGAATATTAGGATTTTCCATTGTGAATAAATAATCAAATGGCTTTAAATTAATTTCTTTATTAATAAATTATTATTGAGCTTATTTTATCTAGCAATTTCATATAAAATCCCAAGAAAATATTTATTTTCAAAATCATATTAAAGTATACTTATTTACAAGAATACCCCACTAAGGAGCATTTTTTGGTTGGCCGGGCAATAACTGGCTTGCCAAATTCTTTGGCATGCCATATTTTCTGGCTAACCAAATTTAAAAATGGCGAACTAAAAAATGCTCCTTAGTCGGCGATTCTTGGTAAACAGGTATATTGCTGATTAATTCATATTTATCCCACAAGAATACTGATGTATTATAATCATAAAAAAATGTGCTCGACTCTATTAAAAAATTTCGCAATGTTGAGAACAATAAAGTCATGTGAAGACGTTTCAGACGGAGATTTATACAAAACAGAAACAGTAGCAAGCCTTTCTCATTCCAGCACCAATGACGACATTTGTCCTTCTCTCTACACTCTAGATAACAAAGAGGATTTTGAATCTTTATGCATAATTAATCTAAAAAATTGCCAAACTCCAGATTGCTATCGCACAAATCCATTAACCCCAAGTGAAAATTTACATTTATTTACACGATTAGAAGTAAATAAAGAAATAAAAATTCGGGATTTAAATTGAAAAATAAGGAAGCTTTTACATTATTTAGATGAAGAAATCGAAGCTATTTCTATCAGAGATGAGTGTAGCATAGCGCCTAAGCCTTTAGAACTTGATTCTCCTTCATCAAATTTTATTAAGCAGCGGAGAAAAGCTAAAAAATAGCTTTTCTTGTATAATAAATAGAATAAACATTTTTGTTTACATAATTAACCCCCAAAATTATTAATTTTTCCCTAAATTAAAACTTCATATATTTTCTTTCAAATTGTCGTAATATTAAAATGTCTTTTCCTCAAATGTAAAATTCATATAGGAAACCTGACCCAAAATCTCCTGCATCCCACTATGATGAAGAAATCAGCAAAGAAAGCGACGAACATCTATTTGAGAAAAAAGTCTACAGGCAGTCTAGCAACCGCCCACATAGTGCAAAAGCAGCTGATTTCCAAATTTCTAAAACATCAAATCGTAAAACCGGCCGCCCTATTTCAGCTCATAAGCAGGCTCAAGTTAGCAGGTTAAGAGGGAAAACCAAGCGAGACTCGGACGTGACCTTTTTGGCAAGGCTAAGACCAAGGGGGATTCCTATGGACAAAGAAAGATTGTATGAAGATAACATGGCGTTGAAACTTAAAATGAATATGATCAATGAAGAAATGGTCAAATTAAGGACAAAGCTGAACCAATATGAGAGGGAAATCATCAAAAGAGACGATTTAATTGAAGAATTAAGAAACCCAGCAGAAAAAATCCCAGGGCAAAACATAAAACAGACCCATCTCGTCGCGAATTTGAAACAGAGCATAAAAGAGCTGAGAATGGATTTACAAGCTAAAGATGAAGAAATGGGTCTATGCAAATGATCGTGCAATTTTGAGAGTGTATATTTCATCGAAATTCATTTGGTAAAAAAATTTTAAATAATATGAAATTTGGTCGAAATTAACAGGGTTTTTTTATGGTCAAACATCTCACTATCAAAAAATTTTAACCAATTTTCAACCAAATGCACAATATCACCCTATTAAGGGTGATAAAGTATGTATAAGAAAAGAGAAGTTGGGAAGCAAAAGGTAGCTGAAGCAAGCAAAGATTACGGAATGAATAATCATAGCCCGTAAGGACCTTTATGCAGCAATCGCTGCTAGATATAATAAATAGATAGAAATACACACTATCAAAAGTACCCAATCATTGCACCTACACCTGAAGAAATAAACAAATTGAAAAAAAATATAAAATCGACAAGATCAAGCGAAATGGAGATAGAAATCCAAGCTTACATCGATGAATGTACAAGACTAAGGCATCATCTTGAAGAAGTTATGAGACAACGTGATAGCCCAAGAAGCTCTCAAGGTTTTGCTAACGCAGAAGATAGAAATTATCAGCAAGAAGTGCAAATGAATAATCTCCACAATGAAAATCAGCAGCTTACCAAAGTATTGGCAGAGGTACAAGAAGAAGCTTCAAGATGGAAAGAAAAAGCGCTTGAAAATGAAAAAAATAAGAAAAATGCAGCTCCGAAAAAAGGGGAAGCGAATAACTTGAAAAATGAAATACAAAAACTTAAGGCACAACTGGATGCTGGGCAGAAAAATTTAGCTGTAAAAGAAGCGGATTTAAAAATGATTTCAGAAAAATCGAAAAAAGAAGCCCAGGATCTTGTTAGTAAACTTGAAATGTCAGAAGAAAAAATAAGGGAGCAAAATTTGTTGATAGAGCAGCTGAGAAATCAGTTGTCTGGGCAAGGAAAAGCAGAGAATTCGAAACAAAATAAGATGGAAGAGTCAAAAGTTCAGCCTAAAAAGAGTATTCTATTTAAAATTACTAAAATAGTATCATATTTCTTATGAAATATTGAGATTTTTATTATAAATAATGATAAATTGAAAAATCCAAATAAATTTTTGAAAAAAATCCATTCAATTTTAGCTAAAAAGAAAATTGATATCGAAACATTTTCACGGCTAATTGACAAAAAAATGACCGGAACTATTGATATTGATGACTTTGTTTCAGAAACAAAAAAAATTGGTAAAAAAATAAAGAAAAAACATGTGGAGCAAGCTTTAAAAGAAATTTCTGACAAAGGAAAAATCCATTTAGGTAAGTTAATCCA
Source organism: Blepharisma stoltei (assembly GCA_914767885.1). NCBI lineage: Eukaryota > Ciliophora > Heterotrichea > Heterotrichida > Blepharismidae > Blepharisma > Blepharisma stoltei. Next base: position 191,806 of record CAJZBQ010000043.1, read on the forward strand.
GTACTATGAAAATTACGAATTTGAGGACAAAAATTCAAGCTCTTCGTCAAGTGATGAAGAAGTAGAAAAACAAAACAACAAAGAAAACCAAAAACAAGCTAATCAGCCATTCCCTGATAAAATTGATATTGAAGTCCCAGCCGCATCCCAAGCAGCTCCCCCCAAACAAAAACAAGAAGTAAAACCTCAGCCTAAAGACTCCAAACCTGTAGAACCAAAAATAAAAACAGTAAAACCAAACCAATTATCTGACACTTTTAAACACATATCTCTCCGTATGCAACTTCATAGACTTCCCAAGCAAAGCTTGATGCTTGCCCTCTTTGAGTCTCTCCCTAACAAAGAAAAACCAATCACAAAACCTGAATTATCAGTCCTTTTTGAAAGACCTCCTTTTAGTCTCACCGATAAAGCCGAAATAGACTTAATATCTAGGTTCTTATTAGAACCCGACGACCCAGAAATTTCACAAAGCCAAGCTAATATCTTAAAAAGCACTCCCAAAGAAATAGTCGCAAAATTAGGGAAAAACCTAGAAGACTGGGACATTTTTACTACAGAGGACGAAGAAGATTACGATAAACAGCTGGCTCTTGCCATAAACAAAAATAAAGTTACATTAAAAGAAGCTTGCAAACTATATGACGATAAAGAAACCGGCGTGATTAAGCTGAGTCAGTTTAAAGACGCCCTAAAGCAAGCTGACATACTGTTTCCTTCAAAATTATTTGCTTATATGAGCTTATTGTTTTATTCTCACAATTATGAGCTTGACTCAGTTCCTTATCGGCATTTTTTGAAAGCATATGGGTCACCAATGGACGGAGAAGAAGAGTATGAAGAAGACGAAGACATTTCTGATGAAGAAAGGGCAAAGGTGGTAAGGCATTATCTGGGAGTAATGGCACAAATTATGATAAAACTGAAGAAAACAGTAAAAGAAGTATTTAAATTTGATAAAAATGGGCTGATATCCCCAGATAACTTTATTGAAGGTCTTCAAACCTTAGGAATGAATAATATTGAACAAGACCATGTAGTATTGATATTAGAAGCTTTACAATATGAAGAATCAGAAAACGACGTCTGCATTAGTGCAGATGAACTCGAAGAAATTTTAGTTCACTACGGAGTCCCTGCGCTCAGAGATTCAGAAAGAGATCAGTCCAGCAGCAGGCGGTCAAAAACCTCTTCAGAGTCCTCCACAGGGCATATTAAAAAAGTATCCCTCTTAGAGTCCCCAGAAAACTATGAATACAGTGAAGACTCCCCAGAAAAAGCCAACAAAAACTCAGTCGGAATCAGTGAAAGCTCCCCATTTGCCAGCTTATCTGGTGCAGAAATAAACAAAAACCCTTCTGGCAAAAGTCTCCCTAAAAATAAAAAAAGTGAAGAAAATTCCCCAAATTTCAAGCCAAGTGACAAACCAGGTAATAAAATTGGAAAAATTTCGAATTTAGCACAAAATTTAGAAAAGGAAGAGGAAGAAGAATATGAGAGCGACTATGCAGAAGATTATGAAGAGCAAGGATCGCAGGACTCAAGTATTGTATATAAGAGTTCTGAAGAAGAAATGGGAGCAAAATCAGCTGGGGAGGTAAATGAAAGTTATGGGAGTGAATATGAAGAAGAGCAGTCAGGATCGTCTGTAGATGTATAAAATTAATAAAATCTCTGAAAATTTAAATCTTCATGAGGATAGGTTCCGTCAAACGTCTTAAATTGATAGGCGTGGTCATCTATAACCGCTGGCTTTGGCTCCAGACTTTTTTTGCGTGCTATTATTTTATATCTTCTTTCTCTTGATTTTAGTATACTTTCCCTGTATTTTAAGTGTTTTTGGTAGTCTTTTTCAGGTGAATCACATTTAAAATATTCCCTAAATTTTTTTTTTTTCGAAAGAATTTGACCCTATTTTTATATCAAATTTCTGGCTATTAAAAACTTGGTAAATTACTCCAAAGCATTTATGTGATTTTAATATAGGACAATATGGCATTTAGCCATCTTTTTCATAGCTTTTAAAATCCACTGAATTTGTCGCATTTTTTAATCGATGAGATATATGCAAATTTTCTTGTAAAATTTTTACCTGATTTCATAGACGATATTGGAAATTTGATGAATTATATTTTTTAGGGGGTTGAGTTCTAGCTGTCGAGCTAGAAATACTTGTAAGATTTCTCAGAATTCTGATGTTATCTTCATAAATTCTTTCGTTTTCTAAATAAAAATAACCTCTTGAGGTGAGCACTCTAGCTGAGTTTATATGATTTAGGTGAGGGAAATATTTAGGGGAAGAACAGTCTATTGACGATTTAAGCTCTTTGATTTCTTTTAATTTTTTGTGATGATGGACCATTGTGTGCTTCCATTCTTTTAAATCGGGCTGAAAAGTCATTGCCATGCTTTTAGGTTTCATTTTATTATTTTAAGTTTATTTCATTGAGAAATAAATTTAAGTAAAATCTTATCAAATTATGTTAAATAATTTAAATCGGTAAATATTCTATATTTATATACTATAATAGACTGTTTTAATTATATAATGTCTTAATTTGTGAGTCAAATAAAAATAGTGAATTTGACAATCTTTTTGTCTTGTTTTAGTCCCTATAAAAATGTCATACTACTGTGGAATTTGCAATAATCTCAATGAAGCGTCTCTAATATGCACAGTTGACAATGAAAAATTCTGCGAAAAATGCCTTGAATTCCACATGAAAAATGTTCTTAATCTTAATTACTAGAGTTTGGGCAGCCACCGTGTAAGGCCATGTTCCCCTCCTGATCCAAGCTTGCCACCTGCGAAGGAATTCGCTAAGCCATGCTGCTCCACCTGTCCTCTCAAGTATCTAAGGTGGTTGCATCTACTTAAGTCTCACTCGCTTGGACTTGCCTACAGTATGTTCAGCTAGGTTTTTGGTCCAAAAAATAAAAAAAAAATTCTGGCCAGCTTTAGGCTTTGAATGCAACTCCTAGTATCTCGATGGGTATCCGCTATAATAGTCTAGTGGTACTTCTGCCACCTCCTCAGACATTGATTGGGCCAGCCTTTCAAATATCATGTCCCTCCCTTCCCAAGAGGCAATGAGCTAACTCTTAATTGGACTTGGGCTAAGATTCATTACTCGCAAGCATTTTTATATACTTCTGAGCTCAAAAAACCTTCTATTGCATGATTAAATATAGCATCTCAGCCCATACATAGCTTCCCTTCAATGCTACTTCAAGCACATATTAAATTATCATAAAAAAATGATCAATTTGACGAGCATAAAATTCAGCCAATTGAGTTTTATGAAGAAGAAAAACAAAAAGAAGAACAAAGGAGCATTGAAAACTCACAAAAAGTTTCTGAAGCTTTAAGAGACAGAATTCTTAAAGAGCATGGACTTCTTGATAGCTACGTAGAAGAAATAAAGAGTTTATTAGTGAAAAAGCGAGATTATTTGCATCAAATAATTGATAACATCATCCAAAAACAAATTGAAGAGTGCTATGAAGTAAGGGATTCTGCTAGAGTTGAAATGGAATTATTGCTAAAAGAACTATCAGTAGATTATTCACATAATATTGAAGCCTCAGATTTAGTTGAAAGGTTTCAGACTATTGAAGAGACGCATAATCTAAAATTTTTAGAAATCAGAAATGCAACTCATAATGAAAGCCTTGGGAAAGTTCTGAAACAGGAATTGAATTATGCTTTACAGTATTATCCGTATGGAAAACCTATATCTTTGTATTATTTTAAGCCTGTTTCTGACCAATTATCTCTTTATAATGGTGCAAGTAACTCTCTTAACAGTATAGAGATCCCTTCACAGGTATTTAAAGATTACCCAGCTTATTGTAAATTGCCTGATGATACTGTTCTTTATTCTGGAGGATGGCAAAACAACTCTTCATGCTCAGAAGTATTTTTAATTGGCCTATGGAAAAAATTTAATAGCCATTGAAATAATAAATAAAAACAATATAATATAAAATATAATATAAAATGAAAAAAAATAGTAAAAGGCAAAAAATACATAATTTATAATTTGACCCTAGGTTCAGAGAAATCGAAATAAAACCATCATTAAAAACTGCTAGACATCAACACTCCATGATCTACTATAATGGAGCCATATATGTTTTTGGTGGCGCCACAGCTACCGGCATCACAAATTCTTCAGAAAAATGAATAATCGGTGATAGTGAGTGAAAACCAAATGGATTTATGAACAAATCCAAAGCCCAAATGGGCATCTGTGAGCTGAAAGGGATCATATATATATCAGGAGAAAAAGAAATCGAAAGCTTTAACCCTGCTACAAATGAATTCAAAGAGCTTCCAATTGTGATGGAAGGACGGTTTTTATCTGTACTTGTACCAAGACAAAATTCTATATTATATCTAATCACAATAAATAGCAGGTAGCCATTATCCTATTTATATATATAAATAGAAAAACAGCTAACCAGTATACAATGCAATTAGGTATAATGTTCCGAGGAGGAGATTTAAGAGAAATTGAAATTGAGCCAAGATTAATCGACTTTATTGTGTCACCGATTAGAAAAACTGAATGATGGTGCCCTACACAGCCAGTTTGGGTAGGAAGCCAAATATTTCTGTTTACGGATTATAGTAAAACTGTGTATTGCTATGATATGAGGGACAAAAAACTTTACCTTGCAAATAACTTAAGGCAATAATATGCTGAATTGCAAAGGTAACAGTTTTGAGAGTTAAATAATCAGATATATTTTTATTAGTAATAGAGAACTAATTGGAAGCAAGAAATCGTTTTAATTTTATATTGGCTATATTTAATATTTATAATGAATTGTTACGCTTTCTCTGGCCATTTCTTCTCTGATGGCGGTTTCTTGCTACTTGTGCTTTTGAAGGAATTTGATTATTTGGCCTATCTGGCATAGCACTTCTCCCTCTTTCAGACTTATCAAGTGTGGAAACTTCTGATAACTCTTTTTCTGTGCTTGAAGGTAGCCTGGTAACTTTTTCATCTTGAGCCCTTGAGGTTACACTGGTAATTTCTTGTTCAGGCTGGCTGACATTCTGTAAAGCAAGTTTTGGCGGTGTTTTCTTATGGTGGCAGTTTTTAGCTTTTCCATTAGAATCTTCTAGGTATCTATACCTTTTTAAAAAATTTTAATATAATTTAATTATACTCTAATTAAAAAATATTATAAATTATTTCTTGGCAAAGGATTAATTCTATATAATCAGCATATATCGGTTTTCCTTTAATGAGTCATCTTCAGCTAGCACTTGTTGTATGGTTCCTCCCGAAATTTGAATTTGGTCTTTTAAGGACCAATATTGTATATCTGGGACTTGCTCAGAGCTTTCTATATATTTAAGCTCTTGCTTGATTAATCTTACTTGATTAGAAAACTGCTCATAACTCTGGGTATTAAAATGCTCTCTTAATGACCCTATTTCTTGTTTAACTCGGCTAGAACTATCTACAACCTTCATTACTTTTGCTTTTGTTTTCTCTAGCAATTTTCCTTGCTCTTCCATGCATTTCAAAAGAGCTGCAATTTGATCTTTTTTCCTTTGCTGCAAAACTTTGATTGCAGAATCATATTCATTGCTTATTTTTGCCATTTCTTTATCATAGAAATCTTTAAAACTTTTCTCAGTTTTTTCCAAATTTTTAGCTATTTCATCGATTTCTTCATATCTGAACTCAAACGCTTCTTCAATTTCATTCATTTCCTGTCTGATCATATTTACGCTTATCGAAAAGGCTACAACGTTATGCCCGGATCCTGTGTGCTCTATAATACATTCTGAGCATAAATATTTTTCATGTGTTTTGCATTGAAATTTGATTTTTCGCTTTGGATGTCTAGAACAGCAAACTTCTTTTGGCTTATGTGTAGGCAGATTTGCTAAAATAGCAAAGCAGCAAGGCAACTGATAAGGGTTAACATCGTGCCTTGTTTTATCAATAGGGCATACTATATGATCTATCCGTGATTGTTTTATTGTGCACTCTTGGCAAAACACATGACCACACGGAAGAGAAACTGGCTTATGTGCGCCTTCATTATAAGGCTGAAGACAAAGCCCACATTCAAATACAGAAGCATCTACCATTTTAACGATTACTAAAATGGAATTATAACAGCATAGGCAAGCTTTTAAATCTTATTCATATTTATTAGAAAATGTGATAAAAATTTATGAATTTTACGGAAAAGTACCATCCGTCATTATTGGTAAGCAGAAGACTAAAGAGGAGAAATCATGATATAACTGTTAAAAATAATGACTCTCTCCCCATTTAAATTGGAACAAATATACGGAAATTTTCATTTTTTTTGCACCTAGCCCTTTAAATACGAGCAAATTTTTTTTAAATAGTATTTTTTATAGGTAAAAATAAACGAATTTGACCTAATTTAATAGGAAAAGTGCAGCGGTGAATATTATTTAAACGGTTTCACATAAATCAATAAGTTTTTGAATTAATTCATTTTAAAATAAAATTATTGGACTAAATTTATATCTTTTTAATTTTTAAAAAATTTTTTATAAATGAGTTTTATAAAAACATTTAGCCCCCTTTAAATTGGAACTTAAAATTTCGTTCCAATTTAAAAGGGGAGGAGTAAAAATTTAATGTAAATAGTTTTATATTGCGTATATTTATCATAAATAATATATGGAAACTGTATGAAATTTTTGATGAGCATAAGAAGTTTGTCTTGAATAAAGAAAAACTATTATTATTTAGTCCAAAAAGAACAAAGCATAGAAATGCAAGAGAGACTGAACAAGCATCTGCTGATCTTTCACAAGAGTATCCCTACAAGAAATCAAGCCCAGAAGTTTGCAAACCATTAAAAATTCCAGTGCATGATCTTATTCGAGAAAGCGGAATGAAAAGGAATTGTGGGCTGAATGAAAATTCTATATACAAAATTACAACTGCAAAGATTTGGAAGAAAAATCCTCTACAAATTATGACTGATTATAAATTTCATTAACATTAATTATTGTTGTGCATTGATCCTTTTTGACACAAAGCACACCGGCCATATTATGATTATTTTCGTATCCCAGACTTAGGAAAATACGGAACTGGCTATCAGTATGACCTTTGCACTTGTTCTCAAAAAGGGCCAATGCACAATATGATTTTGGTAGTAGTAAAATTCCGAATTTAGTGGTAAAAATAAATAAGGAATGATAAAATAAATTAATTTAAAGAAACTATAAATTAATCACCAGACTCAAGAAATTCAAAAGAACTTTTACTCCTAGCCATAGCAAAAATCCTACAATTAGGTCACTATCTCCATTTCAAGCAACAGTCCCAAAAACTCCTGAAGGCTGGAAATTTACTCCGCTTTTCAAAATTAAAAATGCCAGATAGGGGTAAGGCTCAGGTCTTACTTCCAGCTCATAAGAGAAATACACCGACTTCTTGAAAGTTTCGACTCAAGAGAATGGGTCTACACTGAGTCTGGTGTAGATCAGAGAGGTCCTAAGGGGTTGAGGACAGAAATAGGTTGACGGTTATGCTGAATCGCTTACTATTATTCAAAGCTGTAGTCCAAGCTGAGGTCAGGAATTACAAGATTTGAAGAATTATCTTAAACTTAAAACTCCGCTTTAATAATTAACTATAAAACTCTATTAATTGCTATAGCTGAGTTGTAAAGATTGATATGGGTTGTCCATTTGACATCAACTTTGATTTTTTTAGCTGCTTCCCCCTCTTCTTCTTCCTCTTCTTCAGGGGCAGCGTCCTCATCTTCTTTCACTGTCTGTTTATATTCTCCTGCTACCACGTTTTCATTAGTGAAAACCCACTGTCCTTCTCCATTTGGTTTATTGTTTTCAAAAATGCCTTTATACAAGACTCCGCTTGGCAGTTCCCAAACTCCTTCAGTCAAACTGCCAGCCCGCCATATGCCTTTAACCTTCATTCCAGTGTCTTTAAATATATACGTGCCTTTGCCTTCTTTAAGCCCATCTTTCCACCATCCACTATAAGTATCGCCGTTCGGGTACATAAAAACGCCTTCTCCATGTCTTTTTCCGCTTTCGAAATACCCATTATAATGGCCTTTTTTGCCATAAGCCATCCTGCCTACTCCATGCTTTAAATTTTCTCTGAAGTCGCCTTCATAGACTTGCCCAGTGCTGTACTTATAGGTGCCATAACCGTCACGGATCCCATCTCTGAAATAGCCTTCATATGTGTCGCCGTTAGGATAAATAGCGGTGGCTCTGCCTGAAAAATCCCTTGAGGATTTTTTCTCTGTGCCGTCTTCCCATATGAACTTGTATTCGATGTCTCCTTCTCCCATATTAAATTATTAAAATTTCTAGTTAAATAAAGTCATGTGGGTAATTACTATTATTTTCTTCAGGTTTTTGCATTTTACAGAGACTGCAGAGTTTGAGTGAGAGACAGATTAGTCCGAAAATAGGCCCGAGGGCGAGCATTAATAGAAAAAGAGGATATAAAATACATACACCAATAATTGCTATTAGAGTTGCTGATATCCCAATTAAAGTCCGTACAATCTGCTTACTCTCTCTGTGAACGAACAAAAACATTGGAAAAATCCTTTTTTTGCCAAAAACTCACACCCTCTGTGAGCTAATAAAATTTTTTATTCTATAATTAGTATAATGAAATCTCTGGCTGGTTCTGTTGAATTTTGAACCAAAACATAAATTTTTAAAAAAATCCCCTCTCCGTGAGCGAACAATATATTTTTTGTTCGCTCACGGAGGGGATTTAGGAGAAAAATGCCTCCACTTGTCGTCTATTAATAGAAAAATAATAATCGCCATCACTACAATTTCAACCGGAATTGATAAAAATAAGAGCATCAAATATAGCCAAATTCTATATTTGTAAAGCTTCCCAGTTCTATTTGCATCACTTGAGGAAAAAAATAAAACAAGGATAATCAATGCACTTATAGGCGCGAGAATTGGTGATAAAAGCATCCCAAGAATGACAATTCATCGCATCTCTGCTAGAGAATTCCCAAAATAGCACTTCACTCCATGATACCTCGTAAACGGGTTTCTCCCACATCTCCAGCATCAGATAAATCCACAAATGCAAGTCATATGTGAGCACCCGCCTTGCTTTTCTACCCTTTTTCCACATTTTGGGCAAAATTTCACATTTTTCTCTCTGACGTATTTTTCGAATTCCACATTGGTTTTATTTTTGCATCTTTCTTTGCCATGTCAAGGCTCATTGCATGTAAAGCAAAAATTTTTCTTACAAATGCTGCATGTAAGCTGGGTTCTTTATATTTTGGCAATTCCCAGATTTTTTTTAAAAAAAATCATAATTTTATAATAAATTTTACTAAAAAATGCAGAAAAATCATGCACCATAAGCTTATTTTTTTTGTGTCCTCCAACATCATACCCTTCACAATCCGGCTCTGGGCAAAACTTCAATAAAGGATTTTGTGATAATTCTTCACGTTTTTTGAATTTATCATATTTTTCAAGAATTTCTGGAGGCACTATGGTCTCTAAAAACGACCTTTTTAAGACAGTCCCACACTTATCATTTGGGCATGTGATTTGTGTTACTTTTGCACAGGAAATTTTATCAGCAAGAAACGCTTTTAAGCATTCAGTACAAAAGGTGTGTCGACAGCCTTCAATTTCTGAATTTTCCATGGTTTCTTGGTAGCATATAGGACAGGTAAAAAGTTCATCTACATTCTGGTCAGGTATGGATTCATACTCATTACTCATATTATTGCTACCTATTAACTTATTATTTTTTCTTACCAGCAGGCTTCTCAGTGGCTGATGAAGTTTGTGCATCACTGACTTCCATGGCTTTTTGGTATTTCTCATACTCTTTGCGCTGCTTAGCGATCCTTTCTTCGACCACTTTTTTATCCTTTTCTCTGTTTTGTCGTCCTACAATGATGTCTCTTTTAACTTCATCAAAGCTTTTTCCTAAAAGCTGAGCGACTTTTCTGATCCTTTCTTCTTCTGATTTAGGCAAGTATTGTTTTTCTGGAGGAAGCGGGTCAACAGCTTTTTCTGTCTTAGGAGCACGGATTGGTAGACCAAAAGCTGTCCTGTCAATATCTACAGCTCTGGTTACGTCAAATTCGTTATGAAGCCAAGAATCGTACATGATGGTTCTATAGCCTAAAGCAAACTTGTAAATGATTTGTTTTCTTTTGTCTTTGTACACAGGAGCTATCTCAATTCCATCAGGTAAGCATTTTTCTAAATCAGCGACTGTATACTTATCCATTGGGGTGGTCTCTGAAAGATCGGCAAGGAGAACTCGTGGGTATTCAGGAATATAAACGTCAACCCATACAAAATCATCCTTAACGATTAAGCGGCCTCCACGAATTTTAGGTTCAGAGTTTTCCCAATCGTTGATAGCAACTTTCATAAGCATCCTGTTAGGTCTGCCAGGAATAAAGCGCTGAAAGGTGCACCACATTGGCCAGTTCTGATAGATTAAGTGAGTGTCTACATCTTTGCAGAAGACTCGGACTTGATCTTCGTCATCATCAATATTGATATCATAAGGGTCGACAAATCCATAATCATTTTTGTCACGCATGAGCCTATAGGCATCTTCTAGTGGGTGAACGAGATTTATTTCTGGAAATTCGTCCTTTGCCAAAATGACAGGCAATTTACAGTTATTTTTATAAGAAAAAAAATAGTCTACACCTAATGATTTTTTTAGTCCCAAAATGACCCCAGCTACTTTTCTATGCCTTCATAAATCCCTGATTGTGTTCTCATTTTTTCGAGTTGTCGCGAAAAGCTCTGGTACGTTATCGAAATCAATAGATATACGGTCTGACCTTATTTTTTGGAATCTCCTATGTAGCAGCTCTTGGTCTCTATCGAAAAAATCCCCATATTCATCTAAATAGCGATTAGGAGGAAATTTATGGATTCGCCGAAGTATGGTCTTTATCATTATATTTAAATGAAAATTAGAAAAATTGACAAAAACTTCGGATAAATTATTAAAATTGCATTAAGTTTCTTTTTCTGAGGCTCTTCTGGCTGAAATTTGAGGCGATAGTCCTCTCATTGGCGGTCTGTAAACGTCAAAAGAAGTATTTGACCTAAAAGCACTAGGTAAATCATAGCTTCCAGGTCCTGGCTTTTCTTCAACTTTGGGCAAAATATTTCACCCTTTTTCACCTTTTCCAAAACTTATATCAGAAAAACTGGAATTTTCGACAAGCCTATATACAGGATTATAAGTGTCTGGAGGTGGAGAAGATGCTCGGTATTTTATTTCAATTCTTGGGCTAAACGAAAATTTCGGAGCTTTTTTTCCGATAGGACTATATAGCCTAATCTCTGCTTTGGATCGGGCTTGTCTGGCGGTTCCAGATGTCAGATGGGAGTTGACGAACCAAACTTCCTAGATGGAAAATCCTCTTGATATTGGAGATTTGTCATCTAGGGACTTTGCCAGCAAAAATTTGGCTCGTCAGCTCTCCATTTGAAGCCTCCTGAGGTCAGTCAAGCCCAATCCCAAAGCTGGGATCAGGATATATGGGTTATAAGCTCCTGGCCCAGGCAAATTTTGTGGGACGCCACTTAGGCTTCGTTTGCCAAATGAAGGTGCTCTCTTAGCTAGTTCAAAACAAGTAGGAGGATTATAAGCTCCAGGAGCTGGGGAATCTTTGCCTTGGGCACTTTTAAGCTCGTAGCGCCGGCCATATCCAAATGAGCATGATCTTTTGTTAAAAGTAGTAGGTAAGTTATACATTTCAGAGTTCTCAATCTTGAAGTTTCTGAATCGTGGAGCTTTGCAAAACGATCAATGTGATGTGTCTTTTCCTATAGAAGTTGGAATAGAAATAGCATTTTCTTTATTTAAATCGCAAGATACAACCCTATTGTGTCTTCTCTTGGAAAACATATTTTTAACTGCTCTAAATTTTATTGTTAAAGGAGTCTGAGAAAAAGGGTAACTTGGAAGTGATTAATTGATAATTTTTGTGAATAATGCATATTAGATATTAAATTAAGTTTTATGTTTGCGATGTAAGAATTATTAGTATAAAATTATGATAAGGTAATTCTTTCAAATTTTATCTAAATAATAAAATCAAGTAGGAATATCTGATAAAATTAGTTACAAGACGCTTCTTAAAAATTAATTATTGAATATTTACTCAATTGAGAATAAAGCCTGCCATATAGATAACTGCAATATTAATCCAAATTGTTTATATTCTTAAATATGCTCCATCTCTAGTTTAAATCCATGATATTGATAAGGACAGCTTATAACTTGCTCTGGACTATGCATTGAGAAGTTAGCTCAATATGATTTATTTGCACTTGCCATACTGATTAGGTAGTTTATACTCCTCAGCTAACTTAGCAAGTATTATTAAAAACATTGCAGCCAAGGGCAAGTTAAAGCCGTCCTAAGTATATATCCTCCTAAAACACCATCTTACGTCACTATTTTTAAAACTAATTTAACTTCAATTTTCTGTTTAATGTGAATTAGTTAGAAGTTTGAGTCATATTCTTAATCACTATATTGGTTCCTTGCTTAATAGCTTCTTCCTTTGCTATTGTCGCTACTTTTTCCCCAATATCCATAGCTTGGCCAATGCTTGCATCAATATCTTCCATATGTTTTTTAAGAACAGGCCTTATTGCTGTTTCATATACTCCATTATTTATATATAAAATTTTCTATTTCCTATATAAAATATTATAATTTTCAGGTAAATTTTTTTTATATTGTTAAAGCTCCACGTGTTTGTGGCGCAAACAAGAAGATCAAGAACGCAAGCTTAATAGGATAATAAAAGGGAAGCCAGGAAAAGAGAATCTCAGACCAGTCGTCAATAACTTTGAAGATGGCAAACACAACCCAATATGTAAGCCACTGCTTGTCGTCATCGGTTTCGGCTGATTCTATTGCTTTGAAAGACATATAGGCGGGATACAGAATTGCGATAATATCTGTGATCAGGGAGGCACCTAAGCCAAAAAGCATGCAGATAAGCAAGAGAACACCAGAGCCAGCTACAATATGACCGGTTTCCAATCCAGTCTTTGCTGAAATGTCTTTAAGAACTGGCATATTTTTGGTGCGATGGGTCAAGTCTTGCAATATTTTGTTTACTTGTTCCATATTATTATATACTTTTTAGATAGGACTAAAGCTATATTAAGCTGTTTTTTTCTAATTGAAAGAATTATAATTATCATTTTTGTAGGACTCAGCCTTTTAAAATTGTATAAGTGAAATTTAAATTGATTTTTAAGACTCATTTATAGTAAATTGTCATTTGAAGAAATTGGATTAATAATATATGTATCAATTACAATGAATTGACTGGTGAATCGATATTCTATTCTCATTATGAAAATGGGATAAAGGCAGATTAGTGGAATTTTATATATTGGTAATATGATAATATATTATAGGTATCGTTGACGAAGAACATCATGGTTTACTCTTGAGCTAGAAGTTGTGTGTAGTCGGGTCTTTGAAGATGACTTTGCTTTCAAATCGCTTGAACCTCGCTTTTCATAAATTATCGGAAGTGGAGGAAGCTTGCTATCGTTTTCTTTTTCTCTTGATTTTGACCTGAAGCTTGGCTTTTGTGATTCTTCTTTTAGAATTTCGTTATAATAGTCATTTGCAATGTTTATCAGTGATTTTCGCTTTTCTCTGCTGTTTCTTAAATATTCTTTCAGTTGGCCTATAGGTTCCATTTTAACAGTCTCTAACAAATTATAATAAATTCTAATAGTTAATAAGTAGATGGCAATAAAAGCAGTTACGAATTGAAAAAAATTATTTTTATACTAAAATATTTAGCATTTTCAGATAAAATTTCGAATTTTATCAGGACTTGATTTCCTTTCTGAATTCCTTGTGTTGATTTTTGATTAGAAGTTCTTTATAAGCATCTTTACTTATTTTTTTCCTAATTAATGCATAATTACTGTAACAGTAGTTTCTTTTTTTATTAAATTAGTCACTTATTTTCCTGCATTTTTTTTAAATGACTACCTACAAAGCTTTAAATATATTTTAAAACATGAAAGGATTCTTTGGGTAATAGCTTAATAGCAGTTTCTCGGAATTTATTATTCATACCTTTCCAATTAAAATTTTTACCTTATTCCTTTCATCTTGAATCTCTACAAGTAACTGAAATTATAATAAAAGTATAAACTATCTCAGATTTATACAATTTTTGTAATATTTTGATGACAAACTCTACCATATTAATTTTTTTTATACATATATGACCAGAATTAATTTCTATTAAACAGCAATAATTTTTAAACTCCCCACAACCCCTTCCAAATATCCATACAATTAATTTATTTTTGCTAATAATTTTCACCAATTTCCCTCAGCATCCTTCTTCCTATCTCATTTTCTCATTAAAATCTCTCTTTTATCTGTTTATAACTATTCTCATTTCAAAATAATTAATTTCATAAAATTTATTTTAATTAAGAAATGGGATGCCAGTGCTCTACATTTGATCGCAATAATGAGACCAGGATTGATTTCTCAGAACCCTTCATGGATATTGTAAAAAGCCAGTCAAGTGAGAATGAGCTTTTGATTTATTCTCGGACAAATTGTGAACAGTCTAAGGCAGCAAAAGCATTATTAAGAAGAAATAAGATCAACTTTGAATATTTTGAGCTCGATAACATGAATGACGAAGGACAAGTTTTTAACGCACTGCAAACGTTGACTGGAAGACAGTCTACACCTTTTGTGTTTGTAAAGGGAATATTCTTTGGGAGTTTAAAAGAGTTGCAGAAATCTCTTGAAAGTGGACAATTAGTGAAAGCGCTTAAACAGGAGTAAAAGACGATGTTTATAATACAAATAATCAAAATTAGTTTATAAATTTATGAATACCTGCTTGACCTTAAAATATGATATTTTTTGATTTATTTATTTTTAAATTTTTCTTATAAGCAATCTATTTTCAATAGATTTTCTTAGATTGTGATTGTTCTCTCTAAAATACAAATTCTAATTTTTTTTAAAAAATTTGCTGCCTCTTTTATAAGCCAAAATTGTCTCTTGTTGAGATTATTGATATTTCTGTCTCAGAATCCATTTGTCAGCAACGGATATAATTGTTTAGTTTAATTAAAGCTAATTTTAATAAATATGAATTCAGCTATAGCAAAAGTTCTGAATAAAGTATTAGGAGATTTTGTTGAAGGATTAAGCTCAGATCAGCTGAATATATCAATGTTCAGCGGTGAAGTTTCACTAAAAAACCTCAGACTAAAAAAAGAAGCCCTTCAGAAACTAGGTCTACCATTTAATCTCACATCTGGATTCGTCGGTCGTCTATTTATGAAAATCCCATGAAAATCTCTTGGCTCAAGCCCTTTGCAAGTTGAAGTAGAAAATGTATTTGCTTTGGTAAATCCTAAACCCCCAACAGAATGAAGTGAATCTAAAGAAAGGGAATCAGCTATAATTAGTAAAGCACTCGCATTAGAAAGTTTTGAAGCTTTAAATTCAAGCTTAGAACTAAATTCTGCTGAGCCTGGGTATATTGAAAAATTGATATCAAAAATAATTGACAATTTAATCGTGAACGTAAAAAATATTTACTTGAGATATGATGATTCTGTTAGTTTATTTAAAATATGGTGTCGGACCAATTTTCTGGTTTATCGATCGAAATTCATCTCTTGCATATCTTAATTATGAAATTTGGTTTCCCTGGTAAAATTATCCCAGCTTCGTCAGGAAAGCAAGAGCCGGATGGTTTGCCCTATCCGGCTCCTGACCTTAGGTAATCGGATTTTCTAGAAGGGTGCCGCCTACTTGTGGAGACTGGGACCTTTAGGTTGCCTGACGCCCAAGTAGGTAGCCTGAGAATTAAATTTAATTGAAATAATTCTGTTAGTTCAATTGAACATTTTTCAGTCGGGGTTATTCTCAGAGAAATGAAAGCTGAAACTTGTAACTCAAAATGGGTCCCTGAATATGTCCCAGAAAGTAACGTCTGCTTTAAACTGACAACAGTGAAAGGCTTTGCATTATTTTTTGATTATGGAAAAGATATGATAAAAATTGAAGAAGACTCAGGAAAAAATTTAGCTGTTGCTTTAGAAGAGCTTGCAAATTTAGAACTTTTGACTAATGCAGAGCACAAATATTTGCTTTCTCCAATTGATATCAGAATTGAATTGATTTTATATAAAGATTCAAAAAAGTATGATACACCTCAAGGGTTATTGACAATACACCAATCTGATGTAGTTTTCAGTGTTTTTCCAGGGCAGCTGACCCATGTTTTGAAGCTTGTTGAATTTATTGATTTATTTAAATCTTTCCAAAAAGGAGTTGAAAGATCAGCTCAAGAGCGAAAATTCACAAAGAATGAAGCTAAAAATTATAGGGAAACTTATAAGAAATGGCGCTCACTAACCATTAATAAGCCAAAAGAAGCAGAAAAACTTAAAAAAGTGTTAGACGAGCAGGAACAAGGTGTAGATATTGAAGAACTAACGAAGGAAAGAAATAGAGCTTTAAAAGAAACAGAAATAATTAGAAGAGAGGAAGAAAAAAGAAAAGAAATTGAAGAAATTAAAAATAAACCTATTGAAGGAGGTCTATCAAAATTCAAAGGCTGGTTTGGAGGAGGAAAATCAGAAGAAGAAAAAAAGAAAGAGCAAGAAGAAAAAAATATGAAAATTAAAAAAGCTGAAGAAGAATTAAAATTAATTTTACAGGAAAAAGAGCAGGTTAGTGATTATGTAGAAATGAGTGGAGCTATGCCTGTATCACTAAATGGACCTTTGGATTGGGTTCAGTGAAGAGTTCTTTTTGATGTGAAAAGCTCTAAGCTTATAATTTTTGACGAAAATACAGAAATGCTGTCAGGAGAGCTTATTCCCCTTCGTGATCCGACCCAGAGGATCAATTTTTTTTTAAAGCAATTATATATGCATCTTATAATAAATTATTTTCCGAAATTAAAAAATCCAAATTCGCAAAAATTGGAAAGTAAAAATAAATTTAATTTATTAACTTTAACTTTTAAAATGTAAGCTAAATTCAACAGAATTCTAGAGATTTATTATATATTAAAATTTGTTCGCTCACAGAAGGTGATTTTTTTTTCGTTAACGGAAGGGAATTTAGAGATTTTTCTGTTGATTTTGGTTTACGGCCTAACACTTTATATGTTTTTCTGAAGTTTGGGACTTTAGTAGTAAATGATAATGTCACAAAAAGTCAAATTTTTCCTGACATCTTCAAAGGTAGTCATTTAGATATACAGTTTGATCAATACCCCGTAAATACGCTCAAAGCTTCAGGCGGAGAATCTCTTATCTGTCTTCATCCACAATCCTTATTTTCCATCACAAACGTTTATTTAGGCGCTCTCACAAAAAATGTAGACGTAAACAAATACCTTTCAGAAGCCTCAGAAAAAACAGGACAAATTATAGAAAAAGGTGACAAATACCTCAAAGATATGATAAAAACTGGGACTCAACAAAGCATTATACTAGACGTCACTCTAAAATCCCCTATAATTATCATCCCAACAGACAGTAATTCTTTAGAAAAACCATTTTTAGTCATCGATAACGGTACATTTACAGCTTCAACTTCCATAGAAACATTAGATGGGCTTGATTTTGACCGCTATAACTTTTTAATTAAAAAAGTAAAAGTCTGCTCAGTCTTGCCATGCGAGTCTGTTGAAAAATGGCATAAAGGTGACATTGAGAATATTTTAGATCCTTTTGACATAGAAATGGTGCTCTTTAATTGTAAAATCGCCCAAACAATGGTTCCCAGCATCAGGGTAAAATCAATTATTGACAAAATTATTTTAAAACTGACAGATTCCCAGCTATTGATTTTTATAGAAATTTTGAATTTATTTAGCAATCAGGAAAAAGTAGAAATAGAAAGGAAAAATGAAGAGATAAAAGAAGACGAAGAATTAATAGAAGGAAAAGGCTTTAAAGATAACTTAAAAGAAATTGGAGAAATTCTTAGCATAGCAGCCAATATCAGACTTAATGAAATCCAGCTGAACATTATTGAGAAAAACCTACCTTTAACAAAAATTGCGATAAATGATATTGATCTCAACGTAAAATCAGATAAATATGGAAACATAGATTTGGATTTTATATTAGAAAAGCTGGCTATTGAAGATTTACGGCCTGATATAGAATTTCCTAATGTCGTTTCGAACCCATTAGAATACCAGCGAGAATGAGACACAGATGAAAATACTTCATATGAGAATATGACTCAAGTAAAAATTTTTATTCATTTAAAACCCAGAAATGACCAATTAGATGTAGGAGTTCGGCTTAATGACATTCGGTTTGTGGCATGTGCCAGCTATGCTGAATCTCTATTAAAATTTGCTAGTCACCAATTAAATCAAATACAGCAAGCCAAAAGTGTCCAAGTAAAGGCAAAACCAGTGTCCACCGCCACTACGACTTATCATAGCCGCTTTTCTGTGCTTTTTTCGAATTTTGAGCTATGGGTTCCTCTAGATCCTTCTAACCCTAAATCAAAAATAGCAAGTTTTTCTCTATCATTATCAACTATTTATACAGCCAGTGCTGAAATTAAGTATACTTATGATGTACTATGAAGGGTCATTTCAAGTGAAAATATATGGGCAGAAGAAGATGCCAGCGTTGACATAAGGCAACTTAATGCTATGCTTGGGTATTCAAAAAATAATTTAATGAGGACAGACAAAATCACTAGAGATTTAATTACCCCGTCCAGAATTTCAGCTAGCTATAAGTCAATAACAAATGAAGCTTCCACCAAAATGGAAGCAAATTTGAGCATTGAGAGTTTATGTGTGGTATATGGATTTAGGGACATTTTATTTTTCCAAGAAGTCGCAAAACCATGGCTTGCTATTGATTTTTCTCAATTTTCCGAAAAAAAGAAATCACATAGCCAGGTGGAAAATAAAGATACAATACATTTTAGCTTTGATTGTGACTCTTTGCAGCTGACTATGCTGGAGGATACTACAAAAAATCCTTATAGTTTACTTCATATGCAATTTTCTAATATGATGGCTACAGGGGAACAAAAAGAGTCCCAAAAATTTGAATTTTCCACAATAATGAATATAAATTATTATAATTCTTATAATTCAACGTGGGAGCCTTTATTGGAAGATTGGAATTTTAGCTTGCTTATGAAGCAATTAAACCCAAAAGCGCCTATTGAATTAGCTTTAGTAAGCTTAGAGACTTTGAATATAAATTTATCATATAGCATGGCAGAAACTGTAAGTTTAATTATCATAAATAAAAAGGCATTCGGTTCGAGAGAAATTAGCTTTGCTAATTTTCTCTCCCTCATGGAATTTTATTTATGGGGTTAGGTTTTCACTCGAGAACTTCTGGACAGCAATAGCGGGTTTAACTCTGGGGATAACCAGAGGAACTGCTCCTCAGTCCTCTCAAGATTTCGGGCTTTTTACCTCTCAGCACATCTCCACGGGAAGATGACCCTCAGGCGGAACACGCGCAGGAGCTGAGTCGAGACAAGGGCGACGGCATCGCGCCGGGTGAGACGTGCAGCAAGACTGGTGAAGCAGGAGTTGATAGAAGGCTTGGCTAGGGCTGACCTGTTCCAAGATGGCTCGCCTACGTCACTAGTTTTGCCATAAGCCCTTTTGGGCTGCGGCACTAGACACCTTAAACACCAGATAATTAAGTAAGTAAGTAAGTAAGTAAGTTTAATTATCAAAAGATTTAGCCAGAATTTAAGTGATTGGGGAAATGAAAAATTCTATGAACAAGGTGAAGAAATGGATGGGCTTAACAAAAAAACATATAAAATTTACAATAAATTAGGGAAAGATTTAGAAGTCTGAATAGATTCCCCAAATGCCGCTCATTGGAAACTGAAAAATGAAAAAAGTGTTAAATTCGGCCAAGACCAAATAAATAGCTTGTTTATGGTAAATTTAGCGCATTCAAAAACTACGTCTATGCTTCAGACAGCACAGACACCAAGTGCTATCGCTTTAACGCTTGAAAGCTTTTATTCAGTCCATGGGATTATCATAGAAAATGCTGGGATGCAGTTAGTCATGATTTCTAATGGGGATACCCAATACCCGATTTTAATCAATGTAAAAAGCTATGAAAATAAACAAGAAATCCATATACAAAGTGGTATAGTGATTATGAATAACACAGATTTCCCTATCACTTTGATATTAAATACTGATGAAATGACTATAAAAGAAAACAGCTCATCTTCTCTATAGAATTTTCTCATAGATGGTGCTGTTTGTCCTTGATTTGCCCACTGGGAAAATTTTTTGGTTCGACCAGTACCATATGGTTTGGTCAAACCAAAAAATTTTCCTAGTGGGCAAATCAAGGGCAAACAGTGCCATCTATGGAAAAATTCTATACCTTTTTCTTGGCTTGATTCTGCTTCAAAAATAGCGATTAAAACCAGTACAGGAACACTCGAAATAACGTCAACCGCAATGCTCCGTATCGATGAAAACTTGTATGTGCTCATTGAAAATTTCAGTTATATTTTTGATGGTGTCAGAACTTTAAGAGTTATGGAAATTAACCCTCCGATTTTATTTGAAAATTTATTGCCTTGTCCTATGACTGTTTATTATGATGAAAATTCGTCATCAGATTTGATATTATCAGGAACTCATGCAGCTATATACAAGTTTAACCCAGAGCAGAAATTTAAATTTGAAATCCATATAGATGAAAATACCAAGGTAAGCACAGGCTGGATTAATTCTTTTGAAAAAGCAAGAATTTCGCTGCTTGAGAAGCCAAAAAGCAGTCTTCATTTAGAAAAATCAGTAAAAGACTTTAGATCTTGTAGTAATTTAGACTTACTAGATCTAGAAAAAACAAGCCAAGATGCCCAAGAATCACTTAAAAATATTTTAATTACAATTTCAGCTGAACACATAATCATCAATAAAACGGGGCATGATTTGCAGGTTGAAAGCCTTTTAGTAGAAAAAAACCAAATTGGCTTTTTTTCAAGCAAAAAGAATAAAATAAAAATTAAATTCCCTGAAGAAGACCAATGGAGTGGTGGATTTAATAAAAATACAATAGGGATTTCTGGCCTTGTAAAAGTCCCTAAAACTCTTCAAGAAAGGAATATAAAAACTTTGATGTTTGGCGTGAATATTGCCAATGCCCCACTTCCTCTAGTAAAAACAAAAGTTATTACCTTATGTCCAAGATATATAATTGCTAATTATTTAGGATACCCAGTCTATATAAAGCAATACGATAAAAGAAAAAACCAGCAATTCACAAAATTCAGACTAGAGGATAATGAAAAAATCCAATACCAGCCTGATGACTTATCAATCCAAGTAGGAGTCCAAGTTTCAGCTGATGGAAATAGATGGTCTGGGCCATTTAATATTGATGATCTTGAAGATTTCCAAATACGTTTTCCAGGAGAAGAACAAGTCATTGTTGAAGATAACACTTTATTTAAGCTTGAAGACAATACATGACATATCCCAAGACAAACTAATGGTAATATGCATTATGCCCGCATTGTTGTTTCATCTGAAGATGAAGCCACAATTTTTATAAATTTTGTTGTCCCAAAAAATCCTGAATATAAAATTTCAAATCATACTGAAGAAATAATCACGATAAAACAAAGCGGATTTGATGATTTTTCAATGACTATAAAGCCAGGGAGTGTCGTTCCATGGGCTTTTGATGATAATTTGGTAAATAATAAAAAAATTATTGTGGAAAGTGAAAATGCGAAAAATAAATACTCGTTGGAAAAAATCCAAAAACAGAAAAATTTTGGAAACCATAAAGTAGAAGTCGTAGTCGAAGGGGTAACTAGGCAGCTTAATATAAGTGAGCCTGATCTTCCTAAAGGGACTAGTATTGTCCAAGCTCTATATGAAATGTTTGCTGTGAAATCATCATTTAAAGTTTTATTAGAAATGAAAGGGATAGGTCTTTCGATAATTGATGAAAAGCCGACAGAAAAAATTTATATCAGTATGATGGGCTTGTTTGCCAAGCTTAAAAAGACTGATATTCTTTTTGGGAAAAGATTAGACACAGCCTTAAAAGCTGATATAAAATTGGGGAATTTCCAAATAGATAATATGGATAATATGAATAGCATGTTTCCTGTAATCTATTCCCCTGTCGCTATTAACAAAGAAGAATCAGGAGAAATCGTTCCATTTATCCAATTTAAGCTTCAAAGAGAGATCAGAACGTGCATAAATCAGCAGTCAAATACAATAGATAAAATTAGCTGGCTCGAGCTTCTCATACAAAGTATGCAGGCAAAAATCAATGAGGATACTTTGTGGACATTATTAAAATTACAAGGAAATATCCTTGATAAACTCAATGCTTCACTTGAAAATTTGTCGACTGAAAATAAAGGGAAATATATGAAAGATTTATATCCTCAGCTTGCGGCTACACAGCCAGTTTTACCATTTGATCCTACCCTCATGAATAAAAAAACTTATTTTTTATTTATAAGATTATGCGCTATCAAATTAAATCTGACGTTCAGAAAAAAAATGACACAAATCAGACTTGATCCTAAAAAAGGTTTTGGGGCAGCAGGTTTATTAGAAACCCTTAGTGGAGCGTTTGCGAATATTTCTGACTCACCTTTGTTTTTCAGAGAATTAATGATGACTCAATGCTTCCAAACCCTAGACAATCTAACCTGGATTATCATGAAAAATTATATTAGACAAGGGATTATTCAAGTATACAAAATATTAGGATCTTCTGATATGATCGGTAATCCTATAGGACTTGTTGATAAACTAGGGACAGGCGTTTTTGAATTTTTCAATGAACCCGCAAAAGGACTTCTTAAAGGTCCGAAATCATTTGCCCAAGGAGTAGGAAAAGGCTTCAAATCTTTAGTAAGAAATATAAATAATATGATGGCGGCGACAAGATAAGTCCTTGTATATGATTTATCACTTTGGACATAGAATATGTCCTTGCCGACGACTCACCACTTTGGGTGCCAAATGGCTTTATACCTAAACCAAGGCTCGGGTCCTTTAGGGCTGGATGAGTGGATAAACCTTGGGGAGTAAGCTGGCGACCATTCCAGTCAAGTATTAGTTATCCGATGATTTTTTGGGCCACAGGTTCTTTCCCTGCTGACTTAGGAGGGCTGTGGTTCTTTTTTTCGGGTGTCGCCTCTCCCAAAAGTGGCTGAAAGAGGTATTGGGCTAGACTTTACTCCGTAGCATCCAATAGCATACTGACATGGCGTCTTTCTAATCCGTCTATAGTAGAGTGTTCCAAATGCGGCTATGGGTTTGAGTTGGTCGAAAGCGAGCGGAGACATCAAATTTGAAATACGTTAAGACTCTTAATTTAGTAGGAAATGTTATAGCTGGCGGCTTTGGATCAGTCTCAAAAATAACTGGGTCTCTTTATAAAGTTGTAAAACAAGTAGGAGGAAATGATGAAGACGTTCATAAAATCAATGAATCTGACAATATTGGAAAAAACATGTATGAAGGGTTTAAAGGCGGAGTTATGGATGTAGCTGACGGAATTAAAGGAGTTTTCACAAAACCATGGAAAGGTGCTAAAGAAGGAGGAGCCAAAGGATTCTTCAAAGGGCTTGGCTCCGGAGTCGCAGGTCTCGTTGTCTCACCTGTCGCCGCTGTTTTGAAATTTGGGTCCACAATTACTGGAGGAGTATCATCAGCTGCCATTCTATTAGCTAGAGGAAAAGTCCAAACTTTGGGAAGAGTTCGATTTCCTAGGCAGTTTGGCGCTAGAAGAATTTTGGAAGCTTATAATAGTGAATTAGCAGAGGCCCAGGAGCTTTTAAAGAATCTTCAAGGTCATAAAGGAGAACAAATGATTTATTATATTCATATAGTTGAAGAAGAAGACCTCATATTAATTTTGACGACAAAATATATTTTATTTTTAGTTGATGCTGAGCTCATAAAGCAGCTAAAAGTGGAAGAAATTGATAAGCTAGAAGTTCATAGGTTTGATAAACAATTTTATATGTGTGTAGCAACGCCCAAAGATGAATTTGTTTTAAAGAGCTGGTCTTATGGGCCGATTGCCAAAATGTACACTGCTGTTATCTCGCTTCCAAATTCATTGAAAAATAGGAAATCAATTGCAAAAGTTAAAGTTCCTGCACATTATAAAAGAGAATGCTGCTAAGTTAAAACTTAAAATTAAATTAAATTCCTCATTTTAAATGGAAATTCATTTAATATTCAAAATAATTCAAAAAAGGCTTCTTAATTAAAATAATTTTCAGAATTGAATAGCAAAGTCAAAATTGAGAGATTGAAGAGTTTTTGATAAAGGCTTTATTAGGAGAGAGAAAAGAACTTAAGGTCACATATATTATTGTAGCAAAAGAAATTGCTTATTATATTTTAAATTTTTTGAAAGGAATCTTCGGCTTCGAAAATTAAAGAATAGGCCTTAGTATGAAAATTTAAGACATTCTTATTCAGTTTGGAGAATATGCCAGCGATTTAGTTAGATGAAATTATTTTTAAGTCAAGTCTTTTTATTCTTACTTTTTTTATACTCATATCTAAGCTAATCTGTCGAAAAAATAAATATTCCAATTATCCAGTATGAAACCCATAAATCCCCAAAAAAACCTCTCCAATTTAAAGTTTTTAAAATTTGAATATAATATAAGAATAACAATAACCTACGACTATGCTTTCAGTTAATTCAATAAATTTAAATTTAAATATTAACAAAGATTTCATGTTATAACCTTTTTAGTTAAAGATAAGCAATTCAAGCCATCTAGCCCATAACTAATATATTCCCATTCTTAAACCCAACGTAAATTTCCAGGGTGTCCCTATTAACGCCAAAGCCTTTAATTTGATCCTCAAATATGGGCAAATTAAAAGTATTTACAATTTGCCGGGTTTCAATTGAGATTATAATGACGAGTGATCTCAATTGATCGAGGACAAAAACATAGCCATTGGCGTCACTGATAGTGAGTCTAGAGGATTTTACTATAATATATTCATCAAGGTGCGAGAGGAAGGCAGCTCGACCTTCGTCGAAAAATACTAATGCGTCATTTGAAGATTTAGGCCTGAAGAAAGTTCTTGGATGGTATTTCGTGTATGTCCTGCTCTCTAAAGTAACGTAATTTGTCTTAATTAACTTGTTTTCATCATATCCAATAACTAGGTAGCTACCTATTATCTCTCAGTAAAATAAGGTTCCATGTGTCCTTAGGTTGATGCGGTAGGTGTTGCCGGTGCTCAGCTCGCGAATCTCAAACTTGAGACCATTTTTTCTGAAGCCGCATATTATTAAACATGCTCCTGAGTACTTTGCTTTGTAACCCTCGCGTAGGACGCAGCTATACGCACATGATCCTAATTCACCATCAAGAAGCCAAAAGGTGTCACCTGCGCATATGACCATGTAATTGTCTACGAAGTTTGCAAGCTGGGTGATCGTGTCGCTGATGTCTATAAAGGTGAAGACCTTGACGCGCCTTATGAGGTTATTGTTAAGGTCTGATATGCTAAACATATAAAACCTGACCTTGTCACTGGTAACTTTTGATACAATCAATAATAGAGAGTCACCGAATTTTTCAATACCAATAGCGTTCTCATTTGCATTTGATAGCTTTAAAGACATTGAAAGGTTTGGTGAATGGTGGTAAACAAGGCTACCTTCCTCATTGATTGAGCAAAAAAAGTCCTCATAGCCATTGAAGAAAACTACTCCCTTGAAACGAGCCATTGCAAGTGAATCAGCTTCATGAGTGAGCCATTTCTAAATAAAGCTTACTTGACTATTTCAGTTGTAACTCCGAATAGATGCATCAGAGAGACTCAGAGTCGCTCCTACTCCAAGTTCTCGCGATAAAATAAGATCTCGAATTCGAAAAGTTTCCATGTATATTATAATGTAGGAATTATTGATGGCGTCGATAAGATTTGTATTTTAGTGCGTTTAACCTTAATAAGCAGACTAATATATATATAAACTTCAATTAAAAACTCTTTCAATTTTATTGAAAATTTTTCGATTTTATTGAAATTTCTTTTCCTTTCATTTTTTCTCAACGTCTTCTTGATTTTGATGCTAATGTTTTTTAGACGCCATTACGGGAGAATATAAGGTTATTATTGTTGTGTTGGGTTGGATCTGTATTAAGACTGATTTTAAGAATGATCTAATGTATAACAAAAAATTTAAGCCTAAAACACAAGTTTTTCTCAACTTACAGTTCAAGATGAAACACTACTAATTAATGATAGACCTATCGAGCCAGCCCTTAATAAAAAAGTCAAGCTTTCAAATGGTAAGCCTATCTTAAGAGAAGCCAGGCCAACAATGTCAGTTGGATTTAAAACAATCCGAAAAATTCTTCAGAAAATAATAAAAGACCCTGCGTCCGCAAGTTTTCGAAAGCCAGTTAACCTAAATGAGTACCCTGACTACTATTCAAAAGTTAAAGAACCTATTGATTTATCTACAATCAAAACGAAATTATATGAAAATAAATACGAAATAGGCTATCAATTTGCTAGTGATATGCGATTGCTATGAAGTAATTCATTTTTGTATAATAAAAGAGGATCAGAGCTTTACCAAATTACTTTAGTACTAAGCTCTGTTTTTGAAAAGCTTATGAGAGGAAATGAAAGCTTGGTATTGAGCCATGATTATGATTATTCAAAAAAGCATAAAAAAATAGACGAAAAACCAATAGAAAAATCAATAGAAAAGGTGATAGAAAAGCCAGAGGCAAAATCTGAAGAAAAAGCTGATGAAAAGACAACTGAAAATTTAGATAATGATATTCAGGAGCCTATTGAAGCCAAAAAAACACCAAGAAAAAAGAGGAAAACTGCAAACAAAAAGCCAATCACTTTGATAGAAGATGAAAAAGAACCAGAAAATAATTCAGAAAATCTACCTAATAATTCTCAAGAGCTTTCAGAAAATATAAAAACACCAAAACTAAAACGAAGAGCTGCTAATGAAAAGCCAATGACCATTATAGAGAAAAAAAAACTTTGTTTAGACATAAAAAAGCTGAACCAAAGATTTTTAAATGGGGTCCTCGAAATAGTGAAAAAATGTATGGACATTAATGGAAAACAGTTTGAGTTTGACATAGACAAACTGCCAGCTGGAATTTGTAGGGAACTAGAAAAATACGTAAAGTTCTGCATGAAAAGTTGTTCTGGCAAGCAAAGAAAAAGAAATCCAGCGAACAGCAAAGATAAGCAAAATTTAAATGATCAACAGCCAGGAAGCAGTGAAATGAAAATAGAAGAACTAAGGATGCCTCAACAAGTACAGAGCTTAATGCAGAAAAATTATGAAGAAGAACTAATTGGAAATATAAATTCAAGTGAAAGCGAGAATGAGAATGAGAGCGATATGGAGCTAATGCATGATGTGGGCCTTATTCCTCCAAATAAAGAAGATAGTGAAAGCCTGCCGAGGGCTTCTAATATTTGGAATGAAGCTAGCGATAAATGCTTTATGCCTTCGAAGTTTAATAAACAAAACTCGGCTGCCGAAATAATAGAAATAAATTAAATTTAAAGCCAAAGCAATTTTCTGAAGCTAATTTAAATATAAAGATATTTTACATTTCAATTTGGGAAGACTAAAATAAATAATTATATAGAGAAATTTTAAAATCAATAAATTTGGTAATAAAAATTTGATAAATTGCAATTTAAAAAATTTGCTTCTAAATGCCTTTTATAAATTATAATTATAATAATGCTGAATTTTAACTTATTTTCCTAAATTTCTATTTTATTTATGTTCTTAATTATTGTTAATTTTATTGAAAATTTTAAAATTTGGAAAGAAATAGGTCAAATTATTTCATTTTAAGTGAAAATATGGCGATCCTTCAAAAAAGCATTCTTCTTCGTTCTGGTATAGAAATCCCTCAAATTGGTTTTGGAACCTATCAAATGAAAGGGCCACCCTGCGAATCTGCTGTTGAATACGCTTTATCAGTAGGCTACAGACACATAGATACAGCTATTTTTTACCAAAACGAAAGGATAATTGGCCGAGTCATAAAGCCATATGAAAGGCAAAAATTATTTATCACATCAAAAATCCCACCAAACCTTCAAGGCTATGACACCGCTTACAATGCAGTCCTTTCTTCCATTGAAAATTTGGATACAGATTATCTTGACCTAGTCCTTATTCACTGACCCGGAGTCTCAGGAAATAGCCCAAACGACCCCAAAAATGCACAAACAAGATTAAATACATGAAGGGCACTAGAGCAGCTGAAAAAAGAAAATAAAATCAGGTCAATTGGAGTCAGCAATTTCCTTGTCAGCCATCTAAGAAAGCTAATGGACCATGCAGAAATTATTCCTGACATTAATCAAGTAGAATATCACCCTTTGTGCCAAAATCAAAATTTATTAGAATTTTGTAAGGAAAACCATATTCAAATTGAAGCTTATTCGCCATTGGCAAGAGGAAATGAACAATTGTGGAGTAATCGAGATGTTGTTAGGATTGCTAGGGAAAGAAGTGCAACAATTGCTCAGGTACTTTTGAAGTGGGGAATTAATAAAGGCTTTGTGGTGCTTCCGAAGAGTGTGACGAGAGAAAGAATACTTGAAAATATTCAGTTAGACCATTTCGAGTTGAGTGAACATGATATGGAAACTTTGGAGAATCTTAATCAAGATTTGCACACGTGTTGGAATCCGGTGAATATCCTATAAGATCCAGATATAATTTCTATATAATTATTGTTATCATTAACTTGATTTATAATTTTTTATTGTAAACTTTTTTCTAGTAAGTAGCATACAGAATGCTAAATCAAGCTAACTCATTCTTTCTTTTAAACTTTGAGATAGCTGATCAGCTAAGTTTAGAAGCTAAAAAATATAATCTCAATAAAATATGCGTAAATAGCGAACAAATTTTCTTAATTAGTTATAGTGATTTTAACAATTTTAAAAAATAAAATTAACACACTCAGCACTAATATTGCAAAATTTTTATCACAATAATTTATGAAATATTGATAAAATACCATAATTTGCTTAAAGTATTAATTTATTTCCTATAATCAGGTACGAAATTCGCTCTTTGGTTGAGAATTTCTTTTTGCTCCTGCTTCAGCTCACTTAATCCATCATGTGCTGAGGCCCTCGATTGTGCATATGTAAGCCCAAAAATATTATCCGCAGCCACTCTTCTGGAAACTCCTGTATATCCTGGTATCGGTTCTCCATGCTTTATAGGCTCTTCTTGCTGCTCTCTCCCAAAGAAAATTTCAGCTGTGGTCTGCAAGTCATCTCCTTTATTATTATCCTGAAAATTCACTTTACTGTCCCCAAAAAACGCATTGGTCGCTGCCTTAAATTCCCTATCCTCATCCTCAATAGCCCAAAACTTATACTGAGTTTCAATAGGAATAACAATTGGATCTTTCCCTTTTTTAGGCTGAACGCCTAATATTTCAGTTGCTGTCTTTTCTTTTACAGTGCTTAAGTTAATGAATTGTTCTCTATAAGCCGATTTATACTTATCTTTTGGGTCCGTGTCCAAGCCTTTTGGGAATTCCCCTGCTAATGATTTGTGAGTGATTTTTCCATAAGTTTCTCCAAAGAGATTTTCAGACTTGGTGCTAGGAATGTAGCCTTGGTAGCCTGGAATGTGGCTTTGATTAGCGTTTCTGCCTATTCCTTCTTCTTCGTCTAAGCCAGATGGGATGTGGCCTGTATAGCCTGGAAGGTGTTTGAAATTTGTTGTCATTTATTTATAACTGTCATAAGTTTATGATAATTTATGGATAAAGAAATAGAAAAGAAAATCAAGGAAGAATTGGAAGGAAAATATACCTGCAGAAAATGCTCGGAAAAATTAAAATTATTGATTTTACCATTTTTAGGAGCGATGGTGATACTAAGGGAAGCGAGCTTAAAAAGTGATGTGCTGAAGTATAGGATACAGAGACTTACGGAAGGGTTTACGATCAAAAAAGGGATGCTTTATGGAGTACCGATTGTGGCATTTTCAGGGTATTTTTGATGGAATGAGCTGAAGTAAGGAATTTTATGATTTTTAAGAGAAGATTTTAATAAGCGCATAAATATAATATTAAGTATGATTAGAAAATGCTTTATGGAGTGAAAAACTTTTATTTATTAAATAAAATGTTTTATCACTAACTCCCCTTCCGTGAGCGAACAAAAATGTTTGTCCGCACACGGAGGAGAATTTTTTTCTGGAATATAAATTTTATAGTAAAATTTAAAAAAATCCCAATTCGTGAAAAATAGTAATTAATTTGTAAAATTTATGTTACAAAATGCAAGTTGTTTTAAATTAAGCAGAGTTAGCTAGAGATTTCATTATACTAATTATCACTTATATATCAAAATATTTTTTCATAAAATATTTTTGTCGCTTGGGTTTTTGGGCAAAAAATAGGAATCTTTCTGATATTTTGCTCGTTCACGGGGGAGGGAGTAACGAAATTTATATTGCTTAGAGTTCAGTAAAATTGATTTATAACTCATCAGAAATCCTATGATAATTTTAAGATTTTACCAATCATTACTTAATTAGCTAATCATTTCAAAGCAAAAATTGAATAAAACCATGAGTCAGTAAATTTTTCATCAGGCTGCACTTTCAATATTATAGCTAAAATACTACTAATTTTAAGTAATCAATGCTCTTCTTTCATGTATTTTCAAAATTAATATTGTTAGGCTCTTGTAATATTATTAAAATTCTGACATTCATTTTAATTCTATTGTCAGTAACATTTATAATAATATGGTAGTCAATCAAGACATAGATAATGCAGAGAAGGCTGTGAGGTATGGGGTGCCATTTAAGCTTCGTCACGTAGCATCTGGATCAGTTTTACACTCTCACTATAGTAACTACTCATCTGGGTCTTACCAGCAAGAAGTCGGGTGCTACGAAAGTAATGACATCAATGACTGGTGGATTGTAAAAGGACCATCAGGCACTGATTTATGGAATTGCTCTATAGGTGAGCCAGTATTGAACAACTCAATAATTCGGCTTTATCATGTTGGGACTCGCAAATATCTGAGATCAGATCATTGGCATTTTTCACCAACAAGTTATCAGCAAGAAGTAATGTGCGATGGAGAGTGCGACAATAGAGACGACAATGACGATTGAAAGCTTGAAATTGAAGGAGCTAACCCTGCTGACCCTTGGCTTGGGGAGCAAAAAGTTTTTCTGATCCATGTAAACACTGGATTGGCCTTGCGCTCAAATTTCGGAAAGTATATTAACTCGCTACAGCAAGAAGTTTCCTGCCATTTTGGAAAAGATATAAATGGATTCTGGCGAGTTGAAAGTATGGCTTAAAATAAATGATATTGCTTTAAAATTCCTTAAATTAAAATTTCCATTAATAGTTAGAATGGGATTTATAGGTACGTATATCTCGATTCTATTGAATTTTGATCTTATTGGAAATATAAATATCTGCAACGAATATATAAATACATTATTGAGGAATAATTAGATTTAGCAAAGCTTTAAATGTCATACTCCAAGTTGAGTCTATTATAGATCGTTTACACCTCATTTAATAGAGAACAGCACCTATGGGCTTATTATTAAGTGATTTTAAAGCTAATGATTAGAAGATTTTCTTTTCTAAAATATTTTTGTGATAATTTTATGTGCTCTCATTTTTTAATTGATTTTAATAGTGAGAAATACTTACTAGAATTTACAATATGCATTTTATAAGAAATCCAGCAAAAATAAGCAATCATAAGGATAGCTTTTACTTTTAGATGTAAAATATTTTAATGGAGCTGAAAGGTAGAGTAATTTAAAAATTTCAACCAATTGCTTACTTTTTACTTTAAATGGTTTGCTATCTACTTTTAAATCATAGTCACATTATTGATTATTTTTGAAGTAGAGTCTATTTTATCCTAATTTTTTGTAATTTTACTTAATATCAAAAATAAGCTTACAAGTTTAATTAGGCATTTAAGGTCTAATGCCACTCCCAAAGAGAGGGTCTTGGCCTGGCGAGTAGTGACGTCCACGAGCTATCCTGTCATTAAAATGACATACTATATGGGCAGGAATACCAAAACAAGACCCCACAAACCTAATTGTACCATCAATCTGCGTATTTGCAGTCATCCTTAGCTCCTGTATATGTTAGGCCTAAGGTCACCTTCCTCAGGTGAGCTGAGTGGTGAAGCTTTGAGTCTCTTTATTGCAATTCCTCTAGCCTATGCGGCTAATGTTAAACCGCAGAAGTTCTCTTGGTCAAACCAAATTCCATGAGAGTATTATTAGCAGAACTCATTTCACTCGAAAAAAAAGCGTTTTATTTATCTCTAATATCAAAAAACATTGCTATATTTTAAAAATTCCAAATTATAATGTTTATAAAATACTGAATTATATATGGAAGACGAGGAAGAGCCAAAAAAATGTGAGCCAGAGATATTAATCCCTCCAAACTTAGAAATAAAATCTCTTAAAAGTGAAGGAGAAAATTTAAATGAACTTAATAAAGAAAATTGCCATAAATTCAAAAATTGCCCAATGTGAATTATATTAGTAACAATATTTTTTACAATTACAGCAATTGTAATAGTAATCGTTGGATTTATACTTGCTTCAGATAAATTATTTTTATATCTGCTTGTATTATTATATAATCCGCTCAATGCTTTTAGTCTAATACCTTTGGCATAAATTATCTAAAGCTTTGTATGTGCATTAATATGGCGGAGGAGACCAGTCCCGACCTTTTGGTGCAATTTTTCTCAGAACCTGCAGAGAACACCCAGGTGGGGAAACCAAACTGAGAAACGGGTCTTGTAGGTTTTTCTCATACTCCAGAGAGATAATCCCTGAGAGATGGGTTTTTACTTCCAGAGATTCTTGAAAAGGGGACGGCCAGCAAAGGTCAAGATGGGTAGAGTGATAAGAATCCCGAAAGACCCTAGACAGCATGTGCCTAATATGATACTGGGAGTTGTGCACCGGGAAATCAGCCCTTTGGGCTTCAAGCCAGAATTTCAATCCAACTGTGCAAGACTTTCCTCTGGCGGAGGGACGGATGCTTGCGGGGTCCTCAGGGACGATGAGCATGTATAGGTGCAAATCACTAGCCAGTGCTGCTAAGGCGAACGTCATAAATTGATTAATTAATTAATTAATTGATCTGAAGCTTTACCGTGCTGAATAATTGCATCATTAATGATGATCCCACTAGGATACTGCTATACCTTGCTAATTAAAGCATATTACGCCAAGCCAGAAGAAAGAAAAGGCATTTTATTTGAAATCCCTGACATATAGTCCCAAATTTTAATTTAAAGTAAATTAATTTCTATCAAAATAATCTCCATTAAAGTCTAAAGTTTTGGATTTAACAATTTTACTGTGTGCTTGCAAATTTTCACTATATCTTTATGTGGGACATCTTTATGAATTGGAAGATATAGCAAATTTTTAAACATTTCATAAGCTTTATCTGGCTTGGGACATTTTGATCCTTCAGGAACTGGGACAGCATATAGTTGTGATATCCCTTGATAAGCATCAATACCAGCATTATTTAAAGCATCATAAGCTTTAGCAGCATCTTTAGTAACAATTGGATAAAGCCAAAAAGTTCTGTCTTTTGGGTTTGACCCAGGCACTGTAACTCCACCTTTTATCAAAATATCAGTCCCTTCTTGGATGCTTTTCATGCCTTTGTAGAACTTTTTGTCGTCAAAATGGCTTATTCTTCTATATAAAAAAGAAATCATCGCAGTGCATGGTCTAAATCTATACACTTCTAAACCTTGTCCAGGAGCAAACCCTCTTAATAAGGAGACAACTCTTTTTTTATAATCAAAACCTATATTGAGTAAAATAGGTCTTACTCCCCCCCCCCTCCGTGAGCGAACAAAACCATTAGAAAAATCGCCATTTTTTGACCAAAAACCCACCCTCCGTGAGTGAACAAAAATTTTTTTAATAGAAAAAATTTTAATGGAAAAAAAAATTTTGATATATAAGTGATAATTAGTATAATGAAATCTAGAGCTAATTCTGTTTAATTTTAAACAAATTGCGTTTTAAAACATAAATTTTGCAAATTAAATTAATATTTGCTTCCCAATTTTTGCAAATTAGGATTTTTTTTAAATTTCGAAAAAAATATTTTTTATAAAATTTATATATAAATTTTTTTTTAAAAAAAAAATTAACCCCCCTCCGTGAGCGAACAAAATTTTTTTGTCGCTCACGGAGGGGGGGGGGGAGTTAGTTGTATATAATTCAGCCACCTTAAATTTAGCAGCACAATCCCTCCTGAGTATTTTATGACTTTTTTGAGATAAATTTTTCCTGACTGAACTGGGTAAGAATCATGTATTTTTCTTGCTTTCTGCAAGATCTCAGGATTATTTCTAATAATCATCACAGCGCCTTGAAAAGCTGTAGCATGTTTTATCGGCCCAAAACTGAATACAGTAACATCAGCATTTGGGTCTCCTTTATAGCTTGGCCCAACATAGCCTTCAGCGCAGTCCTCGAAAATTGGTATGTTATACTTTTTCCCAACCTTCGCAATTCCAGCCAAATCATATCTAACTCCATAAGTGAACGTAGCGAGGATAAGTTTTGTTTTATCAGTTATTGCTGACTCTAATCTTTCTGGTGTGACAGCCAACGTGTTGACATCGACATCTACAGGAACTGGGACAAACCCATGGAGTTTTATTACCCTTACCATTTCAGGGATATTAATCGCAGTCATCAATATCTCTGACCCTTTCGGAATATTCAACGCTTGCAAATACACATCAAAAGCTGTGCGCACACTAATAGAGACTATTACATTATCTTCATTTGAAAACGCCTTGGTGAGATTTTGCAGTAAAACAGCTCTCTTTTCACCTGTATAGATAGCTCGTCTTAGAGCTCTGAGCCATTCAAATCACCCACAGTCAATGTTTAAGCATGCATAAGGGTAGACTCACCAAACCATATTTATTTATTCTACTATTAAACACGAATTATTCATCAAATTCTTCAATGTCGCATTTTCCAGTGGGCTCTTCGACGTCTTCTTCTTCCTCGTCACTTTCTATGTCGCCGTGTGTTCTTTTTTCGCCGATTTCGTCTTGAAAAAGGTCTTCTGGGATTTCTGAGTCTATAAAAGCGTCAAAATCACCCATGCCGAGCCTATTTTCAGGGTTTATTAAGCTGTCTAAAGCCGTGTTTTTATTGTTGTCGAGAGCTCCAGATATGACTGAAAGCTTGTGCTGGATTTTAGGCCAGATGTACTCGTCAAGCGTTCCTGGGCCGAATAAATAGTGAATGTTGACTGATTTTTCTTGGCCAATTCTGTGCGCTCTGTCTTCAGCTTGGATCATGACTCCAGGAGTCCACGACATTTCAGCCATCACCACAGTAGAAGCTGCCGTTAGCGTGATACCTTGTCCAGCAGCCAAAATCCCTAAAATAGCTACCCTACAATCTGTCATTGTTTGAAACGCTTCTACACCTTTATACCTATGCTCCTGTGAGGTGCTGCCATCTATCCTTATATATTTAACTTTTTCCCTTATGGTTTGTTCTTCAATCATATCAAGCATATCAATATGATGTCCAAATATAATGAACTTGCAGTCACTTTGGATTAAATAACTTACATACTCGCATACCCCTTTCATTTTAGCTTTAGCAGTCAAACTGTAAGCTCTTGACATAAACATGTCGCTTTCCATTTTCTTGGCAGCTGCTTCAGCTTCTAGTCCACATACATCTTGGTTGACCTCTCTGAAATAATTTTTCTTTCTTTTGACTTCATAATAAAGTTTTCTAATGCTTCTGCAGTGTTCGTTAACGACCGGGATTTCGACTTTTTGACGTAGCTTGGCAGGGAGTTGACGCAAAACATCAGATTTAAGCCGACGGATCATGACGGTGTTTGATAATAAAGTATGGAGTTCTTTTATATTAGAAGCCCCTGAATAGTCTGTATGAGTAAATAATATTTTGGGGTCACAATACCTTTCAGCGAAAACTCGGAAACTGTAAAATATATCTGGCCTAATGCAAGAAAGCTGTGTAAACAATTCAGCAGGCCTTGACATAACAGGAGTCCCACTAACTCCCCCCTATCCTTGATCGAACGGCTCGCCATCGTTCGATCAAGGGAGGGGTTTAAAACAATTTTTTGGGAAAAAAAAATTTATATATAAAATAAAAAATATATGGTTTTTTTTTATATACTTTTAAATAAGAGGGTTAAGAGTATTTAATAATTATTTTTACAGCAAAAATTGAATTAATTTTATATACCAATTTTTAATATTTTGATTTTTTCGTTGCCCCTTTAAACTGTATAAAATTTTAATTTGTTTCTTACTGAATTAAAAATTTTAAATTTTGAAGAATCTCTATTTTTTAGACTATTGAGTTTTTTTAAGCCCAGGTTGATGACTAAAGTACTTCGGGTGGCTGGTTCCGTAGCTTTTTGTCGTCTCAAAGCCTCTGACAACAACTTCATTAGGCGCATCTCCCAAGCTTTTGATAACTTATATATTTTTATATATATATAAAAATTTGCATGATATGAAAATCGTTCGATCAAGGATGGGTATTTTTTACAGTCAATCGTTCGATCAAAGATGGGGGGAGTAAGCAAAATCACTCTTTTAGCTTTCTGCAGGAAAGGAAGCAAGCATTTCGTCCTTTTTGCGTTGTAGTTTTTTAAATAATGAGACTCATCAGCAATCACCACATTAAAATACTTCGAATTCAGAAAAGTTTCTAAATGAGTGGCCATCGTATATGACGCAATCCAGACAATCGCAGAGTTTTTCATGGTCCTTTTGCTTTGCAAAAGGTAAAAATCTTTTCTTTCTAGGTCAGGGATCCATTTCATAAACTCATCTCTCCAATTTAGCTTAATAGAAGCAGGGCATACTACAAGGACAGGCCACTCATCCCTATAAGCAGCTGCTATAGCTACCCCTTGTATAGTTTTTCCGACACCCATTTCATCGCCTATAAGAACTCTTCCATAGTGTTGTAAAGCAAATTGTACGCCTTCTTGTTGAAATGGATATAATTTTTCTAGTAAAGATTCTGGAAGATCTCCTGTTCTTTTTATGGTCTCACAGCTATAATCGTGCTGGCATCGTTTTGTACTTAATGGGCGAGAGTCTGCTAAGCCTTTCACGACGAACTCAGGGAGTTCTTGAATTGTGAGACCTTTGAGGTTTCTGATGTTTTTTCGGAATTCTTGGTACATTTTTAGAGGGATTACTCAGCCGTTACTTTCTTTGCAGTAAATTCCTGCTGATTTTTGAATGGCGTCTCGTAAAGTTCCAGAGGCAAACATGCTGGTTTTGATTAGTAAATCGTCACGGGTAAAAAGCTCAAGGGCAATTGTGTTGTGGCACTCTTCTTGACGCTCGAGTTTTGGCATTTCTGGGGCAAAAAGAGGAGCGTTATCGTCGTCTTCGTATTTTGGCTCGAGTTTTGGAG
The DNA here is from genome assembly GCA_914767885.1 of Blepharisma stoltei. Lineage (NCBI taxonomy): Eukaryota > Ciliophora > Heterotrichea > Heterotrichida > Blepharismidae > Blepharisma > Blepharisma stoltei. The sequence continues at coordinate 229,427 of CAJZBQ010000043.1, forward strand.
GCTCTAATTTGATTGGGACGGGTTTTGTTTCGAGCTTTATTTTAATTTCTTGGCGATTTTTTTCGAGGATTTTTTCAACTTGGGCTGCTGTCAAAACACTGGTTTGGGTGCCTTTTCGTTTGAATTCGAAAAATTTTTGAAGTGCTGAGTTCTGGAGTGGGAACATTAGTTAATTAATGGATCTAGCTAAAATGGGGGATATAGGATTAAAAATAGATGAGAATTTTTTTTTGTTTTGCTTTGCAGGGTTTATTGAGCTTTTTTTAAAATATAGGAGAGCTTAATGTTTTGATTAAAAAATTCTCATTGAGTTTTTGATAATTCTCATACATAATTTTAAAAAAATGAAGTAAAATAATTATATATATTCAATAATTGCATATAAACAAATTATTTTATATATTAATTTTCCAATTAACGGAGAGGAGTTAGAAATCTTTTCTTTTTGAGTCCCAAAATTTAGCATTTTGTATATTATAAATTTCTTAATATTCATAAATGTTTCAATATAAAACTATTTCTACTATTATATTTTAATTTTTACAGATTTATCAAGAGGGCAGCCTTCTTGTCCTGCTTAAAATTATAATAGAATTTTTTCTCTTAATTTGACAATTTAGTTAAAAAGTTAAAAGATGTTATGGCCTAACCCAAATAGAGCATTCGAATTCAAGCTAAACAAGGCCAAGCAAGCCGAAGAAATAAGAACCGCAAAAGAGCAGCTTAAGAGATACAAAAAAGAAAAAGAAGAGCAAGAAAAAGAGCAATCCCAACTCGCCATTGCTCATTATTTAAATGTTGAAGAAAAATACATTGAAGAATTGCGAAAGCGCTCAAAAACCAAACTAAATCGACTAAAAAATCACGTATCTTGGGCTGGAGACAACAAAAAGTCCAAAGACCTGATTTCTTCATCATTAGATGACTCTCAAAAGCAAACTGACACATTTAGAAAGCTAACACAACGACATAAAGACGTTTCCATACAATACGACACTCCCCTCAATCTCTACAAAAATAAAGCTACTGAGATGTACTTCCCATCAGAGAAGTCCAATTTAAACTCTTATTTAAATAACGAAGCTTCCACAAATGAAACAGAAAACACAATTCGCCTACGCAGAGAAGGCACTGAGCGCTTACATAGAAAAAGAAAAAATCTTACCCCTCCTGTGATTTTGAAGCAAATTTCTAATGATATGATGTTTGTGCATGTGATTAATGATAGGAGTCTTTCAATTGAGGATAAAAATTATCACGAAAATTCACAGCTTCATGTATTCCGAGATTTAGAGTTTGATAACTCAAGTCGAAAAATTTTCTCAATTTTTTTATCAGATTTAATTTGAATTAAAAATAAATTTATGTTTTTAGTAGATATATTACGATCAATGGTCAAATATATTATATGATGCGTTTCAATTATTTCTTATCATGCATATGCATGCCATTTTGAATTTGGTATGTGGAGACCAAATATAGGTTTCAAAATGCAGATTTTAGCATGGCAAATTCATAATTTGAAATTCATATGAAAATGGTGTGTATAACGGCCATAAGAAATTTAGCCAAGGGATTATATAAAAATGGCTACATTAAAAATTTTTTGCTTGGATAATTCTGATTTTTCATGCTCATTTAGGGGAGTAAGTAAAATATATTTAGAGGACTTAAAAAAAGCAGTGAAAGGCTGCAAAAAGAAAGAGAGTATTACAGTATGGTAAGACAAAGCTTTCCTCCGGTGCCGAATATTAAAAGTAAGATGGAAGTTTTGCTGAGATCTCAAAAACCGATTTCGCCGAAAAGAATAAAAGATATCAAGAAGATAAAAATTTCAGTCCTTTCTAGCATTTGTAATTAGCAGTGATTTTTTCTATAAATAATTATTATAGATCTCAGTCTTGAGTCAAAAATTTTCAATTGATAGGAAACTAAAATTTTATTTGAGATTTTTGCTTATGCTAATGAATAATAAATTTAGTGGCTAAAAGGAAATGTTCGTTAAGTTTTTAGGCAGCCAAAAATTTCTAGAAATTTAGCCAGTAGTATCAAAAACCTATAAATTATCCATATAGTAGCCAATACCCGTCAGCATGGTAGATGCTAGTTCTAAATTATCGTTATTTGCCTATTTTTGAACTTTACCACCTAAGTGTGGAATCTTTTCCGCTTGTGAAAAGATGATTCCATATGTGAAATCAAAAGGGCTTCACATGTGGAATGATCTTTTCACAAGCGGAAAAGATTCCACACTTAGGTGGTAAAGTTCAAAAATAGGCAAATAACAATATTAGTTTTTAGCCCTAATTATTATTACATTTAAAAAAATATAAAAAATAAATAGGCATAAATAAGTTTGACACAACCTAAGAAATAAGAATTTAAATAAAATGGTAGACAAGAGACCAACCCAGTATCGTCCCAAATCTGACGTATTTCTTATATAGCCTATCCAAAAAAAAGTCCCAAAGAACCCTAAATACGAAGGAGTTACATCTGTCATCAATACAGGCAAAACAATGCGCCAGGTCGAAATTCTAATTACCCCTCTGCTAGCGAACAAAACCATTTAAAAATCCCTATTTTTGGGGTAAAAATCCACCCTCCATGAGCGAAAAAAAATTTAATATATAAGTGATAATTATTATAATTAAATCTTTAACTAATTATGCTGAATTTTTAAACAGCTTTAAATTTAAAAATAAATTTACAAATTAAATTAATATTTTTCTTTCCGATTTTTGCGAATTTTTTAAATTTTGAAGAAAAAAAATTACTATAGAATTTCTATAACACCCTCCATGAGTGAACTAAATTTTTTTGTTTGCTCACGGAGGGGAGTAAGCAACCAAACAGTTGCCAAGCGACGAGGTGAGCTCTTCAGAAGAATTCGCTGTGGAACCCTTGCCAAACTAATCGAAGAATCCAGCACAAAAGAAAGCATCTACGACTTAGCCAGAGACGGAGAAGAAGTAAAAGAAATCGAAGACACTGCAAGTATTTATAGCATGGCCGTAAGTGAAGCACCATCTGCTTATTCTGTAGTAACAGTAAACACCGAAGCCTTAGGCGTGAACCAAGAAACTGAATTTGTCGTATTAGATTTGCGTGACGAGGACGAGTATAATCGATTCCATATAAAAGACTCGATCAGCTTCCCTTCCCCCAATGTGACGAGAGACCGGATTTTGCCACAAGTTTTCAGACTGAAAAATCAACAAGGGAAGTTCATTATTGTTTACGCATGGGACGAAAGACCAGGTGTAGAAGCTGCACAAAAGTTCTCTGAAAGGGGCTATGAGAATGTCTATCTCCTTTCTGGAGGAGTCGAAGAATTTTGCAGATCCCACCCACAGCTAATAGAAGGCGAAATCCCTGACCTTCCGCCTCTAGACAAGACAAGAAGGTCTTCTTCTTACAGCTCAACTGGCTTTTCAAGAAAATAACAGATTAATATACCTAAAATATTAGCTTAATCTTTTTCTTTACTATGTTCCTTAGACTTCCAAATACTTCTTTTCTTTGTTTCATATCCTAATTGCTTACTTATATATAAATTCAAATAAGTTTCCTCATCAATTTCTTTTCCAACTGAATCCAAAAAATATTTAGGCTCTAATTTATAGCAAAGTGTCGCAAATCTTTTCATCTGTGGACACGCATTTTTTAAGGATTTTATGTTCCGTGCATTGAGATTGTCTACACAATCGAAATATCTTTCTACCAAAACTGAACAGTTGATCATCTTGTCAGGATTTCAAGGGTCTGGGTTCATCTTGTTAGGGAATTGTCTTTGCAGATATGTGAGCTCTAAATTTTTTGACATAATTATTAATAGTTCATGGAAGAAGATCATAAAGAAGAGCATTTTACCGTTGCCGTAAGGGTCCGACCATTTGTGGCAAGAGAACTGGAAGGTGCAGCTCAAAGTGGCTGGGAAATCCCAGGCCCCACTTCTATAAAAGAAGCGTCTGGAGAAAGAATGTTCATATATGACAATGTTTTTGACCAAAATACAAGCACACAGATTTTATATGAAGAAATATGTGAAAAAGTCATATGGAAAGCTTTACAAGGCTACAATGGGTGCATCTTCTGTTACGGACAAACTGGAAGCGGCAAAACTTTCACCATGCAAGGGTCTCGAAAAGACAACCCAGGGATCGTCCCATTAGCAATTGATACAATATTCACTTATATCCAGCAGACTCCTGATAAGAGTTTCTTACTTAGATGTTCCTATTTAGAAGTCTACAATGAGTGTGTAAACGATCTATTGAACCCTAATCTTTTAAATCTTCAAATACAAGAAGATAAGCAGGTATCTTTTAACTAGAGTGGTGTAAAAGTAGCAGGGGCAACAGAAACAGTCTGCACGTCTGTCAACCAGGTAAATTCTTTGCTTTATATGGGAGAAACACATAAGCAAATAGCTAGCACAAATTTTAATATGAGGAGCTCAAGGTCACATACGATTTTTAGGATGATTATTGAGTCCAAAAATAGAGAATATGGGAATGCTGATTTAAATGTGGCGACGCTAAATTTGATAGATCTAGCAGGCAGTGAAGGGGCTAATGTGCATGGGACTGCAGCTTCAATACATAGGACTAGAGAAATGAGCTTTATTAACAAGGTAAAAAATATATAGAGTCTGCTTACCCTTTCAACTGTAATTATGAGGCTAAGTGACAAAACAAATAATGCTCCTATACCGTATAGAGATAGTAAACTAACAAGGCTGCTTCAGCCATCACTTGATGGAGAATCCAAAGTCGTGATTATTTGTAATATTTCTCCAAGCCTAGATGCCTATGAAGAATCTTTATCTACCCTTAAATTCGCCCAGAGAGCTAAAAAAATCAAACAAGTGATCGTGAAAAATGAAGTGATTGACAGCAAAGCGCTTATAACAAAATATGAAGCTGAAATAAAAACCCTACAAGAAAAACTGAGAGAAATGGAAATTAAGCTAGCTGAGGAAGCAGGTAACCAAGGATATAAAGAAGCAATGATCAAAATGGAAATGAAACTTCATACAATCCAAGAAGAAAAAGACCAACTGGACTCAAAAATGGAAAATCTAGTCCAGGAGAAGCTTGAGCTACAAAGTGAGCTGGAAAGGCTGAGGTCGATGATTTTAGTTTCAGAAAATGTCAGATTAAATACAGAAAGTGAAATTTTCACAGAAAATAACTCAAAGCTAAATGATAGAAGAAGAGTCCGTTTAAGTGTAATGAGAGATAGCACCCCAGGAAGCCGACAATCAATAGCCAGAATTTCTTATAAGCCTTCAGAAATCTTATTTAAATCAAATAATGATGGCTTAAGAAAGTTCCCAACTGTTGATGAAAGCAAAGTTCCTGACATTTCAGATTCAGGTGAGTTTAGAGAAACAATGCTGCTTGATAAGCTTGATAATTTAAAAGAACTGTTAGAAAGTGAAGAACCTTTAGAAAGAATGTCAATGATGCTGACTCCACAAGAAATCGAAGAAGCAAGGGATTCTATAAGACAGTCAGATGCCCAGGAAAATAAAGAAGCCCCGAAAATTGATTTTATGGCAATTATTCAAGAACAAGATGGGCTGATACAGAATTTTCAAAATATAATTGAAGAAAAAGATGAACAAATTGCACTGCTTAAGGATGAGCTAGAGCTATGTAGAGGTAATCTTGCAAGAATTCAAAAACAGCTTAAACAAATGAAAACTAAATAATTAATTATAATCCTTATATGGAGAAATTAACAAACTATGATGATAGCTTGCGCTATCCATTGAGAAATGGCTTTGCAGGTAGAAGTTTGCTTGTGGAAAGGCCAAAAACTCAGATGGAGCAAAGAAAGACCACGCCTCTGCCAATTAGCTTTGATAACTTCCAAGCACAACAAACTTTTGACTATAACACTTATCAGTATAATGGAGGAGTTTTTGAAATAAAAGACCAAGAATTTAATTTTGCAGAAAAGGCGAACCAGAATAGGTGGATAATTAGGCTTTCTCCAATAGAAAAAAGAGTATCTATGGGTAAGCAACATTTAAAACCAAGCAACAATGAAAACCACCTAAACATCAAAAATATTATTGAAAAATCACTAAAAAAAGCAAGAAAAGCTAAAAAACTAAAAGCAGCAGCTCTTTACACAGTTAAAAGAGAAAAAATGGACCCTAATAAAACTTTTGATTCAAATAGATCTCGGCACAAAAAGAAAAAATCTCTATCCTCCAAAAATGATAAAAATAATCTCACAAATCCTTATAGAGGCTTCTTAAATAGAATCCCAACTCTTAACAACCCCTACAAGCGGGCCAGCAAATCTCGCTCAGGCTCCCTTTGCAGTGAAAATTTAAATCCTAAATCCAAATCCTACAGAGAATCTCTCCACAAAGAAAGTGAGAAATATTTTAACGGCGTCCAAGAAATTATTAATTATCTCCCATACCCTTATAAAAGAGCTATTAGACATAGAGATTCTAAAGAAAGTGTCTTCACTGACTCTTCTGAAGAAGATCATCTATTAAATAGCAAGCTAAATCCTTAATTTAAAAATGTTAAAATTATATTAATAAGTTATGCTTGAAGATCTTTATAAAATCCCTGAAGTCAGCGCATTCCTAGCTTGGTTTCCTAGAGATCAATGGAGAAGCTGCATTGAAGTTAGCATTATCCTTGGCATCAAATGGGTATTCAAACGATTTCCTAATGGCTGCACTTTTAATCAGCTTAAGCTAGAAGCAAATTTTTCTAAAAATAAAGCAAATATTTCTCAAACCCGGAAAAGCTCAACTGAAGTAAAATACAAGCCAAGCAGGAATTCTTTCAGTAATGAAAAGATTTCTGACAATTTAATTGATTACTCTCCAAAGGAGCTAATGAAACACGCAAAAACAATGAACCAGCAAAAGGTTCCAAGCCATCTTCGATATGTAAGTTCAAAAATTAAAAACGAAGTCCATAAAGATATAGCTCTATACAAAATTAAAATGAATTCGTCAAGAAATTCTCTTGTAGAAAAAAGCACTGAAATTGAAAAAATGAGCAGCGGAGTACAGACAGAAAGAACTTCTGAGTTGCCTATAAATGCGATTGTTGATTTTGTTCCACAAGGAAATAATGAAGATGTATATTTCAGCCCAACTGGGCCTTTAAAAGAGAAAAATAGGCAGAAGAGCCATAAACACCATCATAAACATCAGAAGAAAATGATAATGACTGAAGGGATAAAAGAGCCGAATACGATTTCTATTGAGGACGCACAAAATATCTTTATTCATTTACCGTCTGGAAAAAATAGCCCTTTGCAGCCAAATAGTGGCGTTGTGAGATCGCTTGATTTGAGTGGCAGTGATAAAAGTGTTATGGAAATTGCTGACAAATTTTTGAGTAATCCGATGGCTTCTTATTTAGCAAAAGATAAAGGGACGAGTTCTGGTTTTAATTCTCCGAAGTTCTTAGAGCGGCTTTTCATTCCGAATAGTAATCCTATTTCGAGAACTGGAACAGCAAGTCCTTCATATTTAGCGGAATTATAATAATTTAATAAAAATTTAAAGAGGATATTTCTGCCAAACCCATTTTACATTGATTTTTGAAAAAAAATTAAAATATGCATTTTTAATTAATGGCACTTTAATTTGGCCTTGATTTTTAGCATATTTTAATTTAAAATACATTTAGAATTATAATAGTTAAAAAGATCTAATATCATTATAGTGTGGTAATAAAATCTTATCTCTGAATGCACTAATTAAAAATATTACAATTAATCTTCAATTTCCTGATCAATATAAATCATTTCACTTCTTTTAAGGCAGCACCAAATCAATCCTATTGATAAAATCAGCACTATAATAAGCAAGAGAAATATGATAGATACATAAATCAGTCTTTCTTCGTTAGAAACTGATGATAATTCCCCATTTGCAGTTGGAGAATCATTGTCAATCGGGGTCTCTTGAGTTTCTTCGTTCTCTATCTTTCCTTTATTTAATGATTTAGCCAAGCCAATTGATTTTTCTTCTATGTCAAACACGATATAATAGTTTTTCAAGAAAGGATGGCCCAAGCTTCAGAATAAATTTTGCGATTTTTTTATTAATACTAAGAGGACGTTACCCATTTGATCATCAACTATCTCTCTCAAATAAGTTGAAGGGTCAATAGAATACTCCTGAGATTCAATGTACACATATAAAATTGGATAAGGTTCCTTATTATTAGGCATTATAGGACATCTAATGCTATCTATCGCTTCCCAGCAATAATATGTGTACAATAAATATTTATAAAGCTCTTCAATTTGTTTTTCTGGGCCTAAAATTGTATCAATTCCTGTATGAATCAAAGCAAGCTGATTTTCACAAATTTTAACATGCCCAAACATTATCAAGCTTACCTTAATTTTTCAGTCGTCATTTTCAGCTATCTCTACATCAGCAAAACTGTCCTCAACTGCATATTTCTTCAGGTCATACCCTCCAAAAATAATATTAGACGCCATTTTGGACTCATCTTTGCTTAAGAAAATTGAAAATGCTGAGCTTTCAGCAGATTGATATATTTTCAAATTTTCTGGAAATGTCCTATAAGACCAGTTTTTTAACCCAAGTCCTAAATATCCATCCACATTGGACTCTGGGAGGATTATCTCTGTATCCCCAAACCCTAATAAGAAAATTTGATTGACTTGATCTTTGGAGTTATCAAGGCTCATAAGGTCAGAACTTAATTTTGACGTCGTCGAAAAATTTTCAAAGGAAAAATCGTTTAACTTGCTTTGAAACCTATAAGAGGAAGAAGCAGTTCGATTGAATAAATGCTCAGGTTTTTTACAGCCAGGACACCGCTGTTCTGATATAAATGTCCAAGATGAGGCCGTATTGATGAGGAGCTTAAAAAATTGAGGAGGAGTTCCAATCTTCACAGATATGCTGTATTCTGATATTCAATTTTTTGAGAAATTCTCCATAGAAGTGGGTGAATTAGATATTGTTTGAATATTTTTTGAGCTTGATGTAGATGATTGAGCTTTGGTTTCGTGAACCTCTAATGGGATATAAGTATAGCATGCTGCTTGAAAAAATAAGGAGATTAAAAGCAACATTTATAGATATAAATATTCTTATTAAAGAAATAAATTTTCATTTTAGCAAGTTTTATTAGCTTTTAAAGATCTACTTAAAAACTTAGCTTAATTCATTATTTATTTTAAATGGTCTCTACTAATCAATTATATAAAAATCATTATTGAATTATTTTTCCCAATGACCTCTGATTTTTAATTAAATTAATTCGACCCAGTTGAACCAAATCCTCCATCTCCTCTTACAGTCTCATTCAGATCAGCAACTTCTACAACATCTGGAACTTCGATTTTTTCAATAACAATTAGGTAATCAATCTATAACAAGTATAGCGTTCACTAACAGGTTACTCGACCAAACTACCCTCAATAACGCTCTGGGGCGAAATTCGCGCCATTTTATTTAGGGCCCATCAAAGGGGTGACCACTTCGGACTTTGTTTTCCAGTGAAGACACCAGTCTTGGTCATGAGCTTCAACGATTTACTTTGAGCTCAGGTACTTACTTGGGTCCGAACAGCACCTTAAAGGTTCCAGTCTCCACCACCTGGAAAGAAGCACCTTCTGGAATATTCGATTCACTAAGGTCAGAAATCCGATAGGAAAAACCACCAGGCTCTTGCTTCCCTGGAATAGCTGAGATAATTTCACCAACCAAACCTCATAACTAAAATATGCAAGATATGAATTTTCAGTCAGCAGACCAGAAATTCGACCGAAGCCATATTTTAACATTTTTTTCAATAATCAATTGTGCAATTCTCATCCCAGGATTCACAGCGAAATCTTGATCTCCAAAATTAAAGAGAACAACCCCTACTTCACCTCTGTAATCACTATCAATTACGCCAGCGCCCACATCAATCCCAAAATTCACAGCAAGCCCGCTTCTAGGAGCTACTCTTCCATAATGGCCTCGAGGAACCGCAATTGCAATTCCTGTCTTTGCAAGGCCTCTTCCTTTACTTGGGATTATAAGAGGCTCTGAAGCATACAAGTCAAGACCTGCTGCTTCAGAAGAGCCACGGGTTGGGAGCATGGCGCGCTCATGCAGTCTTTTTACAGGAAGTCTGTCTATCATTTTAAGCATCCCGCTAAATTATTAGTAACAACATATATATTTTATGAATATTTTAATAGAAATAATTAATTGCAGTGTTTTAAAAATTTTATAATATGAAATTCGTGGCCTTACTAAGTGGAGGAAAAGATTCTCTCTATGCACTTGCCAAAGCTTTAGAAATGGGCCATGAATTAGTATGTGTTGCTAACTTATACAGTGCGGTTCCATGTCAATAGATCTCGTATATTTAACGTGGACATTTTTTATTGGGAAATTTGCGAATATTTTGATTATTAGAAATCTGACCAATAAAAATTGTTAAATTTTGATCAAATACCATGCTATTTAAAATTTTTGACTCATTTTCTTTGTACACAATCATTGGTCCTCCATACAGTGCTTCAGAAGAAGACAGCTATATGTTCCAAACAGTTGGCACAACTTTAGTTCCAGCAATCGCAAAATCATTAGGAACCAACATAGTTACCAGGAGACTTATTGGTAAAAGCATAAATAAAGAATCTGCATATATCCCAACTGAAAATGACGAAATAGAAGATCTTTTCAAGCTAATTCAAGAAGCAAAATATAGATATCCTCAAATAGACTCTGTTGTAAGCGGAGCAGTTCTTAGTGACTACCAAAGAGCCAGGGTTGAGAATATCTGCTCAAGATTAGGACTATCCAGCATTGCTCCACTGTGGAGAATGGACCAAAGAGAGCTCCTCATAAAAATGGTAGAAGAAGGCTTCGATAGCATTTTAATCAAAATTTCTTCAATGGGACTTGGCAAAGAACATCTCGGTCAAAGAATTGCAGACCTTATCAGCTATTTTGATGGCTTAAAAAAGAAATACGGATTCAATATGTGTGGGGAAGGCGGAGAATACGAAAGCTTGATTTTGGATGCCCCAATTATGAAATATAAAATTGTGATTGAAAGCTCAGAAGTTGTTACAGATAAATCTCCAGACTATTCTCCATATGGGCATTTACAAATTACTGGGCTTTCTCTTTTGAATAAAGAGACTGGAGAAAAGGAGCCTTATTGTGTAGAAGCAATTTCTTATCCTATATCAATTTACAGTGGTCTATTTATATACGAAAATAAATAACAGAAATTTTCATTTACCATAAATTTTATAAATTATTCCGAAATATTGAAGAATTTTATACCCCAGAGCTAGACGTTGCAGCTTTTGGAATGCCACATGGGAGCATAGAGCATGAAGCCTTTTTGATACTAAAAGGCCTTGAAGAAATACTAGAAATTCATGGATTTTCTATGAAAGAGATTTATTATGTAGTTGTTTTCATAAAAGACATGAGAAACTTTGCTGCTTTTAATGCTGTTTACTCTAAGTTTTTCAATTTTCCTAACCCACCTAGCAGAGTGCTATGTGAATATGCAAACCAAAGTTGCCAAGTCAAGCTAATGGTGAAAGGGACTAAAGATGCAAAAAAATGCACATGGGTCCAAAGCATTTCGCCATGGGCTGTAGCAAATATCGGACCTTATAGTCAATCCTATAAGGTTAACAGCTGTTTGCATATGGCAGGAGTTATCCCTCTTGTCCCATCCACAATGCAAATAGCTACTGATCAGGTATCTCAGACTTTTAAAAACTGTGAAGCAGTAGCAGAAATTAACGGATTTAAGCTAGAAGAATCTGAAATGTGTGTTGTCTATTATGCAGGAGAAAAGCCTGATATTGATGAACGCTATAATCCCTTCTGGGTTAAGCCTACAGGAATTCCGAGAAATTGTGCTTTAGAACTAGAATTTCATTTGCAAAAAGATATGCCTGCTTTTACTGCTCAAGAAACTGAATTAGAAGGATATGAGTTTAAAGCTACCATAAAAAGAAGAGAAATTAAAGAATTTACTTACTTTTATTGGTATTTGACCATAGAAAATGATGAAAATACAGAAGGGCTTATTGAAGCTTTGAAGGAGGAGCTAGATAGCTATTTTTCAGAGGTGAGAAGCAAATCGCCATCAGTAGCAGAACAATTGTTAGGTGCTGAGCCTATTTCGGTAAAGATAGAGGACTATATAGCAGATTTAAGAATATTTTCAACACATCCAAATGATTATAAAAGTGGGTGGCTGCTAAACGTGCCTTGTGCTTTTATTGATTCAGAAACTAATGGGATCTTGATATATGGGAGCGATCCTTTGCAGTTAGCCACTTATCATTTCATTAATAATAAATTAATATGGCGGAGACGACCACCCGACCTCTTGACGCAATTTCCTCAACACCTGCAGGGAACGCCCAGATGGAGAAACCAAGTCGAGATACAGGTTCGGCATCATTAATTATTCCGGCAGAGGTTTTCCTCATGACACAGGGTATGATACCTGGGACATGGGCTTTTTTCCTCCTGGCATGGAATTGGAAGGGCACAGTCGGCCATCGTCCCCGAGATTAGGTATGATCCCTACTCGAATTAGGGACCCTGAAGACAGCAGGTGCCTAGCGTGAAACTGGGAGTTACGCCCCAGGCTCCAGCCGATAGCGAACGGACGTCCTGGGAGCAAGTCAGGTAGTCGATGCCTAAGTGAGGCAGACGGTGTCAGTCGGGGCCCTTTAGTGTGGTGACGAATTTGCAGAGGTGAGAATCCTCGGCCGTCTTTAAGCAAGGCTTATAATCTTATCTAATCTAATCATTTCATTAATAACTCTTAATGCAGAAATCACCAAATAAGTCAAAATAAAAATTCATTAATTTTCCTATTTGCCCCATTAATCACATTAGTAATCTTAATGAAACACAAAATAAGCGGGCTTGGAGCTTGGGAAGACTTAAAAATTCCTGCCATCAGCGGTCTCTGCAGCACAACTCAAAGCTTTGGCCTTGTCTGGCACCACTCTGACGTAGTGTAATAAAAACTCAGCATCCTCGACTTCAAGCATATGCGAAGCATGCGTGCCCTCAGCACAGGAAATAATGGCGTTGACTTTGCCCACATCTCAGGCTTTGCCTGCTTTCTAGTCTGCCAGGACAAGTTTCCTTCATCAATTACCATTTTTGACATAGCCTCCACCCAAACCAAAAAAGTTATTCTCCCTGGAAAGCTGAGATGCACCTATGTAGAACACATTGAGGTAAATTTTATATAGGATTTTGACTTTATAGTAGGGACTGACCAAGGGACAATCCTTATTTATTTAGATGGGAGTTTTGCGCAATGCAAAGAATTGACTGAGACTGAAAAAACAAGCGTCACTTGTATTGTAAATGATAATTAGAAATATGATATCAATAGTTTAGGAAGACTTGCAGCTGTAGGACTGGGGACTGGAGATATTGTTGTGGTTGAGCTTGATGAACTATCTGAGTTCCGACTGCCTGATTTTACACAAAAAGGTGGCAAAGTGACTGGAATTGACTTTATTGCGAGCGCCACAGGAGTCCTCCTAGCAGTTTTCAGAGAAGAGCCTTCTTCTTTTACAGTCACACAGATTGCAGAAGAAAATAAAATCACTGAAATTGCAAGAATTGACTACCCAAGATTTACCAGCCTCCTACAAATGAGCGTTTTTGAAAATTCTATGCTTTTTCTTGCAGCTTTATCAGGGACTGAGCTTGAAGTTTCTATTTACCATCCTGTAGTAAACCAAACTGAATTAATTATTTTAGACCAAAAAGAGTTTACTCTAGATGAACTGAATTCTGTAGTAAATATAACAATCCCCGAAACTTCTATTTTTAAGAATAAAATTGAATTCGGGTGTGATCTCTGGATTTTAGGACGGGGAGGCTCAGAACTTCAAGTATTTCCTATTACATCGTCAGAGTCTGAAAAAATAACACAGAATTTGGTGACTTCTTGTATGGACCATACCATATGGCAAAAACCTGAGACGCTTGAAAGGATACTTGTGGAGTATGAAAAGGCAGGGATAAAAAGCCCGGCTTATTATCAAGATATGATGAACCCAGCAATTATATCAGTTTTAGTTAAAGAAAAAAAAAGTAATGTGGTCAGTGAATTTATGGGCTCCATGTCAAATGACTGCGGAAATTTGATAGTGCGACATCTCATAGGGGAAACTTTGTTCGAATCATTTTTGATAGTGAGACATTTGACCAAAAAAACCGTCAAATTTCGGCCAAATGAATAAACTATTTTAAAAATTTTTGACCAAAAGTACTTCGGTGAAATGGACACTATCAAAAAGGCAAACTCATTTGACCTGTACCCAATTTATGCTGAGAAAATTCCAAGACAGCTATTTACTCCCTGAAGAATATATATCAATAATAGAGTCCTGGCTGAAAAAAGATATGATTGACGTAGATGAAGAAGTAAAAACCCTTGTAATTGATGAATATCTAATATTAGAAAAACAAGGAAACGACTATTATCGAATTGTAAAGCACGCAGAAACCATGCTTAGCCATTGCTATCAAATAAAAGATATTGCAGTTGCAATTGATATAAGGAAAAGTGATAACTCATATATTGAAAATGTCGTGCAAAAAATTCATGTATTGAAATTTATTTGCTGGATTTTAAGATCAGATGCTACACATTATTTAAAATTAGAAGGGTGGAACTGGAATGAAAGAAGGGCTAAACGAAAAGACTTTTTTGAAAAAGCAAAATTGCAGTATTCACAATCAAATACAGAAATCGGGCTGTTTATTGATAATTGGGTGAACAATAGACCGTTTCCTCCTACAGTTGAGCAGTTAATAGATATTTTAAATGGGACTGACGAAAGGACTTTCCAAGCAATTTTTCAGTATCTCCTATTAGACCTTTCTGAGTATGCAAAATCTGCTTATCACAGTGACCTCTCTGAAAACATCGACAGCAATTTAAATCTTTTTAAAGCCTCGTTCTTATTTAGCACTATAGAAAGCTACAAAATTTCAGGATTCTGGCATCTAGATATGCTTTCTGACCCAAGCTGCTTTAAAATTACAGAAGACCCTGAAAAGCAATTTTTCTACCACGCAAAATCGTCGTTATAGTAATTTTTATTCAGTTCTTTATCAGAAGCAAAAGATATATTGTCTATAGAGGAAAAGAAAAAAATATTAAAAACCTTCTACGAAACAGAAGCATATTCAGCTGCTTTACTTTGGGGAAAAACGTGTGGGATTGATTTAACTGACCCTGAAGTGGTAGAACTGATGCTTCTTGTATTTTTTGAAGGAAATATGTGGATCCAAGCTTTTAATTTCTTGAATGGGCTCAGCTCTTCACTTGTCGCTACAAATCATGGGATTGCACTATTTATTCACTTAATGGACTCTAAAAATAATTCTCAATACCTTCCTTTTATTCCTTTCAAAGGCAAGCTTGAAGAGCTATTTTTAAGCCATTTATGCACGTTGCTGCCTCATATATATTCTTTTGCTTTGATATTTAGAAAGAGATATAGTGAACTGTTTAGGAAAGAAGGAATGGAAGAAAACGAGGGAATTGAAAAAGTCATTGGCTGCTTTAAAAATATTATTAAAGGAGTAAAAGTGTATGATAACTATGGAGACGAAATTCCAGTACAAACAAGCATATATAAAGCGCCAGAAAAAGGGAGAGAAAATCAAGAAAGTGATATGGAAATTGTGAATTTAGAAGCCCCACATCCTGATGTAAGCAATGTATCAATTGAAGAGTCACTCAGACCTTCAAAGCTAGTATTTAGTCCAAATAATAAATAATCGTTGGTAAATCCTAGGTATTTGAATAATCCACAATATTTCCCCAATAATTATAAAATGTTTATATTGCTATCATTACTAACCTTATTCCCTTTCTCTTGACTAGAAAGTAAAATATCTTGCTGTCAACTAAGGCGGAAAATTTTTTCTAATATTTTGGAAATACATAAAGCAAAAAATCTAATTTAATTTATGAGACTATCTGTTTTAATTAATATATAATTTGCTTGAGGTTTCATTATTATCGTCAATTAACTATATATTAAAATACTGTTTACATCAAAAAAAAAATAAAAAATTGTTTGCTCCTCGATTACATTTTTCAAAAAACTGGATTTTCTAAGGTGTTTGCTCGCCAGCCTAGGGACAGTTAGGCCTTGCCCAAGATAGTGATGCATTGGCAAGAAGAACCAAGCTTGGTACTTGTCTTTTCCTGGTCCGTTCAAAGCTCTCTCATGACCAGGATGAGTTTGAGCCATTCTTCCAATCTTTTCCTCAAGAAATCTCAGACCTAGTGATGAACAAGGCAGTGGCCGACATGTTAAGTCAATGTATAGAAGATATTTCAGAAGAGGAAGCCAGGGAGCTTATGATGAAATTTCACAACAGTGAAGATCTTCCTGTCACTAATCATATCAAATTCGACAAAGAAGAATTCAAAGCAAAAGGAGACTTCCAGCTGACTCCAGAGCAGGTAAAGTTGTTTGACGAAATTAAGGAAGCACAGGAAAAAATTAAAGCAGCTGAAGGAGATTATGGACAAGAAGAAGACTTGAACCCTAATAGAGAGCCACTTCCTTTAGCTCACTTTGGATGGAGCTATATCCTCATAATTTTCGGAGTTTTTGGAGCATTTTTCTACTTCGCAATCAAATTGGTTTTAGCTGCAGACGCACCTAAGAAGTCAAAGAAGAATAAAAAAACTAATTAAACTACTAGGATTTCATATTAAAATAGCCATTCAGTGAAGCTTAATCAAAGAATTCTAATATCATACATTTAAGTAATTTATTAAATCTAATATGTTTAGACTCAAATCAAAAAGACTTTACTCCATTAAATTGGAGAAAAATATCGGTAATTTTTTCATTTTTTGGGCACTTTAACCCCTCTTTATATTGGAACAATTTTTATTAAGAAAAATTTATGGGTGAAAATACTAAATTTTTATAATAGAAAAAGTCCATCGAATATTATTTAAAAGTTTTCATGCTGGATCGATTAAATGTTTTGAATTAATTCTTTATAAAAATTAATTAATTTTAATAATTAAGCTTAATTTATAATTTTTTAAATATTTTTTAGAATTTTAATATAATTTTTTGTAAAAAAATTTGATTGTTTTAGTTTAAAAGGGAGAGTTACTAAAATTATTGGCACTTTGGATGAGGATGCCTTAATGTATGAAGACAGTATTATTAGAGAAATGATTGAATCTGGCATAGACATAGTCCGCATTGAGCTCTTGCACCACAATTACAAATCATACTCAGCTCTTATAGACAGACTGTATTCTGTAGCTGCAAGCATGAACTCAAGCATAGCTACTTTGCTCGAAATCCCTGCAAATAATAGAACTCTTTGGGTTCCTTCTGATTACACAGTCGAAAAAGACAGAGAGCTTACAATTCTAGTCGGCAAAAGAGACGCCCAAGAATACAAAGAAAGTGAAGACGAAGACGAAAAAATCTTTATCAGCATCAATGTCCTAGGGACTGACATAATGGAAGGCCAAACCATCATTTTTGGCGACGAGGTCAGTGGAGAAATAGTGTCTGTCAATCCTGACGAAATTAAAGTCATCATAAAAAATGATGGAGTCATTTATAACAGGTCAAGAGTCTATATCAATGGCTCTTGCAAATACGCTATGAATTTTTCTGAAATGCAAATAAAACACCTTGATTTCATTGCACAGACCAACGCTGATTTTATCACCTTTGTTTTCTCAAACGAAAACTTTAATGAAGAGTTAGCGTTTCTTCAAGAGAAGTTGAGAGGAAAAGATATCAAAATTTTGTGTAAAATTGAAAAACAGCTGGAAAGTGAAGTTCTTTATGAGTTCATTGAAAAAACTAATGGAATTGTGATTGCAAGATACCCTATGGGAGCTGAAATGCCAATAGAGCGAATTTGTACTTATCAAAAAGAAGTGATTGCAGCATGCCGACAAAGAGCAAAACCAGTTTTAATCAGCGGCCATGTGCTAGGGAGCTTAAGAAATCTTCCATATCCATTAAGAGCAGATGCTTGTGACGTTTATAATGGAGTAATTGATGGTATTGATGGATTTGTGGTCTGCTCAGAAATACTTCAAGAAGATAACTGAAGAAATACCTTGGAAATGCTCACCAATATTTTGGCTACCGCAGAATCTTCAATTGAGTACCGGTCTGCGTTCCAAAAAATCTGGATTGCAAGCATAAAGCCAAGTATTGCAGAATCGATTGCATCAAGTGCGATTAAAACTTGTATTGAGCTGGAAGCGAATTATATTTTATGCTTATTCCCTCCCATCCTTAATCGAACGATGGAGAGCCATTCGATCAAGGATGGGAGTTAAAAAAAAATTTTTGGGAAAAAAAATTTATATATAAAATAAAAAATATATATATATATATTTTTTATTTACTTTTAAATAAGAGGGTTAAGAGTATTTAATAATTATTTTTACAGCAAAAAAATTGAATTAATTTCATAAAAATACCAAATTTTTAATATTTTAATTTATTAGTTACCCCTTTAAACTGTATAAATTTTAATTTGTTCCTTTTGAATTAAAAAATTTTAAATTTTAAAGAATCTCAATTTTTTAGATTATTGAGTTTTTAAGCCTAGGTTGTTACTAAATCACTTCGAATGGTTGATTCCTAGCTTTCTGTTGTCTCAAAGCTCTGAAAGCAACTTCATTAGGTACATCTTCCCAAGCTTTTGATAACTAATATATTTTTTTATATATAAAAATTTGCATGATATGAAAATCGTTCGATCAAGGATGGGGGTTAATTTCCCAATTTTTAGGAATTTTTTACAGTCAATCGTTCGATCAAGGATGAGGGGGGGAGTTAGCAGAGCATGGGAGAGCTCCAAGACTGCTATCAAAATATAAGCCACCTGTTCCTATTATTACGATTTCTAGCTTAATTAAGACAGTTCAGCAGAGCTTGATCCATAGAGGGACAGTTCCAATTCTTGGGGAAAAATTGGACTATAAGCAAGCTTTAACAAATGCTGTTGAAATGATCAGGGCTAACACTGATCGCAATTGCACTGTGGTAGTAGTGACTGAGCTTTTGGACTCTGCTAAACACTTTAACGAACAAATGGGCGTTCTTACAATTGAGCAATAAAATAATTAAGCCTTAATCTCCCCCTTTGAATTGGAATAAAAATCTGTCCCAATTTAAAGGCGAGTTAATATGTTTTGTTTAAGAAAAATTTATATTAAATTTTTCACTATAAATATATTTAAATAATATAAATCGAGCACAATAATTTGAATTTAATTTATTTTATAAATATTAAATAAAAAAGATTAATCGATTCAGTGTTAAAACTACTTAAATAATATTCTAATGTTTTTCCCATTAAATTAGCCCAAAACTAATTTTTATAAAAATTATTATTATTTCACCTATAAATTTTCCTATTAAAAAAAATCGTTCCAATTTAAAGAGGGGTTAAGCACCTAAAAAAAACAAATTTTATTGATGTTTTGTTCCAATTTAAAGAGAGGGGAGTTAGAATTATGCATTTATTATATCTTAAGTTATATTATTTTATATAATTATATATTACATCTCTGAGGATCTTCTCCTTACTGAATAAAGTGGGTCACTTCTTCTTATTTTTCTTTTTTCTTTATATTCTTCAAACGTCATTTCACTCTGTTCTCTTATTGCTTTGAATTCTTGCTTAAGATCTTTAAAAAATGTAGGTGCTTTTCCTCTCATTGATTTAAGAAGCTTGTCTTGGAATTCTCTTACAGGCATAATTGGCTTCAGTTTAATTGGCGGTAACGGAGACTTGTTTGGCTTCCTTTCAGATAAAACAATTGGATTATCTGCAGCTGTTAATGAAAAAATGGTTGTATCTTCAGCTCGAGACGCTGATTTTCTTTCTCTTCGTTCTGAGTATGGCTTTGTCTTTTTAAATGGTTTTGTTTTATTTAGTAGACTTCTGATTTTGTCCATCTCATACTTTTTCTTTTCACGCTCTTGGATTATTAGGGAATGCTGATTACGGATTTTGGCTTCTTTCCTGGCTTTTGTGAAAAGGTCTCTTTCTTTTATCATTTTTCGCTGTTCTTTGACTTTTTCTTGGAGATCTTGGAATTTTTTGTATCTTTCTTCGAGTTCTTCTTTTTTGTGTTTGTAAGGGTAGAGTTCGTTGATGTCGATTTTTGATTTTTGGGGGTGGGAGATTGGAAGAGGAGCGGTGTCTGCTCTAATGTATTTTTGAGCGAAGTTGTCAAATGAATGATTTGCAAAATTTCCTGCGAAAGGTCTCCACATTTTATATGCAATGCTGAAACGTTAGCATTTTCTTTATTAAGAAATTTATAAAATGTATGCTATATGTCTTTAAAAGATAAAATCATTGGATTATTAGGTCATTTTTCGTTCAGTTTATATAAATTATAGCTAAAATTTATAAGACTGGATGATACATGTATAGGTTTGACGTCCAAATATTCGTTTTACAATTTTCTTGCTCTTTTCTGTTAATAAAACAAAATTATAGCAAGTCAATACTAAAAATATTATCATTAAAAGGTATTTTAGATAAATTCTTCCCCAATTTTAGCCAATTTGTCTGATTATCACGGAAAATTCTTTTGATTTTTTAGGTTTCTGAGGATAATTTTATGGAATGACATTTTTAGCCGAAAATCACTGTTTAAACTTAAAATAATGGCAATATATAAATTTTTCAGTCTCAAGCCAAACAATTTAATTAAAATTTAATTTAGAATTTCTTTTATAATTAGGTTCTCAATACTCATAAGAAAGTAGAATATTTGAAGATAAATGTTTTTTCGCAGTTTTTCGCCAACTAAACATAAATCTTGCCATTTATAGCTTTTATATTTTAGCAGTTAATTTTCAGTTTTTTGTCTAGCAACTAAGAACTCAGCTACCAAAATCAACTTCAAATAATAATCAGATTTTTGCTATAAAGCATCTAAAATAAAATCTATGATAGCTTACTAAGCAAATAATATTGATTAAAATTTATTTATAAACAATCTCTCCAAGATGAGGATAAATCTTTTACTTTTAATATGATTTCAAATAATTATTAATAAAACTTTATCACGCCATTTAAAAAAATGACTGGATTAATGTAAGTCGATTTCTGATACATATTTATTGGCAAATCTCATTATTATCCATGAAGCTTCCAATCCCACAAGATATTCATCCTTCTATCAGCCTAATTCCAGAACTAACATGCAAATCATGCAGTTTATCATTTTTAACTGCTCAAGATCTAGCTCTTCACCAATCTGAAGTTCAAAAAGAACGCCTAGCTCCTCCCCCTCCTCCATGAGCGAACAAAACCATTAGAAAAATCCCTATTTTTTGCTCAAAAACCTATCCTTTGTGAACAAAATTTTTTTAATATAAAAATTTTTATAGAAAAATATTTTGATTTATAATGGAATCTTGAGCTAATTCTGTTTAATTTTAATTTTAAAACATAAATTTTACAAATTAATTAATATTTGCTTTCCAATTTTTGCGAAGTGGGTTTTTTTAAAAAAAAATTGTCTATCAAACTTTAAATTAAATTTTTTAAAAAAATTAACTTCCTCCATGAGCAAACAAGATTTTTTTGTTCTCTCACTGAGGGGGGAGTAAGAGAGCCAGGGGTTTTCGAAATTCCATCCAAAATAGAAAACCCGCAGCCTCCTTCTGATAAGTCGGAGCTCACCTGTTTCGAATGCTCGAAGATATTTTCTACCGAAAAAGGTCTCCATCAGCATGAAGGCAAAATTCATAACTTCAGCAAAAGATCTTTCAAATGTCAAATTTGTTACAAAAAATTCAGGGATCAGTCAGCTCTGAAATTTCACTCTAGACAAGTTCATGAGAGAAGTACTAGAGTGAGCTGTGAAGACTGTAAACAAACGTTTTACAGCAAGTATGTTTTTGATAAACATCTGAAAAATTGCGCAATCCAAGAATTATAACTAACAGTTTTTAAAAAACTTATAAAAATAATCTATGAATTATTTATTTTTTCATATACTAATATTCAATTTTGATAAATTATATTAAAAAATGGCTGAATTTGAATCAAAAAATATACTTTTTCGTAGTTCTTTTTGCACCCTGCGCTTTATTGGCTTTAACAGTTGGTCCACGAGCTAGTTTCCAGTTCTGAAGTTGTCTTTCAGCCCTTGCTCTCAGTTCATCAACGCTGAGTGGATTTTCGTCATCGTCAAATTCCATCCCATCCTCTTCTTCATCCTGAAGTACTGGTACTAAAAGCTGTATAGGTGCATTATTTTGCACCACCTGTGAGCCAAGCGCCATAACATTATTTAGTGCTGCAATATTAGCTCTATGCAGCATTGGGTCATCTTTCATAATAGCTTCAACTTGCAGCTTTTGAGCCTGAATTAATGCATAACTCTGTATAATTTTATTAGCCCTCAGCTCAACCTCAGCCAAATACTTCATCATATTTGACTCAGTAAGCGCTTCTTCTTCCATTTCTTTAAGTAATGGCTCATCAGGGTCTAAAGATTGCAAAAAGCTTTTAAGCTGCTCTTTAATAAATGCAATAGTCTTCATTGACTCTTTAAGCCGCTGTTCATTAATATTATTTCTGAATTCCATGTTAGCGAGCCTTTCTTCCATTTTTTGTAGCATTCTTTTTTTAGAAGTATCAGTTAAAGCTCCCATTTGTTTATATCTAGAAATTTCTGACTTGATTTCTTCAATCTGCTTTTCCAGCTGCTCAATTTCAGACGTCAATTCATTGACGAAATTCAAAAGAGCTGTATTTTTTTCTTCGTATCTTAAAAAGGCATCTACTAAATCTTGTAAAGACTCTACACCAGTCTCGGCTTTAATTTTGGCTAATGCTTCTTCATAGCTTTTGACAAGCTGCACACTTTCATTAGTTGACTGTTTTTCTGCTTCAGAAAGCTTGGTAAGGTTTCTGATTTTATATTCGTCTTCTGGGTTTATTTCAGTCACAGAATTTTCCATTAATTTTTCTTTTTCCCTTTGCTGGATAAATTCTTTTTTCTTTTTTTCTTGTTCTATTTGTGCTATTAATTCGTTCCATTTTTGCTCGTATTCTTTTTGTTCTTCTTCGTTCTGTTTCTTTAGTTTTTCTAGATGTTGTAAGGCTTGTTCTCGATTTTTATAAGCAGTTTCTGCTGATGCGATTGCTTCAGCCATTTCGCTTCTTTTTTTATTGAGATCGTCCTGAAGTTTTTTGAATGTGGCTTCATAGATGTTTTTATACTGATTTACCTAGAATTGCTTGGGAATTTTTTGGAAATATAAATTATAGGTAGTCATAGATAAATAGGTATATCCTTTCTTAGCTTGTCAATTTCAAGTCTGAGCTGTTTGTTGTGGGAAACAGTTTGGTTGAATCGTTGGACAGCTTTATCGAGACGGTTTTCAAGGATTCTTATCTCACGTGAGAGCTGTTTTTGCTTTTCTGCTGAGCTGTGAACACCTCCCATGTTTCTTCTGAGCTGGTTGACCATCTCTTGGTACTCAGAGATTTTTTTGTCAAGCTCAATTGATTTGGCTTTTTCTTGGTCAATTCGTTGTCGAAGAGTTTCAGGGAGGTCGAGGGATGCATGGGTTGATCCAAGTAGTGGAGAAGATACATCTCTGAAAGTGGAGTCTTTAGCAGTCTTAGCATGCTTGGACTTCTGTGCTGGGGCGTCTAAGTATTTTCGCTTTAATTCAGCTAAATCTTCTTCATCTGCAATATAACTTACAGTTACCAAGTTCTGACATTTTAGATTATAGGTTTTTAAAATTTGCATTTTTATTTAAAAGTTTAGCTTAATTAACCAATTAATGCTGCTGAAGATAATCATTGGCTTATTTAACTGTCATAATCGGTACGCTATTAGCCAAAGGCTTTATAAATTAAATGTATAGGGCTATTCAAGGGAAAGCCCTATATTTTATTATGATGATCTTATATCTATATATATTTTTAACAGGGCGCATTCGCGTCAAAAAAGGGAAGCAAACAGCCGAAGTAAGGGCGTTGAAAGCAGTGGAATCTCAGTGGAGAAGTTTTGAGGAGCAGGAGATGGCAGAGTGGAGGTCTTAGATTTTGATGGCTGAGTTGGTTGAAGAATGAGCGACTCAATGATGTATTAAAGTCATGGGATTTTCACATGGGTAATTAGTGGGGTGATTGCTGAGGTTGCTACTGAGCTTGATGTGGGAGTTGAAGCTGGATCTGTTGCTGTAGAAGTTGTTCTTGTGCTGGAATTGTTTGGAATGGTTGGAATTGTTGGAGAAAATCGAGAGAAGTGCTGCATTGCAGCTTTAAGTTTTAACATAGCATAACATATTATCTTAATTCTTATTAACCTCTCTTTAGAATAATTATCCTCAGAACTTTTTATCCCATATTTAAAACCTTAAAGTTTAGCTACTTATTATTCGATTCAATCTTGCAAATTTCAGTCAGTGATGGCGTTGCATAATTAAATTGGAATACACAAAGATCAGAAAATCTTAAAATGTAAATATTTTTATCCTGGACAACTGGCGGTGATTGGCTTCACCAGTTTAATGTACCTTCAACAGGCATCAAAGATTGTTCAGTATCGTCATCGCCTATTAAACAAATATTTTTATTTTGAAAAATTATAATCCCATTTTCAATAGAAGCCAATGTGCATCCATGCTGGCTTAGAGGAAATTGCAATTGGATACTTTGAACGTAAAAGTTGTCAAGGCTCACCATTTCTATGCTGAAATCTTTGTTTCCACCAGCGATAAAAATTTTATTCCCATGATGGCAAACGCCAGGAAGTTTTCTAGATAAATGAAGGTCTCCCATAAATTCCCAGCTAGATGTTATTATATTGTATCTTTCAAATGAAGTAATTTCACCTATTCCCATGCCTCCGAAAACATAAACAAAATTGTCAACGAAGATGCCAGAATGATAATATCTCTCATAAATCATATTGTTTCGGATTATTAATTCTTGAGTGTTAAGGTCTATTTCAAACACAGATTTGACAGCTTGCCCAAGAATTGTTGATCCTCCGCTAACAAGCACAGATCCAGGTAGCCCTACAATAGCAGAAAAAGCTTTGCTTTTCATATTCTTTATCGTCATGACTTCTAATTTTCGCTTAGAAACATCATAAACCTTCAGCTTATCTTGCTTAATATGATATATAGAATGTTCCCATAGATGGCGCTGTTCGCCTTTGATTTGCCCATGAGGGAAATTTTTTGGTTTGACCAAACCATATAGTACTTGTCGAAACCAAAAAATTTTCCCAGTGAACAAATCAAGGGCAAACAGCGCCATCTATGGGAAAATTCTATAGCTTTGCAGAGCCTATACTTGGTCCTACATATTTTATTTCGACCTCAACATTATCCCAAACATTTTCTAAATGAGGCACTTTTAAGTCAATGTCCACAAAATTCATCCTTTCTTCTACAAACTTATTAAACTCATTTAGGTCAATTTGTTCGATTTTATTCACTATAGAATTCAGCTTTTCTAAAGTCTCCTCTTTCTGTTCTTCAACCTGTCTTAATATTATGTCAAGCTGGGATTCGAGATTTCTTATGATTGATGAAATTTTGGCTTTATAGTCCTCTGTAGCCTCATTTACGAATCTAATCTCTTCTTCTATTTTGGACAGAATTAGCTCTTTGTTCTGGCTATTTTTACCTAGCTGAGAGATTTCTAAATCGGAGATAATTGGTTTTTCAGAGATTGAAAGCTTCCGACTGAAGTGAGAAATTTTAGGTAAGGCCAGTTTGTGGTTTTCTAAGCAGTCATTGCAGCACATGATTCCTGCACAGTAGCATTTCTCCACTGCAGCATTTGTGCAGATGTCGCAGTTCATTTTTATGAAGATAATTTGAAGAGGTAAAATGAATATCAGGATAAATGATGCTTTTATGGGAAATTAAAAGATTGAAATCATTATTATGGGATTTCTAAATTATCCTGATTTTTTTGTAATTATGTGTATTTACAATTTATGATGATTTTAAAAATTTTATTTTTATCAAAATAGATTTGCTAATCTCCCCTTTAAATTGGAACAAAATCCTGCTCCAATTTAAAGATTTAATTTTTGCTTTAAAATAATTATCTCTATAATATATAAATTAACGCAATATTTTTTTTATTTTATTAGTATTTAATTAAAAATTAATCGATATAGTGCAAAAATGTTTAGATGATGTTTCACTTGTGCTTCTTCGATTAAATTAGGCTATTAAAAAATATGGAATTTTACCTATTAAATTTATGACCCAAAAAATGGAAATTTATATTGATATTTTGCTCCAATTGAAAGAGGAGTGAAGAAAAAATATTAATAATTATAGATAGCCGAATTATTAAATCAGAAAATTTTTAGCTTACTTCAAGCCATCCAAAAAAATTTTATCGTTGACAATAAAATGTGCATTAATTTCATTAAATTAATTCTAATTTGCAAAATCGGAAGTCAAAATTTAATTCAATTTATTAAATTTAATTTCTAGAATGTAAAAAAATTTTAAATATTATAAAATAAATTTAATAATTTAATCATAGCAGTCATTAATCATATCGAAATCTTATATAAAAATTTTTTACCTTGGAGCGCAGCTTTTTGTCCAATAAATAGGAATTTCTCAATGAATTTGCTTATAAAGGAGGAGGACTTAGCATAATAAATTATCATATTATATATAGCTCAATAGAATCAATTAAAAGTAAAACAAATATTTTATTTGTGCAAAAATGATGCAGCTTTTTTTATGAATTGATATTAACTGATTATATATTTATTTTCAAATAAAAATAAATCTATAACAATCTGGCTGAACTGATAGAAAACTTTGGTGTATGCCATGCTGTTTGAGCTGTTTTAAAAGGTAAAAAATCTTGATAGCTTCTAAATCTTCTAGCCCTTGATGTTTGAGGCCTTGTAGGTGTTTCGGTCTTTATCTTCGCATACAATCGATCATGAATGACTTTATCTTTTTGATAAGTATCTTCATAGCTATAATCCTTCCTTATTTCATTATACAACATTAATTAAATTTTACACCACTCTTATAAAATAATTACTATAATTCACCTATAAAATTACAGCCAAAATTTCAAATTTATATATTATCAGGTATATATACAAGAGAAGGGTTTTTTTGATATCTTGTTGAATATGAAATTGAGAGAGATTTCTCAAAAGGTGAAGAAGGAATTGTTTCTTTCGTGCCTAATTCAGAGAAGGATTTCTTTTTTTCAGAAAGTTTGCTGAGAGGTCGATAGTCCTTATGCCCAATCCTTAGAGATAACGGTGACCCTGTCCTTAATCTTTTGAAATCAAAAACACTTTTCAAGCTTGAACTATTATTATGCAGTTTTGTTTGCTTGTCTAGAGTAAGGGTTTTTTTTGGAGATGGGCAGCTAAATGTTTTAAAGAAAGCTCCAGAAAACTGGTTTGATGAATGTTTTTTACTTTTGTTAACATGAAGCTCAAGAATTTTGCATGTGCATAAAGCTGTTTTTGTATCTTTATGGTTATTATTCATTATTTATAAAAAAAGTTTTCATTTTAATAGAATTTTAAATTAAATTCAAGAGATTTACGCTGCTATTTGTTTCATCTCCAAAAAATGTTTAATATTAACATAGAGTTTACTATCTTGCTTACCTATAAGTAAATAATTATAGTTGTTAATATAGGATTTTCCTTTGAATAGCCCGATAACGGATGAAGCCAGCCCGTTGTCGGGCTATTCAAGAGAAAGCCCTATATATTATTTTGATTTTTATAAAAAAAATAGGTCGTTGGCAAGAAAATAAGAGAGAGTAAGATAATAAAATATGAGGCCAATACTCATCAGTTGCCACACAAGACCTGTGATCGCTGTTAAATTCAATAAAGACGGCGACCTTTTCTTTACAGGAAGCTTTGATGGAAAAGTCTCAGTATTTTGGTCCGAGCCAGTTGAAAGATTAGGTACATTTGCCTGCGATGGAGCAGTAAAAACAATGACAGTCACAGAAGACTCAAAATATATCGTTATAGGCACAGCAATCAATGGCATTTTCATTTTTGAAGTAGAAACAGGCACTAAAGTATCCTCATAAGCAAGATTATCACTTGCTGCTTATATAATTGAAAAATGAGCACATTTAGTCTAAATTGGTATAAAAACAATAGAATTTTCATCAAAAATCCATGTGAGAGATGTTGAGTTCGCAATGGGCAGCCAACAATTCTTCATGATTAGCTATGAAAGTGATGAAAAGAAGCAATCAGTGGTTTATATTTATGATTTTGAATCCGTGCTTAACAGAGAACAGCCTTCAAGGCGTGATTTGGTCAGAAGAGACCGAGATCACTACTATCGAGGAGTTTGGGGATATCTTAACAAGACTATTGTCCTTGGAACGCAGAATGGAATTATTGACGTTGTTGACACAAAGACAGGTGAACTTTTATTAAGCCACCGTGCCCATGTAAATCAGATTACAAGTCTAGCTTTTTCGCCAGACTTTAGCATGCTAATCACTGCCTCAAGAGATTGTTTTGCAAAGCTCCTTGACCCAGAAACATTAAAAGAAATAAGAGTTTTTAATGCTCAAAGGCCATTGAACAGCGCTGTGATTTCTCCATTAATGCTAAATGAAGGAAGTCCTAAATATCATTGCTTGGTAGCTGGAGGTCAAGAAGCAAGAGATGTCACCACAACAGCGACAGATCAAGGAGGCTTTGAAATCACATTTTATAATATGATCTTTGAAAGAGAAATCGGAAGTGTAAGAGGCCATTTCGGACCTGTCCACTCTGTTGCTGTCCACCCTAGAGGTCACATGTTCGTGACTGGATCTGAAGATGGTACTGCAAGAGTGCATATCCTTGACCAGGATTATTTCACTCCAGCTTATGATTAAGCAAGGAAATAATTAATAGATACTACGAAAATTTTCATATATGATCTTATAAATTAAATAAAAATTAATTGAAAGGTTAAACTTATTAAAAGATTCCATATTTATAAAATAATCGATGAAGCTATTTGTCGCTTTTCTTTTTGCATTTCAGCTACTTATTTGTAATGCAAATTATGCTTTGAATATAAAATACTATAAATCTGCAGATAAGAATAAAGACGGAAAGCTCTCAATTCTCACCACAGTGAGCGAACCAAAAATTTTCTGCTTGTAAAAAAATTATATATAGCCCGAGCACCTTTATGGCTCGGGCTTAAGGATATATCCCGTGGGGAAACCCAAGCCATAAAGGGTTTCTGGTGATATCGAAATAATTTTAGAGAAATACTAATTTAATTTGTAAAATTAATGATTTAAAATTTAATCTTATTAAAATTAAACAGAATTAGCTAGAGATTTCATTATAATAGTTATCACTTATACAAAATATTAAGGATTTTTAATTGGTTTTGCTTGCTCACAGAGGGGGGAGTCAGGGCACCAATTTATAGATGCAACAATTCAAGCTATAAACTCAGCTGTAATTTTGAGGTAGGGAATGGAAAAAGATAAAGACATGATTGAAGACATAGCAATTGATTTTATGAATAAGAAAGGATTTTCAGACCAAAGCCTGATTCCTTTGGCAGAAGTTGAGACATGGATTTCTACAGGGGAATTTTTAAAATTTTTTAAAACTTGGAGGGAGGCAATGTTCAAGGAGCTTATGAAAGCAAAAGAATATGACAGCAAAGATAAACTGTGGAGAGAGTCTGCCTTGAAGTCTCCAAGCAGCTATGGGTTAAAGTATAAGGACTACAAACAGTTAAAGCCAAGCCCACAGCTTAACCCTTCTAGAAAGCACGATTTATAATAATTCGAATATTTAATTATTTATGACTTATATAATTTTCTTAATGATTCGAATATTGATTAATTAATAATATTTTTATCTGTGCTTAATAAAGATTAATAGAATTTAATAAGGAATTTATAATGGATAATAATCTTGATCAACGTTCACGCCGCAAACTGTTACATCACCGTTGAATTGCTTAATAGAAGGCTCATTCCATCCTCCAAATGGGGTGAAGTCTCCAAAGCTTGGCCAGTCATCATAGTGTGCATACCAAAGTGGGTATTGAGAAACACCAGTCCATCCTAAGCCTACAATGCTTTGCCAATTATAATAGTTTGTGTAGACACCTACACTTTGCCCTTGGTTTACAAGCTCATTTGCCAATGCCAAAATAAATTGCTGATTAGTACCCAAGTCTGAGCTCCAAGACCAAGTTTCAATATCAAGCCAGACCATTCCGTATCCGGTCCCGGCAATGTAATCAACTAAGGCATCAACTTGCCCAGCTGGGTCACCACAAGGAAAACAAGGGAATAAATAAACATCAGTGTGATTCATTCCTCCGTCAATCGAATTTTCGATATTGTCTACGCCGTTAGGGTCAACACCTCCAAAGCTACAGTAGCCTCTCACAACTCCAAATGAATAGCCATTTTGAGACATACAGTGAAAAGCATCGGAGCTCGTGTAGTCTGAAATATCAACACCCAGGACCGCATAGACAGCAGAAATTAAAAAGCATAAAACCAAAAGAGAAAGAATTTTCATTTTCTCAACAAATTTATTATAAAAGAAATTCCATTAAAAATAAAAACATTGTGATTATGGACAACTGCAACATTTTGATTTAATTTTTCTAAAAATATAATTAAAGCAGACAGATAATAATTTTATTTGAAGGATTTTAAAAAAATTGTCTGACTGTTTGGCGTCTATATATAAATGGCGTAAAATGTGTACAGTAAATGGAAAATGCAAAATGTTTTTAATGTAGATTTGTGATGGGATTATTATAAAGCTAACTTTTCAGATTTATAAATCAATAAATTCTTATTTTTTACAAGTTCTGACTCTCAAAATATTGGCGAATTAATTTTCTAATTAATGTCCAAAAAATCTTGATTTAAAAAATAAAGGAGAGCTAATCTCAATAAACACTGCTAAATTTTAATAAAAGAGTTTATTTAAGGACGATAGTTCTGATCAACATTGACACCACAAACTGTTACATCACCATTGAATTGCTTAATAGTCGGTTCATTCCATCCTCCAAATGGGGTGAAATCTCCAAAGTTTGGCCAGTCATCATAGTGTGCATACCAAAGTGGGTATTGAGAAACACCAGTCCATCCTAATCCCACAATGCTTTGCCAATTATAATAATTTGTGTAGACGCCTACACTTTGCCCTTGGTTTACAAGCTCATTTGCCAATGTTAATATAAATTGCTGATTAGAACCCAAGTCTGAGCTCCAAGAATAAGTCTCAATATCAAGCCAGACCATTCCATATCCGGTACCAGCAATATAATCAACTAAGGCATCAACTTGCCCAGCTGGATTTCCACAAGGAACACAAGGGAATAAATAAACGTCAGTGACGTTCATTCCTCCGTCAATCGAATTTTCGATATTGTCTACGCCGTTAGGGTCAACACCTCCAAAGCTGCAGTAACCTCTCACGATTCCAAACGAATAGCCATTTTGGGCCATACAGTGAAAAGCATCGGAGGCAGTGTAATCTGAAATATCAACACCCATGACTGCGTAGACTGCAGATATTAAAAAGCATAAAACCAAAAGAGAAAGAATTTTCATTTTTCTCAACAAATTTATTATAAAAGAAATTACATAAAGAAAAGAAATGTTGTGATGAGGTATAACTGCTAATATTATGACTTTATTTCTTCTAAAACTACATTTAAATAAGACAGATAATAGCTTTATCAGCAGAATTTTAAAAACATTGTTTGTCTATGCAGTTTCTCCACATAAATGGTGTAAAATAATTAGATAAATGGGAAATTTAAAAATATTTTCAAAATAGAAGTTTATAAGATTTATGGAGAGACTATCATAAAGTTAATCCACAGGCTTATATACTAATATTTTTTACGGCTTATAATTATAAAACGATTTTTAAGGTGTATAAATGAATAATAAATAAAATTTCTGCTCGATAATTATATTTTCTTCAATATGTCCAGCATCAAAATGCTAGTGGCTTATTTTAGCTTGAGAGTTTTGATATACAGAGCTTAATTTTTATTATTCAACTAATAATATCTTGATTAAACTATGCTCAATGAAGATCACAAATTTTAATAAAGGAGTTTACTTAAGGATAATAGTCCTGATCAATTCCAACTCCGCATGCTGATGTATCACCATTGAATTGCTTAATAGCAGGCTGAACCCATCCACCAAACGGGGTGAAATCTCCAAAGCTTGGATAATCATCATAGTGTGCGTACCAAAGTGGGTATTGAGAGACACCAGTCCATCCTAATCCCACAATGCTTTGCCAATTATAGTAGCTTGTATAAATGCCTACACTCTGCCCTTGATTTACAAGTTCATTAACCAGCGTCAGAATAAAATTTTGATTAGAAGCCAAGTTTGAGCTCCAAGCATAATTTTCAATATCAACCCAGACATTTCCATATTGAGACCCAGCAATGGCATCAACTAAAGCATCAGCTTGTCCTGCTGGATTTCCACAAGGAACACAAGGGAACAAATAGACATCAGTGTTATTCATTCCTCCATCAATTGAGTTTTCGATATTGTCCCCAACATTAGGGTCAACAGCTCCATAGCTGCAGTAACCTCTCACAATTGCAAATGTATAACCATTTTGAGCCAAACAGTTAAAAGCATCTGAACTTGTCAATGATGAAACATCCACACCAAGTGCTGCATAGACTGCAGAGATTGCACAGCATGAAACTAAAAGAGAAAGGAATTTCATTGTTTCACCAAATTATTGATAAGGAATATGATTGCCAAATGGAAATTTGGTATATTAGATGGCTGCTAAAATTATATGTTTATTATTTTGAGATATATATATGAAATGGCGATGATGTCTGACCCGTCCACGAGTGGGCGGTAATCAGTATATATCTGGGTATGGTTTTTTGGAGTCGAGAGCTAGCCCAGCAATATTTGGTGCCCTACAGCAAAGGACTTAAGCACAAATCCTTTGGTTTGTGGCCGGACACACGGATAGTTACTCGTGAGATCTTTTTGCCAGGTCGAGCGCCCCGAAATGGAGCAGGTGAATTGCCTTATAGTGGCTGAGTATTTTTTTGGGATGACCTGGGGAAAAGGAAGGCAAGTTAGACGATCAAGATGCTCTCTACGGTTAAACAACTCCTAAACCGGCCACGGGTGATCGGCAGGGTGGAGTAGCAAAACGGTTGAAGGGGGCCAAGTTGGAAATGGTGTGCTCGACGAAGATTTTTCAAACCCATCGGGCAATACCAATGCCGAGAAACTAGGAGTTTCGGCATAGGCTTGGAATTACCAGAGATGGAAGCCACCCAATGTGGCTGTGCCGCCAGGTAACTACGTCATACAGAATGCCACAGTGAGAAGTAGGGAATTTAAATACTCAGCACGTTTTAATTTAATTAAATTAATAATTTTTTTTTGTTGAGATGACTCTAGTCAAGATAGCAGCTTTATTCAAAATATTTGTCTTAGTGGTACTTGCATATAAATGAATGATTGAAGAATGATTTGAATAAAGAGAAATGTGAAACGATTTTATGAATGATATGATTAAAAAGCTAGCTCCTCAGACTTATAATTCAATAAACTTCTATTGATAAAAATTATAGCTGATTTCAAGCTTATAAGTAATTAATATGGTGAATCTAAAATGTAAATATTTATTTTCTCTAAAAGTCATCATGATTTCAAAATAAATAATTTGAGCTGCATTTGAAAGATTTGTCTTATTTTAGTGTAAATTATTACGAATTACTTTATTTTATTTTATTTATCTAACTTACTGCTGATCTTCTCTCGATGCTCACCTTCTAATCATCTTCAAAACTTCTCTCTTCTGTTTTTTCCTTCGTTATCTGTAGCAATTGGCCTAGCAAATTCCTGCAATAACTCCTGCAACAATTTCTTAAATAACTTCTGATTTAAAACTTAGTAGAGCTCCTAATTTCCTCAAACTCTTGCAAACAACTTATAAATTTGGTGTGAAGAAGCGCGATTGAATAAAAATAAAAAATTATTACGAATAACTTAATAAATATTTTAAATTATACTTTCTGGCTCAAGCTGTTCAATTCTTTTTTCTTGGAGGCTAAATTTGTAATAAATAGACTTGTATATACATTAAAATGATGCGGTGAACCAACCCACCCTATTGACTCCTGCATCTGGCATCACAAAGGGTGCCGAGGACCTTGAGAAAGCGAATATGACGTTCGGAATGTTTTCCCGCTAGGTTTTTCTTGGATGAAGTGCAATATCGGGCTGACCGGCCGAAAGCATTACTCCAATGCCGAGTTTTTTTGCCTCAGTAGGAAATGGGTCCGGAAGTAGGAAAGGATCTCCCAGCAAAGCCAATGGCGTTTATCTTAGCCAATTGAGACTATTTCCCAGCATGAAACCAGGAGTTACGCCCTGGGCTATGGATTTCCATTTTCGCCGAGAGTCAACCAGACAATTCAACCATTTTGAATTTTCAATGGTGGGTAACCTTGCTGACGCAACTCACTCAATTACTGGTATGTGAGTGCAAGCCCTTGTCCGGTAAAGAGCAATTTTTTTAAGGTCGTGCACGAAATGGCGAGCAAGCGACGTTACGTTAAGGGTAGAGTAGTCCTTCGGGAATAATAGCGAGCTTTTCTATAATTATATTAATGTTGATGTTAATGTAATAAATAGACTTGTAGCCTAAAAATCTTAATCTTAATTAATCTATAACATTTATCATCGGTTACCAAGTTGCTTGACCTCAACTACCCCCAATACTGCTTTGAGGTGAAATTCGCGTCATTTTCCTCAGGCCTGACAAAGGTGCGACCACCTCGGATTTTGTTCACCAGTAAAGACGTCAGTCTTGGAGTTTGACTTCGACGGCTCTTTTTGAGCTCAGGAACTTACTTGGGTCCAAACAGCATACTAAAGGTCCCAGTCTCCACCGCCTAGGGTAAGTTTGCATCCTTCTAGAAAATTCGTTATCCTAAGGTAGGTAGGAAAAACCACCCGGCTCGTTCTCCCTAGGACAGCTGGAAAATTTCACCAAGGGAAATCAAACCTTATAATAAAAATATGCAAGAGATAAAATCTCGGTCAAGAGACCAGAAAACTCCAGTGACGCCATATTTAATTATTTTGGCCTAAAAATCAGCCAAAGTAAATAGACTCTTGGAAATCTATATACGTATCGGCAGCTTCAAAGTAATTGTCAGAAGTGAGAGTCCAATTATTTTCATCTAATTCTCCACTTTCGAAAATCCCGACCTTGTTTACAACAGCATAAACCCTTAAATTTACTGTGAATAATATTCTGTTCGAATATTTAGGAAAACTTATATTTGGTACTTCAGAGTAGCTTTCTATCTCTAAATCATACTTATATATGCATGTATGATTATTTCCGCAAATCAAAATAAATTCTTTATAAACCACAAGGGAGCATCGATGACTTGCTATTGGGAGAAGAGGCAAGCAAGACCATCTATTTTCAACTAAATCAAATTTTTGGGCAAGATTGAGTGTACCCCACCTATTTGATCCTCCGAATAAATATACTGAATTTTTATAATAAATCCCTTTTGAGTTGTGGCAAGAAATGCCATCAGGAAGTTTCCTTTTGACTTTGAAATTTTTTAAATCTATTATACAGGTAGCACCTGATAATGGAAAAGATCCGAAGCAAAAAAGCTCAGAATTTGGAAGCTGAGTTAAGCTTGTAGACGGTGATAACATAATTTGAGTCATGCACTCGACGTATCTTATACGATGGGCATCAATCTCATAGATGCAAAGAGAAAAGCCCTCTTTTGTGCTTCTAATCCCATAGAGACGCTTCAACTCAAATTCAGAAGTTTCATGCAATTTTTTTTGTTTTTCTGGATTGGAGTTTTTAAGTTTTGGTGTAAGCACTAACATTTGTTTTTCTATTTAATATGGAATTGCTGATTTTCTAAATTAATATTTTCTTGCCTTAGAAAAAATACAAGAAAAAGTTTATAAAACAATCAAAATTTTTTATCGCTAACATGGTCCTATTGTTTATTATAGATAATTAATAATCCAAAATAGACTTAATCTGCCATTTTGTAACTCTTAAAGAAAAACTTTTTATATAGAAATAAAAATCATTGAATTGATTTATTTGCTTTTGATCGCATAACTATTTAAAGAAAAAATAATAAAAAATAACTAGATTCAATCAATTTGAAGAACTATTTAAAAAAATTAATTATAATTTTTTTGAGTCTTTATTTCCTAGACTTTACCAAGCTGAATAAAATTATATAACTTGCTTAGCCACATTGATAGCAATGGCCTGGATATTTTTAATGAATGCCTGCTAATTTAGGATAAAATTTAATAAATAAAAAAATCAAAATTATTAATCTTGCCTCTAAGAAAATTAACAGAGAGACAGTGACCTTAATTTTCCTATTTCTATAATCCGTTTATTTCCTTCTATTATGTCATAGCAATTATAATTAAACATAAAAGCGCCTCATTTAAGAGATTTATTTTCTCACAATTAATATACATTAATTTTAAGCCGAGTTTAGACTTATAGCTTATTCATCATTATATATCTCATCATTAAAAATTTAACAGTTATAATAGATTTGATACCTTCTATATCTTAGGCTAGAACCTTCATCATTTAGATGAGCATTTAGATTTTATTTTATATGTCGCTTTTGATCCTTAAGATTGGGCCCAAGCCATTTTACTGCAAAATTGCTACTTTTCATCATACAGAGCGAGACACAAAACCATTTAATTGTAAATTATATAAAACTAGAATAAATCTATCTATCTATCTATTATCTATGCAATGCTCTCGGCATCGCTCAAGCCCTTATGGGCTCTTCTTTAATCACTCCGTTATTTTCCTTTGTCTAGCTTGACCTTGTAACCTCTTGTTACGCTCCTCTTGATACCTTCACGACTTGTCCTTGAGTATATCCAAATGAAACCTCTTGATCGCACCATCCGCCAGCTGCACAATGTCGTCCCTTCCCATCTCCAGGAGTCGCTTCACACATGCCTCATAACCTGCTCCATATAGCAGTACCTGTATCAGTCCTATAGCTTGTCAGTCGATGCCTGTATTGTCTAGTTGTGCCAGTAGCTCTTTCCTCTGCTTCAAGTATCTCGTGCATTCTACGAGTACATGCTCTTCCGATTCAAAGTTCCACATGTATCGCATGCCTCATTATGCGTCAGATGACGTAGCTTTGCATTGGCGTTACAGTAGTTAAAGCCTGCTCTCAGTCTATGTATGGCTCCTATTGCACAACCATTATGTTGATTCACTGTGATGAATGTTGGTCTTCATGTGCTGTCTAGTCCTTCCAGGAGATGTCGATACAATCTTGTTGTCTTTTTCGTTTCATTCTCCATTCTAAGCACTGACTCCTTCAGGTTCAACTTCCTTGTGGCTTCAGCGATTTTTGCAACCCATTTTTTCTTTTCGATCGTGTCAAGTCTTGCCGCTTCTTGGAATTCCTCTAAGTCAAGTAGCTCCATAGTTCTCCTGCATCTTTTTTCCCACGGTAGGAGCTCTTCTGCATTTATATTCCTCATCAGTGCCGCGAGCTGATCATTCATAGTGTAGACTCTCCTTCTGAATCTTAGAAGCTGCATTCTCATATGGTTAATTAGGGTAATTCAGCCTATGTCCAACAAAGAGGCTTCCCTCGCAGTTCCAGTTGGTGCACGTAGTATAATCCGTGCAAGCTTCATCCTCTCGTTCTCCGCACATTTCAGTGTAGCCCCATTCCATTCGTACTGTGTACATTCATTGGCGTAAGTCGCTACTATTGTGGCACATGCTTCTGCAAGGATTGATCTATTCACGACAGGCATGCAGGACATGCTACTTAGTAAAACTTTGGTGGCTCTTCCAGCAGATTTTACTCTTTCTAGTGTTGCTTTGGCCTAGGCACTATCACTCCTTGAAGTTCCTATGACCTTCCCTAGGTACTTGAACTGTGGCAATTGCTTCAGCTGCTTTCCTTCTATTGTCACTGTTACTCTCGCTGGTTTGCCTGAGTAGTCCACTACGAACGATTTCTGCAGGTTTGCTTTAAGGTAGTACTTGTTGGCTCAAGTGTTGCATATATTCATAAGTTGTTGTAGTTGTGACATCGTGTGCGCCATGAGCACTATGTCGTCTGCATATAGCAGCAGGCCTAACTTCATTTCCCCCGATTTCAGTTCGACACCAACATCAGCGCTGCTTATTGCCCATGCCAGCTCGTTGGGAATCAGATTAAAACATATAGGTGATGAGCTTCCACCTTGCCTCACTCCTTTCTTTATTCTGATTGGGTCTGAGAGCCTATCATTCATGATTATGTTACTTTCACAGTTATTGTACATTGCTCCAATTATGCTAATGGTGTCTGTATTTACTCCTCTGCTGAGCATTACTTCATTTAAATCTGAGTGCCTTACTGTGTCAAAGGCCTTGCATATATCCAAGAAGCCACATATTATCCCTTTTTTGTGAGTCCTGCAGTGTTCTATCACCGTTTCTAGTCTATAGATTTGGTCAGCCGTGGACATCCCCTTCATGAATCCTGCCTGGGTTGGGTGCATGATTGATTTGGCCTCTACCTCTAATGCGAGTCTGTTAGCAACAATTTTGTCTAGAATCTTATACGAGGTGTTGAGTAGGGTAATTGGTCTATAGTCATCAGGGGCTTTTG
Organism: Blepharisma stoltei; assembly: GCA_914767885.1. Classification (NCBI taxonomy): domain Eukaryota; phylum Ciliophora; class Heterotrichea; order Heterotrichida; family Blepharismidae; genus Blepharisma; species Blepharisma stoltei. The sequence continues at coordinate 268,232 of CAJZBQ010000043.1, forward strand.
AGCCCAGCTTCTTCGGCAGAAGCACTACCAGCGCGCCCTTCATTGCCCTTGGAAGTCATCTCCTCTTCCATACATCTGTAATAATCCTCCAATGTAGTTCTACTACTGTTTGTCCTCCGTATTTAATCAGCTCCGATGGTACTCCATCCGGACCTGTCGCCTTTCTGTTGCTGAGTGCCTTGATTGCCTCCTCTACTTCTTCCCTTGTTGGTGGCTTTGCTTGTGTGTCGACCGTTCAGTCCCAATCTCTGTCACCATATTGAGTTCTTCATCAATCCACTATTTTTCCTTCTTCCGATTTCGTGAATCTCGTTGGCCCATTTCTCATTGACTGTTTTATTCTTCTTGCCACTTCCCACATGTCTTTTGCGCTGGATACTGCTTTTCAATTTTCCTTTCTTTCAAGCTCATAAATTTTACCCTTTTTAGCTCTTTTTTGAATTCTTTCATCTGCTGTCTGTACTTAGCCATCTGAATTTTGTAATGTAAGTCCCCTTTGCCTTTTCTGAGACCTTTAAGAGCTTTTCATGGGCACCTCCTGGCTTCACCCAGCTTCTGCAATGCTCCTCTGCTCAAGATTCCTTGCTTTCTGTCTTCAGCTACACCCAATACGCTTTCTGCTATCTTGATTAGCCTCATGCATACGGTTTCATATATTTGGTCTGTTACTTCTATATCTCCATCTAATTCTTCCATTAAGCATCTGTCTATTTCACTCTGGTATAATTTGAGGAAAACAGGATTTTGCAGTCTGTCAAGTCGAATTCTCTTTCTTTTTTGTTCGTACGGCTTCAGTCCTCAGTTCCAAATTTTTACTGTTATGGGCAAGTGGTCGCTCTTAATTGGGCAATCTTCATTTACATCATAATCTATTATCTTGTCTTTCAACCCTCAATTCATTATAGCGTAATCTAGACAAAAAGCCCCTCCTGTTGAGTGCAGGTGGGTAGGTTTGTCTAGCTGTAACAGCTCCTGACCTCACTGCTTGCACATCTCTCTAAGTCTTATCCCATTTTGGTTGGTTTCACTGTTTCACCATCCTCTGATATGTGCGTTGAAGTCGCCTAGCATTATTTCATGTTTGTCCAGCCCCCTGCTCCATGCTATTGCTTCGTACAGACCATTATAGAAGTCCTCTATCTCCATCATTTCACTTCCTTCCACGGGTGAGTATGCTTCAATTAGTGTAAATCTTTCTAGTTCCACCCCTATTACTCTACCTATCACAACTGTCCGCACTTCTCCAATCTCCATTTCGATTTCTTTATTTATTAGGATGCCCACACCTGCACTTCTTCCTGACCCTGGGCTTGTTACTCACTCATAGCCAGCAATCCTCGGGAGGTCTTCTTGGTCCACACAGTGGGTTTCACATAGTCCCATTATGTCTGGCGCAATTTCTTCAATGAACCTGCTCAGTTGCTGCTTCTTGTTCCTGGCCCCTTGTATATTCGCGTGAGAAAGTGTCTTGACCCTGGTTTGTCTTTCATGTCTGATTCTCTTTGCTGATGGAGCCCCAAATCCTGCTTCAGTCATGGTCCTCCTCTTTGGGAATTCCACAATGAGGCTACTATTCTTCATCCTAGCCTGTGCCGGCGCAACTTGTAGCGGTGGTATGACTCGTTGTGATGGTATGCTATGTAATGATTGCATATCTTGTAATGAATGGACAACTTGTATCGATGTCATGTCATGTAGTGATGACTTGTCTTGCAGTGACTGCATGCTTTGTGGCGATGGCATATCTTGCAATGAATGTACACCCCGTATCGACGACATGTCTTGTAGTGGTGCCATAACTTGTATTGACGGTTTGGCCAGTTGTGACAACTTGTCATGCAATGATAGCATGACCTGTAGTGTCGGCATGTCCTGTAGTGGTTGCTTGGCTTGTACTATTGGCTCGACTTGCAGTATTGGCTTGTCCTGCATTGCTGGTATGTCCTGTATTGCTGACATGGCTTGCAGTGATTGCATGGTTTGTGGTGATGACATATCTTGTAATGAATGTGTAACCTGCATCGTTGGCTTGTCTTGTAATGGTGATATACCTTGTAATGAATGTGCAACCTGCATCGACATGTCTTGTAATGGTGGCATAGCTTGTATTGACGATATGATTTGTAATGTCGGATCATTGTTGCTACTGAAGTTGTCGTGCTTGGTGGCGCGACTTGTGCCTTTAGTACAGCTAGTTGCGCTAGTTAGATATGTGCCTTTTTTATTGCAAGCGTTGTTGTGACTGCTGCTGATTATCTCTGTGCCCTTAATATTGCTTGTATTTCTAGCACTATTCACTATATTCAGGCTGCCGGTGCTGATGATGGTCAGGTGCCGGCCTGTTCTAGCATACCTGGTATTACTATCTATGGTTATTGAGGTTATTTTGTTGGTGTTGCTGCTGTCGCCAATATTAGCTCCTTGTTTTACATTTACCCCTGCATAGCTAATTCTACTTACGTTATCTGTAGCTTCTATTTGCATCTTGTTTTTTAGCCCCTCCACTGCATTTCTGCGTAAATTTCTTCCCTCTTCTCTCTTTTCCTCTACTAGCCCTCTCTTGGCCTTCCTTTCCAATCTTCTTTCGAATATTTTCGCGTGACCTTCGACATTGTGGCCCACTTCCTTGCAGGTCTCGCAGTATAGACTAGCCGCATGGTTCACCCATATCCTTTTTCCTCTAATTAAAATTTCATCGCTTAAATCTAATGCCTTCTCCATTGTCTCGAATTCCCCGTATAGCATGTACCTGGAGTTTGCACTGAAGTGCACGTTGAATCTTTCCTCTTCTAGAATTACTTCGTTGTCTGCTACTACCTCTACCACCCTACAATATTTGCTTAGCTCCGTTATTATTTCATCTAAGGCAATCCCTGTCGGAACCGCGATTTGCATCTTGTATCTGACGTAGTTGAACTCGCCACCCTCGAGCACTGGTCCAGCTGGCACTGTGAGCTTTTTTGCCTCGGTATTGTACAACTAATCTGGCTCTATTCTTCAGGTCCTTTCATGCTTCCTCCTCCACAAAGGTTACCACCGCATCTCCAGATGGTAGCCTATTGCTTCTCAGTACATCTCCGACTCTTAAGCTTGCTTCTAGTGACACTAAAAACGAGCTGTAAAGTTCCCGTTTCATCTCTTCGTCACCCTTTCTAAGAAATTTAGAGAGGTAAAATTTCAATGTAAAGTTAAGGTATTCCTTATCATCTATCCTTGGAAGTGAGTTGACGGGGGTACTGAAACTGTAACATAAGCCTCATCTGCCAAATCCCAGGGCTTGGATATCCTCCTCCTTCGCGGCTTTGAGGTTGACCTGTTTCTGTTTTGTGCTTCCCATCTTAGCAAAATAAAAAAAGTAACTAGAATAAATCAATTTTAAATTTAAAGAAAATTATTATTTAAATCCAAATGTTTATCTAAAGATGCGAATTCTAGTCTAAGATGCAGAGCGTATCAAGTAATTACAACGGTAAATTTTCAATGATGATGATGATGATGATCTATAATTGTGGATGAGCTATATCATGATATACGATTTTTATTATTTTATTTTATTAAATTATTTTTAAAAGAACATTTTAATTTTAAATTTTTAAATAAATAATGATAATTCAATTCAATTTTCTCCATTTCATATTTTAATGCTTTATATACTAATAGATGCTTAAGATATTATATAAAGGTAATTAAAAACTTTGGTTTAAAGCTATAAATTATTGCAGGCTAACTATTGCTTTTGCAAAAAATTATATTTAAGAGATTAATTTATTACTGTTAATATTTCTCTAATTAAAATATAAATGTTGGTTTATTACTTTAATGCTATATTGGTACTTAAATTTCAACTAATTTTCATATATAAAATTATGGGAGACTAGCCAGATCTAGAGTGAAAAATTAAAGCTCATTAAATGTGATGTTTTCAGTAATTTATTATATTCTAAAATAATTAATTACAAATTTAAATAATTTAGGATTATTCAGATTCAAGCCTATAAATTAACAAAAAATTTAATCAACAGCAATAAAAACTAATAATATTTTATCTAAGCTATCTCAATATATTAAAACTGTCTAAATACTATATCAGCATTCAATTTTGAAAAACAACATAAAAAAATCGTAATTTATAATGGAAAATTTACAAAGGCTTTGGTGGGACGAAGAAACTGGCTCCATGTCAAATGACAGTGGACTTTTGACAGTGTATATTTCACCGAAATGCATTTAGTCGAAAATAATAGTGTTGCATTTGGTCTGAAGTTAACAGGTTTTTTCGGTCTCGCTATCAAAAAGTTACAACAAATTTCGGCCAAAAATAATTCGATGAAATGGACACTATCAAAAAGGCAATGTCATTAGACCTGAACCCGAAGAAACTATCCAAAATTATCATGTATTGAAAAAGTTCAACTATTGAAGACTTGAATTATCAGCTATTGCGATTATTCTGTTTTCAGCTGGGTATCTTATATTTGATTTTGAATGCTGAGGGTATGTAGAGCTTTGCCTTAAAATGGGTTTGGTTCAGCTTTTAATATATATCTCAGTTGTATTTTTCGAAAATAGAGGACCCTATATAAGAACTTTATTTGTGGTTGCTCTTTCGGAGTATAATTGCTTTATTTGGTGGCTCCTAGGGCAAAGCCAATATAAGTCAGCAAAATTGTTGCTGTCCAATGTTGCTCTTTCGTATACAAACATATTCGAATGGCCTTTTATATTAAGTCCATGAATAAGAGGATTTATTTTATTCAAACACTTAATTTTTTGGCATTATTATAGCTATTACTTCGAAGAAACAGAGGCTCAATATATGCCCCATTTAATATCATTTTTATTAATATGGCTTTGTGATCTATCCAACAGAAATTCAAGAAAAAGCTCATTTGAAAGATTTTTATCCAGAAAGAAGTTGGAAAGTGCTGAAAAAAGACTTAGCGTCATTTTTAATCTATTTCCTGATGGAATTTTGATACTATCAGAGAACAAGTCGATTTTATATGTCAATGCCATTACTTCGCAATTTTTAGAATGCAGCCAAAACAATATAATTCCAACTTTATCAGCAATTGAGTATTGTCAAGGTAAAAAATATTCCCATTTATCAAATTCTAATAGACTTATTGATGATATCAATCTTGTGAAAAATTTGCAGCTTAATCAGCAAGTTGTACTGGGATTAAGCCAAACTGAGTCACATAACTTAGAATGGCGAGTACAAAAAGTTCTATGAGATGATCAAGAAGCAGCATTATTGACAATTAGAGATGCAAACCACATAATTAAGTTGGAGCAGTCCATCTCTGACAACAAGCTTAAAAATATTTTATTAAGATCAGTATCTCATGAGCTGAGAACTCCAATAAATGCTATCACATCTCTTTCAGATGCTTTGAAAACAGAATCTGAGGCTACTGGAAAAGAGAGTTTTAAAGAAAAACTTGACATAATTTCTGTGTCTTCAAAACTTTTGCTTTCATTAGTAAATGATTTATTAGATTACTCTAAAATTTTAGCTGGGGCTTTTTCTATTCAAAAAAGAAGATGCTTACTAAGAAGTATTATTTATGACTCAGTAAATCTAATAAAACTCCAAGCAGAAAAGAAAGGTCTTAAGTTAGTCACTAGAATTGATCCTATGCTGCCAGCATATGTTTTTACTGATCCTCTCAGATTAAGCCAAATTTTGCTTAATCTTTTGAGCAATGCTTTAAAGTTTACAATTAAAGGGAATATAGAAATTTGTTGTATTTTATCTTCAAAAGAAAAATTAAAAGTCATTGTTTATGACACAGGGATAGGAATTGAAGAGTCACGACTTTCTAATATTTTTAAGGAGTTCAACACACAAGTCAGTACGACGATCAATCCATCAGGATGTGGACTCGGGCTATTTATTTCAAGCGCTATTGCTAAAAAACTTGGCTCAAAATCAATTGAAGTAATTTCAGAAGTTCAAAAAGGTTCTTCTTTTAGTTTTCTCGTAGATATCCAAGAAGAAGCATTAATAGATCAGCTACCTATTGAAGAAATAAACTCTGGAATAATTTCTGAAGATCTTCCTTTAATGCAAATCAAAGATTTTAATAGACTTATTGAAAAAGAGTATCCAAGGGTGCTAGTTGCCGATGACAATGATTTTAATAGAATTGCTATTGGGGCCTTGCTTGTCCATTATGGAATTTCTTGTAATGAGGCCTGCACAGGGAAAGAAGCTGTAGAAAGTATCCAACAAAATGATCGGAAAAAGAAGCCTTATAAACTTGTTATTATGGATGGTAGTATGCCTGAGCTAAACGGCTGGGAAGCAACTAAAGTTATCCATCAATTATTTTTTGATGGAAAAATTGATGTCTTGCCAATAATTATTGGGTATACTGCTTTCAGCTCTGAAGAAGAACTAACTTTGTGCACTGAGTCCGGCATGAAAGAGTGCTTAATTAAGCCTTGCAATCCTGATGTTTTAATTAGTAAGGTGTTGCATTATTTAGCAACATAAAAATGGAAATTCTGTAAAAGCACATCAATATTTAAAAATTTTGAAAATCCATGATTTTTGTATATTTATAATTAAATAAAAATAAAAATTTTAATTATTTTGATTATACAAAAGCTTTGATTTTATCACTTATTTTGCTTGAAAACGAAAAATCTTTCAATTTTATTAATAATTAGACACCAAATTAGCTATAGATATTGACATAAATAAAATGGTAAAGTCTTTTTATTTTACCATCTATTAAGAAATGAGCAAAGTTAAAGCTGATCGGGAATTTTTAGAACAAAATTCGAATATTTTAAACTTATCTATAATAAATAGATCCATAATTGGGTATAATTAGCTTTCACTAATAATCAATTATTGCAGCTTTCCCTATTTAGTTTTAAAAAGTGCACCAAACCATAAGAAAATATGAGAGAGATCAAAATTTAATAAGAGAAAGCTAGATAATAATATCACGCATTAATTCTTATAATAATTCAAAGGTCACTATATAATTTTTTTTAAATGGATAGATTAAGAAATTTGTGACGAGAAGAAGACATTGGATGCCATTATCAAGTATCAAAACACTTTGCTTTTTTCCATCTGGCTATATTATTAATCATGTGGTGCTTAAATAGTATTTTCGAGACCAAAAACTCTTTGTTAACTTTTTATTGTTTACCAGTAATTACATTCCAGGGTTTATTAAGCTTATTGTTCAGATTTGCCGAAAGTAAATCTATGTCTACTAAATGCTTAGTCTCAATCTTCACATCGGAATGCAATTTCACGGTTTGGTATCTTATGAGCTTTTATGAAGAAAATCAAAATAAAATACTATTTGCGATAGCATCTTTTGCTGGGCTAAATGTCATAGAAATGCCTTTTATTAAATCTTTTTGGATTAGAGTGCTGCTGATTTTTAAGCATCATTTTCTGTGGCATTTTATTCCAAAATTCACTGGGAATAACGGGTCTGATATTTATTCAGAATCCAATTTTATGCCAATTATCGCGATATTTTTATGTGAATGGCGTGTATATATGATGAGGGAAAAATCATATGAAAGATTCGTTTCGAGGGTAAATCTCGAAAAAGCTGAAAAAAGATTAACTTCCCCCCTTTAAATTGGAACAAAATATACATAAAATTTCAAATTTTTTTGGTAAATTAACCCCCTTTAAATTGGAACAAAATTCAATTTTTATAATAAAAAATTTATAGATAAAAATCATAATTTTTATGTAAAAAGTTTTGATATAAGTAAAATGCTTCTTCTTAACTAAAATTAAAAAATTTAGTTATATCTTGCTCTTGTTTTTAGGAGAGAGTATAAAGAGCATCTTATTTAAATAAATTTATTATCCTTAATTGATAAATTTTTGTAAAACAATTTTTTTTATTTTAGATAAAAATAATATTTTTTATTTAAATAATTTTTGATATAAATTCAATGCGAATGTTTACAAAAAGTCAAAATTTACTTATTTCTTGCTTTATTTTAAAAGAATAAAATATAAATAGCATCTTATTTAAACAAAATTAGCACTTTAATCGATAAATTTTCTAAAATTTTTTTTTTAATTTTTTATTTTATCAATAAAAATAATAATTTTTGTTGATACCAATTAATAGTTGCGTATTGACTAAGAGTTAGATAGGATGACTGGAACGGCTTGCCGGCAAGCCAAAAAAGCCCCGTTCCAGTCATCCTATCTAACTATAATAAAAATTTAGTTGTATCTTGCTTTGTTTTAAAAGATAAAGAGTAAATAGCATTTTTATTAAACAAATTTATTAATCTAATTCGATAAGTCTTTGAATTTTTTTTTTAAAACATTTCTTAACATTTCAATTGGAGCAAAATTTTTTGTTCCAATTTAAATGAGGGGGGAGTAAAGCTTATTTTTAATCTATTTTCAGACGGGATTTTAATAATTTCAGAGCAAAAAGAAGTCTTATTTTCGAATTTGAATTTGACCAAGCTTTTAAATTGTAGCATTGAAGAAGTGATTTCGTTTTTGACGAATACTGAATATTGCCAAGGAAGAAAACAGTCAAATTTATCAAATACAAATAAGCTTATTGATGATATTAACCTTATCAGGACATTAGATATGAATCAAGAAATTAATCTCGGATTAAGCCAGCATGGAGATTTATATATAGGATGAAGAGGACAAAGAATTTTATGAGAAGAACAAGATGCAGTCCTTTTAACTGTAAGCAACGCTAATCATATTATTGAATATGAAAAAACAGTTTCAGATAGCAAGCTGAAAAATGTTCTTTTAAGGTCGATTTCTCATGAATTGAGAACGCCAATAAATTCAATCATATTTTTGGTAGAATCTATCAAAGAAGAGTATTCAGCATCAGGTAATGAAAAATTACAAAGCAAGCTGAATATAATTTCTGTTTCATCGAAAATCCTATTATCATTAGTTAATGATTTGCTTGATTATTCTAAAATATTGGCTGGAATATTTTCAGCACAAAAAACAGATGTTTCGCTATGGAATTTTATTCATGAAACAGTTCAGCTAATTCAAATTCAAGCAGAAAAGAAAGGTTTGAATGTTTTCATAAGGATAGATCCAAATTTGCCAAGTCATGTTTTCACCGATCCTTTAAGACTTAGTCAAATTTTGCTTAATTTGCTAATTCCGAAGAGTAATAAATAGATTTTTTCATTATATTTTATTATCTATAAACACAAATTTATTCTAAATTTCTTTAACAGAATATATAAAATCTTTGAAATTGCTTTCATTTTCCCTATGATACTATTTCAAAATACTTAAAAATAAAGGCAAGAATTGGAAAAAAAATTAAAAATGCTTGGGAAACAAATGGTCAGGTAGTAAGCAATGCACTTAAATTTACTCTAAAAGGCTGCATAGAGATTTGCTGCATTCTTGATAAAAATCAACAACTCAAAATTACTGTAAAAGATACTGGTATTGGAATTACAAAAGATAAACTTAGAGATTTATTTAAAGAATTTGCAACACACTTTGATAGTGCTTTAAACCCAACCGGATGTGGGCTAGGTTTATTTATATCAAACATTATAGCCAAAGAAATAGGTTCAAAAACAATTGACGTTAAATCAGTGCCAAACGAAGGTTCCATTTTCAGTTTTTCTATTGATATTTTTCGAAATTTCCCTCCAGCTCAAACGTTCATTGACGATGATTCTACATCAGATAATATTTTTGAAGAAAAAGCCTTAATAATGACCAAGGATTTCAATAAGGTAATTAAAAATCTTACTTACTTAGTTACTTGACATTTAAGGTGTCTAGTGCCCACTCCCCATAGTTAAATAGGGACTAAGCCAACTTGCGACATCACCAAGCCATCTTGGAATCACGGTTACTGTCCACCGACTAAGCCTTCTACGAAGCTCATCCTTCAGTCCGCCGCACATCTCACCCGGTGCATTGCAGATGCCTCGCCCTGATTCAGCTCCTGCGCGTGTTCCGCCTAAGGGCATCCTCCCTTGGGGATGTGCTAAGAGGTAAAACTCTGAGCCTCTTGAATGCACTGAGAAGCAGTTCCTTTGGTTATCCCTAAAGTCAAACTGCTGCTGCTTTGCAGAAGTTCTTGAGAGAAAACCCAACTCCATAAATAAAATTCCATGAGGGAGAAAAATTTATCAAAGCTAATTTCTCTCGAACCGAATTCCATTTTATTTATAGATAATTAAAAATCAATTTACTCAAGTCTTGATTGCTGACGATAATGACTTTAACCGCATAGTACTCGGAACCTTGCTTTCTAATTACAATATTCTTTACCACGAAGCATGCTCAGGAAAACAAGCTGTAAAGTATGTGCAGGATATGGACGAAAAAAAGAAACCCTATAAGCTTATTATTATGGATGGTAGCATGCCTGAGCTAAATGGTTGAGAAGCTTCTAGGGCTATTCTTGACCTATATGCTGAAGGAAAAATATCCAGTCTGCCTATAATTATTGGATACACAGCATTTACATCAGATATCGAATTATCACTTTGCATCAGGTCTGGCATGAAAGAGTGTATTATAAAGCCATGCAATTCTGAGCTTTTAATCAGCAAAATTAAGCATTATTTGCCAAGATAAGCTCAATAAATATTTTTTTAAAAATTAAAAATTAGCATATACAGCTAAATTTAGCAATTGATTTCTTTTTAAATGCTCTCTTATTCGTGTAATAAATGGAAAAAGAAAGAAGGCTTTGATGGGAAGAAGAAGTGAATGAAAATTACAGGATTTTAAAAAAGGTTAATTACTCACGATTAGTTCTTATATCAATTTGCTGGGTATTTTATATAACTGGGACAATCTGGCTTTCTTGTGATTGAAGTGGCTATATAATATTTTGTGCGAAAATTTCATTTGCACAGCTTGTGGTATGCATTATTATGGAGTTCTTACTTCTCTGCTTCAGAAAAAAATGTAGGAATTTATTTAAAAAAAAATAGGATTAATAATCATTTATAATTGGGATAGTTTTGCTTTGATCTCATTTATTTGAATTATTATTTCAAAATCACCCATAAAATCATCATAAAAAAAGATTTCTAAAATTGAAAAAGGAATTTAGAAAATAAAGGAGCATTTGCCAAATCATTTTTCGCGATTTTGCTATCAGAATTTTCTTGCTCTATGTGGTGAGTATTTGGAAGGGAAGCTTTTAAGTCTTCTGAGTTGCTGTTCTCAAATGTTTCTCTAGCTTATACAAATATATGTGAATGGCCTTTTATTCTAAGTCCTTTCTTTAGAATTGTAATTCTTTGCAAACACGTATTTATGTGACACTATCACAACTATTATAAGTGGGGCTTCGATTTAAGAATAGAGGAAACAATGTCGCACTATTTATCAATTTTACTTGTTGTGATGTGTGATTTATATATCCGAAATATAAAGGCGACTTCATTTGAAAGGTTCTTATCTCGTAAAAACCTCGAGAGGGCAGAAAAAAGGTTTAGTGTTATTTTTAACTTATTTCCTGATGGAATATTAATTCTGTCTGGAGCACACTCAATTTTGTATATAAATGCAGTTATGACAAGATTTTTAGGCTGCAGCAAAGATAGAGTAGTTCAAACCTTATCAACAATTGAATATTGTCAAGGCAAAAAGTACTCACATTTATCAAATTCAAACAAGCTTATAGACGATTTAATATTAGTTCCTAGCTTAGAAGTAAATCAAGAAGTAGTCCTCGGATTAAGCAAAATCCAAAATTCAAATCTAGAATTCCGGGCACAAAAGGTTCTATGGGATGACCATGATGCGATTTTGCTAACTGTCAGAGACGCTAACCATATAATCAATCTAGAGCAGTCAATTTCAGGATAATTAAAATATGGCGTCTCAACTTGGCTTGGCCTCTCGGCCAAGCAGTATCGAGCCCTATTTTAATTATATCCGGCAAGATTTTGCTAGCGAAGAAATGGACAGTTATGCTAGATAACTAGCCCTAGTCTATTTTCCGAGTTAGATTTTACCTCGAGGGAAGGGAGACTTGGAGTTGGAAAAGGGGGAAGCCCAGCAAAGCCTTTCTAGGCCATTCGGGCAACTCTCTAGCGATAAGCCAGGAGTTTCGCCCTGGGCTACAAGTTTTACCCTTTTGCCGAAAATCGGCCAGAAATTCCATTTTTTGAAATTTCGAGACAGGCAACCTTCGTTGGCGTACGGCATGGTGACCCAAACTTTCCGACTACGGAGTGTATGTGCAGGCCCATATCCGTAGGAGCGAGACTTTGAAGGCCGTGAAACGGTTGTTGGCGAGCAGGCGAGTGGAGCATTATGGAAGGGAATAAGGGCTTTCGGGCCCCGACAGGGAGCTTTTCGATAATCTTAATTAACATTAGAAGTCAATTTCAGACAATAAGCTTAAAAATGTCCTTTTAAGGTCAGTTTCTCATGAATTAAGGACACCAATAAACGCAATTACTTCTCTATCTGAAGCTCTTATGAGTGAGCCAGAAATTGTGCAAAATAAGAAATTTAAAGAAAATTTAAATATTGTCTCAGTTTCTTCAAAACTTTTGCTTTCTTTAGTAAACGATTTACTAGATTATTCAAGGATTTTAGCTGGAGCTTTTTCTGTACAGAAAACTAATTGCTTAATTCGAGCTATTGTACAGGATGCGGTGCAGTTACTGAAAACTCAAGCAGAAAAGAAAGGACTGATTATTTTTTCAAGAATTGATCCTCAGATGCCTGCGTATATTTATACAGACTCTTTAAGACTTAGCCAAGTTATTTTGAACCTTTTGAGTAACGCCTTAAAATTTACACTTAAAGGGCATATTGAGATCTGCTGCTTATTAGTTACAAAAGGGGTAATAAAAATTATTATTAGTGACACAGGAATTGGCATAGAGGAATCTAATTTGCCAAATTTATTCAAAGAGTTTAATACCCATACCAATCAGACCATCAATCCAACTGGATGTGGCTTGGGGCTGTTTATTTCAAATATTATCGTCAAAGAGCTTGGCCCAAAGCCAATTGAGGTCAGTTCTACTCTTGGTGAGGGCTCTTCGTTTAGTTTTTTTATAAATATTCATGAAGATGAGCTCGCACAATCCTATTATGAAGAGCTTCATAATAATATAACCTCTGAAAATATTTCTCAAATCGTTCCAAAAGATTTCTCTAAATTGATAGAAAAAGAATATCCACAAGTGCTAATAGTTGATGATAATGATTTTAATAGAATTGCAATTGGTTCTTTATTATTACATTGCGGTATTTTATATAATGAGTCGTATACTGGAAAAGAAGCAGTCAAAAAAATTCAGGAAAGCTGTAGAATTATGAAACCATATAAATTGGTGATAATGGATGGGAGCATGCCTGAGCTAAATGGATGAGAAGCAACAAAAATGATCCATCAGCTATATTTTGATGGAAAACTCAGCAGTCTGCCAATAATAATTGGGTACACAGCATTTAGTTCTGAAGAAGAGCTAAATTTATGTATTGAGTCTGGAATGAAGGAATGCTTGATTAAACCTTGCAGCAAAGAAGTTTTAATCAGTAAGGTGTTGCACTATTTATCATTATAATTTATATTATATTTATTAATATTAAAAATCAAGACTATTAACTATAAAGATTTTTATTATTTACAAATTATTGTTACTTTTGAACTTATATAATTTATTAGTAAAATTTCATTTTGGCTATGATAAATTAATTTTACAATGCCAAAAAAAAATTGATATATAATTATAAATAAATTTATGATATGCTAATTTTTTTTTGACATTTTAAAAATAATTTCACTGACACAAGCAAAAAGAAAAATATACAAGGAATTATAAGATTTTTGTCAAATAATTTACATTAATACAATAAATGGAAAATATACGAAATTGTTGGCGAGAAGAAGAAGTAAACGAGAAATACCAAGTTATCAAAAAATTCGCGTACACACTATTACTTATCATTTTTGTGGTAGTTGCATTCAATCTACTATGTGGAAGAAATCATGATCTGCTGCTTTCATATATTCCCTTCGATTTATTGCATATAATTGAATGCACAGCAATTTGATATGGGGAAAATAAAACTGTTGCTGCCAAGTCATCAATTATTATACTGTCATCAGAATTGAACTCCACTATGTGGTTCCTAATGGGCGCTTTTATTTCAAAGGAAACAAATTATTTTATGTGTTCTCTCTTTTGCCTCAATAAACTTCTTTGAGTGGCCAATTATTGAATCTTTTTGAATAAGGAGTTTTATCCTACTAAAGCACTTTTGTTATTCCTACTACATCGAGTATTTTACAGCAGGCTTAGATATCCTATCAATTGAAGCGGGGCTTTCACAAATGATTCTGGTTTTAATTTTTTTATTGTGCGAACCTACTGGCGACAAACAAGAGAAAAGTCATTTGGGAAGTTTTCATACAGCAAAACTATAGAAAAAGCTGAAAAAAGATTAAGTTTAATTTTTGAGCTATTTCCTGATGGAATTTTGATAATTTCTAGTGACCATAAAATTTTATTTTCAAATGAAAATCTTATCAAACTTTTAAATTGCAGCCTGCAAGAAGTTATTCCTTTAATAAATTCAATTGAATATAATGAAGGCAAAACATACTCTCAGTGAAATGTTTCAAATAAGCTCATAGATGATGTTAGCTTAATTCAAAATTTGCAACTTAATGATGAAATTTTGCTTGGTATATGCCAAATTGGCCAGTGCAATCTTGAATGAAAAGGGCAAAAGATATCATGAGACGATGAAGATGCTATCTTATTAACTGTTAGAAACGTCAATAATTTAATCCAATTGGAGCGAACGATATCTGATAGTAAATTAAAAAATGTGATATTAAGATCGGTTTCACATGAACTCAGGACTCAATAAACGCAATATCTGACTTTGTGGAAGCTTTGAAAGAAGAGCCAGAAATTGCCTGCAATAGCGCTTTAAGTAGCAAGCTAGAAATTATTTTAATTTCCTCAAAATTACTTCTTTCATTAGTGAATGATTTGCTTGACTACTCAAGGATTTTGGCTGGGGTATTTTCAATAAAAAAGTCTAAATTTTTATTGAGAAATGCTATTCATAATGCAATGCAACTAATAAAAATCCAAGCAGAAAGGAAAGGCTTAAGAATTATTTCAAGAATAGACCCTGAGCTGCCAATATATATATTTTCAGATCCTCTAAGATTTAACCAAGTACTATTGAACCTTTTAAGTAATGCTTTAAAGTTTACTCTCTCAGGTTTTATTGAAATTGCATGCATTCCATGTGCTGATGGAAACATGAAAACCATAGTGCAAGATACAGGAATTGGTATTAAAGAATCTAAGATTAAAAATTTATTCCAAGAATTTCAGACATATCATCAGGAATCTTTAAATCCAACTGGTTGCGGACTAGGTTTATATATTTCTAATATTATTGCTAAAGAATTAGGATCAAAATCCATTAAAGTGAAATCGAAAGAAAATCAAGGATCGTGTTTCAGCTTTTCGATTAATATTAAAGAGGATATCAAAGCATTAGAAAATAGGGAAAAAATAATGAAATACGATTATTCTTTGTCAGCAAATCTTCTAGAAAATAATTTTCAAATAGTAATAAAAGATTTCAACGCAATAATGAAACAAGAATATCCAAAGGTATTAATTGTCGATGATAACGAATTTAATAGGATTTCGCTTGGGTCAATTCTTTTAAGCAACAATATATTGTATAGTGAAGCTTGTACAGGAAAGCAGGCTGTAAATAATATTGAAGAAATGAGCAAGAAGAAAAAGCCATTTAAATTAGTTATTATGGACGGAAGCATGCCTGAACTCAATGGCTGAGATGCAACAAAACAAATTTTTAATTTGCATGCTGAAGGTAAGCTTGATGATTTACCTACTATAATTGGGTATACAGCATTTACTTCTGATCAAGATATAAAAATGTGTATAGATGCAGGGATGGCAGACTGCATTATCAAGCCTTGCAGTTCTCAAGTCTTGATGAGTAAAATATTTGAATACTTGAAATAGTGTTGAAATTTTGCTGAATAGTAATTTCACATTTTTATATTTACTAAATTTGTTATTCTTTTTATAAACTTCAGAAATCCATTTACTGCTTCAAAAAAGTCTTCTTGATTAAGATACTTGGAGATTTAGTTTTTAATTTAATGTGCTTAAATTATTAAATAATCATAGTTATTTTATGTTATTCTCTTTTTAGATTATAAAGAAACTACTGTTGTGCTGAATGCCTTTATCTCTTTCTATTCTATTCTATTCTATTAAATATAACAGTGCAGGCACTGTTGAAGCTCTTATGAGCTTTTAAACAATCAATCTGTAATTTTAGCTTGTTTTGGTTGTTGCTTCAGGTATCTGGTTGCATTCTCCTCTAGGTAGCATCAAGACCTATCTTTTAAAATCTCCACATGAAACTTCTTAATTGCTGCATCTGCTTTCCTTACCTTCGACAATTCTCCCATTGCAATAAGTCGCGCCACCTGTGTTTCGTATCTTGCTCCGTAGAGCACTACTTGCAGTCAGTCCATTTCCTGTCATTCGACTCCTACATCCATGAGCTGTTTTTGTAGTATCTGTCTGAGTCTATCATACTTCACACACTCCGTCATTACGTGTGCTTCAGTTTCTTCTACCCCACACTCGTTACACCTGTCATCCAATGCCAGGTGTCTCAGTTTAGCATTCGAGTCGCAGTAATTAAATCCAGCCCTTAACCTATGTATTGCTCCAATTGCATTTCCATTGTGCTGATTGAACTGGACGAATGTTGGCTTAGCCGTTGCTGCCTTTATCTCTTTCATGTCACTTCACCTTTTACTTGCTAATTCGCACGCGCAGTGCTAGTCCTTTTAGATGGTCTGAACTCACTATCTGAAAGTCAAAATGGTATGCTCCTTTCTCCACTCCAATAAGGTTATCTTAATGAAAAATTTAAGAAAGATTCTAGTCAGTTGGGTTAAAATATACCCAGAACCATATATCAGCTCTGAATAGCGAGACGGTGAATCGTCCGTTAGAACTTAACTGCCTCAGTCCAAGAACGGGCTCTCTTCTCCAGCACCTAAGAAGTGCCACTTCTCCCTACTTGGTCATAAGACCCACTTAAGAATCAATCCCTTTATTTTACGGATCGTTAGAGAAGTTTCAAACTCTAGCGTCCAGCCATTTTAAGTTTGTGTCTATTATTAAACCAATCTTAAAATAATATTCGCATAGATTTTTGGACATTATATCCTTTATATCTTTTAGATAGCCTATGGGGCCGATATAAAAGAATAAAAATTCTTAATTTTCATAAAATTAAGATTTGCTATATATAAAATTCTTTTTATTAAATACATTTCTATGATATCATAAATTAATTATTAATTATGCGAATTAAATATAATAACTTTTTTAAATTTAGTTTCGAAATAAAACACTTATTATCCCCTTAGAACCCTATTCAAAGTAAGTGATTGCTATGCAACTACTTCGAAACTGCTCGAAATCTAAAAGCTCTATATTTTATAAATTACTGCCTAATTTGGGCATAGTATTGATTTTGCAAATTTATTAATGAATATGATTTTTTGTAAAGAATTATAAATGGAAAATTTACGTAGTTCTTGGTGAGAAGAGGAAGTAAATGAAAAATATCAAGTTATCAAAAATTTCGCATACACAGTATTGAAAATCATTTTATTCGTTATTGCATTCAACTTATGGTGTGAAAAAAATCACGATATGCTATTCACGTTTCTTCCATTCGACTTATTACATATATTAGAATGTATTGCACTTTGGTATGGAGATAATAAAAATAAAGCCATAAAGTCTTGAATTATAATACTATCCTCAGAGCTGAACTCCACTATGTGGTTCCTAATGGGAGCTTTTATTTCAAAGGAGACAAAAATTATTTTATGCGTTCTCTCTTTTGCCTCAATAAACTTTTTTGAGTGACCAATCATTGAATCTTTCTGAATAAGGAATTTTATCCTACTAAAACACTTTTTCTATTTCTATTACATCGAGTATTTTACTGTAGGCCTGGATTGCTCAGCAATTGAAGGAGGATTTTCACAAATGATTTCAATTTTTATTTTTTTATTGTGCGAACTGAACTGGCGACAAACAAGAGAAAAGTCATTTGGAAAGTTTTCGTATAGAAAAACAATAGAAAAAGCTGAAAAACGATTGAGTTTAATTTTTGAGCTATTTCCTGATGGCATATTGATAATTTCTAGTGACTATAAAATTTTATTTTCAAATGAAAATTTAATAAAGCTCTTACTATCCTTTATTGAGCAAAAACCAAGCTAAAATTATCCTTTTGTTTTAGATAAAAATTTGTTAAATATAGTTTGCTTTGTATAAAATATTCTAATATATATTAAATATTTGTAAAAGCATTAAGATCTCTAGCTAATTGCATTAATTTAGAGATTTTGCATTCAAAGACATAAATTTATAAGTGAAATTGAATTTTTATTTCAAATAGTAAAATTTTGATTTTTTACATAAATTTTTGATTTAAAAATATTTTTTCCTCGTTAACTAACCCCCCCTCCGTGAGTGAACAAAAAAATTTTGTTACTCACGGAGGGGGGTTAATTTTTTTTTTTTAAAAAAATTTATATATAATTTTTATAAAAAATATTTTTTTTCAAAATTTAAAAAAATCCCTAATTCACAAAAATTGGAAAGCAAATATTATAAAATTTATGTTTTTAAAAAGCAATTCGTTTAAAAATTAAACAGAATTAGCTCTAGATTTCGTTATAATAATTATCATTTATATATTAAATTTTTTTTCCATAAAAAATTTGTTCTATTAAAAAAATTTTTTGTTCACTCACGGAAGGTGGGTTTTTGGGGCAAAAAATAGGGATTTTTTCTAATGGTTTTGTTCACTCACGGAGGGGGGGGAGTAAGGGGATTAGGATGCAGCGCACAGCAGATACTTCCTTTACTAAATTCAATTCAGTATATAGAGGGAAAGAAATATCTGCAGTGAAATATATCAAATAAACTTATAGATGATGCTAATTTAATTCAAAATTTGCAGCTTAATGATGAAACTCTGCTTGGAGTGTGCAGAATTGGCGAATTTAATTTGGAGTGAAAAGGACAAAAAATATTGTGAGATGATGAAGAAGCCACATTATTGACAGTTAGAAATGTCAATAATTTAATTCAGTTGGAGCGAACATTATCAGACAGTAAATTAAAAAATGTTATATTAAGATCGGTTTCACACGAACTTAGAACGCCAATAAACGCTATTTCTAATTTTGTCGAATCATTAAAAGAAGAGCCTGAAATTGCTTGTCATGATGAATGGAATAGTAAATTAGACATTACCTTAATTTCGTCTAAACTACTTTTGTCACTAGTAAATGATTTGCTGGATTATTCAAGAATTTTGGCTGGAGTTTTTTCAATAAAAAAGTCAAAATTTTTATTAAGAAATGCAATTAATAATACAATACAATTAATAAAAATTCAAGCCGAAAGAAAAGGACTAAAAATTATTTCAAGAATAGATCCTCAGCTACCTGTGTATATATTTTCAGATCCTTTAAGATTTAATCAAGTTCTTTTGAATCTACTAACTTCCACTCCCTCCGTTAGCGAACAAATCATTAGAAAAATCCTTATTTTTGCCCAAAAAAATCCACCCTCCATAAGCGAACAAAATTTTTTTAGGAAAAAAATTTTTATATATAAGTGATAATTATTATAATAAAATCTCTACCGAATTCTATTTAATTTTAAACAGCCTGCATTCTAAAATATCAATAAAACAAATTAAATTAATTTTTGCTACTCAATTTTTATGAATTTTTTTTAAATTTTGAAGAAAAAAAATTTTTAAAATTGTTTTAAAAAAAAAATTAACCCCATCCGTGAGCGAGCAAAATATTTTAGCTCGCTCACAGGGGGAGTAAGTAACGCATTGAAGTTTACAATTTCAGGCTTTATTGAGGTTACTTGTTTATCATGCGCTGATGGAACTATGAAAACAATAGTGCAAGATACAGGAATAGGCATCAAAGAATCAAAGATTAAAGACTTATTCCAAGAATTCCATACACAATATCAGGAAACCTTAAATCCAACTGGATGCGGACTAGGTTTATTCATTTCAAATATAATTGCCAAAGAACTAGGCTCAAATTCAATTGAAGTTCAATCAAAAGAAAGCCATGGATCATCTTTTAGTTTCATCATTGATATCAAAGAGAGTATCCATAATGGGGCAATAAACAATTCAGAGACCTTAACATATGATGATTCTTTGTCAGAAAATCTTTCAGAAAATATTTTTCCAATAATAATAAAAGATTTTAATGCTGTAATGAAACAAGAGTATCCAAAAATTTTAATTGTCGATGATAATGAATTTAATAGGATTTCGCTTGGATCAATTCTTTTTAGCAACAATATATTGTATAGTGAAGCTTGTACAGGAAAGCAGGCTGTAAATAATATTGAAGAAATGAGCAGGAAGAAAAAGCCGTTTAAATTAGTTATTATGGACGGAAGCATGCCTGAACTCAATGGCTGAGATGCAACAAAACAAATTTTTAATTTACATGCTGAAGGTAAGCTTGATGACTTACCTACGATAATTGGGTACACAGCATTTACTTCTGATCAAGATATAAAAATGTGTATAGATGCAGGGATGGCAGACTGCATTATCAAGCCTTGCAGTTCTCAAATATTGATGAGTAAAATATTTGAATACTTGAAATAGTGCTGCAATTTTGTTTAAATATAATATAAAAAAAATTTAACTCTCTCCCCGTGAGCGAACAAAACAATTAAAAAAATCCCTATTTCTGCCCAAAAACTCACCCTCTGTGTGCGAGCAAAAATTGTTTTAATATAAAAATTTTTTATGAAAAAAATTTGATATATAAATGATAATTATTATAATGAAATGTCTACTACACTACCTCTCAAGGTAAGAAAGATGCAAACATTGCTCGCAGATTATGTCAGTTATGAGTCAACTTCAAAAATAGGCAAATACAAGATATTTCTTTTATTCTTAAATTTTACTTCTGGTCTAATAAGCATTTCTCTTGTTTTAATTCAATAATGCATGAATTTGCAAAACTCCACAATTTCCCATATCCCCCACAACTTCCACCAACATCTCTATAATTTTACTAAAATCCTTTCACTTGGATGCTACATTAATTAATAGTCTACTCGAACTCTAAAAGTAGACCATCAATAAGTACAGATCTTTCAAACCCTAAGACAACTGTTTCATGGGTTTCCTAATTTCATAAGTTTATCAAATCACTCAGATGATTCTTTAATTTTATTAGAAATAACCCTGTTTTTAATAATGGCAAATGCGAGATTAAGACTGCTCTTGTCAACTTGAAATTTGATCTGGCAGCTGATGTTGCTACCAACTCTACACATTATGCTTATGCATAATAATCCAGCCAATTTAAAAGCAGGCTAATAGTCTTGACGAATTTTTTAAAATCTAGATTCTTATAATTAGGTCCTCAAATATGAAATAATATTTACATAAAAATTTAAAAATTATAAAAAATTCCCTTAAATTATTAAATTCGTAATAAAAATGGAAATTTTGCATCATTCTTGGTTCGAAGAAGAAGTAAATGAAAAATATCAAACAATAAAAAGATTTGCGTTTACCCTATTTTTGGTTATCGCAATAGCAGTTTCTATCAATTTATTAGCAGGAAAAAATCATGATATTATTTTGGAATATCTTCCCTATGATTTATTACATATAGTTGAATGTATAGTTCTATGATATGGAGAAAACAAAAAAAGCCTTTTAAAATCAAGAATTGTAATAGCTGTATCTGAATTTAATTCTATTTTATGATTTCTAATGGGAACTACTAATTCAAAGGAATCTAAAGTTCTTTTATGCACCCTTTCTTTTGCATCGATAAACTTTTCTGAATGACCTCTTATATATTCATTCTGGATTCGGAGCTTAATTATGATTAAGCATATCTTTTTCTTTTATTATTTTGAATACTTTACTGTAGGCTTGGATGTGATATCGGCTGAAGGAGGATTTTCTCAAATGATAGTAATTTTGATTTTTTTATTGTCTGAGCTCAACTGGCATCAGACAAGAGGGAAATCATTTGGAGAATTTAAGCACAGGAAAACTATAGAAAATGCTGAAAAACGACTGAGTTTAATTTTTGAATTATTTCCTGATGGAATTTTGATAATTTCACATAACCATAAGATTTTATTTTCAAACGAAAACTTAATAAAGCTATTAGATTGTAATATACAGCAGGTAATTTCTTTGCTAAAATCAATTCAGTATATAGAAGGGAAAAATTATTCACAGTGAAATGGTTCAAATAAACTAATAGATGATATTAATTTAATTCAAAATTTTCAACTTAATGTGGAAGTATTACTTGGTATATGCAGAATTGGGGTATATAATTTAGAATGAAAAGGGCAAAAAGTACTATGAGATGATGAAGAAGCTATATTATTGACGGTTAGGAATGTCAATAATTTAATCCAATTGGAAAGAACAATATCAGACAGTAAATTAAAAAACGTTATGCTAAGATCAGTTTCTCATGAGTTGAGGACACCAATAAACGCTATTTCAAATTTTGTTGAATCATTAAAAGAAGAGCCAGAAATAGCTCGTCATAACGATTGAAACAGCAAGCTAGATATTACATTAATTTCATCAAAGCTACTCCTGTCATTAGTCAACGACTTGCTAGATTACTCAAGAATTTTGGCTGGAGTTTTTTCAATAAAAAAGTCCAAATTTTTATTGAAAAATGCTATTAATAACGCAATACAGTTAATAAAAATCCAAGCTGAGAGAAAAGGCTTAAAAATTATTTCACGAATCGATCCTGAAATCCCAGCATATATATTTTCAGATCCATTGAGGTTTAATCAAATCCTTCTGAACCTATTAAGCAATGCTTTAAAGTTTACAGTTTCAGGTTTTATTGAAGTTACTTGTGTGTCATGCTCTGGCGGAACTATGAAAACCATAGTGCAAGATACAGGAATTGGTATCAAGGACTCAAAGATAAATGATATATTCAAGGAGTTTAATACAAGCCACCATGGAAATTTAAATCCGACTGGCTGTGGTCTGGGCTTATTTATTTCAAATATTATTGCTAAGGAATTAGGCTCAAAATCAATTGAAGTCCAATCAAAAGAAAATCAAGGATCATCTTTCAGCTTTTCTATTAATATAAAAGATGCTTTCCAAGATAACTTAGAGATAATGCAATATGATGATTCTTTTTCAGAAAATCTTCCAGAAAACAATTTTCCAATCGTAATAAAAGATTTTAACGCTGTAATGAAACAGGAATGTCCAAGAGTTTTAATTGTCGATGATAATGAATTTAATAGGATTTCACTTGGATCAATCCTTTTTGGCAACAATATATTATATCGTGAGGCTTGCACTGGAAAACAAGCTGTAAATTATGTCGAAGAAATGAGCAGGAAAAAGAAGCCATTTAAGCTAGTTATTATGGATGGAAGCATGCCTGAGCTTAATGGCTGAGATGCGACTAAAATTATTTTTAATTTGTATTCTGAAGGAAAAATTGATGATTTACCTACGATAATCGGATATACAGCATTCACTTCTGATCAAGATATAAAAATGTGTATTGATTCAGGAATGACAGATTGCATTATCAAGCCATGCAGCTCTCAATTCTTGATAAAAAAAATAATAGAATACTTGCAATAAAATGTTGTTGGAACAAATCAAAATTTTGATATGATTTTTAATTAAAAAAAACCTTAAATAGCTTTTTAGTAAAATTATTATCAGAATTGAATAAAAAAAATTCTCGAAAATGGTGCAATTTTCATCATATAATAAGATAGTTCTTATTTACATTTGAATTTATTCAATATATTTAGATAGCTGATCCTAAAATTTAGAAGGCGATCTTAATTAAAAATAATGAATATTTTCTTGTAATTTTTAAATAAAAATTTAAATATTCTTTTAAATCAATTATATTTTTAAAGTTTTGCATCAAATTTAAGTCTTAAATGCTAAATTCAGCGACTAAGATCTAATAATATTATTCTTTTTCATAAAATTTACATAAAACTATTAAAAAGCATCTTATCTTAAGAACTGAATTAACTGAACGGAGCAATAAAAAATTAAATGGAAAAGCTACGAAAAAGTTGGTGGGACAATGAAGTTCAGGAGAAATATCAAATCATAAAAAGATTTCAGTATTTAAGATTTCCTTTTGTTTTATCGTTCTGGTTCACTATTTGGATTATCCAAAATCAATTATCAATCCAATGCTTAAAATTAGAGCCTGGATATTATGTATATTTATCATCACAATTTCTTATATGTTTCTTAATACAATATGTGCAGAATAAAGACAATTTTTATAAATCACTTCTAGGAATTGCATTATCCGAATACAATTGTCTATTGTGATGGATAATGGCAAGGGGTGATTTCAAAACCTCAAAACTCTTGCTCTCGAATATTTCTTTGTCGTGCATTAACATTTGTGAGTTCCCATTCATAAAAACATCATTTTTCAGACTCTTAGTTTTAGCGAGACATTTAATAATGTGGCAATATATAGACTATTACTCAGGAAGTATCGAATTAACACTTGATACTATGCCTCATTTAATGGCAGTTCTAAATACCCCCTATGAATAAGAAAAACTATTGAAAATTTGTTGGATAGAACTTTTTAAAAAAATTTATTATATAAAAATTATAAAATAGAAGTATCGCTATATATGTTTTCTTTAGGCAAATCTATTTAATTATAAACAGCTTGCATTTTAAGGCTTAAATTTATTAATTAATTGCATTTTCACTTTAAAAATTAAAAATTGGGATGTTTCGAAAAATAATTTTACATCTAAATTAAAATAAGTTTAACCTTTCATCATGAACTAGCTAAAAATTTTGCTTGATATGGGGATTAAATGTTTTTCTTTGCGAAACTCAATGCCGCAGAGTTAAATTTTTTTCATTTGAGAGGTTTTTGTCAACCCAAAAATTAGAAAGCATGGAGAAAAGGCTCAGTGTCATTTTTAATCTTTATCCTGATGGATTAATGGTATTGTCACAATCAAATACTCTGCTGTATTCTAATGCAATTATCACAAAGTACTTAGGATGCAATACTGATCAGATTGAAAAGATATTGGTAACTATTGAATATGCACAAGGGAAAAAATATTCTGAGTTTTCTGATTCAAGTAGGCTCATTGATGATATTAATTCTGTCAAAAATTTACAATTGAATCAGCAAGTATTGCTAGGGATAAGCCAGCTTGGAAATTTAAATTTAGAATGGAGAGCTCAAAAAGTCCTATGAAATGAAGAAGAGGTAGTATTGCTAACTGTGAAAGACATTAGTCATATCATAGAGCTAGAAAAATCTATCTCTGACAATAAATGAAAAAATGTGCTTTTGAGGTCAGTCTCTCATGAGCTGAGAACACCTATAAATGCAATTTCTACTATTTCTGAGTCAGTAATGTACGACTCAGAAGTTTTACTATCTAAAAATTTTGCAACAAAATTAAATATAATTTCAGTCTCTTCAAAGCTTTTGCTTTCTCTTATAAATGACTTATTAGACTATTCAAGAATTTTAGCTGGATCCTTTTCTATAGTAAAATCAAAATTCCAGCTGACAAATACAATAAATACCACTGCCCAATTAATTAAGCTTCAAGCAGAAAAGAAAGGGGTTAAGCTCACCATTAGGATTGACCCTCAAATTCCTGAGCATATTTATTCAGATCCTTTAAGATTCAGCCAAATTTTGCTAAACCTTTTAAGCAACTCTCTAAAATCGACCATAACTGGGTATATCGAAATATGCTGCATTTTATGTGAAAAATGAAAAATTAAAGTAACAGTAAAAGATACTGGGATTGGTGTTGAAGAAACCAAGCTTATCAATATGCAAAAAGAATTTAAATTACATCAAAACCTTACAATAAATCCAACCGGGTGTGGAATTGGTTTATTCATTTCAAACAAAATATCTAAAGAGCTCGGCACAAAACCAATTGAGGCAAGTTCTGTTATTGGCTTTGGATCATCTTTTAGCTTCTATGTTGACATTTCAGAAGAAAAAGCCATTGACGAGCTTAAATTTGACGATGATATTTCTGAATTTACTTCAGAAGAAATTCATCCAATTTCAATAAAAAATTTCAAAGAAATTATCAGTGAATTTCCACAAATTTTGATTGTAGATGATAATGAATTTAATAGAGTTGCTTTAGGAACACTTCTAGCTAGAAAAGGGTATCTGTTTGATGAAGCCTGCACTGGGAAAGAAGCAGCAAGGAAAATTAAGGAAAATGATAGCAAATCAAAGCCTTATAAATTGGTTATAATGGATGGGTGCATGCCTGAACTAAATGGTTGGGATGCAACAAAGCTTATTAATCAAATGTACTTTAATGGAAAACTAAATAGTTTGCCAATCGTAATTGGGTATACTGCTTTTAGTTCTGATGTGGAACTAGGAATGTGCATTGAATCTGGGATGAAAGAATGCCTTATTAAACCTTGTGACCCAGAGATATTAATTTCAAAAATATCAAATTATCTTTCATCTTAGCAATGAAATATTCAATTTAATATGTAATTAATTATTGTCTTTATATCAGTTATTTTATAAAGTTTTTAACAAAAACAATTGGAGAATTTTTTTATTTAAATTTTTTGAATTTATTTAACTCGTGATCATTTTCTATTATATCTAATTGATTTAGTTTATAAGTTTTACTTTGAAATTTCAACGAAATTTCAAAATGGAAAAACTTTAAAAACGATTTTAAAGCTCTTTAAGCATGATAAGTAATTGTTAATTAATTAAAAAATATCTATTTATGAGATAAATTTAACTTAATCTAGAAAATATTCCTTTCTTGTCCTTTTACAAAATTCAACAAATTTAAGTAAAAACTAAAAAAAGTCTTTATATAAAATTAATTAGATAATATTAGCATTTGCCAGCATAATAAAAAATTAAAATTCATCTGATTTTTTTGATAGGTACTTTTTTTATATTAATTTATTTACCAATATAAAATCAGTAATGGAGAAATTACACAGAATTTGGTGGCAAGAAGAAGTAATCGAGAAATATAAAGTACTTCAAAAATTCCTTTATTCTCGTCTATTACTTGTCGTCTCGTTTTGGGTTGTTCTTTGAGTTGCTCAAATTGCAGTTCCTATTAAATGATTGAGGCTTGAGTCTATTCATTTTGTATATGGGATCTCTCAACTTGCCACTTGTTTTCTTGTAAAATTAGTTGAAAATAAAGAGGAACGATGAAAATCAATTTTAGCTGTCATACTTGCTGAATGCAACTGTATTGGCTGGTGAGTAATGGGTTTGTATGGATACAAGTCTTCGAGGGTTTTGCTTTCAAATCTTTCGCTTACTTGCATAAATATTTGCGAGTGGCCTTTTATTCATGCTTCATGGTTAAGAATTTTAATACTTTGCAAGCATTTACTACTTTGACATTATATTGGGTATTATTATGGAGAAATAGAAAACACTGGAGATACAATGCCTCATCTTATGGCTTTTATGATCATTATTTTATGCGATAACCATTGTAGTCTTCAAAGGAAAAACTCTTTTGAGAGATTTATTTCAAGAAAAAATCTTGAAAATGCAGAAAAGAGGCTTAGTGTAATTTTCAATTTGTTTCCAGATGGATTTTTAATATTATCCAAAGAAAAGCTTATTCTTTATTCCAATCAAATTTTAACGACCCTTTTATTGTGCAATTTGAACCAAGTAATTCAAAAACTCACAAGTATTGAATATTCCCAAGACAAAAAATATTCCCATCTATCAAATTCCAATAAACTTATTGACGATATAAACTTGGTGCATAATTTACAAATAAATCAGCAGGTGATTTTAGGTTTAAGCCAATCACAAAACATGAATTTAGAATGAAAAGCACAAAAGATTTTATGAGATGAAGGAGAAGAAGCAACCCTATTAATAGTAGCAAATGCAAACCACATCATTGAACTAGAACAAACCATATCAGACAACAAATTAAAAAATGTCCTCCTGAGGTCAGTTTCACATGAGTTGAGAACTCCTCTTAACGCTATTATTTCTTTATCAAACTCCCTTTCTAACGAAAGAGAAATCGCTATAAATAAAGAAATGAACACAAAATTAAACATCATTTCAGTTTCTTCAAAACTTCTCCTTTCACTGGTAAACGATTTATTGGATTATTCAAGGTTCTTAGCTGGTGCTTTTTCTATACAAAAATCAATGTTCTTGATAAGAAATGCAATATATGAAGCTGTACAGTTAGTAAAGCTGCAAGCCGATCAAAAAAAATTGAAAATATTTGTTAGGATTGATCCGAATATCCCTGATAGTTGCTATTCAGATTCATTAAGATTAAGCCAAATTTTGCTTAATTTATTGTCAAATGCTCTGAAATTTACATTTGAAGGATATATTGAGGTCTGCTGCTTATTAAATTCAACTGGCAAGGTGCAAATAATAGTAAACGATACTGGAATAGGCATTGAGAATTCTAGAATGTCAAATATTTTTAAAGAATTTAACACACTTACAAACCCAATAATAAATCCGTCAGGATGTGGACTAGGGCTTTTTATATCTAATTTAATTGCTAAAGAGCTTGGAAATGAGCCAATCAAAGTTCAATCAGCTCCAGGAAAAGGATCATCTTTCTGCTTTTTTGTTGATATTTTTGAAGAAAACCCATCTATCGAAAATGCGAATTTTGAAGAATTACCTGAATATTTAGTACCAGAAGAGGCACCTTCTATAAAAATTAAAGATTTTAACGAATATATAGAAAAAGAATATCCAAAAGTTTTAATTGTTGATGACAATGATTTCAATAGAATTGCTCTTGGAGATTTATTACGTCATTATGGGATTTTGTATGATGAGTCTTGCACTGGAAAGCAAGCTGTAAAAAAAGTAGAGGAAGCTAATGGAAAGAATAAACCATATAAAGTCGTCGTGATGGATGGCAGCATGCCTGAATTAAATGGCTGAGATGCAACGAAATTGATTTATCAATTGTTTTATGAAGGAAAGATTCTGATTTTGCCTAGCATTATTGGATATACTGCTTTTACCTCTGAAATGGATATTTCACTATGCATAAATGCAGGCATGAAAGAATGTCTGATAAAACCCTGCAATCCAGGAGTTTTAATTGAAAAAGTATCAAAATACTTATCTTTATAAAAACTTGATGAAAAAATTATAAATCTAAATTTTTATAGGATTATAAACAAACCAACTATTTGGACACTAAAAAGTGCGGCCTACGCTGGGATATGCTGAGTAAAAATGGCACGTGACCTTCCTAAATTCTTTTCTCTTTAAATTCTGGCAAACTCACCTAGCCCAATAACCAGCTCTCTGGGCTAGAGTCACCCTTTGTCAGCTTCTTTGATCATCCAGATAAATGAATACTATGTGAGATATAAAAACAGTCTAAAGATCTGGTAGGAGGAGAAAGCATTCGGGGATAAATATAATTATCTTTTCGTTAAGGCATCACCAAGCACTAAAGCCTACTCCAACCAGCTAGCAAAGATACAAAACTTTCAGCATATAGGGACAGGTCTTACCCACTCCAGTAATTCGTCCTCCATTAGCATCATCATCCTTAAAAAAATTATAAGGATATCCCAGTTCATTATGTAAATAAAATTTACTATTACCGCTTCTGCTTTTTATATTGCAAAATGGCCATTTTATATTATGAATATCGCATAATTTAATAAACCTAATTCAAAGTGTATTAACTCCTTTATCACCTTGCCGCAAAAGAATTAATAATTATAAATTTTTGATAAATTATGCTAATTAAGAACTTATATCAAAATACTATAATTTTAATATAGACATGGCATTCAAACAATAATAAATAAAAAATTCTGTAATTATGAAAGACTCACCGATTTTTTTCCAAATTAACACGACACAAAACGATTCCACTGAAAATGACATGAGAGGAGGTTCCTCGTTAGGTGACCTCCCTTCAAAATTTTCAAAGACTTCTTCAAAGTATGTTATCCAACCAAAATCAAGTAGCAAAAGAAATAAATCCAATAAAGGGTGTGCTGTTTTGCCATATAACGAGATCCATAACCAAGTAATTGATGAAGATATCGAAGAAGAACGCAAATTCAATCATGCAGAAACAGTAAGAGCGAAGCCAAATGATACTATATTCAATGAATTAATTAACAGAAGCAAAACAATGACAGATCGCCAAGAAAACAATAAGAGGAATGTAAAAGTATGCAAATGCAAGAGATGTGGCAGGCTTTCTTTCATTGAAAATGATGTCTGCTTTTACTGTCACCGCTCAGCAAGCTCAAACTGGAAGTCATTAGTTTTTTCATCAATTATTTGCTGCTGCTGGTGCGCAAGCTAGTATATTTGAATAATTTAAAGTTTAATAGCTTTTCATGTTATTTAAGTAAGTGTTTTTCCTAAAATTAGATGTAAATCATTTATTGAATGACATTTAATTGACTGCGAAAATGTTATCTGATTTCAAATTATATTGGGTTATTATCGTTCAGCTTCTTCATAAGAAAGATAATTAGTTAAAATTTGTGCTCGATAGTAACCAAATGAGCTTTAAGATTACCTCTTCAAACTTGATAGACACTAAGATTCAAGTATACATTTCAAGCTAATCCAAAGTTCAGATAATGAAAAATGTTTACTCGAATGATTTATTTATCGCAGCAGGAAATAAAAAAATTATTGCGGTACAGGCACTATAGTAAAGTGCACTTTGATAAAATTTACAAGAATTCATAGATGGCATAATCAAAATTATTTTAAAATAACAATCTATCTATGCTTAAATAATAAACATTATAAGAAGTGAACGTCTCAAAATTATTGTATTTGGTATGATGTTGACAAATCAACAATGAAGCCAAATTATATGATTTACTGGGGCTTTTCAAGCAAAAATACTCTGGTAACTACTCGCTATTCCTGAGTCTTCTTATTATAGGAAATAGCTGCTGATTGGGTCCATTACTAGCTAGACAAAAATTACTCAATTATTTACAAGCCCAGGATCAATATTTAATAAGCTCATCTTGCAGTTGAAGATTATAAACTTTACTCTTATTCAATCTCAAATTTTATACTAAAAATTTAGCTGATTTTAAAACTTATTCACTTGTTGAAAAAATTCAAAAATTTAAATGCATATCTTAATTACCTGCCTAACCGGCTGCCATATTTCTTCACATAAGCTTAATGTGATAATTTTTATCATCAAAATTTATGAGCCTAAATTATTTTTTACGGCTCCAAGTCGAATGACCGTGGATTTTGACAGTGTACATTTCATCGAAAATTTTTGATAGTGCGACATTTGCCATCTCACTATCAAAAATTTTCGATCAATTTTCGGCCAAAAATTTTTAGGTGAAATGGACACTATTAAAAAGGCAATGTCATTTGACCTGCACCTATTTTTGCGCCCATCAGATTTATATTAATTTATTACATCCATTTTAAGTTTACAAATCCTTTAACCTTTTAGTAAATATTATAGCCCCTGAAATATTTTAGATCATTATTGACTATCGATTTTAAATTTTAAATTAATTTGCATTGTCAGCTATTTTGAAAAATAAAAACGAAAATGACAAATCTCAGCTTATAGCTTTAAGATGCTAAATCAGACTTAGGCTGTATAAAGCTGGTGCCTTGGACCATTTTTTTCAGTCGGTATTCTGATGGGATATAGCGATCTATTATTGCGCATAAATTATAATTGTTTAAAATATAAGAATCCGTAAAAGCTTACGTGCAAAGCCAGCAGCAGCAATAGGCAGATGCACGCGCAAAAGATTTTAGGTATGAGCTCTTGTTGCAAACAGTTTTACAATGACAACAAATGTCATTTTCTATATATGAAAGTTTTTTGCATTTCCCACATTTACTAATTCTGACTGTTCTTGGTCTTGCTTCTTCGTGGTGATTTCTTGTAGTTTTACTATGGGTTATAATCGTTTCCAGCTTATCACTTGACCTTTCCCTAAACTTTCGGTTATATTATATAAATAAATTTATAAAAATTTTATTATTGATAATATTTTTAATATTGTGCTTTATTTGATAAATGAATGGAGGGTAAACGTTTCTGCATATACGAGCTTATGCTCTTCGTCTGGTTTTTCAATGAGATTTTTATTTTCGCTATTTATATATGGAACAACTGCATTCCCCTTGTGAGATTTAATATTTCTATTTTCAAAAATTCTTGGCGAATTTTTTTTTGACTCAATTACATATTTTGCAGAATTTTTTGAAAATTTGTGGTTATGCTCGGTAGGACATGGGTGTGCTTCTGAATTGATTGTATTGGAAAGATTCTGCTCAAAAGTTGGCACCGTGGTGAGCTGATTATGATTAATGATTGGATCTTCCATGATTAAAGTTATATTTTCTATTATTGAAAAATATGAAATTTGAACGAGATTTGTGTAAAATAAATACTAAATATTTAATCAATTAAATGATTTTATTTGAAGAGCTTATATAAAAATTTTTGCATCCAGAAAATTCATGTCAAATTTCCTTCAAGACTTCCATTTTTGCAGATTTTAAAGGCTTTTTTTTATCAAAAAATTTATATGGATAAATAGTTAGTTATTTTATTTATCAAAATTTCAGAATTACACGGTTTTATAATGCATTCTTTCATGCCTGACTCTATACAAAGTGATAGCTCTGCATCTGATGTAAAAGCTGTATATCCAATGATTACTGGTAAATTATCAATTTTTCCACTAGAATATAAACCTAAAATATTTTTTGCTGCCTCCCAACCATTTAGCTCAGGCATGCTTCCGTCCATAATAATTAACTTACAAGATTTCAAATATTTAAAATGGCGGTTAGGGATGGGTCCATAGTCCTGATCCACCAGGCCGGACCCATAAACCGAACTCAGTGAGAGAAGTCAAGATTCTTGAGAGCTTGAAGAGAAGTGGTCTGTGCTGAGGCTGGCACAGACTAGAGAGGTCTATAAGGGCTCGATAACTTAAACGGTTTGACGGCTAAGTCGGTTCAACTACCATTGTTCAGAGTTAGCTGTTATCGTAACTGAACCTCAATTAAGGACTTAGAAGACACTAAAAGTGCAAGAGAAATTCATTAAACTTAAACTTATAAGATTTCCTCTTTTTATTCATCTCTAATACTTTTGTAATAGCTTCCTTTCCTGTACAAGCCTCATTAAATAAAATTTTATAGCTTGAAAGTAATGATCCAAGAGCTAATCTATTAAAATCATTGTCATCTACAATTAAAACTTGTGTGTTTTCTTCTTGTAAAAGTCTATCAAAATTGCTTATAGTTAAGTTGAGTTTATTTTCTTTCGGAATTTCACATATGGTTTCATTTTCGAACAGCAAGTGACCTTGTGTGTTTTGATCAAAAATATTTACACAAAAGCTAAAGCTTGATCCTTTATAAACTTTAGACTTAACTTCAATAGAAGATCCTAACTCTTGAGCTATAATATTTGATATTCATAGCCCAAGCCCACATCCAACAGGATTTAAATCTTTGTCTAAATATGTGCCAAATTCTTTAAATAAATTTTTCATTTTTTCTTCTGAAATCCCAATTCCAGTGTCTTTAACCGTAATTTTTAACTGATTTTTTTCATTTAACATACAGCGGATTTCAATTGATCCTTTTAATGTAAATTTTAGAGCATTGCTTACTCCCTCCATGAGAAAACAAAACCATTGAAAACATCCCTATTTTTTGGGTAAAAGCCCGCCCTCCTTACGCAAGCAAAATTTTTTTAGTAGATATATAAGTGATAACTATTATAATGAAATCTCTGGCTAATTCTGTTTATTTTAAACAGCTTGCATTTAAAAAATAAATTTTAAAAATTAAATTATTTTTAATTATCAATTTTTACAAATTGGATTTTTTATTTTTAAAAAAAATTAACCCCCTAAGTGAGCGAATAAATTTTTTGTTTGCTCAAGGACGGGGGGAAGTTAGCAAATTCAATAAAACTTGGCTAAGTCTCAGTGGGTCTGTGTGTACATTTATTGGTAATTGAGGGGTCCAAGCATACATAAAATGATGTGGTGAACCAACCCAACCTGTAGCTGGGGAGACCCAGGGACCTTGTGGAAGGAAGTTTTGGTATTCGACATGTGTATCCGGCTAGCATTTACTTGGTTTTGTAACACAATGTCCGAGTTTGAGGACTGCAGGCTCACATCCAAGTCAAGGTTTTACCTCAGAGGAAGATGGAGTTCTGAGTTGGTAAGGGTGCCCCAGCAATACCAGTTAGGTTCCTCCTGGCCGATAGGGAACGTTCTGCAGTCGATACCAGGCGTTGCGCCCTGAACTACGAATTTTCATCTTAACTGGCAGATGACCAGAAAATTTTCTTTTTCGAATTTTCTAGAAGCCAAACCCCGCTGGCGCACAGCACGGTGATAAAACTTTCCGATTATCAGGGAGCGTGTGCAGGCCATGTCTATTAGGCATAAGACTTTGAAGGTCATAAGACGATTGTCAGCGAAGCAGATAAGTGGAGCGTTATAGAAGGGAATAAGGATCTTCGGAGACCCACAGAGAGCTTTTCTATAATCTAAATAAGTGTAAGTCTAAGGTAATTGAGGATCAATTCGGGTGAAAATTTGTAAACCTTTTTTCGTTGCTTGAATTTTGATGAGCTGAATGACTTCATAAATACTATTCCATAAAGCAAAATTTGATTTCTGAATTGAAAACATACCAACAAGGACTTTGGAATAGTCAAGTAAGTCATTAATAAGAGATAGGAGATGGTTTGTTGAAACCGAAATTATATTTAATTTTTCTTTCCAAGGATGGAAAGGTGAAATCTCAGGATCATTTTTTAAAGATTCAGCTAATGATTTTATTGAATTTATCGGAGTTCTAGCTCTTAGAATATATTATTATTTGATCATGCAGATTTAATTTATTCATTTATGCAAGCAGATTAGAATTTAATAAAATAACCTTTAGTTTTTATATTAAAAAATATTTTCTGAAATTTAGTTATTTTTCAAATGTTTTTGCTTTTAAAATGGGATAAGCTCATGAGAAACAGAGCGTAAAAGGACATTTTTCAATTTATTATCAGATGTTGTCTTTTCAAGCTGAATAATGTGATTCACATTACTGACAGTTAAAAGTATCCCATTCTGCTCTCCTCATAGCACTTTTTGTGCCCTTCATTCTAAATACGTTGCCCCACATTTGCTTACCCCTAAGCTTATTTGCTGATTCAATTCCAAAGAGAGGATTATTTTTACATGCTCAATAATTTTATTTGAAGGCGACAGCTCAGATTGCTTTCTTCCTTGGCAATATTGGAGATCTGAAATAGTCGGTATAAGTTGGGCGAGCTCACAGTTCAAAAGCCTTAATAAATTTTCATTTGAATATAAAATTTCATTTCTTTCTGAAATAATTAATATACCATGTGGAAATAAATTAAAAATCAAATTCAGTCTCTTCTCTGCATTTTCTAGATTTCTCCTCGATAAAAACCTTTGGAAAGATCTCATCATCATACGCTCACAACGAATTTCACAGAGACAAGCAACTAGCAATGAGACAAAATGGGCATTAGATGCAAAGTTAATTGAGATATTTCCCATAAAGTACTTATGCAAGCTTATGATGAGTTTAATTTATTTTCCGTTAGATTTTATTAAATTAAATATAAAAATCGTCAGTGCATAAAGCTATATTAGCTACAAGTCAGAATACCATAATACCACAGAAAAAAAAATTTTGCTACTACGAATATTCTCAGCTTGGGACATGCAATAAAAGGAAGTTCGCAAAAGCCAATAGTGGCGAATGAAATGATAGAAAATATTACTTTGCTATCTTCTTCAACTTCATAAATACTTACTCCATCTCTTGGCAGGAGATAAAATACTAGAAGAATTCCTATTTTTGATGTAATTAACCTCTTCTTTGACAAGAAAAATTTTTTAATATAAATTTTTAGGTATAAACTATATTTTAATATATTATAATAATGAAGTCCCCAAGAAACAAGCAAATATATTAATTTAAACTAACATTAAATTTATAAATCTTTAAATAATTCAATAAAATTTTCGATGTAATAATGGAAAAAATTTTCACGTATAATTTTAATAAAAATTTCGTAAAATGCCCCAATAGCATGGAAAAAAATCTAATAGTAGTTATGTGGGAATTTATAAACTTCCATATGAAGCAATTATACTCCGAAAATAAAATTGCTACTAAACACTTTATGTTAGAATTTCGGTGCTCAAATGAAGCTGTAAAATGACATAGTAGTCAGTGAACCCCAGCCAGAATAAAAAATAGGATTGAATTTTCGTTTCTGAGAAACTGAAAACAAATAACTAGACCTCAAAGCGGTACCAATATTCATTGGAGGCCAAATGAGATTTTTTTAATCATTTGAAAGGTGCCGTTTATTTCTTCCTCCCATCATAGCTCTTTCATTCTATCCATTTCAGTAATTTATACTCAATTTATTATAAATTTAACTACAGCTTTTCATAGCGATACTTCTTTTCGTATCCTATATTTTATAATATCAAAACTTTTTTAAAATTCTGCTCCTTCCAAAATGGCTTTCAATTAGAAAATCTTTAATCAAATATCCATTTTATATAGGCCTTAAATTTATTTTGCCTGCTTAATATTGGTTTCATCTGATGGACTTTCAATTCGCCACATATCTGTAATTCTCCAGGTTGACTGTTGATTTGCTGAGTCTTTTAGCGTCACTTCTTCATGTAATCCAAATTTTTCTCCCCAGCAAACTCTGTCTTTCATTCAAGAATTATAAATATATGCAATGCCATTCTTAACAGCAACATAGCAGCAATGTGCGAGTGGTAAATCGTCTCTGAAGAATTTGCCAAGTTTTACTATAAATTTATTATCTTTTGACTTTTCTTTTATTGAGGCTTTTTTGTTATAGATAACTAATTCTAGCTTGCTAGTAGTAAGTGCAGGGATCCAGCTGTGGTCGTTTTCTTGAAGAAGTGGATTTGGTATGGCTGGTCAAGCACAGGTAGCAACCCTACACCCCCACCCCCCCACCTTCCTTTTTTTATGGTACCCCCACCCCCCCCTTTTAGTGGCCCCCCCACCCCCCTTTCACAGATGGCACACCCCCCTTAACATAGTATAGATATATCACAAATGCTAATTTAGAGCAGGCGTAATAAATAAATTATTATTTTTTAGATATTAAAAATTACTGATTTATACAATATCATATAGCGTAGCGCAATCGATTAAGGAGTAGGCGGAATGGGGTGAAAATTTCCTATAACTACTAAGCACCCCACATCTGAAGAAATTTGCTGACAAGCATAATGATCTTTGGTATTAATTAACAGTATATCCTGTATATATTTATGAACTTTGTGGAACAATGGCTAAAGAGTCCATTTAGAGATCTAAAAGTAAAACTGACAATAGCAAATACTATTTTTTATTAGCACATTGCTTTTCAAATGAAAGAGATGCTCTATATAAGTTAGGCAGTAGAGAATAAGATATGGAATGCTATAAATAAGCTATCAGAGTTGATCCAAAATTATGCTGATGCATACAATAACATAGGAGTCATCTTCTATAATGGAAAGAGTTATGAAAAAACACTAAAACATTGCAACGATGCAATTAAAAAATCCAAACTGTGGAGATTATTATTATAATAAAGGAAATGCTATTACTCCCCCCCTCTTTAAATTGGAACAAAATATAGGTAAAATTTCCACTTTTTTGCTAAATTAACCCCCTTTAAATTGGAACAAAATTTAATTTTATAATAAAAAATTATATATAATTTTTATGTAAAATGTTTTGATATAAGTTAAATGTTTCTTAACTAAAATCAAAAATTTAGTTATATCTTGTTCTTGTTTAAAGAAGAGAGTATAAAGATCATCTTATTTAAATAAATTTATTATCCTTAATTGCTAAATTTTAAGAAAAAATTGTTTTTTTTAAAAATTTTTTCAAAAAAATTTTTATTCTTTTTTGATAAAAATGATATTTTTTATTTAAATAGTTTTGATATAAATTCAATAGGAATTCATTATAAAATTTTTAAAATTTACTAATTTCTTGCTTTATTTTAAAGAATAGAGTATAAATAGCATCTTATTTAAACAAAATTAGCACTTTGATCGATAAATTTTCTAAAATTTTTTGTTTTTAAATTTTTTTTATCAATAAAAATAATAATTTTTGTGTAAATAATTTTGATACCAATTAATAGTGGCGTATTAACTAATAATGAAAATTTAGTTATATCTTGCTTTTTTTTTAAAAGATAAAGAGTAAATCGCATTTTATTAAACAAATTTATTAATCTAATTCGATAAGTTTTTGAATTTTTATATAAATTTTTTTTTTTATAAAAAAAATTTTATATTGATATTTTTTTTTAAAAAAAAAAATTAACCCCCCTTTAAATTGGAACAAAATTTATTGTTCCAATTAAAATGGGGGGAGCTAGATAGTTAGGAAGAAGAGAAGAAGTTTTGGAATGCTATAAAAAACAATCAAAAAGAATAATGGCAACTCAAGATGTGATATAGGCATGGCATGTAAGAAAATATGAATATAATTAATACTTGAATTCGCAAAAATTTTATTTTATGAATTGATTACTTTTAAACCTACTATTTAAGCTAATTATCCATCTTCTGCATATCCTGCATTAGCTCATATCACATCCATCTTGAAGTTACCTACACTGTATTCATCTTCGCTGCACTCTGTAGTTATTGTATTATGCTTGGTTCATTTAATAATTTCTGACATTATCAATAATTTTGGCATTGTATTTATAAATATAAAAAAACAAATTTAATATATTTCCTAATTAATTTTTAATTAATTTGAATTTATTAATTAATCTTAATTATTAAAGCAATTTATAGACTTCATTTATCAATATAGCGCTTTAATTGGATTATATTTAAAATATTCTTTTTGAGGGAGGGGGGTGGGGGAGCCATCTGTGAAGGGTGGGTGGGGGTGCCATTTTTAGGGGGGTGGGGTGTGGGGGTGGGGGGGGGTGGGGGTGGGGGTGGGGGTGGGGGTGGGGGTGGGGGTGGGGGTGGGGGTGGGGGGTGGGGTGGGGTGGGAGTGGGGGGGGTGGGGGTTTAGGGCTGCTACCTATGCTTGACCATATGGCTTCGTTATTGTCAATAGCAGCTGCTATTATTGCACATTCCCTACAAGTGGCTTCATTTGCAGGTTGTAAAGGTCTGTCCTCAATATTTATTTTTTCTTCGCTGGCTTTAACTTTTTCTAATCATCCCTTGTTGAATACATTTTCACTTGGTTGATTATCAATTGAAGCCCATAGGCAGTCAGATTTTTGATCATTATGAAATTTATCAAAGTAATACATCAAAAGCCACCCAGAAAAATAAGTCTCAAGTCTAGAATTTATAGATAATTTGAATTTTTCTAAAACTCCAGATATCTCTCATGGAAGTGTCGATTTTGATCTTTTCAATGATAAAAATTTATGAGTTTGAGATGGTGAATTCCCTACTGATTTTATATGAAATTCTTTGGTAGAAAATACAAAGCAAACTTCAATTTTTCCTGTAGGATTTTTACAAAATCCAAGTATTGCTTGGCGACTTTTCATGGATTGCCTTGAATTCACATAGATAAGAATTTCGTGATCTGAGAATAATTGCTTGGATTTTTTGAATTGCCTTCAGGATTGGTCTTCTATGAATTTTAAGCCAATTTCTTCGAGATTATCCCTTTGAATAAATTCAACACGAAATTGTGTTTGTGAAGGAATATTAAAGATGGATTCTTCAATGTCACCATCGTTGTCTGTATATGAGACATTAGATACGTCATCAGGAATATGGTGAACTTTACTTAGCTTAAATGCTGGAAAAGAATTTAGCTCTGGAATGACTGATTTAAAAAAGATTTCTTTAGATTGGGCATAAATATAAGCACGAGAAGGCCGTTTTGCAATCCTAACTTTCCTTTATTACGCAAAATAAATAATTTTAGGTAAATTGAGGTATTTTTAATTTTTTTCAAAATTGTTAAATATTTATAATGAAGAGTAATTGATGGATGATTCTTATAAATTTCGGTTTTGCCTTGTATCTGATCTTTCTTGACAGAGGGTAAATCTTCTTTTCTCTTAATCTCCTTCTATGAAATCAAAAGATTTTTTGCTCGCTTATATGAGGCTAATTTTTTGTTTGAACATTTTATATAGAAATTATTTATCAGCAATTTTTCTGGTATTCAAATAATTCCAATTTGCAACTGTTTAAAGAGAAGCCTAATTTAATCTATAAATTTTATGTTTATAAGGTAATTGTCGAATTTTATTATATTTTTCTATAGATTTGCTTTATCAGAAAGGGATTTAGAGCCTATCTCTGTCAAGTTTTTAAAATTCATTATTTCACAACCCCCCCTTGAAAATTTATTTTAAAGCTTCAGTATTTCTATCTTAAATGCCAGCTAGATGGAATTTCTTTAA
Organism: Blepharisma stoltei; assembly: GCA_914767885.1. Taxonomy (NCBI): domain Eukaryota; phylum Ciliophora; class Heterotrichea; order Heterotrichida; family Blepharismidae; genus Blepharisma; species Blepharisma stoltei. The sequence goes on from CAJZBQ010000043.1 coordinate 308,909, forward strand.
TGATTAAAATTAAACTATTTAAAACTTGCATTATTAAATAGTTATTAATAAGCTATGATCTATTTTCTAAAATTAATTAATAACTATCTAAAAAACTTGTATAGCTAAAGCATTTCTATAAGCATATTAAAATTACATTGCTCAATTATTTAACTGTTTTCCTTATTAATTTCTCGTTTTTTACACCCATGTCTCTTATTCTAAATTCACAAAATTGCATGGAAATATTCCAACTTTATCTCCAGTTTTTCCAAGTCATCAGCCATCATCTTGTTGCTTCAAAACAACTATTTTATCATCAACTTTTAAGTCAAGTTCTCCAGGATTTTCAGCTTTATAATTAAAAATTGCAACTGCTTGAGCCGCATTTAGAGTTTCTGATGGAGAAATATATTCATTATTAAACTCTTGAAATGATGCTGTCTTCCTAAATGCGTCAATTTCTTGAGTTTCCCCAGTGGAAGGAGATGGATTTAACGACAGTCCTATTAAAAAAGCATCCAAGTTCATTCTTGGTATCCTTTTTGATAGTTCTTCTATACTGATATTATAACCGCATATTGCTTCTTCAATATCTCAATAAGAAGTCTCAGAGATTGACTGAGGAAAAGTGCTATTAAATTGATTGCATTTTACGGATAGCTTTTCAAGCATTTGTTTTACTGAATCAATGAAGTTGGAAAATTAAATATGTGTTGCTCGGATTTTTCAATCTCCAGACCGAAAATTCATTTCTTGATATTTTAATTATGGGCTGGTTTCCTCTAGTGGAATTTTCTCAGCTATGTAATGAAAGCAAGAGTTGGGTGGTTTTCCGACCGGACACCTGAGCTCAGAGAATCGAATATCTAGAAGGGTTCATTTAGCCCAGACGGTGGAGACTGGGTATTTAGGGTGCCTGACGGACTGAATTAGGCAAAGAAGAGTCGCCGAAGCCCAAACTTCAAGACTGGTGTCCTTGTCGTCGTGTAGCGATGCCAAGGAGGCCACACTATGGTGGTCGGTGTAGTGGCAGCGTGCAACATGGCAGTGGAAGATAAACGAATAATATATCTAATTGAATTGACTTGAGTCAATGAAGTTGATTACTTCCTGTTGAGTTTCTTCTAATTCTCGTCTTAAGTTTAAAATTTCTTCATTTAGTCTTTGGTCATACTCAAAATGTTCAGATTTCATTATTTTATTTTTCGATCTTAATCTCTCAATCTCTTTTCTTAAAATAGCCATATCATCTTTGTGTTTTTCTCCCATAACTTTTACTTCCTCTTCTAATTCAAGGTTTTTTGCTTTTAAACTCCTATGCCATGCCAAATTAAGTGCTTAAGAAAAGTTATAGGTTCACCAAGCCAGTGTATCTACATTTTTATTGGTTATAAGATTATAGCTATTATATATAATTGTCTATACTGTAAAATATAATCAAATAAAGAATGTATTTATTTGTCATAAGTGACAACCGGCTTATATAGCTGCCTTCTAAATTTTCGGTATTTTGAAGAGGCCTCTTTTTAAATAATTTTTCATGATCATCATATGGTGATGCCCTGGATTTTAATAGCGTTGAAACTTTTTTGTGCGTCGGGGTATGTGATTTTCTATTTACATCAGCTAAGCTTGAAGCTCGTATTGAGTGCCGTTTTTTTGTTGCTGTGCGATACCCTGGAGCTTGGGTTATTATATCATCTAGTTCTTCTTCTGTGATAAATTTTGGAAGCTCGATTTTGTGCCTGGATTTCATGCTTCTTTTAAAAACTCTGGTTTCAACTTTAAACGATTTTTCGCTTGCCATTTATAAGCTATTTAATAATGATATTGCTTATGGTGAAAATTTTATTATTGCTAAAATTCTCTATTCTTCGATTATCTGAAGTAAATAAATTTATGAATTGTTAATGCAATGGATTCGTAAAAGAGAGGAGAAAATTTGTGCTAATAATGAAACTTATATGCGGCTGTGCTATTTTCTTATATAAATGAAATTCTCTTTGGTTAACAGTTTCATTGAGGATATATTAAGATGATGGGAAGATGGAAGTCAGGGGTTGGGAAGATGGAAGTCAGGGGTTAGAAAGGAGAAGTCAGCAGTGACGAGAAATGACTTTTGGTCCAACCAAAGTCGGAACTTGAGCTATTGGGTAAATCCCTAGTACCATATCAGGCGCGGAGCTCTGATAAACTGCTTCTATTTTGGTCGACAGCTTGACCTGAAATTCCTTTTTCGAATATTCTGGAAGAGTGAACCCATTGATGTGAGGCACAGTGACTCAGTCTAGATCACTTTAGGCAATGATCAAGTCCGGCCTAGAGCAGTCTAGCAGCTCGATTAACTGATTGTCGAATAGATCGGGTTCTGCCCTCCAAATCGAGACCGACAAGATGACTAAGGAAGAAGCAAAGCAAGAGGGAGAGCTTGCAGCTCTCGCTGCAATGCCAGAAAATTTTCAATAACTGTTAATTAAATAAATTTAACCAGTTTCATTGAGAAATATAGTCAACCAAATTTTGATAATTTTTATGAAGAAAATGAGTCAAAGCTGGAATTTTTAGACAAAGAAATTTCAAAATTACAGTCTTTAGTAGAAATTTTGAAATTTAGCAACATTCCAATAAGAAAAGAAGAAAAAATATCCAAGGATAGCGATCAACCTTTGATTGATAATATCAACAATATTCCAATAAATATACAAAATTTAGATTCCGCTAGTCTGAACTATTTTAAGCAATATCAGCTCACACCTAACGAACTTTTATCAAATCTAAGTGCTTCTTTTATGAAAAATATCCCAATTTGATTATCTAATATCAATACTCTAAAAAACTCTTACCTTAACATATTAGACTGGAAAGTTTTTCAAATAATGAGCACTTATTTGATCCTTTACTTAAGCCCTGAACTTCAAGAGCAGCTTTTTAGCATAATATTGCTTTCCAAAGAAAACCCAGAGCTTTCTATCGCTTCCAGCAATGCGATATCTATTTTAAACTCAATTGGTTTTTCATTTAGAGATAAAAATCTAGAGAATGTCAATATTCCTAATGCAGATTTGTCCGGCGCTTTGTTGATAAATACAAATTTTCAAAACAGTAATCTTAGTGGTGTCGATTTTTCTCACTCAAATTTATTTTCTGTAAGTTTTGATGACTGCAGAATGGAAGATGTTACATTAGACAAAGCATCTCTATTTAAAAATCTTGAAAAAAATGTAAGGGCGATGGGAATCTCTCCATGTGGAAAGTTTATAGCAATAAATTTTTGACTTGAGAACGAAATAAAAATATTTAGCTTCGAAACAAGGGAAATGATAAAGGTGATACAGGTAGATTATGAGGTTAATTCTATTGTATTTTCGCAGTGTGGAACGTATTTACTCCACCCTACGTGAGCGAACAAAAAACTTTATTCGTTCACGAGGGGTTAATTTTTTAAAAAAAAAAAATGCAATTTGAAATAATTTTAAAGCAATTAAAAAGAATTAGTTAGAGATTTCATTATAATAATTATAACTTTATATCTGAACATTTTTTTATAAAAAATTTTTTGTATGGGTTTTTATCCAAAAAATATGGGGTTTTGTTTGCAAGGTGGGTGTTAGCATATGGGCTAATAAATCCAAAGGTTATTTTGCTTGATGCAAAGTCAATATTTTGCCCACTCCCTCTTGGCTAGTGAGAAAACATAATTTTAATCTAATATAAAACTTTTTTTCCAAATTTCAAATAATTGAAATAATTATCTAATTAAGTTATCAAAGTTAAGCTTTAGGACGCTAATGTCTAAAATTTAATATCAATAGCTTAAGTTTTTAAAATTCTCATCAGTAATTAAATATTAAAATATAGTTTTATATTAAAATAAGATATATTAGAAAAGATTTGTTAGATCTTAAAGGACAATTTTCTAAAAAACAGGTATTTACAATTATTTTTATGAGGAAGGTCAGGAGAAAAAATACTAGTTTTGCAGACTATTAATACCAGTGATAACTATGTAATAAAACTTGTGTTTTCAAAATCCTCCACATTTCTTGCAATCTTTACAAATAAAGCTATCAGAATATGAAACATTGAAGAAAATTCCATGCATACATCTATAAATGACATAAATAATCCTGTCTGAATTGGATTTTCGCCCTCTAAAAATGATTTAGCTATGGCAAATTGAGATGGATCATTATCAATCTGAAGAATTATAACCCCGAGAAATTCTGATAAAAACAAAAAATTGAAGACAAAATTCAAAAGAACACTAGTTCAGCAAGCATCAATTGGTGATTCTATCAAAACACTCGAATTCACCCCTTGCTCAAATTTCCTGATCTTCGAGACGTCAAAGTCAATAAGTATGTGAAGTCTAGAGCACCAGGACGTAAAGGTTTTAGTTAGTTTTGAAATGAATACTTTATGCTCATGAGTATTAACACCTGATGGAAATTTTATTATTTATTTTTTACTTACTCCCCCCCCCCCTCCGTGAGCGAACAAAAAAAATTTTGTTCGCTCACGGAGGGGGGTTAATTTTTGTTTTTAAAAAAAAATTTATATATAAATTTTATAAAAAATATTTTTTTCGAAATTTAAAAAAAATCCTAATTTGCAAAAATTGGAAGCAAATATTAATTTAATTTGCAAAATTTATGTTTTAAAACGCAATTTGTTTAAAATTAAACAGAATTAGCTCTAGATTTCATTATACTAATTATCACTTATATATCAAAATTTTTTTCCATTAAAATTTTTTCTATTAAAAAAATTTTTGTTCACTCACGGAGGGTGGGTTTTTGGTCAAAAAATGGCGATTTTTCTAATGGTTTTGTTCGCTCACGGAGGGGGGGGGGGGAGTTAATAGAATTTATGCCTACAATATTGAAAAACAAAGCATCAGCTTTCAATATAATGCTAATTATATGAGAAAAGCACCAATTCTCAGATATTTAAACAAATTGCTATTAATTGTAGGATAATTAGAAAATGGCATTTCGCACGCTACTGGCCTACCGGCCAGCAGTACTCATTTGCATTTTTTAATTATGAGGCTTGGTTTTCCAAGGGAATTCTGTCCCGACTGAGTTAGGTAAGCAACTTGGAGGCCCTCTGGCCTGACCTTAGGGAAAGTGAAAGTTCCATGGTTTTTCCCACTTTCATCTGACGGCAAAAACGGAGCCTTTAGTTGTCACACGGCGTCAAGGAAGGCAGAAGTAGCTCACGCATGAGCCACCTTAGTCGGGCAACACCTTATCAGACCATTCCTTGGCTATCGAAGCAAGTCGTCCCAGAGGCTTGCTGGCTGAAACGTGCCGAAATATGGCGGGAAGCTTGGTCTGGCAATCTCGTAAATGGCATAAAAGCAAGTAAATTTTAAGTTAAACTATTAATTATAGACGATTCTCAGTCCATGTTTTTAATAAATGTAAAAGACTTAGAAAACCATAAAGATTATGCTGGACATACAAGTGGGGTACAGAATGTATCTTTTTCTCCTTGTGGTAAATATATGCTCTCTGTAAGTAACTGAGGAGTTGGTAAGAAATGGAATATAAAATCAAAAAAGGTTGAAGTAGATCAAAAAATTAATTATTGGAGTTTCGATTTGCTTAAATACTCTCCTTGTGATAATTACCTAATTGCAAATAGACTCTCCAATTATAATTGCAACTAGTTAGAATGTAGAAAAGCTCCCTGCTGGGATTCAAAGTTTTGCTCCTATCAGACATGCGACTTGGTAGTCAGAAAGTTTGATTACAGTGCCTTATACCAATAGTGGCTTTCCACCTTGAAAATTAACGGGTAGGAATTTCTGGCTACTCTAGGCTAAGATGGAATCCGTAGTCCAGGCGTACTCCTGGTTTCATGCTAGGGAATAGTCAGATTGACTAAAAAGAACTCAATTGACACTACTGAGAGAAATCCCTTTCCAACTTCAAGATCTATCACCCTCTTGCGGCAAAACTTGGCAGAGTAAAGCTATTGATTACAGGAGTTAAGCGGGTAGATTGATCACCACGCCATTTTAATGTATATGCAAATAGACTTTCTAAAGTTGCAATTTTTAGTGAAAATATACAATTAGACTACTTTATTAATACAAATACAGATTATGGTGTAACAGCTTTATCAAACGATGGTTTGCTTGCAATTGGAGGTAGGAACAATAAACTCGATATTTTTGATATAAAAGCAAAGAATCTTTATTTAAGCCATTGTAAAGATGAAAAAGATTTAATTTCAGCTTTATGCTTTTCTCCTTCTAATGAGCTTATCGGGATAGGGACCACTTCAGGGAATATAAAAATATGATATATAGCAAGCAGGCTTGAATTTATATATGGCTACATATGAAGGTGGTTTTTCCAACGAAAAGGGCTTTTTCCTGCTGCAACACCTGATTAAGAGTGTTCTGCAGAGGGTCAATGCAAAAAGGCTGGGCAAAATCAGTCAAAGCTAAGATGGAGCAAGTAGAAAGCATGCCCCAAGACTAAGCAATTTAACGGCATGTGGTGTCCACGTGTATCAACAACTTCTGAATAAGAGGACTATAGAACCAGGAGGATAGAAACCATACAATAAGTCCATAGGCAGCTAGACTTACCTGATACGTCCTAGGGTGAGCTCGATTGTTCTGATCGGTATACCGACCAGAATTCTAATCAGAAATTAAGTATATAACGATAGCGAATTTGTATATGGAAACCAGATTAACACATATAAAATAATTTCTGTTCATTTTTCGCCATGTGGGAGATATTTTGCTTGAACTGTAGAGACATTTAACAAAATTTATGTTCTCGATCTAAGAATTCGGAATATTCCCAGGCTCTTGATATAGACCATACTGAGATAAGGCATGCAATTTGCGCCCAATTAGCAGAGTTTTCTTTAGTAATGCCTATTGCTAAGCTATCCTTGTGTTGGCAAAATAAAAGGATATAATCGTATGCTAACTTGTGGGATTAATTTGGCAGCTAATTTGTCCACCCCAAGGGATATCTATAATAAGACCTAGGCTATATCAGGTCTTTTGAAGGAACTAAAAATAGCGATTATAGCTTAATAAAATTTTCCTTATGTGGTGAATTTGTTGCAAGTATAAACAAGAAAGGAAATCTTCATATCTGGGACGTTAATAAAGGTAATTTAGTTGTGGAGCTAAAAGGGAGTTTAGCTGGAATTCTTGATTTTGAGTTTTCGCGATGTGGGAAATGAATTGTTACAGGAAGCCTTGATAAAACTGTAAAGCTCTATAATTTTGAGGAGATTAAAAATATGGTAGGAAGCCAAAATAATCCAGAAATTTATCATAAAAGATCATTTATTGAATGATCATCAATGAATGGAGATTTGATAGGATCAAATATATCTATAAGGAGAGCTTCAATTAGCAAAGAAAATAAAGAAATTTTAAATAAATTTAGATAACTATGGACATTTTCAACGGTATTTCAAATAATTCTAAGTGTCAGGGTTGCTGTATTAATGTAAGGCATTTTCAAATTAATAGTGATATATTCCAAGCAGATTTTCAAAATATTTTTATTTATAAATCTTTATTCTATAAAGTTATATCTGCCGGAACTGTCTCCAGGAAACTTATGTTTTTCGTATTTTTCGATCCCCTCTTACTCTCCCCATTTAAGAGAGTGCAATGTTTTTTTAGCTTGCCCTTAAAGTGTTGTTAATTTTTTTATAAAAATTTCTATTACTATTAAATTTATAAAATTTCCTCGAAATATCTTTATAAAAATTATTAACTACATATAAAAATATTTTATATAAAATTATTTTAGAGATTTGCAGATTGGATGAAGATTCAAGTGAAAAGAAAGAGGAGATTGACAATTTGATAAAGAATTTTATTTATGAAATTATAAGAGCTAAAGAGAGAAATGAAGAAAACCAGCGCTGAAATAGCGTAAAATTAAATTTTATATAAATAAATATATTAAAATATTTTTTAGAGGCTTTAATTTTCCAAGAAGAGTTAGATCCTCCATTTACATCCAGGCCTCCAAACTTGCAGCCCTTTCCCATCAGTTCTACCTTTCCTCGCTTACTCAGAATTACTAGCTTAACTTGCGAATCCATTACCACCGAATCCTTAAAATCTTCATGCTTATTTTCTCCTTCTTCACAATCATCATCTACAAAATCGTTTTCTTTATCCTCTTCTTCCAGTTCTGTAATATCGCTTTCGCTGACTTCGGTTTCCATTTCCCACAAGTCAGATTCTTCTTTATTTATTTTTTTATATTCTTCAATAATTTCTATATCAACTTTAGGACAGTTTTTAACTGTAATTTCGTTGATTTGAACATTATTTTCTTCTCTTTCTTCTTCTTCATCTTGTGTTTCTACGTTTTCGATCGGCTGAATAGTTAAAATTGGATTACTCAGCTCTCTCATTATTGATTTTAGGTGTAAAAAATCTGGTCTATCACATTCTTTTACTTGAAGCATATGAAATAGCATCCCGCGGATTGCTTCACTGTAATTTAGGTTATCAATCCTTTGGGTTATTATTTCTTGGGACTTAGTATTGAGTCCGCGAATGCTTTTTAGAGATGCCATTCTCAAGAAAGTCAATCCTAGAGAAAAAACATCATTTTTAAACATGTTGCAATGAACGCTAGTTTCATTACCGTTCATTTGGAAATCAATATAGCTTTTACTCCTTCTTAATTAAAATTAAATCATGGCGTTACTTTCATAATTTAGCTTTTTTAATCCAAATGCTCTGAATATTTTCAGGTTATTTTAAATGAATTTACGCTCTAAGAATTTTGCTTATTAAAAGTATTAAATTATAAAAAATCAAATATTTATCGAATGGAAATAAAAAAATAGAATTCATGTATAAAAATTTTAATTTATTCCCCAGATAGATTAAACAAATGCTCATTTTTGATTGAAAAGATTTAGCGCAGATTGGAGAAAAGTAGATTGGGGTCCCTACTAGAGTTCTCGTACAACTGCCAGAAAATGAATCTTTTTTTGACAACCCAAAATCTCCAATTTTGAAATCAGTGTTACTGCTCATGAAGATGTTTTGTGGTTTGAGATCTCTGTGGCAAATCTGATTAGACTGTAAGACACTTAGAGCATCGATCAAACCGTCTGAAATATTGTAAAATTCGTCGTTTGATCAGTGCATCTTTTTTCTCTTACGTCTTTTAATTTCGTCTTCGAGGTCTCCATCTGGGAAATATTCCATTACAATATAGGACTTAGGTTATTTTCCTTTGATTAAATAAATTAATTGGCATTTCGAAATTTATATTATTTTTCTGCATTTAAAATAATCAAAATATGCAAAAAATAATTTATTGAGAATACCAAATCTGAAAAAGTCTTGCTCATGCTCGATGAAACAATCTTGCATCTGACAGATGTTCTGATGCTGGGCACTCGCACTTAATAGTAGCTTGGCTTCATTCAAAGCTTCTTGAACTAGGGCAAACTTAGGGGATGTAAATGTCTTCAGACAGATATCTGAAGAATTTCTTCCCTTTTGCCTAGCCTTATAGATTCGAATGTTATTTTTTTTGCCTTTAGTGCTGATTACATCTAGAATTTCAAAGTCAGAAATGCTTAAGCTTGACATTTATTATTACAAATTTACGTGGGCTGTTATGAAGATTTGGCTAATTTTCCACCAGTGAAATGTTCTCTGAGAAAGAAAATAATTTGGCATGATTGCTTGCTCCCCTCATTAAAAATTTCCAAAACTTTGAAAAATTAGCCTCCAATCTTTTGATCAAATGGTTTACATATGAATATTTATGATACCCACCTCAAATATAAGTAACCTATTTGAGAATAGATATATACAATTTTTACCAATTTAAATGAGATTTTTAGTATATTTGTTAATATATTATATACTCTATCTCTAATCTTCAGCACGTAAAATCTTTTATATGGGAATTTTTTTTAAGAAATTTATATATAACCCTTATCCTTAATCGAATGACAGCGGGTCGTTCGATCAAGAATGTCAGTGAATTAGAGGTGCGAGGAAAGGAAAAGAAGAAAAGTATTTTTTTGTGGAGTCTAATTTAAAAGGCAGAACCATATAAAGGAAATTAAAATTTCTGTCCATTTCTTAATAAAAATTTATGATAGAGTGGTGAGATAATAATTATGGAATTTATTAGTGATTAATCAAATAATAATGATTATTTTTTGAAATAATAAATTATGAGAATTTGGTAAAATAATTAGGCCAAGAATTAATAAACCTCATCAGAATTTTAGTCTCTATCTGAATTATTACGAACTTACGCACACTGTTCATGATATTAGCAAGAAATGATCATGAAAATAAAGGAAAAATGCTTACAAATTGATAGAAAAGAAATTTATTATAACTGACAATAAAAATGAATGAGAAAGGTAATAAAGCAATATAAATTAAAAGCCTTTTCAAAAGTTTTAAATCTGTTTAAATAAAAAAGCAGCTCTATCACTAAGTCTTAAATATAAAAACATAATAACCAAAATTAATACTAAATTTATTTTTATCGCAACAATTATGCAAAATATTCCATTTTATGAGTACAGTAAGGATCCTTTCTACTTGCGAATCTATATTAGAAGCATTAGACAAATCAATATCTCTTAGCCACCTTCAGATCAAAGCAATGTACAACTCAATGATCGGAGGAATTATAACAGACCCTGCATTTATGACAATTCCTATAGACGACCACATGGTTCATAGAGGCCATGTTGTGTTCGACACAGTATCTATCGTAAACGGTCGAGCATTCACATTACAGTCTCATGTAAATAAAATTATAAGAGCTGCAACCAACGCCAAAATAGAACTGCCTTTATCAAAAGAAGCAATGAGCTCATCATTAAAGCAGCTTGCAGCATCAGCAGGGCTAAGGTCTTGCAAAATAAAGTATTGGATTTCGGCAGGACCTGGAAGCATGTTTATTCAGCCTTATCCAGGGATGTCAGTCTTCTACGCAATTGTGCTTGAAGGTGATGCAAGAAATGAAAATCAAGATATTTCAAAAGAATTCACAGTTAATATACCTTTAAATCCAAGATTTTTAGAAACTATGAAATCAACAAATTACTTATTTAATGCATTGTCTCAGGTAGAATCAAAAGAGAAAGGGGGATTTATGGGGATTCAAAAAACACAGGAAGGGTATATTGCGGAAAGTTCCATATGGAAAATTGGATTTGTGCTGCCTGGAGGCAGATTTGTGATTGCTGCAAATAAAGATGATGCTCAAGATGAAGAAGATCAATTAATATTAGCACATGCAAATGAGCTTTTATCACAAGGAAAACTATCTTCAGTAGGTAAACGCAAAATCCATATAGACGAAGCCAAAAACTGTGAAGAAATGTTTCTATCTATATCTGATACAATAAGGCCAGTTCTAGAATGGGATGGAATGCTCATAGGCAATGGAACAAGAGGGCGCATTTCACAAGAACTAATCGATTATCTTCAGCATGATTTTGCTAACCCTGATCTATCAGAAAGCATTCCATACGAGCTATATGAAGCGACTCCATAAAATAATAAAAATTGAAATTAATTTGGAGCCCTTATAATTAATTAATGGACCCGATTGCAAAAAACCCTATCTCGATATTGAATGAACTCGCTATCAACAACAAAATAAAATTCCAATTTGAAATCAAGCCTAAAGGTTCAGAATTCGAATGCGTTATTTACCAAAATAATAGAGCAATCAGCAAAGGTACTGGAAGAAAAAAGCAAGATGCCAAATTAAAAGCTGCTGAATCCGCACTGGATATCATTGCAAATCTACCTTTAAATTCTCGGGATTTCAAAGAAAAATTTAATTCAAATGGCCAAAACTCTAAAGAAAACCTAAAACAAATCCCAGCAAATGAAATGAAAAAAGAAAAAGCTCAACCGCCTGAGGAAGAGAAAGTAATAGAAAGCCCAGCCCAGGTCACTAATGAAGAAGAAAATGAAAAAAGGGCTAATAGGATTATTTCCAGTTTTTCAGAAAATTATAATGAATACATGGAAAATAAAATAAAATTACTGGAATTAAGCTATGACGATATGATTGATATGCAAATAGTAAGCGAAGAGATAAAGGAAATAGAAGAAGAATTAAAATGTGAAGGAATTAATTTATTACATCCAGCAGGGAGCTTTGTTATGAGTATGATAAGAAGGAATCATATTGAGATAGATTTAATAGCAGAGGTAACTTCAAAAATTGGTGCGTTAAACTACAACTTCATAAAGGGGATATGGATGAAATTATTGATTTTAAGGCAAAGAACATTGGAAGCTAGACAAGAATTTAACGAAAATCCTTATAAATCTTTTCATCCTACCAAAACAGTAAATATTAGTCTTCAGCCAGAACTGATTGAAAATATTGAAAATACATATATGTCCAAAGATTTGCCCTATATATTATTATCTAAAGAGCGTGAAGGAAATAGCTCAATTTATGTCAGAATATTTTTTTATGATGAAACTAATATAAGTTCAGCTTTAGCACATTATCGCTTATATGAAAAGAAACCTTTAAGCAGCGTAAAGTCAAAATGCTGTAAGCTATTGAGACATTGGAGGGATCGTCTCAGATTGAAAGGTATGCCTATAGAACTACTTGATTTATTAGTAGAAGAATTTATAAATGAAAACACTACTGGGCTGGCATTTAGAATCATTATGGAACGCATCGCAGGTGGAATATTTTTCCCAGAATCTTCATTTAGTTGTAATGATCAAAATTATGGTAAATTACTTGAAGAGTGGTCTTTAAGATCTAGAATTGAAGTTGCAAAAGAGGCTAGCAGAACTTTAATTCATCTTATTCAGAATAAAATTGATATGATTTTAGACTAATTAATGATTTTAATAATTGAAATAATGAAAGAAATTGATGATAAATTTGATAGGTAGATTTAAAATTAAATATATTTTTAGGCGTATAATTTCTAGAAATTTGATAGTAATTTATCAAAGCGTTGATGCATATACAATAAGCCATATTTCAATTTAATAAGCGTTGATGCATATATAATAAGCCATATTTCAATTTATTAAGCGTTGATGCATATACAATGAGCCATTTTCAATTTATTAAGCATTGCTATAATATAGTTCTTATCTATTTAGTATCTTTTATGAAAGGCATCTATCTTTAATTTGGGCATAGATAAAATTTATTTAGTGTTAATCATAGGTTATAGCACTTATGATCATTTGACTATGTCTCCATGCTATATTTTCAATTATTTATTCTTAAAATCTCTTCTTATAAATATCATCAAAATTTAATTACCTCAAATATCTAGAAAGATGATTATTTATTAACCACAATCACAACGCCTTCAAACATTAAGATTTCATTTCTCCTATCCATCTCAGTTACAATTTCTCTCAATCTTTCCACAATTCTATTATAGTTCTCTTCACTTTGCTTCTTAATTCCAGCTAAATGTGGAGTATCTAAATAACACTGGACTGATTCTTCAATTCCAATAGGTCCCATTGGAGAAGCTGCATAAAAATAATGAGGATTTTGAAACCCAACTTCTGTTGCCATTCTCATGGTTTCATGAGCGTTATTTAAGTAAAAATTAGATCTTTTTTTAGCGAAATTCTCTCCAATAACTTCTCTACAAGCTTGCTCAAAATAGCCAAGAGCTGTTGAGTTTTCTTCCCTTCCCCATACTGAAAAAATTGCAGTTCCTCCAGGAGCTAATACACGATAAGCCTCTCTTAGCATTGCACTTGCATCAGGGACCAGCATCAAGGAGAGATTTGCGACATATCTGTCAAAGAAATTGTCTTCATAAGGTAATGCATCATTTGAAGCTTGTGCAGTATGAGTTCTAGGCAATTGACGCTGATTTACTTTTGCTATCATTTCGTCACTTATATCGCTAGCCCAAATCTCTGCGTCAGAGGGAAGATGATTGAGCAATATTGGGACTCCATTTCCAGTTCCACATGCAACTTCACAGACTTTGTGAGCATTTGATAGATTTAGAGCAGGAATTAGACATTGATAAAGCGAAGTTGACATAACTTCGACTGAGCTTGCATAAGCTCTTTTACCTCATATGGCATTTTTGAAGGATCTATTTTTATCTTTAGTTTTATTGTTTAATTATTTAATAAAATTTTTATCAGATAAGGATATTAGTTAACAGACTCAATTTGTCTCACCTCAAATATCTTTTCCATTAATTTTTAACTCTATTAAACCCTTTATTCAAATTTACTTCATAAGAGATTATTAAACTAAAACTATGAAACAGCTTTGTCATATTAGTAATAAACTTTTATTGAGTTAACAGTTTTTAAATCCATTGCCAAGCAAAAGATATTTATTCGTCTCCATTGAACATTTTATAAAAATTAAATGCCTTCATCAATTTTTTCACAGGCAGAAACTCTCAAAGAGAGCCATTTCTGAACTTCTATTAAAAGCTCAGACTGTGAAGAATTTGGTGAAATTGTATATTATGGACCACTTAGCCGGATAAGTCCTTCAGGCAGCTTATATGAAAGCAATTATTATTTAACCAGTAAAAAGATTATTTATTTCCAGCTTTCAGATGACATCATCAAATTGTCTAATTTAAGCTGGAAAGTCATTGAGCCTTATATAGAAGAAGGAAATCCCAGGAAATATGGTTTCAGGGTTTCCAATGGAATTTCTTGTAAATATTTTTACACTAAATCGTCAGAAGATCTTGATAAGTGGCTTGATCATTTATCGTATGCAGGAATTATGACTGATATAGAAAATGATTATCAATTTCTTAAGCAAATTGGTAATGGGAGCTTTGCAGCTGTTTATTTAGCTAAAGATTTAGATACCAAAAAATTTTATGCAATAAAATCCATAAGCAAAAACATTGTCCAAAACAGCAAAAATAACTTTGAGCAGACTATTCGTGAAATAGAAATCATGAGGCAGCTTGATCATCCGAACATTGCAAAGCTTCATAAAATATACGAAAGCCATAGTCACATCCATTTAATTATGGATTACATTCCTGGCAGCACTCTTTTACAGAGAATCATTTCAAAAGGCCCACTATCAGAAGAAAAAGCAATAAAATTTATAGAGAAACTACTAAGAGTTTTGAGGTATTTAGGATCAAAAAATATTGTACATAGAGATATTAAGCCAGAAAACATTTTAATGGCAGATGACAACGATGATACTAATTTTAAATTAATCGACTTTGGGCTGGCTTGCGTCGTAAGCGGAAAACTTACAGCAAGCTGTGGCTCACCTGGCTATGTAGCTCCTGAAATTTTAAGGAAAATCCCTTATGACTCAAAAGTTGACGTTTTTAGCGCTGGGATTATTCTTTTTATTTTATTGTCTGGAAGATCTCCATTTTCTACGGGGTCTCCGAAAGAAACCCTCACAAAAAATAGAGACTGTTTTATAAGCTTTTCAGATAAGTATTGGGGTAATATATCAAGACAAGCAATAAATGTAGTTATAAAACTAACCCAAGCCAGTCCTTTATTAAGGCCTTCTGCTAAAGAAGCCTTATCTTATGACTTTTTTAAAGGAATCAATAAGGACTCTGCAACTACGAGAAGCAGTTTGATATCACCACCTAACTCTGCTGGCCTTGTAAATATTTGGCCTAAGAGTTATTCACCTGTAGAAAAAGTTGATTTAAGAAAAAATAGGATATCAACTGATAAAAATAAGCTTCCAGTTTTAGGTGAAAAACATAGGTTGAGCTTGAGGCATGCAAGCACACCTATGCTGAATAATGTGAAAAGAGTGAAAATGATATTAAGAAGTGATGCAGAAACTCCAAAATTAAGATAATCCTATTTTATTATTTAATTGGTAAATTTAAAGCTTTAAGGCTATTGTTTAAATCATTCTGAGTGATTTTTTTGTGATTTCAATTTGAATTATTTTTATTTAAATTTCATATTAGCGTCATAAATCGTAATAAATTGCTATATTGATGATTAAAAATAGAGTTTAGGGTACTTGTCTTACACAGTCTTAGTTTGATAGGCATCTTGAAACTATAAATTATTTTCATTTGGCTTTTAAAAACAGCCACAAAGATAATGCCGTTTAAAAAAGGGTCAATTAGAATCAGCAGTGTCTTATTCACTCTGTATATTTTGGCAATCATAATTTACCAAAAATTTTTTGATAGTTTGATATTTGGTCTTTAGAATAGTTAGAATAGGTAAAATTATCAGACAAATAATCTGATAAGAAGTCAATTCCCCAATAATTGCTTAAATATTAAAATGTCCAAAAATAGTTATGCACTAATACTAAGTGATTTATTAGCAAGATACTTACTTATGAGCTATTATTACCAATCGATAATAGACGATCAGTATCTGTATATGCTAATAATAAAAAGTTTTTGGTATCTTCTTGATCACCAGCAAAAATATCCTGCAAAATTTCCTTAAATCTCCTTCATTTCTCGCAACAAAGCTCACTATGATTTAGCTCCTCACAACAAGAAAAGTTGTAAAACGAACCACTATAATTGTTATCTTTGAAAACTATTTCAAGGTAACAATAAAATGCTGTTCTTATGTACTTAGAATCAAATAAACATTTCAAGCAGTCGCTATTATATGATTTAAATCTTGATCCAGGAACTTTGATATTTAGTTTTTTAAAGTCTTCGTCATGATATGTAAGGCAATAAGTAAGAACATGTAAATCATAAAAATTATTCTTTGTTCGCTTTATTTTCTCATGATTTTTGCAAACGGAGCGAAAATCCCTTATTAAGCATGGCTTTAGATGCTTTAGAAGTGGATGAGTTAATGTTGATACTCCGTTTTCTTCTATTCTTTGTTCAAATTTTTTCATAATTTCATACAAGTCTTGCCTTTTCATATTTATTGGATAATTGCTTTCAAATTTTACATTTGTAGAATCATAATTTTGACTTTCTTCTTGGGAAATTCTACTTTTTTTTGCTGGTTTTACTCTAAAATTGGACTTTCCTCTGCATCTTTTCTTTTTTATCTTTGACTCTTCCCCAGCAGCAGTTTCCGATCCTGCTAAATTTATTTTTCCTTCACTTTCTTTCTGCTTCTCATTTCTGCTTTCTTTAGAAGCAGTTTCTCTTGTTGAAGCATTTGAATCTGTTTCAAATTTATTGAATTTATTCGCAACATCTAACAAACGAAAAAAATCAATTCCTCCTTCCCAGTCACTCTCGTGTATTTTGTCATCGGGGAAAATTTTAAAGGGATGCGATGATTTCTGAGTAACTTGTGGAAATGCATCTTGATTAGTGCTACATTTAATTATATTTTGAGGGTTTAGAGCTCCACTCATTGATAAATTAGAATTATTCGTCTTAAGATGGCTTTTGGAATTGTTATAAATATGAGTGAATCGAGTGAAGAAGAAAATCCATGGTATGACTGGAACAAAACCATGAACGAGTCAATTGATGTTGACTCTACAATGGTCAAGTATTCTGTACAAATCGATGACGTCCCTCCTGCTGCTCCTAGGGTATCTCATACAAAGCAGCTGACAGATACCAAACAGGTGGCGTCTTTTTTTCTTGAAAGACCTATACCAATCCCCAAGCATCGTTCTCCCTATTCTCGAGATCTCAAGCGCATAATTCGTCATCATCCTTTCTACCTTCACGCCCTAGTCTATGCCTGTCAAATCCCGATGATTTCTCAAATCCTTCACAATCCGCCCAGAAATTTAATTCAAATTATAAATTCCACAGACCACAAAGCAAATACTCCGATCATGCTGGCTGTGAAGCTATGCAAAAACTCAAGCGAATACTTACTCGCTCCTTTAAATCCATTGGAAAATCCTAATTTTTAGAAAAAAAGCCCCTTTAAAATTTAGTAAAAATTATTTTTTATGTTAAATATTTTATCATAATGAGATCTTCAATAGATACTATTGAATTTTAGACAGATAAAATTCAAATAAACCTTATTTTTGAAAATCTATAAAGTTAATGCTCAATTTTAATTCATTTAAACCCTTTTAGAGACGCAAAAAATCTTGCTCTTAAAGCGAAGAGTTAGCAATTGTAGAAATGCTAGCTGACAGTGGCGCTGATCTCCATATAAAAGATGCAAATGGCTGGTCTTGTGTAGATGAGGCAGTCAGCCAGAAAAATCGCGAGCTTTTAAGTGTTCTGTTTGAGTATCTATACAAAGAAAAAAAAAACAAATGGGAAAGAAATAAAGAAATCGCGTCATCAGCATTGAAAGAGCTCAAAGATTTTTATTTGGAATTCCGATGGCAGTTTAAGAGCAATTTGATCCCATTGGTAGGAAAAATTGCTCCGCATGATGTCTGCAAACTGTGGAAGATAGGACCTTATATAAGGCTAGATACAACTTTGGTGGGATGGAAAAATCTTCGAGCTAAAAGAAGAAGCATTTCTCTTATATTTAAAGATGACATCTATCTGGTGAACCATTCACACAGAACTTATCTAAACCCTTTAGAAGAGCTAGATTCTGAGGAAAGATGTGAAATTATTAATGATATCATGAAAAATGACCCTGTACAAGGAAATGTTTCTTTGCTGGGGTATAATATTACAGCGATGAAGAGCTGGAGGAATAAACCTTTATCTAGGGTATATGGAAAGTGGAAATGCAATAAATATAAACTGCAGTTCAGAACTCATACGCAGGTTAAAAAAAGAGGGAAAGAGATTATAGAAGATAACCAAGACGACTATTTTAATGGGCTCCGTGGATCTTCCCCGAAACCTATATTCCAAATTGGTGATTCTCGGAGACCCAGTTTTGTAGGTGACAGCTCAAGGCCAATCCATAGAAATAATGTAAATGACACAGTAACTCAGTCTGTAAAAGAAACAAAAGCATTTTGCTACCTTTGTGAAGATTTCCCACTTTCGCTTGAAGAATTTGTTTCAGTTTTAAATGTAATCAAGAATGCAAATACAGCTCTTGGCAGGCTTTATGATTTCTTGGAAAATGAAGGAATTCATGAGCTCGTCCCAATTGATTCTTTTCCGGTTAAAATAGAAATTCCGATTGTTATGGGAATAAGAGCAAAAGTTGTGTTTACTAACTACACTGAGATGAAAAAAGATGATAAAAGCATTTTTGATATACCGAATTATCAGAAGGTGTCAAGGAAAGTTGGCCAAAAAACATTAAGTTCGCCGCGCAAACGCATTCTGTTTGCTAATATAGTAGCTTAATTTCAAATTAACACTGTTAATATTAAATTTAACAAATAAAAATATTAAAAACTTATTGATTTTTGTTAAAATAATAAAATAATTTGTTTTAATTATATCATTTATTATCCCTCACTGTCCTAGCTATGAGGCGTATTCCTCTCTTTTTTACCCGAATTATGGTGCTCCCGATCTTAAGTACTCAATTCTTCCTAATAGCTCCACAGCCTAACGCCTATAGCTTCATAAGAAAGAAGAATTGGTATAATTTCTGATGCTTATAGCAATCTTAACAATAAAATCTCACAAATATGAAACATTTAATTATTAAGTTGAGATGCATTTTCATGCAGCTATTGATCTACCTTTGTAAAGTCATGAATAGGTATGCTATTTAAATCAATCACTTTCAAATTATCCTGAGGATAAGCTATAACTTCTTTAGCTGGAGACTGACTAAATGCATCCTGAGCGTTATCAATCCCTATAGCCTGTACTTCATTATAAGTTGGCATTACCCTTTGACTGCCAGTCACTTGAACCATTTCGTTTCTCAAATCTCCTTGTACTCCAAGTTTGTAACAGGAATAAATGACATAGCAAAAATACATATCAATAAGAACTCCAATAGCATTTAATATAGAGTAAAGATAAAGTGGAGTCATCTCAGGTTCCTCTAGAACTCACCATATGGCTACAATCCCCCATTCTACAATCCAGCAAAGGATTCTGATTATTTTAGCTTTATAATATTTTTTAACAATACTTCAATCTGGTATTATCAGCTTTAAGCTTCCGTAAGCTCTGAGTGAGTAATAGCTCATGAATAAAAACGTTAAAGTCACTAAGTTATAAATTACAAAATAGATCGTAATAAAATAGAAAGTTCTTTACTGTACGGATCACTTGCATTGATAGCATAAATCCTAAAAATATTGAAGCAATTACATCTAGCACTGAAATAAATTTTGTTCCAGATAAAACTCGACTGCTATCTTACGTTTACCAGCAGCAATAAAGTGTAGGAGGTAGTCTCACCATTTATTAAAACTTATATATTAATGAGTTCCATAGCTGGGGGTATAATATTACAGTGATGAAGAGCTGGAGGAATAAACCTTTATCTAGGTTATACAAATTGCCCGAGGATGGCGCAAAATAGCGCCATCCTCAGGCAATATGTATATATTGAAAGTGGAAATGCAATAAATATAAACTGCAGTTCAGAACTCATACACAGGTTAAAAAAAAGAGGGAAAAAGATTATAAAAGATAACCAAGACGACTATTTTAATGGGCTCCGTTGATCTTCCCCGAAACCTATATCCAAATTGGTGATTCTCGGAGACCCAGTTTTGTAGGTGACAGCTCAAGGCCAATCCATAGAAATAATGTAAATGACACAGTAACTCAGTCTTTAAAAGAAACAAAAGCATTTTGCTACCTTTGTGAAGATTTCCCACTTTCGCTTGAAGAATTTGTTTCAGTTTTAAATGTAATCAAGAATGCAAATACAGCTCTTGGCAGGCTTTATGATTTCTTGGAAAATGAAGGAATTCATGAGCTCGTCCCAATTGATTCTTTTCCGGTTAAAATAGAAATTCCGATTGTTATGGGAATAAGAGCAAAAGTTGTGTTTACTAACTACGCTGAGATAAAAAAGATGATAAAAGCATTTTTGATATACCGAATTATCAGAAGGTGTCAAGGAAAGTTGGCCAAAAAACATTATTAAAATCAAATTAACACTGTTAATATTAAATTTAACAAATGAAAATCATTAAAAACTCTATTGATTGTCGTTAGAATAAAGAATAATTTGTTTTAATTAGATCATTTATTATCCCTCACTGTCATAGCTATAAGGGGTTAATTCCTCTTTTTTTGCCCAAATTATGGTGCTCGCTATTTTAAGTACTCAATTCTTCCTAATAGCTCCACAGCCTAAAGCCGATAGCTTCACAAAAAGGAAGAATTGGTATAATTTCTGGTGATTATAGTAATCTTAACAATAAAATCACAAATGTGAAAAGTTAATTATTAAGTTGAGATGCATTTTTATGCACTTTATTGATCTACCTTTGTAAAATCATGAATAGGTATGCTATTTAAATCAATCACTTTCAAATTATCCTGAGAATAAGCAATAACTTCTTTGACTGAAGACTGATTAAATGCATCCTGAGTGTTATCCATCCCTATGGCCTCCACTTCATTATAATCCGGCATCACACTTTGACTGCCAGTCGCTTGGACTATTTCGTTTCTCAAATGTCCTTGTACTCCAAGTTTGTAGCAAGAATAAATGACATAGCAAAAATTAATATCAACAATAACTCCAATAGCATTTAAAATAGAGTAGCCATAAAGTGGAGATATTTCTGGTTCTTCTAGAACCCACCATATGGCTACAATCCCCCATTCTACAATCCAGCAAAAGATTCTAATTATTTTAGCTTTATAATATTTTTTCACTCTACTTCAATCTGGCATTTCCTTCCTTAAGCTTCAACAAGCTCTGAGTGAGTAATAGCTCATGAATAAAAACATTACAGTCACTAACTCCCCTCTCAATGAGGGAACAAAAATCATAGAAAAAATCCTTATTCTTTCCCCAAAAACCCACCCTCCGTGAGTGAAATGTTTATGAAAAAAATTGATATACAAATAATAATTTTATAATAAAATATCTAGCTGAATCTGCTTAATTTTAAACAAATTGCATTTGAAAGCATACTTTTTACAAATTAAATTAATTTTACATCTCATTTTTACGAATTGCAATTTTTTAAAATTTCAACAAAAAAATTAACCCTCCTCCGTGAGCGAACAAAATTTTTTTGTTCGCTCACAAGGGGGAGTAAGTTATAAATTACAAAATAGATTGTAATAAAATAGAACGTTCTTTACTGCACGAATCACTTGCCTTGCTAGAATAAATCCTAAAAATATTGAAGCAAATGCATCTAGCACTGAAATAAATTTTGTCCCAGATAATAATTCACTGCTATCTTACGTTTACCTGCTGCAACAATGCATAGGAGGTATTCTCACCATTTATTAAAACTTATATATTAATGAGTTCCATAACCTTCACTTCCTTCCAGCACTGCAATTGTCATAAACTTCGAAAACTCTTTATATGATTTATAATTTGGGATATAAATCGTGCTTCCGCATGTTGATGCTGTTGGCAAAATTCCATTTTCCAGCTGTGGGGAAAGCACAATGCCCCAATTTCTTTGCTTATAAGGAATTCTGCTAGACCCAGTCACAAACCTCAAAAATGCCTTCAATATCTCTTCATTAGAATTTTCCAGCCAAGTCCACAGCCATTGCACAACTTGTGATGACAGCCCAGGCCCATAATGCGAAGTCCTTTTCTTAATAAACGACAAATTATAAGTCGAGCTTCCATTAAAAAGGATTTGCAAGTCTTCAGGGTTTAAGAATGATAGCAAATCCAGCGTAATTACATCTTGAAAAGATGTGGTAAAAGACTCCATTTGGAAAGCTACTGATCCATATAAATGCCAAAGGGCTCGAGTTTCAAAATATTGCTGCCTGTTTTCTGCAGTCACTTTTATTTCTGCACCATTCGGGATTAGCTCAACTATTTGTTTGTCTTCTGATGTCACTACAAAGGTAAGTTCTGAGTATTCAAGTAAGGCAGGGTCCATGGTAAGGATTTCTTTTAAGGAGTTATAGAAGATTGGGTCATCGTCTTTTAAATCTTCTGGGATAAGTCCACGGCCTAAAAGCTGCTTATATATAGAAGGAGCGAAATTTATTTCTAGTAGATATTTGTGGAGAATGGCTTTGGCAAAATAAGCCCCGAGGACATGGAATAATTCTAAGTGGTTAGGGTTTTGGCTTGAAAGGGGGTTGATTTTGAAGAAATCGCCAACCTGAATGAATAAATGAATACATTAAAATGGCGACTGGAAAGCCAGCCCTTTTCCTCAACACCTGCAGCCGGGTTACCCGGGGACCTTGTGGAAGGGGAAAAGGCGCTCGGATGTGTATTCGGCTGGGTTTTACCTTGGCACATGGAGCGCAACGTCGAATTTGGTCGACTGCAGCTCATTTTGACACCAAGGGTTTTACCTCAGAAAAAAGGGTCTTCCAAGTTGGAAAGGGGAAGCTCAGCAGCATCAGGAGGTTCCTCCTGATCAATCGGGTAATTCCCCTAGCGCGATGCCAGGCGTTGCGTCCTGGGCTTGGATTTCCTTTTGGCCGACAGCCCTATCAGAAAATTTACTTTTCAAATAAACGGAATAGGCAACCTCGTTTCTCACAGCCTCAAGCAAGGCTGCAGAATTCCTAAATCTGCCACTCAATACTGGAGCAAAGGTGGTAGCTTGCAAGGAGGAGACGACCAACAGAATAGGCTATCCATTAAGTTTGAGTCCTGTAGGCGGAAGTCGCAAAGCGGAGGAACCTTCGGGTCTGGATAACTGCGTTAACAAGTAACAGCTTAGCAGCTGATGATCTCGTAATTAAGAATGAATAAATGATGCTCAGGAAGCACAATTTCTCTACCTAATTTGTCAAAAAATTCACGACTAAGCCCACCTCCATCAATTCCAGGCTCATGCTCAAATTTGATATTTAAATATCCCCTCAAAGTTTCTACATCCTCATTAAAATTCTTCCTCAATTCATAAAATGGCTGGTGATGAGCTATCTGTCCTCCCGTGGCTGGTGTCCTATGATATCCGGACGTAGTAGAAAAGCCCAAGGGTGGGTAGCTTCGAAGCCAGAGGCCCGGTAATTTTTCGCAGATTAGTGGTCTGGCTCAAGCGGCATTTTTTGCATCTTTTTAGTCAGCTGCACCTCGGCTCAGGTTGGTGTCTGATAGAGGCAGGGCGACTTACTTGCCTAGGCTGCTTTGTGGTCTGCCCAGACTGCATAAGCAGTTGAATTTTTCTTTTTAGTGATGAGCCATAGGAAAAGGAAAGACAGGGTAGGCAAGACTCTCAAGGGCTATAGTCTCTCCAGTTGAAAAAGAGTTCTGTAACAAGGCAGCCTGACCTAATCTAAACAGGTTTGGGTAAGTTGGTTGATTGGGCTGGAAATGGAGGTTTCGGCAAAGAAAAATATTTCGGACCAATGAGGGAAAAAATCTCTTCTGAGAAACCGAGGTTTCGGATAAGGCTCAAGTTAACCGTGGAACGCATGGTGATCAGGAAGTGGGAACTATAAAGACACACTGCTTAATCTTAAAATTCTTCCTCAAGCTTTCTAAAAACTGGGTTCTCACCACATCCACATTATGATTCTCATAAAACCCATGCAGTCTTTTCGCTTTTTTAAAAAATAATTTCCTTTTCACCTCAAATCTCATAGGCTTTACAGTAAAATCAATAGGGGAATTTGATAGTTCTATATTATTGATAAACACCTTCAAAGTTGCGTCGGTAGAAGTTTTGATTTTAATTATAAGCAAAACTTGGCCTAATTCTTGCAAAAATTTCAGCTTTACAGGGTATTCTTTGCCAGCTTTATTGAAAAGAGTCGCTGATATCAGTACATTAGAAGCTAAAGACATATGGTTTTTGAAAACTTCAGCGTTAATTGATGGTAATGGAGATTCTAAATCAACCTCTGGGGAAGGGATAAATTCTTCAGCGTTAGGATTTAATTCAAATGGTTTTTCTAGTATTTTATGAGCTTCAAAATCGCATGGAGAATAAAAGTTTTTGTATTCATCACAGACTTTGACGAACACCTTATGCTTTTCCATTTGAAAAATATCTCCAACATTAGCAACTATACAGTGACTTGGAGAAATTTTTGCTGGGCATACATATATTGGCTTAGATGATTTTAGCTTGTGAGAGTTCAAGTAAAAAATGTAGAATCCTTTGCTAAATGGTGTCCACTTTATAATGCAGCTGTCAGAAGAATGGGGATAGATAGTAGCTTCATACTCAACTTCAGGGTTCTGCTTGTGCTTGAAAACTCCTTGAAGATGATTTATGTTGTAGCTTCCACGCAAATCACAGTCTGCACGAATTAGTAATAAATCTGAGCGTTCACAGCCAGCTCGAGAGCAGATAGCATCTTTCAAGCTTTTCGGGTGAGAAGGAGATTTATTGCAGAGCTTTATCAATAAATTTTTCTTTTTAGATTTGTTTTTAACTCTTAATTTTTCATCAGAAGAAGTAGCAATATATGAATGCTTATAAGAGAGCTGCTTTTCTGTTAATTCTATTTGTAAGTAGCTTTCATAATGGTTTAAAAGCAGTGGCTTAGCTTTTTCGTTTCCGCTTTGGGTATGAGTAAGAAATCCTCTATCAGTTGGGTTTTTATTGGAAAAATTCATAATTGGCTGACTCCTCCCCCCTCGAAGTTCGACCAAGATTTTTTTGGTCGAACTTCGAGGGGGTTAAGAAAAATTTTTTTAAAAAAAATTATATAGAATTATTTTATATAATTTAGTAGTTAAAAAAACAAATATTTATCATATTCTTCTGTATGGTTGAGAGGGTGTAAGAGTTAGAAAAAATAGTGCAAGATGGTTTTGTAACGCTTTTTTTAGAACTTGAATACAAAAATCGCAAGCTCACCCCCACATAGTTTAAAATTTTTGAAAAATTGCTTATTTTCCTAGTAAATTTATATAATTTTCCAAAAAAATAGGAATTTTCCCTATATCTTGGTCGAACTTCGAGGGGGGGGGGGAGTGAGGAACTCCAGTTTTTTTAGAAATAAAATAAAACACCCTTTTTTCATTTGACGTCCAATTAATGCTAATTAAATAGATTTCAGGAGTAATTTTGATATAGCGATAAGAGTTCTGATGTCCTAAAGAGTATTCTTCTCCAATGCATGAAATAAAAAAATCATTGGAAACGATTAAGTCATAATCTTCTAATTGTTCATTATTTATATTGCTTAACAAGTTGAAGATAGATGGTGGAGTTTTGGTAGAATGCTTAAATTGTGGTATTTCCTGCATCAATAGTTTGTATTGATTTTGCTTTTGTTTACTGGAATCATAAAATTCAATTAAATGCTTTGGGATTTGTGGGCCTGTATAAACTATTTTTGAATCAATAGGGAATCCATTGTCGAAGAAAACAATTAATATACAAGAATTTTCAGGAAGGTTTTTTATCGAAAAAATGTCTTTTGTAAGCTCAACCGAAAATGCTTGTAAGTTATCATAGCAAATTCCTGTTGCTGTTATATAATCTAATTTTCCAAAATGAACAATATAATTTAAAACTCCTTCAGGGCTAAAAAGTACTGAATTAAAATCAGCAGGCAAAATTTTAAATAAATTTACCTCATGCCATGTATTTTCTTTAAGCTTAACTAAAAGATCAAAAATTGATGGAATATTCACCATTTCAGCAGCTGTAATAGAAACTAATAAAACTTCATTAATAGAAATTGCTAATAATTCATCCGGATTATTCTTGTATTGATTTATTTCGATCATCACATCAATATTGAGAATTTTTCCAACCATATCGAAATGCTTACTGATTCGAGGTGCTTGTGAAAAAAGGATAAGGTCTTGTAAGGAAAATTCATCTTTATGTAGAGAGACTTTAGTGTTTTCTGGAAGCTGAGAAAGTGATATTTCAGACAGATGCTTTATTATTACTCTCATAGTGCTGCTCTTTGAGTATATATCTTTAATGCTTTCTGATTTTCTTGATGTTGGCAAACAAACAAATAGCATGTTTTCTTTAATGGAACATTCATTAATCGAATTTGATATTTTTATCACGATTTCTTTGATATTTTCACTAAACAATTTAGCGATCTCGTGCTTTGAGATCTGCTTTATTTGGATATCATTGGGATCATATGTTTCAATATCAAAAATAAATCCATTGTAGTCGCAAACATTTTTAATTGCTTCGTATACATTTATTAGCTCGTTCCCCCTTTTAAATTGGAACAAAACATCGTGATTTAACCCCCCTTTAAATTCGAACAATTTTTTTTCAATAAGAAAATTTTATCAATGAAAATACTTATTTATTATAAAATTAGTTTTGATTTAATTTAATAGAAAATATAAGTAGAATATTATTTAAGCAGTTTTCTCACTGAATCGATTTTTTTGGTCAATTCTCCATAAAATACTAATTTTTATACAATTAATTTTGACCTAATTTAATAAAAGAGCAGAAGTAGAATGCTATTTAAACAGTCTTAAAACTGAATCAATAAATTTTTTATTTATTTCTGCATGAAAAAAAATTACAATTTATATTATTGTGCTCAATTTACATTTTTCATATTTTCAAAATTCATGTTTTTTAAAAATCAATACCCCACCCCTCTTTAAATTGGAAAAGAATTTTTGTCCTAATTTTTAAAGGGGAGTAAGCACTCTTTAATATCGTTATTAAAAAACTCAGCCATGTCTTCTATTATTGGCGCTTCTCCTGAATCATTCCAGTCAATATTCACTGGGATATTTCATTGTTTAAGCCCTGTAATTTTTCTTAACTGTTTAAAATATCAGCATAAATTATCAATAAGCTCATAATAATTGGGATTCGATAGTAGAGTTTGCTCCAATGAAGGCTCAGGAAAAACAAAATTGACCTTAATATCAAAATCTTTTGTCAAGCTTAAATTTAAACCTGGCCGATTTTCAGAAAACTGCAAAGAGATTTCTTTTGGAATCGGTTTATAAATTTCTCCACATTTAGGGAACCTTAACTTTTCCTTATAAAGCTCTCCTTTAGCTTCTTCATATTTGGGTAAAGATTCCTGATCAAAAAACCATATTCTCCCAGCAGAATCACATATAAAAATCGGTCCTTCTTTCATCTCGATTTCTTCTTCACTAGGGAAATCTTTGTACACCTTAAAAATCTGTGATATTTTATTAATAGGAAAATCTTCTTCATTTCCCATTATTTTTATTTCGTCTATGGATTTGATTTTTAGGACTTTTGATGTATTTATCAGCACCGTGTCATCTTTTTTGCAGATTAGGCTTAAGTTTGATATAGAAAAATTGAGGAGGTAGCTTCTTTTTAGCTTGGAAAAATGCCTACTCCCTTCTCTAGTTTGAGAAAATTTCTTTATAAATTGGAAAAATTAAGCCGCATCTTGCCCAAATATTTTTAGATAGTCAAGAATGCGCTGCTAACCCTATAACTATCTATATTTTTTAGTAATGAATTTTAGAGATTATGCTGCATAACCTTGTCTAGCAATTTTAATACGATTTATAGCATGCTTACTAATATATCGTGTACTCTTCACGTTATTAAATAAATAAATATGCAATTTTTTGGCCAAAAATCTTTTTAACCGCCCCTGATCATATCGACTAGATTAGGATGGGGAAGTTATTACATGCAATTTGAGCATTTCGCTTTATTTTATTTGAGATGGAATTTCCAAGGATAAATGAAGATGTGTACAAAGAGAAAGATTGATTTATCATTAAATCATCCCACGTGCTTTGAGAAAGAGAGATTGTTATATTGTCCCAGAGAGTTCTTGATTGAAGCTGCTTTGCAATGTATTCTAACTTTTTTATATTAACAAGCTTTTCAGAAAATGAACAGCAATCACTAAATAAGATTTCAAAGTTTTTAGAGACTGCATCATATAGAGACTGCTTATCAAAATAAAAAGTGACTTTTGAACCAATACTTTCTGATACTGGGAATTCGTTTAATTTCAAAGTAAACTCAGTGATTTGCAAAATTTCTTCCATTATTTGTGGAGGAGTCAGCATTTTTGTTAAGAAATTTCAGCTAATTTCATCTACAGACTTAATAGGAAAATCCTTACTCTCCCACTTCTACGTGAGCGAACAAAAAATGGTTTTAAATTTAATAAATTTGTAATTTTTTTTCGAAATTTAAAAAATTCCTAACTCAAAAAGAATGCAAGTGAAAATTAATTCAATTTTGTAAAATTTAACTTTTAAAATGCAGGCTGGCTGTTTTAAATTCAAAAAATTAGCTTGCGATTTCATTATAATAGTCATCATTTATATATTTTAAAGTATTTGCTCATAAAAAAAATTATATGAAAAAATTTTTCACTCACGAAGAGTAGTTTTTACAACAACAAAAAAGGATTATCCTAATGATTTTGTTCGCTCATGAAGGTAAGGGGAGTTATTGGATTCTATTTCTAATAAAGGATTTTTCCTATATACCCAAATTGTTACTAGAATATATCCGTACTTAAAGTCAAAGGTTAAATCGTAAATATTGACAATATCATCTATATTTTCAGTTTTTGTATTAAAATTTGCTTCTTTAACATTGAAATCAATATAAATTCCTTTAGCTTCTAGTACTAATTTTTTATGTTTCGTTAAAGCTATCAGCATATTTCCAAACCAAGTTTTTAAATCTTCTGTTTCAAAGAATTCCTCTATGACATTTAAAGGATGAGAACATTTTTCATTAGTAAAGCTATTGGAAACTGCCAAGCCAATCTCATTATAAAGTGTTAGGAGCTCAAATTCTATTTGGCGAGCAAGATTAATCATATCTTTTTCCCAGAACCAAAATAGCCTATGAGTAATCACTTTTAGCTTAAGCTCATTATAGATTGACACATTTGCTAACTCTCTTCCCTCAGCTAGAGAGCAAAACTACTGGAAAATTTGACTTTTTTAGGAATTAACCCTTTTCATCTTGTGAGAAAAAAATTGTTTTATAAAATTATTTTGATGCAAAAGTGATGCTCATTATAAGGAAATTTCTAGCCGATTTTATTTATATAAATACTTATATTCTAATAGCAAGATTTATTAATTTTTAATTAAAAAAAATAATTTTAATGTGAGAGTGCGAAAAATTATTATTATCTCATCGAAATGATAGTAAGCTGTATATAGCGTCTCCTTTGTTAATAGTGAACTTTCATTCGTCAGAATCAAAAGAAGAATCTTCATAGTTCTCAGGTTCGACATATCTAATTGCAAGATTGACATAGCTTAAATTTACTTTGTTAAAAGTATCAGTGATTTCTTGTGGCGGATCTTCATTGCCAACTGTTGGTCTTAAAACGCCACTCACACTTCTTGTAAATACAGGCGGTTCTGGCTCTTGTCTAGGAGCTTCTGGCTCTCGAGGTTTTTCAAAGCGGAAATGCTTATAGTAAGTGTGTTCTTCTATAAATATCATTCTAATTGCCATTAATAAATTCAATGCTCCACATGCTTTTCCTATAAAAATTTCATCAATAATTTTACGATTCTTTGTTTTATACACTTTCTTTATCAACTTAAATTGTTCAATTATTGTTTCATAGTGCTCCTGAGGAATGCTATCATAAATCATTCTCAATTTTGCCTTGCCTTTAAGGTAATATTTATTAAAAAATTTTAAGTATACGTTTATGAGTAAATATTCTTGTTTGATAAGCCAATTTATAAAAGCGAATTTGTTGATATGCCAAGAAAAATAATATTAATTATATAAACCAATATATCTTTTTACTGCTGCTTGGAGATAATTTTTACTGATGATTATTGGCTTTTCAATAGTGACCTGCAAGCTTTTTTGCACTGACGAAAATATAGAAGAGTTTTCGATGTTTTTATCAATTATTTCTATTTTTCCTTTTATATTGATCTCCTTATCAGGAATGATTTCATAGCTGGGTTCTTCCTTGCTTGATAGCAAGTAATTTACTTTATGCTTATTTGGAACCCATTTTGTATCAAGTAATGAAAAGAGTCCTGAGGAGCTGAACATCTGCACTAGGCATAATATTTTCTGCCATCCTTTTTTTATACCAACTAATTCAGACATCAGTGCTTGATCAATTTCTATTGAAATTCATTTTTTATCATAAATAATCAGCTCATTTTCACTGCTTTTTTGATAAGATATATATGATTTTAAGTAAGGGATATATTTCTCTAATTCCTCTTCTCCTTTTTCTATTTCTCACAGAAGTTTTTCTGGTGGGCTAGACAGGTTTTCCTTCCACTAGGCAACTCTAATATTGAGATTTAGTCCTTAGGCTAGGTGTGATTCAACGCCAGCTAATAGGTTAGTGATATCCGCTTATGGCTGAATAGCAACTTAACTTAACTCTTCTCCTTTTTTTTCTTCAAAAACACAAGTGATGACTCACTTATGATTTTATTAACCTCATTTCTCAATAAATCTGCAGCTGCAGTGTGGAAAAACAGCTTATCTCTTCATAGGAACCTTGTATCTTCATCAAAATCTTTTCTGAAATCATAATGTGACAAAATTAAATTCCAATTATTTTCACTAATAATCCCTCTCTGGACAAGTTCTAATAGTAAAGCCTGCAATTTAATTTCACTTATCATCGAGCCTATTGATTTTAGTTGCTCTTCAATTTGTTCAGAATTTATCATAGAATTTTGAACAAAATAAAGTAAAATTAGTACACCAAGATCAAAATAGTTATACCCGAAAATTGATTCTAATGCTTTAATATCAAAAGCTAGTGGGTTTATAGATAAAATCAGCTCAATGGTGTATCTACAGCCTGTGCGGCATGCTGGTTCAGCTATTTTTCTAAAAAATGTGTCTTTAATTGTTTGTTTTATAGATTCTGGCTTATGCAATGCTATAAGATCATTTAATAAGCCATGGTCAAAACCTTTAATTTTTCCTTCTTGCTCAAGTTTACTAAAAGGTGAATCACTGATCCCAAAATATTCAAACAAAAATAAAACCACATCATCTCTACCTTGTTCTGCAGCAAAAATCATCACTTTTTTAGAAGGCATTAGCCCACAAGCCCTTAAAATCTGCATTCCTCACAAATTATTGGATTTAATCGCTTCTTTATACAAGTTATCAATTATTTTTCCTTCTTCTGAAGTGCTTTTTTCATGATATTTGATAATATCTTTAATAAGTAAATTGTCCTTCAAAGTACAATATAATAATGGAATATTTTTAGAGCCTATAGCTTTTGATAATCCAAAAATTAAAGGAATTTTTTTCCACGCAGGAGGGGATTCATAATGGTAATGAGGGGCTAGTGAGGGGTACTTTGGGCAACTGAAAAAAGAAGTACAAAAGGAGTGCTGAAGCAATAGGTAGGATGAAATATCAGTAAGTCCATTGCTGAATATAAAATTCATTGGAGTTTTGCTTACATATTTTGATAAGAGGTAAGGTGTAAATCCATAGGCTGTTTTAGCATCAAATAGCTCTTTCTGAAGCTCTTCAGGAATCTTATCTATGATTTTTCTAATTAACTGCTCATTCCCATTGATAGCACAATAATGCAATATCCCTAATCCTTTTCTCTTTACGCTTTCTACAATTTCATTTCCTCTGTAAAATTGAAGCAAATATTCAGCAATTTCTCTGAATCCATGTCTACAAGCCTTATTCAGCAATTTTTTGCTTTTAACGTACTCCTCTAAATTTTTTATGTTAGAAATCCCTTTAATAAAAGAATCAATTTTTCCTGACATGAAAACAAGAATTAAATTTTCTTCATTGACTTCACCTAATTTGCTTATAATTTCTCAATTTCCTCTTAAGCATGCTACATCGAGTGGAGTTACTAATAATACTCTTAATTGCTTTTTCCCTAAATAAGGCTTTAATAATGATAGCCTAACTTGGATATTTATTCTTGCTTTATGCTGTAATAATAGATCTATCATTTTCTCATCACTTCTTTCAGCAGCCCAATGCAAAGCTGTAGGCAACGTTGCTGTAAAATTTGACCGGGGAGCTTCTTCATTCTTTACTGATGAAGAATCAGAGTCGCTCCAAGGGCCTAAATCTTCATGCTCTTTATAAGAACTTAGCTCATTTGCATCATATCGAGGCACAAGCTCCCATGGTGGCAAAGCTTGGCACCAATCAGGGTTGGCGCCCATGTCTAATAATTTGTTAAGTCCTTTTATATCTCCAATTCTAGCTGCAGTTATCAAAATTCCTCCAAAAATGCTTGGCTCAACTTCTAATTTATTTACTAACTGAAATAGAGGAACAGCGACATCTAATAAATGATAATGCAGACATATATAAAAAATATGCAAAAATTTCATTTTATTCTGGTGGGTGTTTTCTATGTCCATGATTGATAAATTTTCTGATAAAAATACCAAAAACTCATTCCATGACTGTTTATGGGTTTTTCTTTCTTCTGGCGAGTTATAATTTGATCCTAATTTAAATAAAAACTTGCTACAAGAGCTTCCATAAAATGAATAGAAATTTGGAGCGAATCTATAAATATATATCTTTTCAAAAAGTTGGACGTATTAATTGAATAAATTCTATTAAAATATAGTTATTTTATTTAGGAAATAGACTTCTTATAATTTATCAGCAATTTTAAAATTATTTAGATCTTTTAACATGTATAACCATTTATTGAAGCTGTAAAAATGTTCAGCAAATCTTCAGATGACTGACACAAGTGTCCCTTTATGTAATCCATAAACCAAGATTGACCATAAAATGAAGCAATAATAAGTGAATCAAATTCCGGTTCTATATCACGCTCAGAATTCAATAAAATCTGTAAGACTTGATTATAATCTTGCTGAGAATTTGGAAATATAAAATCCTCAGAACATGATCATTTGGAAGGACTACAAATGTAGCGAGATATTAGAGGTGCAGATGATATTTGTTTAGGGATATAATTAGGCAATTGGATGTATAGCTTGCTTCGCTTTTTTTCGTACTAATAAGGAAAATCTTCCTTTGAGGATGAGTTGAGGTTTTAGATGGTTTTTTTATGCCTTAAATTTCTTAATGGGAAAGGTCTTTTGCTTATCCTTTAATTTAATTTTAGAGCATTTTTAAGCTAATTAAAGTGTTTAATATATATGCATTAATGGATTCATGACAGCAATATTAGGATTGGTTAAGAGCATCAAAGAGTGAATTTAAGTGCTAGCCCGCTAAGATCATTCCCAAAATATTTTGACCTATTATTATTTTTTGCACATTTCATAAAAATAAATTTTTGATATCTGATTTTAATTGAAAAAAGAATTATTACTTTTTAATGAATAAATGAATGAATAAGTTCTTATGAAACTTCTCCATAATGACGATTTCATATCAATAGAAGATTATTATACTCCAAGTTCTTTATAAGTTTTCTCTGCTATCTTCAACAAAAGCTTGCTCTTCAAAGCTCATCTACTACTCATTAAAGGCATCAAACTTTTCTGCTTATAAACTATTTTTTTAACAATGAAAATTTATCTCTATAAAGATGTTAAATTTTCCAATAAAGATGGAAATTATATAGAATTTAACTTTAAGCATACTATTAAATATGCTTTAATTTTCTTGGAAAGACTTAAGTCTATAATCTTCTTCAATGATTATTAATTTTCCAATAAAGATGGATATTATGATAGATATTATAAAATTTTAAATTTTCCATGAATTTTGCTCCTCTTACTCTAAGCATGCTAGTAATAGCACTACTTCGAGCTCTTTATAAACATTCTTTAATATCTTAAGCATACGCTACAGCTTGAAGGCATCACCCACTTTCATATCTCTAAAAATTAATTAGATTTGTTCTGAAATAAGTCTTGAATTCATATTTTAGAATTTTATCTTACAAAGAAGAGCCTAAGCATTTTATTAATAGATAAATTATAGATTCAGTTAAATAGTTGCATGAAAATGAAAATTTTAAATTAGATTGTTTGATCGTGATAGCTATGCTGTTTTTTGAAATTATTTAGACATATCAAAAATTTATGTCTGCTAAAAATGTGGCAAAAAATGGAATCAATAAACCAAATTACAGTAAGAAATATAGGTCAAAATATGGTGGTGCATTATTTGGCTTAGTGGGCTAGCACTTAAATCCACTCTTTGATGCTGTCAGCCAATCCAAATATTGCTGTCATGAATCCATTAGTGCATATATATTAAACACTTTAATTAGCTTAAAAATGCTCTAAAATTAAATTAAAGGATAAGCAAAAGACCTTTCCCATTAAGAAATTTAAGGCATAAAAACCATCTAAAGCCTCAACTCATCCTCAAAGGAAGATTTTCCTTATTCGTACGGAAAAAAGCGAAACAAACTATATCTGTCATTAAAAAGTACAGATTCCCCAATTATTGCATAAAGAATTGCCGATGAAATTATATCTTTTATGTTTTCTATTTGAGAAGGCAAGTTATCTAGATAAAGCTCTAAAAGTTGCCAGAATCCGTTTAGAGCAGCTATTTCTAATGGAGTTATTTTATAGTCATCACTTCTCATCTCTTCCTTTTCTGATTTACTGTATTTTTTTACTTCTCTATTATTGCTACATATAATTAAATTGTGATTATTTGGGGTTGAGAGAATCTCTTTCACCAAATTGCAATTGCATAAAGCTGTGGCTAATTTCAAAGGGTTGCTTTCACCAAGCATTTTTATTAAAGGGGTCAGCTCTTTTCTTAAATCAGGCGAAAATTTAAAACTGGTCATGACATCAAGACCAAAGCTGATTCAAAAAGTATTTAAATTTGAAGCAAAAATCTTAATAGCCGCCATGTTTTTTTCAGCAATAGCGGTATAAAATGCTCTATTAATCCCTATTCTTGATTCAACAGCCAAACTAACAAGTTTTTCTAATAAGTTTAATTGATTTTCTTTCACTAGTTGCTCAGCGATTAATCCTAAAGATTTATTTGTTGGGTTTATCGTTTCCATTAATTTTTCTAGCACTTTCCACCATTTTCTTTTGCTGGCTAATAATATGCATTCTTGATACAAATCCGAACTTAAAATGTCTTTGGGTAAATACTTAATAAGAACTAATGCCACATTTTCCTCTTGGTTATGAAGTAGGCACTCTTTTAATGGATATTTATCAAAAAATTCTAAGTTGTTCTGTCCAATTTGAGAAGATGCGTTTTTCATGTTTAAATTT
This sequence comes from Blepharisma stoltei, assembly GCA_914767885.1. Classification (NCBI taxonomy): domain Eukaryota; phylum Ciliophora; class Heterotrichea; order Heterotrichida; family Blepharismidae; genus Blepharisma; species Blepharisma stoltei. The sequence goes on from CAJZBQ010000043.1 coordinate 344,949, forward strand.
TTAATTTTATAGGTTTTGCCTAAGATCTCAGGAATAAAGCATTTTTCAAGCATACTCATAATAGTTTGTTCTGATTGAGAAGATGAAGCTGCAATCATGGGATTGCTGTATGCTGATTCATTATAATACTGAGATGATGAATTTGGGTTATCTGTCGTTGTGGTATAATAATTTATCAATAATGTTATAACAGCTTCTCTTTTCAGATTTTCTTCAGTAAGCTGATTCCAAATTTGCATTTTAAAGGGATCATGTAATTTATAGCCCAATAAAGAAACAGCGCAAATGATTTTTGCAAATACTTCTGTTGGTATTGGAATTTCATAAGCAATCATAAGCTTTATTATTTTTAGCTGCCCATATTTGCATGCCCGCGTTAACAAATTTTTTGATTTGTCTGTTCAAAGTAACCACTGTGGCTGATAATCTAATATCTCTTTAATTAATTGAAGAAAATTGTCATTTTCGCAGAGGTAATAAGCTAATGGCCTTTTTTTAATAATAGCATTTTTTGTTGCACAGATTAGAGGCTTCATTTCATCATATGCGCTTTTATCATTTCTTTTTAAAAAAAATTGATAAGTTAAGAGTTTTTTAACACTGAAATGCAAATTCTCTAAAGAAATTCGCCTTAAAATATCAATAAAGACTTTGCTTTTACCTTTAGTGAGGTGCTGAAGTAGGTATTGATTAAATTCGTCTTCAGCTATACTAAATTCTTTATAAATAACTATCAATTCTAACTCCCCCCCTCCGTGAGTGAACAAAACCATTAGAAAAATCCCTATTTTTTGCCCCAAAAACCCATCCTCCATTAGTGAACAAAAATTTTTTATGAAAAAAAATTGATATATAAGTGATAATTATTATAATGAAATCTAGAGCTAATTCTGTTTAATTTTAAACAAATTGCGTTTTAAAACATAAATTTTATAAATTAGGATTTTTTTAAAATTTCGAAAAAAAATTTTTTCTATAAAATGTATATATAAATTTTTTTTAAAAAAAAAAATGAACCCCCCTCCGTGAGTGAACAAAATTTTTTTGTTCACTCACGGGGGGGGGGGGAGTAAGAGCTTTGGTAAAATGTCAAACAGTTCTGAGTTAATAAGGAATATAAACCACTTTTTTCTCTGCATAAAGTTAGGTTTGTGACTATTAATATAGAGTCTATTATCGTATTCAGCTATAACAGTCCTAAATAATTCTTTGTAATTCAATTCTACTGACAGATCTAGTAGACTGCACAAGTTAAAGTTATTTGATTCCTCTGCATGATACTGATAAGAGCATTTTATGAGCTCAATTAAAATTACTTCAAAAGACTTGTGAACTGAAATATTTTTTTTAAATCTTTTAAGCCATTCCAATTTCCCAGCCAATAAAAGGTGTGTTCTCGAAAGAAATGTGGTTTCTTCTGTTTCTATTTCAGTAAAAATTGATTCTGATTTTATTAATTTTTTTGAGATTTCAATACTAGGATTATTTGATAAAAAGGTATATGAAAGGTAAAAGTGAGAAAAATAATCTTTGTAGTCAGAACTGTCTGTAGCATAATAGGTCATGTGCTTTTTCTTAACAATTTTATATAAAAATTCATTAAATCATTCTAACTCTCTGATTTCATGAGTTAAGTCTATTGATATACTATTTTTCTCTAATAATTCTCCCATCATATTAAAAATTTCATTTTTCCCAAAATAAATCGTATAGCAGTAAACTTCGATAAAGATTTTCAAAGAATGAGAGAGACCAATATTATTAATTAAAAACTCCAAAAACGCCCGAACTTGTTCAATCGCATTTTTCTTTACAAGCAATTTCGTAAAGCTAGTTTTGTTTATATTTCAAAGGGATTTCGCTGAATGATTTCTAATAAAAGATCTAGTAACTTCCCCCCTGCGAGTGAACAAAACCATTAAAAAGTCCCTATTTTTTGCTCAAAAGCCCACCCACCCTCCGTTAGCGAACAAACAATTTTTTATAAATAAAAATTTTTTTATATATATAAGTGATAGCTAGAAAAATTGAAATCTCTTGCTACATCTAACTAATTTTTAAACAAGTTTCATTTTAAAACATAAATTTTACAAATTAATTAATATTTTCTTTCCAATTTTTGCGAATTGGGATTTTTTTTAAATTTAAAAAAAAATTACTATAAACTTATATATAAATTTTTTTAGAAACTAAAATTAACCCTCTCTGTGGACAACCAAAATTTTGTGCTCGCTCACAGAGGGTATAAGCATTTCTTCACTTCCTAATTGCATTAAAAAATGCTCAAGTAAAATCACAATAATTTGAGGCTTTGTAAAAGAAGAAACAGCAAAAAGACTAAAATCAATTTTCTCATAATTAAGAGATGCTTCTTCGTATGAGTTATGAGTATTTTTGCCTTTTTTGTCACTTGCTTCAGTATAATAAAAATGAAGTCTATTGTTTTTTGTGAGCGTTTTGATTATTTCTATATCATTTACTAAAATAGCTGCTTCAAGTATTGATTTGCCTGAGTTTGTAAATGAATTAGCATTGAACCCATTTGCAATTAAAAAGCCTAGCATCTCAGGTGATTTTTGCTCTATCGCTATTTCAAGAGGGCTAACAGGGTATTTCCTTAATCTTAATCTTAATTAACATTAGAAGGCGTCTGCCGTTATGATTACGCAGTCACCACGGACCCCTAGGGGTTCACCTGCTTTGCGGCGCAGTCCTAACAGCCATAAAGACTGCCAAGAGGACACACGTCTACTCCTTCCCGCGTATAGCGGCTTAAGTGTGTTGAGTGGGCGGGCTATGGACTTCTGCGGCTTGTTGCTTGAGTTGACGGGAGTTGGCTTTCCGAAATTCCAAAAAATGGAATTTCTGGCCACCTTTCGGGAAAAAGGGAAATTCCAAGTCCTGGGACGTAACGCCCAGTTTCACGCTAGGTAGTTGCCCGAATGGTCTAGACATTGCCTGTAGACTCTGCTGAACTTACCCTTTCCAAACCTAGACACCCTTTCCTCTCGAGGGTAAAATCCATTCTGGTCGTTGGACATGGGCCAGGCTCTGCTCTGCAGAATTGCTTACCATGGCATTGTTGTCCATTTCCTGAATGGCAAAACCTTGCCGGATATAATTAAAATATGAGTCGAGTATGTATGGCCGGAAGGCCATAGCCAGACGAAGACGCCATATTTTAATTATAACAGGGTATTTCCATTTGAAGTTTTTAAATGTTTCTTTGTCTTGAGTTTTAAAGTAATAAGGCCAACTATTATTAGTTGAGATGAAATATGAAGGAAGTTGTTTTGTGATTGAGTATAATCCGATAGTTTCGCCATATAAATAAAGTAAAGTTTGCAAGCAATCATTGCTTTCTTCATTTGCAGCTAAAGAAAAAGCATTTTCTCCCCAGACATCTACAGCTGATATCATATTTTTTAACATATCTTGATTATAATCGCGAAACTTCCTCAAGATTCTGACTTTAGCTTGCGTTTCAATATTTTTATTTCTTAATAAGTAATGAATAGGTGTTTTCGCTTCGTTATCAAAAAGGTCGACCGAGTTTTCATACCCTAAAAATAAGTCAATCCTATCTTCTATATCTATCAAGTCAGATTCAAGAATGTACATTATAGCAGATTTTCCTTTAAAATCTCTATAATTTAAATTTTTTGGAGTAATCGACAAATATTGTTTTAATTTCGAGAGTTTTGCCTTTATTGAAAACTCTTTTAAAAGTGTAAGCCCTATATCTTCCATCGTATTTATATCTTTACTGAGCTTTTTCTTTGTTCATTTTCTTGCTTTTTTTAGTAAATCAAAGTCCTCATCCAACGCTTTTTCTCATATTAATGCTTGGAAATCTTTATAATAGATGTTTCAAAAGTCTTCTACAGTCAAATCTAAATAATCCTCGTAATAAAAGTCATTACTAGAGCAATATTCCATTAACTTGAATATTTCCAATAAATCAGGCTTTATAAGCAGTGTATGCCAAACAGTCCTTTGTGAAGAGTCTTTAATTGATCCGAGGCGAGGATTCATTTTCAAAATTGCTTCTAAATTTCTATAATCTCTTTTTTCTGCTAAAAAGTGCAGCACTGTTTTTCCACATAAATCCTGTTGGGCTAAAATTGAAGTATCAAAAGCGAATAAGCCCATAATTAGATGTGATCTTTTAGCCAAGACAAGATGATGAAAAATATTGAGTAACAAGTGATCTTGGCCTTGCAAAGAGGAGCTTTGAACCTTTAAAAAGGATAGGACTTGAAAGTCATCAGAATTCGAGTAGATTAGCTCTAAAGCCTCTTCCATGTTTATTGCTTAATAATTTACTTATTAATAGAAAAGGATAAATTATAGCTTCTTTCTTTTCCAGCATTGAAGAAGGTAGATTATTGATGTCACTGTTCCCAGTATTCCAATTATTGTAGGGTGGAATTTCTTTTTATCTAAATAATAAATCGCAATTGGGATGTCAAATATTGATTTTATCATGACCCATTGCAAAAACTCGTTTTTTCTTACCAGTGCTCTATATCTGTCTTTTGATTGTGAAAATTGAGTATGTAGATTTTGGTCTCTCTATATAGAAATTACCATTTTTTGAAGCTGGATGTTCCCTTTGTGGACTTTAATTGCATTAATTAGCGCAATTAAGCCGTTATCAATAACCCAGCTCAGGTTCCTTAAAACATACACAAGAAACACAGTTTTTGATTCCTGAGGCATATGAATAATTTCAATTTTGTGCAAAAATAAAAAATGATCTGAAAAGTAATAGACTAAAGAGACTAAATTTTCTAGGGTTTTTGCCAATTTGATTATATCCAAATTCTTATTAGAAAGCCTTCTATATAAAGTTATAAGAACTCCTATTGGCATCCCAAATCGTAAAACTTTTCTCACCATGTGAAGATTTCCATTAAGTCTCCCTGCTTTTTTGGAAATTTCATTCATATTGGTATACTTCAAGCCTGATTTAATACCGAGAGAGAAATATTGAACTAATCGAATGCATTGCTCTCTAAAATCTGATTGGTTGAGCAAGGATAGATATTTCTCTGCACTTTCCATATTACTATAATATTCATCAATTCCTAATCTATTTACGAGATCTTTTCAAATTAGTTATCGATTAAAAAATTGTTATTATACCATTATTATTTTCAATTTATAAGTACAGGATTTGGAGCATTTTGATATTCCCGATCTATTTGCAATAGCTCTTTTCTTGATAAAGTTATATTAAATGCAGCTCGTAATAGTAAATCTGCATCTAAACTAGTCTCAATCCTTCGAATTCCTGCCAGCAAATTTTCAAAGCTGAGATTTATCAAGTCATTTTTATGAAGTTTAAAAAAACTTAAAAATACCCTGAAAAGTATTTTTGGGCCTTCAAGCAAAAAGCAATCCCAAATCCTCAAAACTGTGTCGATATTAAAAGAGAAAGTAAACAAGGTCATAAATCACTGCATTGCGTAAATCTGAGGATAAAATTCCGACTTGGCAAATTTTTTCCATAAGGCAGGCTCATGAAGTTTTAGTAAATAATTGGCTTTGTATAAGCTTTGATATACTTTTGCCATTCCCTGCATATAATAGCCTCTCATTTGATAATTATACATGAAGCTTACAAGCATTCAAAACGCGCTTTCTTCATCAACATGCATTAAAAAGACTCCGACTATATATGCCATTCCTTGGCAGTAGCCGATTTCTGGGTCTAGAAATGCATAAGCTCGTAAAATGTTAGTCAAAGACTGCTGGCCACCTTGACGCACAAATAAAAAATGCTCAGGAAAAGTACGGCTTACGTCCTTTGTAATGTCAAGCATGCAAGGCGGATCTTCTTCGCGGTTACAGAGCCTAAAATATAGATGATGAGGATAGCTGTTTTGAACTTCAAGTCCTTTACAGAGCATAAATCAAACTCTTCCACGAACATTACTCGGGATCCCTTTTCTGCATCTTTGCTTAAGAATTTTATATTTTGGAGTTGAGTAGTTTGAATAGTCAGATCAATTTGATAGCATGTGGTCTCATATTTTAATCTGAGCAGCTGCTTTGGTCTGTGCTGAGGAAATATCTCTTTTGGTTTGATCTGAAAGAAATCTTGGTCTGTCTATGTAATCTATACAGGTTGTCCGATGATGGCGCCCAATGCGCCATTATCGGGCAACACCAGAAAAGGGTCCACACGTGGAATCCATTTCCTGTGTGGAGCTTTTCTGGTTTTGTCCGATGATGGCACATTGAGCGCCATCATCGGGCATTTAATATATCATTTACTTTTTTAATTAATTACTTTTTTTAAAAATTTTAGGTTTTACCAGTTATTTAAATTTATGAATTTAACTTTTATTATTAATGGAGTCTTTTTACTGTTGAAATTCTAGGTTAATAATAAAATTTAAATTGTTTAGATTGATTTTTGGCCTTTTTTGGCTCGTTTGACTAGCCCTTTGATATTCATCAGTGACCTAATATCATTATAGTCAATTTTTCCTTTTGTAATGCATATTTGCTGCAGCTCTTGAACGATCTCCCAAAATTTTTTCACTTCCAATGTTTTGTCCTTTAATTTATCTCGAAACCCTTCTTTTTGTGTCTTAAAGCTGATTTCTCCTTGCATTTTATTTGCTCTGCTTCTATCTAATTCCTCCAGAAGTCTTCGGTTATTTTCACAAGACTCATATAGCTTCTCTTTAAGTTGTTTAATTTCTAGACTTAAATTATCACAAATTTCTGCTCATTCAATTTTCTGCTTATTTTTTATTTCTTCTTTTTTATCAATTTCTGCCATTAGTCTCTCTCTTTCTGAATACAGCTGTCTATCTTTTTCTTCCAATTCTAAATGAAGCCGCTTTCATTCTTCTCTTACATCAATTTCATTTATTAATTTTTCTCTATCTAAATGAAGCAGCCTATCTTTCTCTTGCAATTCCCTTTGAAGACTTTCTACTTCTTCTCTATATCTTTTTTTTATGTTTTTATTTTCATCTGATAATTTTTTGATTTCTCTTTGCAAATCTTTATTTTCAGCTCTTCCTAAATCATCAGTTTTTCTCATATGATTTACTGACTCTTCTAATTGGCTTTGTAGCATTATGATGTCGGATTTAAGTCTTTCAACTTCTCTTTCTCTTGTTAATTCTAATTTAGAAAGCTTTCCATTATCGCTTTTCCTAGAAGATTCTAATTGTTTTTGAGACTGAGAAAGCATGTCATTTAAGTAGCTTATTTCTGCTTTTAAGTTGGCTGTTTGAGAAGAATCTATGGATTCTTGAGATTTTATAATTGCTTGGAAGTTTTTTATGTCAGAATGAAGATGATCGATTTCTTCATTTTGCTTAATTATTGTGCTTTGAAGTTTATTAATTTCTGCTGATTTCCGCTTACCCACCCATAATTAAATTTTTTTAATTTGATATATCTTCAAATATTTATAAGTAAAAATTCAGTTTTTGGAAAAAAAAGAAAATTAATCACGATTTATCATTGAGTTAGAATTTTCAATATTTTCATTGCAAGCTTCAGCTACAGATTTTATTTTTGCTTCAAGTTCAAGAATTTTATCTTTATGCTCTTCTTCAGAAATTTTGCCTTTAGTACTTAAAGATAGCTCTTTGTTGTGCTCAGTTAAAGCTTTTAGTTGATTTTCGTATTTTTCTTTAGCTTTAGATAAAGCTGCTTCCTTTTCTTCTTGCATTACACTTTTAATTTTCCCCATTAAATAAGAATAAAAACGAAATGTTTTAAATTAATTCCAATTTAAATTTGAACAAAATTTTAATTTGTATAGCTTAAATAATGCAAATAGCTATAGCCCAATAATGTTGCAAATATTAAAACATACCATAAGCTTGTTATATGGTAGACATTAAATTGATGATTTTTATAAATTTTTCTCAAAAAAATTACTCACTCTTTAGATTGGAACAGACTTTCGATTAGAATTCAAAGGGAGTAAGCTCATTTTTTTCTAACGTATAAATTTTGCCAAGCTGCTCTATCAATCTCAAAACTTCATGGAATGCGAGCACAATTCCTTCTATTCCTATTAAAAGATTCGTCGAAACTCCTTCAATTTCACTTACTTGCTCGTTTAAATAATCTTTATTATTTGATCCTCTAATTGAATTTAAAGGTTTTTTGATTTTTCTAATATTTTCTATTGTATTTTCTAGAGAGCTATTTTGCTTTATCATTAGTTCTTTAATTTTCAGAAACTCTGCCTGGGTTGAAATTTCAGTTTTATAAAGATCGCTCATATCTCATTTTTCTTTAAATTTTTTGTAGCTAAAATTTTTTCAAAAACCTAAATTTGCATATATATATTTGTATATTTACAAAACATCAACAAAATTGAATAAAACCAATTTTTTCGCATTCATTCTCTTTTTAAAGTTTGCTGAAAGTTTCGGGGACGTATTTTCCTCCTTAAACATGCTTTTTTTCATTTTATCAATTTCCTCATGATTTATCATTCTTCTTGATCCATTATCTTCATTTAAATGGAAATTGATCATTTCTTTTGCTTTTTCTCTAAAAGTCTCGAATTTCGAAATAGGTGTTTCTTCATCAAACTTTTCTTTATAAGGCGCCATTAATTTCCTTTCAAGTATGATTTCTGAAGGCGATTTCTCTCTTACTTTATCCATTTATAAAATCAAGCATGGAGGCAAACAAAAAATTCGTGGTAGACAAAGGTCATTCTAGAGGTACCCAAATCTCTTCAGAAGAAATAGATCAAGCTCTTAGAGATATCTTAGCATGGCTCTCCACAAATGTCCCTAACTTTTCACCGCCAGGCCCATCAAACAGAATTAATCAACTACAAAACCCTCCATTAGCTCTTTTAAAAATGCTTCAAAGCCATAACGGAGGAATCCAGCTCCAAGAAACATTTATCACAATATCTGTTGAAGAAATTCTTGATGCTATCGAGGTAGGTCGAGTATCGATATATACCCTCTTATATTGCTTTAATAATAAATAATATAATTTGCTTTATAACACTCCTAACAGGTATACTGGAAAAATGGGTATTTTCCATTTGCCAGAAATATTGATGGCGAATTTTTAGTTGTTGATGGAGAAGGAGGAGTTTTTCATTGGAATTTGGATATTGGGATCGTAGAGCAGGTCGGAGAAAGTTTGGCACTGTTTTTAGAAACTCTTAGAAATAATATGCTTTCAAGAAAATATCAGTATTTAGATGAAGACTGCGGACTTGTCGAAAGCGTTTAAATAATAAAAATAAAGATAAATGGGCGGAAATTTGTCTCTTGAATGGCTTAAAGGAGCAATTAAAGATGAATTTGAAAGAGTAAGAGAAGATAAGAAAAGAGATTATTTAAAATTGTCAGAAATTTTACAAATCATTATGCCGCGAGATGTTACGATTTCATTTTTTCATATAGGAACACTATTCACGCTAGATGAAGACAAAGATGGGAGATTTACTGTTCAAGATTTATACTTTTTATAACGAATTATGCATTTTTTTATTAAAATATCCAAATTTATAATAAAAATGTATAGAAAACTATGCAATTTTCTGTTTAAATAAGCAAAAAATATACAAACCGCATGAGATTACCTCGATGATTCAAGGAGCTTGTACATTGAATATGTGGCAAAACGTTTGCACAGAAGATGGAGAAGATGATTTCGTTGCTTGGCTAGGAAGATTATTATATGAAAACGAAAATGTCGCTTATTTTGAATATAAACCTGGCGTTCCATTTATCCAAAGATCAACAATTCTACATATCTATGAAATTTTAAATGTGAAAGCGACTCATGGGGTGGAGTTTCAATATTTTTTCGATTTATTACAGCATGCAGCAGAGGAAGATGGTCTTATGAGCATTGATTATGAAGAAATGGACGATTTTGTACCATTAAATATTTGCCAGAAATTTTCAAGGTATTTTATAAAAGGTTTCGTTAGGCTTATGAATCAGCTTGGATTTGCTCCAGGTGCAAGGCAGTCTATTATATAATTAATTGTGAGAAAAATAATCAATAAGTACTTGTTTGAGACCTTCTAAATTAAATTCAGTAGGGACTCCATCACATCTTGCAATTTCTGAGTTATTTCTTAATGCAGTAGCTGTGGTGTCTCCTATAGCAAACGTTTTTACTGCTCCCCAATTCCAATTTTGGTCAGCTAAATGTTTTGTTGCTGTTTTTACGCCTGATGGACTGAAAAATACGCAGCCTATTGGCTGGATGTTTTGAATTGAATTTAAAAAACTTTCTTTTCCTACTGGAATTGTGGAATAGCAGCACACTTCTTTGATAGTTATTTCTGCTTTTTGATATTTTTCATGAGGAAGAGTGCTTTGATTGTCTCCTCCTAAATAAATAAACGAGCCTCCTGGGCCTTGGTCTTCAATAATTTTATCTGCCAGTTCTGCTGCTCCTCTTGTACCGATTACTTCTGGAGTTTTCCCAAGGATTTCTAAGCATGCTTTCGCAGTGCTTTCTCCAACTGCATATCATTTTAAATGCCTTAAATCTTGATTAGAACGACTTAATGCAATCACAGCTCTCGGACTTGGAAAAATTATTCCTTTCTCATTTGATAATTCATGTATAGCAGCTCTTAAATTTGGTTCATATTTTATATAATCGAATTCAAGAACTGGGATGCAAATAATTGATAACCCTAGCTGTTCCAAAGGAGAAATAAAATCTTGAGAAAGGTCTGGATTTCTAAAAAATAAGAGAGTCTTGTTTTGCATATATAGTAATTATTATCAATATGTATTTTAAGGGAAGTAAAAATAAAAGCTGTAAATTTGTGGGTAATAGGTTATTAAATTTCATACAATATGGATCCAGAAGAGATTAGAAGAAAAAGAAGGGAAAAAGTACTCGCAAGGGCTGGAGCTACTGTAGAAAGAACTCCTGAGCCAGATGCCACGCCAAAAGAAGAGCAAACCACAAAAGAAAAGTTCATTGAGATGAAGAAAAAAGATAGCAGGAATGTAATGATCATTTAGAAAATGAAAATAAAGATCAAGAACCTTATCACATGCATTTTAGCCGTTATATTTGGAATTTCTCTTGCCTTTGGATATGAAGTTAGAGCAATGAGTTATTTTCTGCTGCTTATTATAGGCTTCAAGTTTATTGATTTCGTCTCTACAGATATCAGCATATCTAATAGATCAGTTCATATTGTTGAAAAATGTGCAAATGTATATCAAGTGATAGATGATATTTTTAAAAGTATCGCTCTTTTTGTGTTCACATTAACAATGACTTTAACATTAAGCCTATCAATTGTGCAGAAAATAAAATAACTTTTATCATATTTATTATAAGGCTGTGTATGATTAAAATATTAATTTCAATTGAAATTTAATATAGAAAATAAATATCAGGGTTGCTTAAGCTTTTAGTTTTTTATATCTTGTATTAAAATTGTTTATATTTCGTGCTTCAAAGTCTATTTATCTGTAATTTCGGCTTATAAAGCATTTAAATCTTTAAGTTTCGCTAATAATAAGTGTTGTAAATATACGTTAAAATGTCAAGCCCAGATGCTAAGGAGAGAGGATTCAAAGGATTTAACGATGAACTCACAAAAATACGAAACTCCGAACAGACTTTTGATAGAAATGATGACTTTTCATCATTGTCACCAAGTAAAAACAGCTACGAAATTGAGTATTTTCAGAATATCATAAAATCTCAACAAGCCAAACTTTCAAATAAAGAAAAAGTTGAATTTGAATTAAACGAACTCAGAGCAATTGTAGAACAAAGCAACAAATCGCGGCAAGACCTACAAATGTCTATCAACGAAACCACTGAGCAACTTACAAATCAACTCAGGTCTCAAAGCGCAATTATTGATAAACTTATAGACGAAAGAGACAAAGCAATAGCTGGCTTAAGAAAAGAGCAAGCAGTCAGCAAAAATCTGGCACTGTCAGAGGAAAAACTAAAAGCAAGAATAATGGAATTAGAAGGAAACCAAGAAATTCTGCATTCAAAACTGAATGAGGCTGCAGAAACTGAAAGAATGCTCGAGGATGTAAGAAAACAGCTAGAAAATTCAATGAAATGGAAAGAAATTTTGGCCCAGAGATTTGATAAAGCAATTGAAGATTTTGAAGTAAGAAGCAATGAGTATGAATCAAGAATCAAAGACCTAACCCAAGAAAAGCTAGAGCTCTTGACTAGAATAGAGTCTTTGCAATCTCAAAATCATGAGCTAAAAAATGAAAATGACAGACTTACCAACGCTTTGCTACAAATGAAAGCGTTAATGACTCAACTTTCTGCAAAAGCTCACCGAAATGAAGCCTTAGCCCAAAAAGACCAAGAACAAAAAGCTTTAATATCTAGCCAAGATACTATGATAAAAAAGCTTAAAGAAGACCTCTCTAAATCCATCCAAAATTTCAAAGAAAAGCTTGATCAGTTAAACATCAACGTCTCCCAGCTGCTTCAAGACAAAAAATCCTTAAATACTGAAATTTCTTCATTGACTCAGAAAATCGACACAAAAGATACAGAAATTTATAAATTTTCTAACTCCCCTTGCCCTATTTAAATTGGAACAAAAAATATTTTCCAATTTAAATACATATAAGGGTTTCCTTGGAATAACCCCATAAGGCCTTTGGCCACGGGGTTTTATTTTGCCCTGTCCAAAATTGATCTGATCAAAATAAAACCCCCATAGGCAAATCGATTCCTTATGGGTGACTCTAATGAAAATCCATATTATATTTCTCTAAAAAAAATTTTTTAAATATTAAATATAACGTAATATTTTTGAACTTTCTGAAAATTAAATCAAAAAAATTATCGATTCGCTATGAGCTGTTTAAATAATATCTATTTGCACTTTTTTAATTAAATTAGGTTAAAACTAATTTTATAAAAATTACTATTTTTACCATATATAATTTTTCTATTTGAAAAATAAATTTGCTCCAATTTAAAAGAGGGCTAAAGTACTTACTCCCCCCCCTCCGTGAGTGAGCAAACAAATTTTGTTCACTCACGGAGGGGGGGTTAATTTTTTTTTTTAAAAAATTTATATACAAATTTTATAAAAAATATTTTTTCGAAATTAAAAAAATCCTAATTCGCAAAAATTGAAAAGCAAATATTAATTTAATTTATAAAATTTATGTTTTAAAAAGCAATTTGTTTAAAATTACACAGAATTAGCTCTAGATTTCATTATAATAATTATCATTTATATGTCAAAATTTTTTTCCATAAAAAATTTTTTCTATTAAAAAAATTTTTGTTCACTCACGGAGGGTGGGTTTTTGGGCAAAAAATAGCGATTTTTCTAATGGTTTTGTTCACTCACGGAGGGGGGGAGTTAAAAAATGGAAACTTTACAGATATTTTGTCCTAGTTAAAGAGGGAAGGGGGAGTAAGCAAGCAGAAGATTTGCAAGCTGAATTAACAAGTCTTGAGCAACATCTTTGCGTCCAAGAAGATTTAAATTCATTATTAGATCAAATTAGCGAGCAGAAAGACCAAGCTTTGCAAATGAAAGATCAGATTGCTCAAGAGCTGAACCAGATGACTGATTTATTTGCAATTGAAAGCCATAAAAATAAAGCCAATTGTGAAACAATAGAGCAGCTGAAAGAAAATCTTAAAGAAAGAGAATTAGAAATTGAAGAACTAAGAGAAGTTATAACTGAGCTGCAAAAAGAAAGGGAAGTTTATCTGCCAGTTAAAGATGATCCCATTGATATTGCGTTAGCTGATTATGTGAATACTCGTCAAGATCCTTTAGATGTACCGTTTACAAGAGAAGATTTAGGAATTTATTTGTTTGGGACCAAGAGAGTTTTTGTGAAACTTGAAAGAGGGAAAGTAGTCGTGAGAGTTGGTGGAGGGTTTATGGTGCTTGAAGAATTTTTGGAGGTTTATACTCCTGTAGAGCTAGAAAAATTCGAGTCAAGGCAAAGAGAAAAAGCACAAGGGATAAGGAGAGAAATTCTTGGAAAATATGCAGACACGCTAATAACTGCTGAAAAGCCACAGAAGAGTCCTGAGATGTCGCCGGAAAGAGCTTCTAAAATGATAAAAGACCAGATGGCAAAAGGAAAATATGCTACGTTTTATGCTACGAAAAGAAGAGGAACTTCTCCTCCAAAACAGTCACAATCTCCTTCGCTGTTGAATAAGCAAGTGTCATTTAAAGAGCTATCGCGAAATTTTGATCAAGCTTAATATATTCTAGTCTTATCATTAATTAAAAGCTTAGTTCTTAATAATTTTTATAATTACAACAATTAATCCTGTACCATTACCGTACATAAAACCTGATTTAACTAATCAAGGTATAATAAAAGTCACTAAAACCTAAAATCTCTATCTTCATTTATTAGGTAGACTTCTATTATTTCCAATTAATTCGAAAAATATCTTTTTGAATTTAAAAAAGGGTCACCAGCTGTTACACTTTTAACCAATTCATTTCTAACGAAATAAAGGCAACTTAGCAGAAAAACCGTTTCTGGAAATTTCTCCAATGTCTAGCAAATCACCTAAAAAACTTATACTAACCCCTATTCTTAATAAAAACGATCGCTATAGTTCAATCAAGAGGAAAAAAAATAAAAATTTTTTATTAGCCTGAAATTAAAATTTTTTCATATAATTTTTTTTAAGCTAGCGCATGAGATAGAGTATCCAATAATTAGTAAATATTATATAGGTTACATTATAATTGCGTAGAAGTGATTATATGGCATAATCAATAGTATCTATAGCCATCAAAATTATTAAAGACCACCAGAAAATCGTTCGATCAAGGACGGGCAAATTTTTTCAATTTTTAAGAAATTTTGGATTAAGAATCTAATTAGATTGCTAAAGCTATTACTTTATTCATATTAGATCATGGCAAGCACACCTCCTCAATTGGATCCATCTCATCTAATCCTGTCAAGCTCTCACATGAAGAAGATTCCTCAATAGGTTTAAAGCAAAAGCCATCATTATTGAAAAAGCAATCATCATCTTGAGTGTTTTGGTCACTCGAGGTGTTTCTACACAAACCGGTATAGTCAAACATTCCTGAGTTTCCTTTTTTCACTCTTCTGATGATGCTTTTCCATCTGTTTTTTACACTGTTTTCGGTTCTTCCTGGGAGACATTTTGCGATAAGACTCCACTTGTTACCGAATTCCTTTTGCTTTTGGATAATTAAATCGTCTTCTTCATATGACCAGCCACCCTTTTTAAGGGCTGGATTTAAATGATTGCACCACCTTTCCCTACATTGCTTTCCGTTTCGGACTGGCTTGTTGTTGTAGATTTTTTCGTTAACTTTCCCCTCCGTGAGCGAACAAAACCATTAGAAATCTCCCTATTTTTTCCCAAAAATCCCACTGAGCGAATAAAAAATTTTTTTAATATAACAATTTTTTAGGAAAAAAATTTTGATATATAAATGATAATTAGTATAATGAAATATCTAGTTAATTCTGCTTAATATTGAATAAATTGCATTTTAAAACATAAATTTTACAAATTAAATAAATATATTTGCTTTCCAATTTTTGCGATTGGGATTTTTTTTAAATTTCGAAAAAAAAAATTACTAAAAAAATTTATATTCACTCAAGGAGGGGGTAAGCTCTTTGGCGATTTGGGCCCACTTTTTGCTGGATTTCGTGGGAAAAAGGCTTAAGAGCATGTCATCTTCTTGTTGGGACCAGGGATGGCGCAAATGGCTGGCTGGTGCTACAGGCTTGTAAAGTGGATAAAACTTGTGCTTGACGTCGTCAAGTTTGCAAGGAATCATCCAGACCCCATCTTCAACCTTATAAGGGCTGCATGGCTGATGATGGTTGTTGTCTTGGTTTAAAAGTTCCATACGTGAGGGAAAATCCTATTTATTTATAACCATTGCCAGAATATGGGTTTAAATTGTTGATAATTTTACAAACATTTACATATGAGGTCTTATAAAACTTTGACCGATTGTTGATCGGAATATAAATGGACAATAAAGAAAAAAACCAAAGATCAAATCCAAATTTTTGAGGAGAAATAAAAAATCCATTGGAAATTGGAGAGGTAATCGCTTAATTAAAGGAAATATAAAAAAGTAAGGATTTTTATTGAATAAATAATAACTTCAATACGCTTTAAAAAAGTCTATACGAGTCCACCAATTGTTACAGAAAAATGGCTTATTGATGTTGAAATTTAACATACAAAGATGATGCCAAAAATAATGATATTTATTCTATATGAGAGAGAGTGTTAATTACGGAGGGTAAAAGCGGGGTTTTATTTCAGCCCCTGATCTAGTCGAGCTTCAGCTTCCCGCTCAATGTGGCGCTAGCTACCAAAGCCACCTAACGCTCTTTTCTGTCGACGTCACCATTTTTGATGACGTCGACATCTTTCGAGGAGACTCACCCGAGAACCTGCTTGGACCAAAAGACTTCAGCAAAGGACTCTCTTAACCCCTGGTAGTGCTCAGGGTATGAGAGGAACGCTCAAAGCCTCCTTCTGGAACTACCTCCGCAATTTACAGACAGCATAATGCTCCTCCAGAAGTGCCTGCTTGGCATTGCACCGTCAGTCTTTCGTCTGTGGGTCGAGGAGAGACCCAGTCAGCCCAAACCTGCTCCCACCCCGGAACCACACCCCATCTGACTCGTGGCCCTTCGGGGCCACCATTTTGTTAAGTGACCCAGAATTTTGGAACTTCCTGTTTTTCTGTCGGACTGCAGTCTTCGCCATCATGGAAGGCGTAATTTTTATTCTATATGAAGAAATGCATTTTCTTGGTAATTAATGCCTTTTCACAACATTTTTAAAATATCATCTGAAAAGTTATTGAAAATTTTTTGGCAAAGAATTGTTATAAAAAGTGTCTTCACACGACTACTATTTCATAAGGACTATTTTTTTGGCCTAAATTTTTCTTAAGATAGACCACAAAAAACAGTTTAAAAAATAATAGGGCAAAAACAAATAGGCCAAAAAATAGGCAAAAATAAATAGGCAAAAAAATAGGTTAAAAAAATACGCCATAAAAAATAGTCGTTATGAAATAGGCGTAGTATTAAGTAACCGTTATAAAATAATTAATTTGAGTATTTAAAGGCATTTAAAGACAGAAATCTTCAATCGGATCTATTTCATCAAGCCCGAGCTCGATAAAAAGAATATCCTGATCCCTATTTCTGATCGAATAATTTTGGCTTTCCTCAGTATCTTCATGTGAATCTGTGCTTGAAGTATCAATACCCGCACCCGTGGCATGAGTAAGAAACCCTGAGCTTTCGCATTTTCTTTTCCTCCCAATACTTTTCCATCTATTTTTAACACTGTTTTCAGTCCTTCCTGGCAAAAATTTAGCAATAATGCTTCATTTATTGCCGATTTCT
The DNA here is from genome assembly GCA_914767885.1 of Blepharisma stoltei. Classification (NCBI taxonomy): domain Eukaryota; phylum Ciliophora; class Heterotrichea; order Heterotrichida; family Blepharismidae; genus Blepharisma; species Blepharisma stoltei. Next base: position 362,348 of record CAJZBQ010000043.1, read on the forward strand.
TTTTGTTTTATGATAATAATTTCGTCTTCTTCATTACTCCAGCTTCCTTTTTTGAGATCTGGGTTTAAATGGTTGCACCACCTCTCCCGACATTGTTTTCCATTTCGAATAGGGGTGTCGTTATGAATTTTTTGATTAATTTCCCGAGCTATAATAGTCCACTTTTTAGTAGTCTCGGTAGGAAGATGGCTTAAGATTATGTCATCTTCTTTTTTAATCCATGGATGTCGCAGATGGCCTTTTGAAACTCTCGGGTAAACGAGAGGATAATACTTCTGCTTCATGGTATCCAGCTTACAAGGAACCATCCAGACCTCATCATCGAGCCTGTAAGGGCTAAGTAGTGGATGATTGCTGTCTAAGTTGATGTTTTCCATAGGAGCAAGCATCTTATGGTATTTTGATAATTATTTGTCATCCATATTTGGATGAACTCATAAGTTTAAATTAAAACTAAGAATTTAATTTCTAGATATTTCCATTTAATGCTTTATTGCAGCTGATAGATGGACGAAAGAATAGATTGGTATCGGATTTAAAAATTTAAAAAAACATATTAAATTTATTAGGATGAATTAATTTTAATAGCTTTAACTCCCTCAGTGAGTGAATAAAAAATTTTGTTCACTCACGAAGGGGGGGTTAATTTTTTGTTTTAAAAAAATTTATATATAAATTTTATAGGAAATATTTTTTTTTCGAAATTTAAAAAATCCTAATTCGCTAAATTGGGAATTTAATTTATAAATTTATGTTTTAAAACACAATTTGTTTGAAATTAAACAGAATTAGCTTGATATTTCATTATACTAATTATCACTTATATATAATTTTTTTTTCCCATAAAACATTTTTCTATTAAAACAATTTTTGTTCACTCACGGATGGATTTTTGGGTAAAAAATAGCGATTTTTCTAATGGTTTGTTCACTAACGGAAGGGGGAGTAAAAATTCTATGGGTGAAGATTAAGACAAATGAGCATTCTTAACTATTTGTAAGGAATTTGCATATTCCTTCTTTAGTATTTGAATTTCGAAAAGTGTTTATTTATTAGCATATTTCTTCTAATTTTCAAACATTTTTTTTGCTCATTTGGTTCAGAAAGTTTTTTGCAATAATTGTAAATTTCAAAATAGTAGCAATTTTCTCCAAATAAAATTAGATTACCATTAATATTCTTAAAATCCAATTTTTAGCAAAAATTAATTTGAATTATATATCGTAAATTTCAAAGTAAAATTAATTATTTTGTTACTGACAATAACATTTTTTTTTGTCTCATAATAATTGTATTTTTCTTATGCATCCTTTAATCAAATTATCCATTATAAATAAAAAACATTTGACCTCTGATTTAGTCAGTATTGATATTAGATATGATAAATTAAACATTGATTAAATAAACCCATGGTAAATATTCTAAAACGAAAACATGAGGACAAAGATCTTGATAATCTCCTAACAATTTCTCGAAGGGAACAGATATATCGCAGTCTTTCTCAAGATAGAGTGAGCCATTGAAAGTCAACTCTCTTTGAAGTTTTCATTTGGCTTGATTCAACTAATGGAAGATTGAGCAAAACAAGCAAGCTCGAAAGCTTTTTAAATTACTCAGCTCTTATTATAAGAAAATTTCAACTTTTATCCTTGATCCTCTTGGATTATGATCTAAGTGCATCAGCTACTTTATTGTCAATTTTCAATATGTCAATGATAGGAATAAGATTTGATGCTTTAGCAACAAAATTAAATGGCCAAACGATTTATCTTGTAGCATTATTGTCAAATGTTTATTTATGAGGATTTTTTGTTTTACTTTTATACTGCCAATTTTATTTTAAAAAAAATATTCAAAGAAAAGTTGTTATTGTCTGTGCACAAATTACTGGGTGGCTCTGTGAGTATATTTTGCTCATTCCTTACATCTATACAACTACATTATACATTAAGTATTCTTTGATTTCATATAAAAGTGTAACTGAGTATGGGGATATGAGTTCTGATGACCTTGACTGATTTTTTATTTTGCCATTGATTTTTGGAGCAGTGATTTTTCAATTTTTGTTATATTTTAGACTAATTTATAGTTGCCATCCAACATATTCGATCAAGCATAAACGAAGTAGGATGTATTCTTTTGCCACTTTAAAAGATATTTTCGTACAAGAAATCATAATTGTTTTGTCGCTTTTTCGTTTCAAATTTTACTTCGAGATGATATGTAGTATATTATGTTTGTACATGATTTCTCAGTATGCTATATATTTTCCTTTTGTTACAGTTATTGATAATGTATTTGAAGCAAGCACTTTTGTGTTGCTAATATTTGGAATGATTTCTTATATTATAGCTGATAGCTTGAATGCTTTATACACAAAAACACTTTTTATTATACTAGTTTTCCCTTTTATCATTTTTTTATTTTATTATGCTATGAATTGATTTTTTAATAAAGTTAATAACTGTCCATTAAAAGACCCTTATTCTGCTGAACTTGAAATTCGAAAAATTATTAATAAAAGAATTAATAGTTTCGGGAATGATGCTATTGAGGATATTAAAAGCATTTTTACAGAGATAACAAAGAAGTTTTTATCATTTAAACTTATCTTTATCTGAGAGTGCATATTCACGTTACATTTTAGACACAATAAGTCTCTTGCACTACTAAAATTATCAAAAATTAACTTATCTTGCCCAGAGCATTTAAAGATTTATTACAGTAAAGATAGACAAATTTCCAGATATTATAGTTGTCCAAACTTAGAATGTGAATTTTTATTTTATTTTTATTACAAGAAACTCATAAACGAAGAAAAATCCGAAGATTTAGCTCTTTTGAGGTATTTAAAGGACATAAGCGAGCTTAAAGATCTTGATTTGGATGTCTTCTTAGAACTATGAAACATTTATCAAAAGCTTTCAAGCATATCAAAGCACCCTGCTAATGAAATTAATAAGGCTTGCGAAAGACTTATTGACTCAAAGCAAAAACTTGAATCTAGAGCTGAAAAATTAATAAAAAAATATCAGACTGACTCTGATCTATTAGAAATTTATGGATCTTATATGTCTGAATTTTTGAAAGAAGAAAGAGGAGATATAATCCTGGCAAAAAGTAGAGCGCTTAAGGAATATAATGATATTGCGATGGAAAAAATAATGGGGTTCAAATTTGAAAAAGGGGCTTCTATTATGGTCGTAAGTGGGATGTTTGGGTCAATCGGTGATATTTTGTATTTAAATAATGAAATACTTCATTTATTGGAATTAGAATGTATTGACGATTACATTGGCACAAGTTTTATTCAGTTTATTCCGGCTCCTTTTGATATCATGCACAATGATATTTTAAGAAAATTTTTGATTTTTGGTGACAAAATTGAGTTGTACAGGCCTCATCATAATTAAAATATGGGCGTCTTCGTCTGGGTATGGCCTCCCGGCCATACAGCCTCGACTCATATTTTAATTATATCCGGCAAGGTTTTATATTTCAGAAATGGACAGCAATGCTAGGTAAACAATTCTGGTTGTGTTCAGAGCCTAGCCCAAGTCTACTTTCAGGGATGGTTTTTTCCTCGTGGGGAAGGGAGGCACGAAGTTGGAAAGGGGAAGCTCAGCCAAGTCCGTTAGGATCAATCGGGCAACTCCCTAGCGTGAAACTGGGCGTTACGTCCCAGGCTATGTGTTTTTCCTTTTTTCCGACAGCCGACCAGAAAATCCATTTTTTATGGATTTTCGGAAAGGCAACCCATGTAGTCAAGCAAGTAGCTCATTCATGAGCCGTCGAAGCCGACAACGTTTGCCCTAGAAGCACCCTGGCGCAACAAAGCTGGTCGACCCAGAGACCAGTGGGCCCGATGCGACGAAAGGTGAGCGATAGCTCTGGGAACACCAACTGGACGTTAAGCGTTATTAATCTAATGTAATGTAATGTACAGGGCCTCATCAATTTTTAATTACAAGCCAAGGTCACTGTGTAGAGGTTAGTATGCATTTTCGTCTTGTTTTTTATAAGCAAATTCCTTATTTTATAGCTGATTTTAACCCAAGAGGACACAGAAAAAATTTAATCTTGCATTCTCCAGACGGTTATATATATGCAGTTTCAAAAGAAATTCAAAAATACATCGGAAATCGAGAAGGAACTATTTTCGAGATCCTTAAAAACTTCATTTATTACTATGAAAAATATGAAATTGGCGAATGCTTTGAGTATAATGAAGAGTTTTCATGAACAATGATGAGGTTTAGGCTAACAATAGATGGATATGCACTAGAAGTTTTATATATAGCTGATTCAAATGAAGCCATAACTCCATTAGATGAATCACCTAAACTGAAATACCAAAACAAGTCTTATAATGAAACTACTCATTTAGCAGAATTTTCTATAGAAAATGAAGAAATTTCTTTAAAAAACCATATCGTCAGCAGCAATGCTGAAAACTCAACGGTTGCATCAAAAAAGAGAATCCAAATTAGAACGGAGTCTGCGAATAAGAGGATTTTAGCAATGTGCAAAGTTTTGAATATGAATATAAGAATTGCTTTAGCCATTTTATTTGCTGTTACTTTTACAACTATATTTCTGGAGAATAATTTTGTGAGCAGTTTAAAATTATATGATATGCTCAACCAAATGGCTTTGATGAGATATTTAGGAAATTCTGTTCTTGTTAATATAAGATCTTTGGATTTACTAAGTCAAGGGTTTGAGACATCATCTTCAGAGGCTTATTATAGAAATTTGGCAAAAGTAAACTCAAATACCCTTCAAGAAAACTTAATGCTTGTTAATGATAAATTAACATCTTACAGTTTTTTTCATGATGTGTTTTATACAAAGGTTTCTTTATCAGAAAAAATTGATAATTCTATAAGAATTACTGATGAAAATTTATTTCATTGCATTCAAAGGTACGTTTCGCACGTGAATGCAATAGTTAACACAAAACTTGAAGATTTTCATACAATTCCTTCAGACTTTTATTTTGTCTATTACAATTTTCCTACCATAATTTTGCATGCTTTAAACGATAGCGTGTATACAACATCAACAGATTTTAAAGAACATGTTGAAGATATAATCAATTCCCTTGAATAGTCCTGCAAGGGTATGCATTTTAAGTAGAACTCCTGAGTTTGGTTGGGCCAGCAAGTGAGTTGGTCCTACCAACCCTAGAAAAAGCCTGCCCTTACAGGGCCATCAAAGAGAAAACACTATACATTTAGATTTCTAAAACTTTTCAAAATAGCTTTTTTCATTCCTCCAATTATTATCATTATTTTATCATTGCCAAGTATTATTGTGCTTGAAAAGATAAACAAAACAAATTGACACAGCCTTTCACATCTAAACGCCGATAAGAGATCAACTATAAGATATAAACTTATTGATCGGCTTCACAATTTGCATGGGATAGACGTTAATAATATCAAACTCAAATCCAGTGGCAAAGAAAATTATTCTCCAATTTGAAAATCTTTCATTATAAAAATCCTTTCATTACAGGTGATTAGTATCATCTATTATTTTGCTGTTTCGTATGGATTTGAGGCTGATTTAAGTGAAACTTTTATCTATGAATCAAAATACATTTTTAATCATGGACTAAGAAGAATGCTTTCTGCGAATTCTTATTTCTGGGCAAGAGAGAAGTTTTTAGACAGTGTAAATTCTTCTTTTATCAATTGACTCGACAATAATAAACTGGCAACACCCTCATTTTCAGTAAAGCTTGAATCAGTGACTGATGAGTATGAATTTCTTATACAAACATTAAGTTATGGAAAATACGCAAAATTTTATAATGATGATATGATTGAGCTGGAATTTGGAAACCCTTGTAAGATCATTGGAGAATCGATAACAAACTGTGATAGTAGTTATATTAGTGCGGGAACAGTTCCAGCAATGAAAATTTATTTGGAAGATTTGAGAGGCAGTTCTATTTATAGCCAGTCGAATTGGAAAAATATCAAAAAATTAGAAGTATACTCGAGTTTAATAGTAAAATCTGCACAGTATATGATGTTTAATTATCTCAATGCGACTGAAAGCAATATTGAAAACACTATAGCAAACTTAACAATTGCTACAGTGTTTTATTTTATCAGTATTGTGTTTGCATCAATTATTTTGATGCTTGGTGCTGTAAACAAAATCAAAAAAGAATTAATAGGCAAAATCGAGATTTTGAAGTTTTTTAGAAATTAAAGCAGATGTTATCTCAACTATAATTTACTCTAAAAAATATTTAATTTTTATAACTTATTTAATGTAAATAAAAATGGATTGTGATAATTATTTTATACTACTTTATATAATCAAAACTAACTCCCCCCTCTGTGAGTGAACAAACAAATTTTGTTCACTCACGGAGGGTGGTTAATTTTTTTTTTTAAAAAATTTATATATAAATTTTATAGAAATATTTTTTTTTCGAAATTTTTTAAAAACAATCCTTATTTGCAAAAATTGGAAAGCAAATATTAATTTAACTTAATTTATAAAATTTATGTTTAAAACCCAGTTTGTTTAAATTAAACAGAATTAGCTCGAGATTTCATTATACTAATTATCATTTATATATCAAAATTTTTTTTAATAAAAATTTTTTCTATTAAAAAAATTTGTGTTAACTCACGGAGGGCAAAAATAGGGATTTTTCCAATGGCTTTGTTCACTCACGGAGGGGTGGACTAAGGAAATTTATGAATTTTTAATATTAATTTCTATAAGCTTTCAATTATCCTTTTATTTTCTTCTACATAAGCATTAAGAAATGAAAAAAGTTGCTCATTTTTGGAATAAATAATTAATATTGGATTAAAGAGTTGATAACTCATTAAATATGTTTAATCAATTTCGATAATATTGGAGAAAAGTATATTTTTTTTAATTTTGTAAATGATGATCCTGAGTTTATCTGCTTAAAATCTCAAAATAGCTAATAAATTGATGCGGTTGTCAATATTTACATATAAATGAGACAATCTATCAATATTCTAATTAGCTTTATATTTTCAATTATTCAAATTTTGCTTTAACAACTTTATAGGCACGCCAAACTAAACTATAAGCTTTTTCGGCCTGCTAAAATGGAAAATATTATCAATTCCAATCAAAGTTCAAAATTCTTATTAAATTCATTCTCAATTTCTTTTTTACAATAAAAGCATAAATATAAGTAAAAAATTAAACATATTTGTATCAGTACTCCATATTATCACAATATTTTCAACATTTATAATCATAAATACAAAATCTCATGGAAAGTATTCTTGAAAAAGACGAAGAAAAAAGGGATCTTGATAATTTAATAGCAATTACTAGAAGAGAACAACTTTATCATAGCCTTGCTCATGATAGAGGCCATCGGTGAAAAACAACTCTTTTTGACGTCTTTATTAGGCTTGAATCAATTGACGGAAAAAGAAAAACCAACAAATATCAAGTTTTTCTAAATTATTTAGGACTCATTGTAAGAAAATTTCAATTGTTGTCGATGGTAATTTTTGATTATAATTTAGATCCGTCAGTCTCTTTGATTGGGATATTTAATTCGCTGATGGGTGGATTAAGATTTGATGCCTTATCAATTAAATTAAATTTTGAAATTGGGTATCTTATAATTTTATTATCAAGTGTTTACTTGTGAGCTCTCAGTTTTGTACTGCTTTACATCCAGCTTTATTTTAAAAAGAAGTTTTTGAGAAAATTAATAATAATATGTGTAGGGACTTTTGGTTGGCTTTGCGAATATATGCTTTTTATTCCTTATATAGAGGTTTCCTCTATATAGCGCTGAAAGCGCAGACATTTTCCCAGGAGCTTTCCAAGTTCGTCGGACCAAATCGCTTTTTGGTCCGACCCAAGGCATTGATTTGGTGCAACCAACCGATAAATTCCGATCAGAATTTATCGGCCTTACAGCGCCAAACATAGGAAAACTTTTATACCACCTTATTGTATCTCAAATACTCTTTAAATTCAAATGAAAATGTAACTGAATATGGAGACATCAGCACTAATCGTCTCCACACTTATCTTGCATGGCCACTTGTATTTGGAGCAGCAATTTTCCAGTTAATTTTATATTTTAGAACAATCTGTAGCTGTAATCCTGCTTATTCGTTAAAAAATAAAAGAAACCGAATGTATTCTTTGACAACTTTAAAAGATTTTTTCGCTCAAGAATTCATTGTGATTTTATCTTTCCAAGGTTCCACGTATTATTTTGAGCTTGTATCAGTAGTATCATCTTTATATATCATTTCTCAGTACTCCTTATACTTCCCTTTTGTCACTATTTTTGATAATGTTTTTGAAGCTGGCACATGGCTAATATTGATTTTTGGTGTGATTTCGCATATTGTTGCTTATGACATTGGAGCTTTAAGTGCAAAAGTCCTTTTGATGATTTTTGTGTTTCCCTTAGCAATGCTTCTCTTTTATTATTTTATGCAATGATATTTCAATAATATAAATCATTCAACTCAAGAGGATCCTTACACAGTAGAGCTTAAAATTCGTAGGCTAATTAATGGGAAACGCGCTCAAAATTTTAACAATGATCTTCTTGAAAAAGTTAAAAAAATTTACACTGAAGCAACCAAAAAATTTCTCTCATTCAAACTTTTGTTTATTTGGGAATGCTTATTCACCTTGCATTATAGAAACAATAAATCTTTGGCATTGCTTAAGCTATCAAAAATCAATTTTTCCTGCTCAAAACATCTAAAAATCTGGTATGATCAGGATCGACAAATTTCTAAATATTTCAGTTTTCCAAACCTAGAAGCAGAATTTTTATTTTATTTTTATTATAAAAAACTTATCAATGAAGAAAAATCTGAAGATCTTATCCTTCTAAGATATCTAAAAGATATGAATGAATTTAAAAACAAAGATTTAGAAGTGACATCAGAGCTATGGAACGTTTGCAAGATGATTTCAAATATGTCAAAGTTTCACGTAAAGGTATTTAATCGAGCTTGCAAAAAGCTGATAAATGCAAAACGCATTTTTGAGATAAAAGCTGAAAAAATGATAAAAAAATATCAGTCAGATTGTGATTTACTTTCGATTTATGGATCTTATATGGCAGAGTTTTTGGAAGAAAATGAAGGGAATTTATTTTTAGCTAGAAGTCAGGCACTGAAAGAATCGAATGATGGAGGGATTGAAAAACTGACGGGGTTTAAGTATCAAAAAGGGTCAGCGATAATGGTTGTAAGTGGAATGTTTGGGTCGATTGGTGATATTTTGTATCTAAATAATGATATTCTTGATTTGCTGAAAATAGAGTGCATTGATAATTATATTGGGACAAGCTTTATTCAATTCATGCCTGCCCCTTTTGATGTGATGCATAATGATATTTTAAGAAGATACCTAATTTTTGGTGACAAAATCGACCTATTCCGGCCCCACATGTTTTTAATAACCACAAAAGGCCACTGTGTTGAGGTTAGCATGCATTTTCGTCTTGTTTTCTATAAACAAATTCCATATTTCATAGCAGATTTTAATTCAAGAGGACACAGGAAAAATCTAATATTGCATTCTCCAGATGGCTATATATATGCAGTTTCCAAAGATATTCAAAGTTTCATTGGAAGCCGGAAGGGCACCATTTTTGAGGTGATTAAAAATTATATCTATTATTATGAAGACAATGAAGTTGGAAAATGCTTTGAGTACAACGAAAATTTTTACTGCACAATGATGAGATTTAGCCTATCAATTGATGGATTTGTTTTAGAAGTGCTATATATCGCTGATTCTATTGAAGCTATTACTCCATTAGATAGCTCACCTATTACTAAAACAAGAACTGCCTCGTTCAATGAATTCGGCGCTTATAAAACTGACGTTTCTATGGAGCCTGACGAAAATTATTTAAAAAACACTATGGGGAGCAATCATACTTATGCTTCATCAATTTTATCAAAAATCCAAGGAAAAAGAGAAATTGAAAAAGCAAACCTAAAAATACTAAAATTGTGCAGTGCTTTAAATATGAATATAAGAATCGCGATATTTGTCCTTTTTATTATCACCTTTATAACAATAATTTTAGACACTGCGTTGATCAGTAATCTAAAAATGACAAGCATGCTTGAAGATCTCGCTTTTATGAGGTATTTGGGGAATTCTATGCTACTAAATATAAGATCACTTGACTTGATCAGTCAAGAGCATGAACCTGCATTTTTTGAAGAATATTATAGAAATTCAATTAAGGAAAACTCAGAAACCCTTGAAAACAGCATAATTCTTATCAATGATGATATTTCCTCATACAACTTTCTACACAATATTTTTTCTAACCATTTTGTCTCTATCTCTGAAAAAATTGAAGGAAATTTCATAAGGACCACAAACGAAAATTTGTTCCATTCTTTGCAAGCCTACATTTCTCATGCAAATGTAATAGCGAATACCAATATAAAAGATTTCCATACCATCCAGAATGATTTATATTATGTTTATTATAATTTTCCTACAGGAATTATAAGAACTTTAAACGAAAGTGTCCATACAATTTCCATTGATTATCAAGATCATGTGGAAAATACTTTTTTATTTTTGGAAATTTTTAAAGTTACATTTTTTGTTCCACCAATAATTATGATAATTTTATCAATTCCAAGCGTTATTATATTAGAAAAAGCAAATAAGACAAATTGGCATAATCTTTCGCATTTGAATATTGAAAGACAACAATATCTAAGAGACAAACTTATGGATAGGCTAAGAGATTTGCATGGAATTGAAGTTGAGCATATTGAGCCGAGGCTTGGAAAAACTGAAATGTACTCTTCAGTTTGGAAAAAATTCATAATAAAAATATTTTTGCTGCAGATTATCAGCATTATTTATTATTGTGCTGCTCTATATGGATTTCAAGTCGAGTTAAGTGAAATTTTTGTTAGTCAATCAAAATACATTTTTAGTCAGGATCTGACAAGCATGCTATCAGAAAATTCTTACTTTTGGGCAAGAGAAAGATATTTAGATGGCCTAAATGAATCTTTTATTGGTTCAATTGACAATAAATCGCCATTTCCTTCTTTAGAAGTTCAGCTCGAAAAATTAATAGAGGAATACGAGTATTTTGAAAATCTGATTACATATAAAGATTTCAAAAGGTTTTACAATGATGATATGATAAATTTAGAAGTTGGAAATCCATGCGATAAACTAGAAGATTCCTTATCAAACTGCAAATATAGTTATTTGGGTGTAGGAGTCACTGCAGCAGTGAAAATGTATTTAGAAGAATTAAGAGACTTTTCTGTTTTCCAACGTTCAAATTGAGAAAATATTATAAGATTAGAAAAATACACAAACTTAATTATAGAATCCACAATTGCCATGATGCATGTTTACAATGACTCTATGGATCAAAAAATTAATGAAAACATTATCAGATTGATGGTTACAACGCTAATGTATTTTATTTGTCTGGTTATTGTATCAATTATACTTGTTTTCGGAGCTGTAAATAAAATTAAGAGAGAATTGATTGGAAAAATTGATATTTTAAAATATTTTTAGAAGTATATTATCTGAAAAAGCTATTTAAGTTCAAATTTTGATTTGTAATAGTAATAAGATTTATTATAAATAGCGAATTAGTAAGTCATTTAAGTCTCCTGCGCTATCTTATTAGAGGCTCGTCATTGCCATTTCATAGGAAGCCATCTTCCAAATTATTTCCAATAATTAGTTACTATTTGAGGAAAATTATAAAGAAATAAAATCTAAGCTCAGCAAATTAATAAATAATACCTATTAATTATTTATTATTTTCATGCATTGGCGAAGTTAAGCCTCAAATAAGGGCTCACTTAAATCGCTTTCTCTTCTTTGGTGACATCATAAGTATCATCTCAAATATATTTAGATTTTAAAATTGATAATTGGTTCTTTTTTACTTCTTTATTAATAAAAAATAATTTTAAGTACCCAGGAATTAAAATCAGAAAATTTTATCGCTAATTATTGAAGTAAATGAAAGCCTAAAATATATTAGTATTTAATAAGAATTTTAATTTGCAAATATCACAATAATCTTCTTAACTCGATTATAGTTCTCCAGTCATGATAAAAAGAATTATTAAATCAGTATAAATAAAATCCATATAAAATCCAGCATGGATTCAGAAGCAGAAAAAAGACAAGGAAGCGCTTCATTTAAATTTGACACATCAACATCTAAGCGTGATATTTTGTATAAAAGCTTAGAAGCCGAAAGAGCAAACCGCTTTAAAATCACTCTTTTTGATACCCTGATAAAGCTTGAAGGTAGCGATAACAAAAGAAAAATAAGCAGAGAGCGCCTGATACTGACTTATCTTTCACTATTTATAAAAAAAATTCAACTTTTATCAATTATACTCATAAGCTTCGAGACATCTGACAACGTTACTCTTGAGTCCTCCTTCAACGTGTTGTTAAGAATTCTGAGATTTGATATCCTGAGCATTAGTTTAAATATTCAATTAGAATTTTTACTTGTTATGATAGGTGGCATTTGAGGCCTTTGCATAAGCTTTTGCATGATTTATCTTCAAATTTTTTATAAAAGGAAAATCGCTCTGAGGCCCGTTCTTTTTTTAACCAGTTTGCTGGGATGAATATTTAAACATGTTTTTTGCATCCCTTATTTGTACAGTGTAGGGATATTTGTAAAATATACTTTTTTTGATGATAATTCTGAGGTTGGAGAATATGACAATGTGAGCGCCTCAAATTACAAGACATTTTTAGCTCTACCTTTAGTTTTTGGAGTGCCGATCCTAGCTTTGAATATTTATTTTAGGACAATTTATTATTGTAATCCTTGTTACACAGCGAAAATCAAGAGAAATAGAATGCATTCTTTGGTGACGCTTAAGGACAATTTATTTCAGTTTATTATTGTTTTTGCTTCATTTTATCGTTCAGCAGCTTATTTTAATATTTTATGTGTTATTATTTCGATTTATATGATTTCACAATATATTTTTTATATGCCATATGTAGCAATGTTTGATAATGTATTTGAAGTCGATACTTGAACAATGGTTTTATTTGGAGTCATAGCATATCAGATCTCTATTTATATTAATACAAACTCCGTACGTGCTTTAATAATGATTTTTATCTACCCGTGTATAACATTTATCACCTATTTCTTAATGAATTGGTATTTCGACCGAGCTTTAAATTTTCCAATTACAAACCCCTATAATGTTGAGTTAAAAATAAGAAGGCTTATTTTTGGCAAAAAGCCTCGAAATTTTCAACATAATTTAAGCGAAAAAATAAAAACGATGTACAAAGACGCAACGAAAATATTTTTATCCTTTAAAATGCTATTTGTTTGAGAAAGCTTATTTTATTTACACTATGAAAGAAATAAATCTTTAAGCTTGCTAAAATTATCAAAAATTAATTTTTCCTCCCGAAAGCACTTGAAGATTTGGTATCAGCTTCATCGCAACAAAGCAAGATACTACAGCTTTCCGAACTTAGAAGCTGAGTATTTATATTACTTTTATTATAAAATGCTTGTAAATGAAGAGTTTGCAGACGATTTAACATTAATAAGGTATATAAAAGACATAAATGTGCTGAACAGGAGAGATTTAGAAGTGACGTGCGACCTGTGAGATGTCTATAGAAAACTATCAGAAATTTCTGAGCATTCTTTGGAGTCAATTAATGAAGCATGTACAAAGCTTGTCAAGTCAAAAAAAAAATTTGAAGAAAAAGCTGAAAAAATGGTCAGAAAGTATCATTCTGACCCAGCTGTTTTGTCGGTGTATGGATCATATAAAGCTGATTTTTTGGAACAAAACCAAGGAAACTTACTTTTACAGAGAAGTAGAAGTTTAAAGGGCTCGAAAGATACTGGAATTGAAAAAATCACAGGAATGAAATACAGACAAGGAGACGCAATTATGGTGGTAAGTGGTATGCATGGGACTATTGGCGATATTTTGTATTTAAATAATGAAATAGCCAAACTTTTGAACATTGATTGTGTTGATGATTATATAGGAACTACGTTTCGCCAATTTATCCCAGCTCCTTTTGATGTGATGCATAACGACATATTAAGGCGAGGGCTGATTTTTGGGGAAAGAATTGAACTTTATAGGCCAAGCCTTTTTTTAATTACAACCCGAGGGCATTGCGTAGAAGTTACCATGCATTTTCGGCTTGTGTTCTTTAAACAAATCCCTTACTTTATTGCAGATTTTAATGAAAAAGGCTATAATACTAATTTAATTCTTCATTCCCCGGATGGCTATATATATGCAGCTTCCAAAAACATTAACCAACTGATCGGTAATAGAAAAGGTACAGTATTTGAAGTTGTAAATAACCTTGCGAATTATTATGAAAATTATAATCCAGGAGTCCCTTTTGAATATCATGAAGATTTCGACTGCTTTATGATGAGAATTACACTAGTTATAGATGGATCGCCATTAGTAGCATTATATGTAGCCAACGATTATGAATATTTTGCACAGATGAATAATTCAGACGAAAATACCCCAAAACCTCATCATGTAGAATCTTTTAATGATGGAGGATATAAAACTGATATTACAATGGAGCCTGAAGAATTAAATTTGAAAAGTGGCTTGGCGAGCTCTTTTACATATGCCTCAACTGTTTTATCCAAAATGGAAAAAAAATATGAAAAAGGAGAAAAGGAAAGTAGTAAAATTGCAAGGCTTTGTAATTCCATGAATGTGAACGTTAGGATTTCTAATGCAGCTTTGCTTGGGATTATTATTGCTACGATCATCATAGAAAGATATGTAGTTAATGAACTGAAAATATCTAATTTTCTAACTCCCCCCCCCCCCCCCCCTCCGTGAGCGAACAAAACCATTAGAAAAATCGCCATTTTTTGACCAAAAACCCACCCTCCGTGAGTGAACAAAAATATTTTTAATAGAAAAAATTTTAATAGAAAAAATTTTAATAGAAAAAAATTTTGCTATATAAGTGATAATTAGTATAATGAAATCTAGAGCTAATTCTGTTTATTTTAAACAAATTGCGTTTTAAAACATAAATTTTGCAAATTAAATTAGTATTTGCTTCCCAATTTTTGCAAATTAGGATTTTTTTTTAAATTTCGAAAAAAATATTTTTTATAAAATTTTATATATAAATTGTTTTTAAAAAAAAAAATTAACCCCCCTCCGTGAGTGAAACAAAATTTTTTTTTGTTCGCTCACGGAGGGGGGGGGGGGGAGTAAGCAATTTTTCTACTCTCAGGCACTTAGGAAACAGTATATTATTAGATTCAAGATCCCTTGATCTTTTAAGTAAGGGCTATGAATTAGCATATGAAGAAACTGACTATCGAGCTTCTCTTCAGTCAAGTATAAATAACTTTGAAAATACACTATTACAAGTCAGTGATGAAATATCAAATTATGACTATATGGATGATGTTTTTGTTACAAAAAAGGTCAAAACGACAGAAAAAACAGGTGAAAATGCCTTGAGGATTATTAAAACTAATTTATTCCAAGCTTTGCAAAAAATTATCCAAGAAGGATACACAATCTACGGTGCTGAGCTTTCTGGATTTCAAGGAATTCAAGCAAGTCTATTTTATATTTATTGGAATTTTCCTGGGGAAACATTTAGAAGCTTAAATAGCAGTCTTAATTCTATTAACGACGAAACACATAATCATATATCTTCAGTTTTCGAATTTTTGAAAATTTTTAAATTGATTGTTTTTATCCCTTCTATGCTTATTATCATTCTTTCTATTCCAAATCTAATTGCTCTTGAAAAAATCAATAAAGAGCACTGAAATGAGCTTTCATCGCTAAATATAGAAAGGCAAATAGCTTTAAGAGAAAAACTAACTGTAAGATTATCTGAGTTCCATGGCATTCAAGTTGAAGAAATAGAGCCAAAACACACAAAAAAGGCAGTTTATTCATCTATTTGAAAAACATTTCTGTTTAAAGTACTTTTTTTAGAACTTATCAGCATTATCTATTTCTTTGTTTCTATTTATGCTATCCAAAACAGCATAAGTGAAGCCTTAACTTATCAGTCTAGCTACAGGCTTAGATCAGGCTATAGAAGATCTCTAACAATATCTACTTTCTTCTGAACAAGAGAGCTTCTTTTATCAGAAACCGAATCTTCTCTAATCAATACTCTTGATAATAAAAACCCTTATCCTTCAGTTATAAAAAGCTTGCAATCCTCAATTGAGGACTATGACTACCATGAGCATCTTATTGACTTCGGCTCGGCAACAAAATACTTTGAGCATGACATGTACAACTTACTAATTGGAAATCCTTGCAGCGATGCTGCCAAGTCCATACCTAACTGCCTTACTAGCTATATCAGCACAGGAATGCTGCCTGCGCTTGAATTGTATTTGGATGATACAAGGACTATTTTTTTTGATAATAGCTCAAATTGGCAGGACGTTATCAAACTAGAGAAATACTCAAAATTAATAAGTAACTCAGTAGGGCTGATGACAGAGAGCTTTATGAATTCTACTGATGATAAAATTGATGCATATATGACTTACTTGACGATTACCACTTTACTCTATTTTTTTATTTTGCTTTTAGTTGTATTATTACTTGTCTTAGCATCTGTTAATAAAATCAAGAATGGTTTGATTGGAAAAATTGAGATCCTCAACTATTTTTAAGCTTAGATTATTCGTTAACTTATAAAGTTAAATTGTAATTTTGCTAATCAGTATTTCTTATCACTGGTTTTATAAAATCCTTAATGAGCATTTCTAGAGTTGAGCTAAATATTAATATACACTAAATTACTTTTATCCTTATTATCAAAGAATATTAAGAAATAAATAATATTTATTTTACATAGGCCAATAAGATCTTATTTTAAAGGTCGTTTCTTTTTAATATAAAAATTACATGATTTTTAAAATAATAATACAATAAATTAGCATATGGATTTAGGAAAAGAAAAGAAAAGAAGTAGCAATTCATTTAAGCTAGACACATCCACATCCAAAAGAGACAAACTTTATCAAAGTCTTGAAGCCGATCGGGTTAGTCATTTTAAAAGTGCTTTATTTGATGTATTTATTACTCTTGAGGGCTGCGATAGCAAAAATAAAATAAGCAAGCAAAGACTTGCAATAAACTATACTGCGCTATTTATAAGAAAACTGCAACTTCTATCACTGATTTTAATAAATTTTGAGGCTACTTCAAATATCAGTTTAGAATCTGCTCTAAGCTCCTTGTTAAAGGTTTTAAGATTTGACGCTATCTGCGCAGAGCTTAATCTTGGCCTTGGCTTTTTAGTATTATTAGTTATATCTATATGATGTCTTGGATTAAA
Organism: Blepharisma stoltei; assembly: GCA_914767885.1. Classification (NCBI taxonomy): domain Eukaryota; phylum Ciliophora; class Heterotrichea; order Heterotrichida; family Blepharismidae; genus Blepharisma; species Blepharisma stoltei. The sequence goes on from CAJZBQ010000043.1 coordinate 379,739, forward strand.
TTTTTTTATTATCTATGTGCAGGCTTATCGTAAAAAGAACCACGCTATAAAATCAATTGTCTGTATTATAACTGTACTAGGATGATTTTATGAGTATTTATTGTGAATTCCTTATTTATATAGCGTTGGAATATATTCAAAATATACTTTTTTTGTCAATAACTCAAGAGTTTCTGAGTATAGCAATATAGATTCCAACGGTTTCAACTCACTTTGATCAATTCCACTGATTTTTGGGTTACCAATTTTAGTTTCAAATATTTTTTTCAGGACAATTTACTATTGTAATCCATGCTATACATCAAAGCTCAAAAGAAATAGGCTGCATTCGCTTGTAAGTATGAAAGATCTTTTATGCCAACTTCTTATGATTTTTTCTTCGTTTTACAATTCAACGTTTCATTTTAATATGATTAGTGGATTTATATCTATTTACATGATTTTTCAATATACTATATATTTGCCATTTGTATCCATATTTGATAATACATTTGAAGCTGGAACTTGAATACTAGTTTTACTTGGAATAATCTCGTATCAAATTTCAAGAGAAATTAATACTGCATCTATTCATGGACTCATCATAGTATTTCTATTCCCATGTATAATAATGCTTTTGTATTATTTAATGCACTGATATTTCAACAGAACTTTAAATTCAAAAAAACAAAATCCATACTCAGTTGAGCTGAAAATTAGAAAACTAATTTTAGGAATAAAGCCAAAAGATTTCACAAGCAGCCTCAATATAGAAATAAAAAAGATTTTTAAAGACTCAACCAAAATATATTTATCTTTTAAGATGCTATTTGTATGAGAATGCTTATTTTATTTGCATTATGAGCGTAATAAGCATCTTGCACTTATGAAAATATCCAAAATTAATTTTTCTTGCCAAAAACATCTAAACATATGGTATCAGTCGAACAAAAATAAACTAATTCACTACAGCTATCCCAACATAGAGCCTCAGTATTTATTTTATTCCTATTATAAAAAACTTGTAAATGAAGAGCATTCTGAAGATTTGGTCTTATTACGATACATCCGAGACATAAATTCATTCCGAAAATCTGACTTAGAAGTATCATGTGAGCTCTGGGATGTTTATCGTAAACTCGCAGATATATCTGCCCATTCCGTAAAATCCATACAAAATACTTGTCTAAAACTCGGAAAGGCAAAAAAAAGGTTCGAAGAAAAAGCTGAGAAAATGTATAGAAGGTATCACTCAGATCCTGAAGTACTTTCTATATATGGATCCTATATAGCAGACTTTTTAGGGGAAGAAGAAGGAAAATTGCTACTGCATAAAAGTAGAAGTCTAAAAGACTCAAAAGACCTGGGTGTTGAAAAATTCACAGGGTTTCAGTATCACCATTTAGGAGCATCCATAATGATAGTTAGCGGAATGTTTGGATCAATTGGAGATATTCTTTACTTACTCCCCCCCCCCCTCCGTGAGCGACAAAAAAAAAATTTTGTTCGCTCACGGAGGGGGGTTAATTTTTTTTTTTAAAAAAAAATTTATATATAAATTTTATAAAAAATATTTTTTTCGAAATTTAAAAAAATCCTAATTTGCAAAAATTGGGAAGCAAATATTAATTTAATTTTTGCAAAATTTATGTTTTAAAACGCAATTTGTTTTTAAAATTAAACAGAATTAGCTCTAGATTTCATTATACTAATTATCACTTATATATCAAAATTTTTTTCCATTAAAATTTTTTTTCTATTAAAAAAATTTTTTTGTTCACTCACGGAGGGTGGGTTTTTGGTCAAAAAATGGCGATTTTTCTAATGGTTTTGTTCGCTCACGGAGGGGGGGGGGGGGGGAGTTAAACAAAGAAATTTGTGAGCTGCTGCAAATAGAACTTGTCGATGATTATATTGGAACAAGTTTCTGCCAATTTATTCCAGCTCCTTTTGATGTGATGCATAACGATATTTTAAGAAGAAATCTTATCTCTGGTGACAGAATTGAATTATACAGGCCAAGTCTTTTTTTAATCACCACGTCAGGTAACTGTGTAGAAGTTACAATGCATTTTCGACTTGTGTTTTTCAAGCAGATCCCATATTTCGTTGCAGATTTCAATGAAAAAGGTCACAATACTAATTTAATCCTCCATTCCCCAGATGGTTATATATATGCTGCATCTAAAAATATTAATGATTTAATTGGAGAAAGGAAAGGGACGGTTTTTGAAGTTATTCACAATCTTGCTGATTATTATAAGAATAATAGCTTGTTCAAGCCATTTGAATATCATGAAGATTTTAATTGTGTCATGATGAGAGTCAAGCTTGTTATTGATGGTTCACCATTAGAAGCTCTATATATTGCTCAGAATTATGAATATTTTAAAGAAGGAGGTGGCTCAGTAAACCATTATGAAGAAAGCCAAAAAAGTGGATCGGTCCAGGAATTTGGATTTAAGACTGATGTTTCTATGGTTGCAAGTAAGTCTCTGATGAAAAGTAATATCACAAACTATTACATGCATCAATCAACTTTACTATCTAGAATAGAAAAAAAGAAAAAATCTGAAAAAAGCAATTTGGAAAGTAGTCAAATTACTAAGCTTTGCAGCCTCCTAAATTTTAATATCAGGTTTTCATTACTTGTTTTATTTTCTATAACCATTGCTACTTTAGCTACAGAAAAAATTATCACAAATGAACTGAAAATGTCAAGTTTTTTAAACTCCTTTGATATAATGAGATTTTATGGTATTTCTATTATTCAAGACTCCAGATCTCTTAATCTATTAGAAAAAGGATATTTATTAACTTACCCCGAGGAATTTTATCGGTCTTCCCTTCAATCAAATCTTGAGAATTTTGAAAAAAATTTAATGTCTGCAGGTGATGACATATATAAAAGAAGCTATATGCATAACGTCTTCTCTATAGCAAAAGTGTCATCCACTGAAAAATATGGCAATAATACTTTTCGGACTATAAAAATCAACCTATTTCAAAACTTGCAAAAAATAATTAAAGAAGGCTCAATAATTTTAAACACAGAGCTTGCAGATTTTCCTAAAATTGACTCAAGCTTTGCGTATCTATACATGAATTATCCTTGAGAAACCTTCAATCATTTAAATGACAGCGTTTATATATCGTTAGAAGACATTGAAAGCCATACAGAATGAGCATTTGAGTTTTTAAAAAGTTTGAAACTGACTTTTTTCATCCCTTCCTTATTAATCATAATGCTATCAATCCCAAGTATTATCAAGCTTGAAAAAATAAATAAAAAAAACTGAAAGTGCTTATGCAATCTTGATATAGAGAGACAGATAGAGATAAGAGATAAACTTATTGATAGGCTCTATGTCTTTCATGGTGTTCAAGTCGATGAAGTTGAGCATAAGTATTCGAGAAATGCAATTTTTTATTCACATTGAAAATCATTTATGCTGAAAATTTTGATCCTTGAAATATTAAGTTTGGGCTATTATTTTGCTGCTGTATATGGATTTCATGGGACATTAAAAGAAATTTTAATCTCTCAGTCAGAGTTCATTTTTTATTCTGGAACTAGAGGAATGCTATCTTCAAGTGCATTTTTTTGAGCAAGAGAAACGTTTTTAGATACTAAAAATGACTCTCTTTCTGTTTTTATTGGGGATTTTTACCCATTTCCATCACCGAAAAAGCAGCTTCAGTCGATGATTGATGACTGCCTCTATGCTCAAAATTATATTGACTATAGAAAACCTCATAAATATTATGATGACAACATGATTAATTTATTAATAGGGAATCCATGTGAATCAAATGATAAATTTGTGCAAGATTGCACCAAAAGCTATATCAGCATGGGGATTAAGCCAGCTATCAAAATCTATTTAAACGAGTTAAAAAGAGTACCAAGCTATAATAAAGCAGATTGGCAAGATATAAATGATTTAGAAAAATATTCAAAAATCATTGATAACTCCACAATTTATATGCAGAAGAGCTATATCAATTCAACTGACTCAAAAATCGATTCTGAAATGGATGATCTAATCATTTCAACACTTTTATACTTCTTTTTCCTTTTAATTATCTCTTTTTTACTTATTCTATCAGCAGTAAGTAAAATAAAAAGAGATTTGCTGGGCAAAATTGATATCTTAAAATATTTTTAAAAATAATCCTTCTTGATAGACAATTCATTTTTGGTCTTACTTTTCTTTAATATTTTTTGACATAATAAATATGATTTCAACCCTTCTTGGTAGCTTGAAATTTGCATGGTATCAATGCCGTGCTCCTTATGTCAACGAATCTCGCCTTCTTGTAACCAAAGAACTTGGATACACCTTAGAACCAATAGATAGAAATCTATCAAGACTTATGGGCTTTGAAAATGAGCCAGGCTCTCAAAGAATGTCAGCCCTCGAAGCTTCCTTCTTCCTCAAAGACTTTGCAGAGCAAGACCTTGCTTCTCTTGAAAACCGTGCTCCAGCTATTTTGCAAAAAGCTAAAGAAATAGACCAAAAATTGATTTTCTTGAGAATTTATTACTTCTTCATGAATGCTGAATACAGAAACGTATCAACATTGAAGCCTTATATAAAAATTCACAAGGAAAGAGTGTCAAAAGTTCATGAGAGTCTAATGAGACTTATACAATATACCCAAATTGATGCTTTGCCAGTGGCTGCTGTTTCTAATACACTTTATGGAGCAGCCAAGCTTAACTTAAGCGTGGACCCAGTTTTAAACTCAATTTTACTGCCAGTCCTTAGTCAGAAATATAAGTACCTCACTACAGTTGGGCTTGCTGAAACGCTCTGGGCACTTCATAAGTTAAACTCCAAAAACGCAGATTTATCTCTAACTTTCTGAGAGAGTAATACTATCTTTGGGAAATTCATCTAAAAAAGTTTTAAATGATTAATTTTATAAGGCTTATGCTGCTTGCATTATAAAAGTTTATAAATAATTTTTAAAAATTTAGCCTCCTAAGTGAGTGAAAAAAAAAGTTATAGCCAATCATGATGTGGGAGAGTAAGAAGATATTGGCAGACTTAGGACAAAGAGAAGTGAAGTATATTCAAGTAGTCCCTGGATATTTCAATCATTTGCAGTTCCAGCTTGACCCAAATGCAAAAACTCCAAGAGAAGTTGGACTTTTAAAAGATGTGCTGATGATGAGTACTGATTCTGATACGAAGAAGCAAATTGAAGAGTTTCTCAGCAAATATAAGCCTAACCAATAACTCAGCTTAGAGTTAATTTATTTTTACTTACTCTCGCTATTAATAATTGCAATACCTATAGGGCTTGATTATAAAATATTTTTCTTGACTAACTCCCCTCCGCAGGGGAAGAAAATAAAATTTTTCGCTCACAAAGGGAGTTATTTTTTTTTATAAATTTTATAGTAAATTTTAAAGCATATATATATTAATTTAATTTTTGAAATTTTATATTTTTATAATTTAAGCTTTTTAAAATTAAACAACATTAGTTAGTATTTCTTATTATAATTGTCACTTATTTTTTCATAAAAATTTGTTTGTTCGCTCACGGAGGATTGGTTTTTCCCCAAAAAAAAAAAATTTTCCAATAATTTTATTTGTTTATGATGGGAGTAAAAAATTTATTCCTATAATTGGAAAAGAGTTAAAAAAATTTGAATCACAATCCCTTTCCACATCCATTCAAAGAATTCAAAATTTTTTAGTTGCATAGCTATTCACATTAATATATGTCTAATTCACTAGCTTCCTATCCGCACAGAGTTTCTTAATTAAAGATAGAGAATGGTTAATTTAATGAGCAGTGCTGAATTAATAAAATAATTAGATTTCATCATGTCCAAAGTCTTTCCTGGAACCAACAAAGAACTATTCCTATCTGGGCCAAAGCAGCTAAATATTTGAAAATTACGAGCAAAAGAGCTGCAAAAGGAAGAGCCACGGCTCAGGAGTAACCCAGAATTCAAAAACGTGAAATGTATTATTTTCCCTGACGATCATTTTATGACTTTTTGAAGAGTTATTTTATTTCTCTTATTATCATATACAATTTTTATTACTCCATATAGAATAAGCTTCGTAGAAGTTGACACTAAGAATTGGCAAATAGCAGATTTATTTGTTAATGCACTGTATTTTCTCGATGTTTTGATCAACAGTATTTTAGCTTATTATGACAGTGAAATGAACGTAGTAACCTCCAATAAAAAGATTTTTCTTAATTATTTAGCAGGGTGGATGCTGATTGATTTATGCTCTTGCATCCCAATAGACATGATAACAGAAACCGATAAAAATTACTCTGGATTAGTCAGGCTAAGCAGACTTCCAAGATTATACAAATTAGTGAAGCTGACCAAAATGATTCGTCTTGCGAAGGTTGGGAAAATGAAAAATAAGGTTGCAAGGTATATGAGTAACCTATTAAAAATAGATGCTGCATTAGAAAGGCTTTTTTGGCTTATTATCACCTTTCTCATCCTTATTCATATTTTAGCCTGCCTGTGAGGGTTTATAGGACAAATCATGCTTCTTGAAACTGACAAAAATTGGATAATGCAAGGAAATTTCCAAGATCTAGAAATGTTTGACTTATATATTTGTGCAGTTTATTGAGCTGTGACCACATTAACTACTGTTGGATATGGAGATATCCACGCTTGGAATCTATATGAAAGGATAGTTTCCTGCGCTGTAATGATTATAGGCATTTTTATTTATTCTACTTTTATTAGTTCTTTATCCAATATCTTGACAAACACTGATACCCTTGAGTCTAAGCTAGAAAAAAAAAGAGACATAGTAAATAATTTAGCAAAACAATATAATATCACTCCAGAGTTCCATAGCAGACTTATAGATGCTATTGAATATTATCAAAGGCATGACAGGACTGACTTAGACTCATTGATTGAGGATTTGCCAATTAATCTTAGAACACAGTTGCTTATTGTGATCTATAAGAAAATCCTCGAAAATAATGCATTTTTTGAAAATAAGCAGCCGCAGTTTGTGGCGTATATAGCGCCACTTCTGAAGCCTTTCAGAGTAGAAGAAGGAGACCATATTTACAAAGCTGGAGAAGTTGCTGCTGATATTTATTTTATAGTGAAAGGAGAAGTCGTGATGGTAGCTGATTACGAAGACAATACCAAAATTCCTTTTAATATATTAAAAGAAGGCTATTACTTTGGAGAAACTGATTTTTTACTAAATGAAGAGCGGGAGCACTCATATAGCGTTAAAGCACTAAAGAGGACTGAACTATTGGTCCTCCCAGGCGATGATTTTGAAAATGCTTTAAGAAATTTTGAAGAAGACGGGCTAAGTGTATTGATGTTAGCAAAAGAGAGATATAATAGACTTAAAGAAAAAGAAGAAGAAGCTATCGAGGAATATAAGAATAAAAGAAGAATCAAACGATTTCAAAGCTTCCCGGTTATGACTCCTATCTCGAAAAAAGACCTTTTAAAAATTATCCAGAAAACTCAAGAAGAAAAAGATGATGACAAAATGACAGTAAATGAAGAAGAAGATTTCAGGAAAGAAAATGAATATTTAATTCCTGGAGAAAATAAGGACTTCGATATGCTAGGGGAATCTTGAAAAAGTCAAAGTTCTCAAAATTCTTTGAGTAGGAATAAATCGATTTTTAATTCGATTTTAGAAGAAAGATATGGAAATAGTGAAAAAGAAGATGAAGTTGAGAAAAAAATAGAGAGATTGGAGGAAACTATCATGTGTGTCAAAGAAACAGTTATGAGTTTGTGTAGAATACACGGATGCCAAATACCGAAAGGAATGATGGAATATAGTGCTCCAGTTTCTAGAACTGGAAGCGCTGTGAGTTATGATGCAAAATTAAATGTACTTCAGTAAATAAATCAGAGTTAGTTTTCTATAAGGCAAAATAAAAAATATTTATCAAGTTTCAGCATTGAAGCTAATACAAGATATTATTTTAATTTGAGATATTTAATTTGCTTTGGGAATAAAATTTGTCCAAGAGAAATGAAAAATAATTATTTAGGTTTAAAATACAAATCAATTAACATTGAAAATACGTAGTTTCGATTCTAAATTGATTCAAAATTTGTTATAAAATGGCTCAAAATTATGATCCCGCTTTAACAGTAGCTGATTTAGAAGGTTTACGCTCCTCAGAAAGCTCAGTGGAACCTCCCCAAGAGCTAACTTTAAAACCATTATCCAACTCAAATGAACTCTCAAGTTCTCTCCCTTCAATTTTAAAAAAAAGGTCATCAGCTCTTTCATCTGAATCTAAGAAAGTTTTATTTTCTGAGCCTGAGCTAATAGTGGTCAACGAAATTTCTTCAGAAACTCAAAAAAAGCCTGAAACTGTTATAAGCTCTAGCACCTGTGCTTCAAGCAATCAAGAAATCCCTATAGATCCATGCGAAAGCAAAGAGGAGAGCTTAAATACCTTATCAATGCTCAGTTTTCACAAATCCCTTGCTACAGATAGTTTAGCTGTAAACTCCAAACTGGAATCTGAAGGAATTCTAAATAAACCTTTAAGCCAAAGAAAAGAAACATCAAGTTACCTCGATATGAGATGAAAAACAAATTCCATAATAAATCGGCATAGTGAAACAAAGCGTTTTGATATGTGTGCAAGTGAGGTTTTTAGAAAAAAATTAAATGCTTATTATATTAAAGACATGAAAAGAATTTTAAATCAGCAAGTTTATGAGCTAAGAAACCCAGCTGAGCCTGAAGCATGATCATATATGGGTGAAAAAAATAGTTCGAGCAGCAGTTTTAGTAGATTAAATTATTAAAATATAATTATAGATGTGATTAAAAGTTAAAACCGAATTTTAAAATATAAGGAAAATGGCTTTGAGATACAGAAGGCTAAGATCTGGAGCCATGATGCCAATTATTGGATTTGGAACTTATAAACTTAAAGGTGAAGAATGCTATAATGCAGTAAAGTCAGCTGTCTTAGATGCTGGATATAGACATATTGACACAGCAACTATGTATAAAAATGAAGCTGATATTGGTAGAGCATTAAAAGATATTTTCGCTTCAGGAATTCGTCGAGAAGACCTATTTATTACTACAAAGCTCTGGTGCAGCGACCATTCTCCTGAAAGAATTTCTCAAAAATTTCAAGAATCCTTAGATTCTTTAGGACTAGATTATATAGATCTCTATTTAATCCATAAGCCTTTTTCTGTGGCAGGCTGTGAAGACTATCCAAATGGCGACACTTTTGAGCTTTCCTATATTCCTACTACTGCAGTTTGAGCTGAATTAGAAAAATTAGTAGACAGGGGCTTGATAATTGACTTAGGAATTTCAAACGTTCCCGCAGCATTGCTTTTAGAAATATATTCATCAAGTAGAATTAAACCTTCTGTAGTTCAAAATGAGCTTCATCCTTATAACACATCAGAAAATATCATCAAATTTTGCAAAAAACTGGGAATTCAGTATCAAGGCTATGGTTCTCTTGGAGGTTTCAATTATAAACATGACCATCAATTGACTCCATTGATTGAGCATCCAGTTATACAGGAAATTGCATTAAAATATGGAAAAAGCTGTGCAAATATCCTATTAAACTGAAGCCTGAGCCAAGAAGCATGCATTATTCCAAAATCTGCACAATTAGAAAGGCAAATTGAGAACTTAACTGCAATTGAATACAAAATGGAAGAAGACGATATAAAGAGAATTTCTCAGCTTAACCAAAATCTTCGATTTTATGGAGTAGCCTTATTAGTAAAAGCAGGTATCCCTTTATATGACTAAAAATTAAGGATTATTTATTAACCTATAATTAAGAAACCCAAGCCAAAAATGGTGACTCATATGTGTCAGAAAGCTGAATTTTTTGTTTTTATTTATTTTTTTTATGTGAGTTTATCCATGATTTTATTAATTTTGATTTTCATATAAAATTCAATTTCTAATGAAAATTTTGCCTCTTCTAATAAGCTCGGCCCTTGCTTATGATATCAATACAGAAGAAGATGGTAAAACCTTTGGCTACGGAACTTTATATTCTATGGTTCCGCTATGAACGCTAATGCTACTCTTAGTGCTACTTTTTCACTGAAATCGCAGCCAATTACTAGGTGGATTTATCCAATTAGTTACGTTTTTCCAATTCGCGCGATACGTGCCTTTAATGAATTTTTCAACGTCAGTATTCTATGGTTCTTTTTGGAAACAAATTGTTTACTTTTTTCAGGCTTATATTTATTATGAAGATTCAGATGTAAAGCCATACCAACCTCATTTTGAATATATGGAAATTAAATCAGTTTTAATTTTGTATAATGCACAAGAATATTTTGTTATATTATTGCTATGCCTAATGATTTTAACCTTTTTGCCATTCATACAAAAGTCGTTGCAGGAATCTAAGGCGAGATATTCAATTTTCTTTTGGTTTGTTGTTGCTTCATGTATGGATTTAAACTTTTACAGTTTTTTGACTATCCAAAATGTAGATTCTGCTACTCACTTAATGATAATAAGTGCAATTTTATCAGGGATTTGTTTAGTAAATCTCTTTGTAATATTTTGCTTAATGGTATACTCTGCATTCACAAATGATTTTAAAGGATATTTTAGCTTATTTTTTAAAGAATTTAAAAAAAAATCAGTATGAATGCACTTATACTACCCATTATCTATGCTAAAACGAATTATCTTCGGCATACTTTTAGTCTTTGCTTATGAGTATAAGTATTATCAGTGTTTTACGATGATATCACTTGAATTATGCATAAGTATTTTTTATTTAGTATTATATTTACTTATATCTCTACCTTATATATCTTTAAGAAATACCATAATTACTATCTGTTATCATTTATTTGAAATCATATTTCTAATCATCCCAATTCTATATGAAAAATCCTATTGAAGCCAGGAAAATGTAAACATTTTAACACTTTCTATATGTTGGGCAGGCTTTTTATTAATAGTTTTGAGGTTTTCCTTAGATATTGTCATATTAGAAAGCGAAAGGTCCAAAGTCGACCTAAATGATATATCAATTGATGAGAGATCTGCCAATGTTATCACATTGGAACCACTTTCTCACATAAATGAAGCTGACATTACTGATAGTTTTGAATATCCCAGAAATAAACATTTAAAGCATGAAAGCATAAATAAGCCTGCATCATATCTTAATCCAAATGAAATCAAAGAGTTCTCAATGCATACAAGGAATAACTCTACTGATATGAGCATGATGTATCCATCGCAAAGGCCATCTGTTGAGTACAGACACAATCCTTTATATCAAATGCATTTAACCCCAGAACTTTCGATGGAGAATAATGATATTCCACAGATTATAACTTTAGCGATCCCAGAAGTCCTAGATGAGCCAGTAAATAATTCATCTAGCCCCAAGCAAAGCTTAATGCAAAATAGACTGAAGAAAATCAAAACTTTTAATCTGAACAACTTGACAGTAAAAAATTAAAAATAATTACATAATTCTTGAAAATATTAAATTTATACCAAATTTAATGTCAAAGCATTTGACTCTCTCCAAATAAAAGCATCTACAAAACCGATCATTAAACTATGATCCAACTCTCTCCCTTTACACGCAAAAGTCCCTTTCACTGGAGTTCTTCTCAAAATCAAGTCATATATGTCTTGAATGCAAAATTCTCCAGACGTTTCGAACCCAAAACTAAGTTCTCCAACCACAATTCTGAACACTGTGGTCTTTTTGTAATTGAATAATTTTCTTTGTCTCTCCTGGCTTTCCTGCATATTCATTGTAGAAAGGCTGTTTATTAACTCATATGCTTTGTCCAGTCTCGGGGATGCAATTGGATAACTATAAAGTATATAAAAAATAAATGCCTGAAGAATCCTATTCGGGATATATGATTCTATATCTTTACCACAAGGACATTTTTTATTGCCCTCTTTAAGCCACCTGGCAATACAGAGTTTACAAACTAAATAAAAATTACAGTTATGGAAGCAGCCTGATAGTAAAAAAGGTTTTCTGAGGACCCCACCGCATAACCCACAGCTAATTTCCTGAGAAATTTCAGAAGCTCTGAACTTAAGCTTGTCAAAACAAACTCCAAAATTTTTAATTGTTTGATTATTTTTCAAAGCCTGTATTTTTTTGCTGGCAAAAGCTGAGTTTTTTAAACGCATTTCCATAAAACTTATTCTGTTGGCAGCTTCACCTAGGGAATTCTCTATTTTATGTTGAGGTTGTCCTAGCTCAAATTCATCAACTACTTGAAAGAGAATTTCTGAAGTTATAGGAGCAAGAGAGCTTACAAAAATCCCATCAGCCTCTTCTGTCTCACTTTCTGGCGCAAAATTCATAATCTCAAGAGAGTGAACACTTTTAGAAGGGTATTCCATTTATTCAGCTAATATAATACAACGAAAATTCTTTTATAAATAAAGCAATTATTTTTCTCTTAAAGTTTATGAAATGCTGTCAACAAAAATTTATCACGAAATGGCAATGGATATTAATTAATTTCATTGTCTTTTTCTGTTGATAAAAATAGTGTATTTCATTAGATTTTTATGTAAAAAGCCAGGCGAATTAAAAGCCTTAATGACTAAATATAGTTCTCATATATTTATATCAATCTAAGCTATCAGAAAAACAATTAGATCAAGGAGCTTTTCACTTTATAATTAAGAAATCTATATGTTAAGCTAACTTCATAGCAGTGTCCAAAAATGTTAGTAAAACAAATTTTTATTGATTAGAATGGAAGATAAGCTAGTTATTGTTTTACGGATATAAGGCTCAACCTCTAAAAATAGATTAACTGCAATAACAAATTATCTTTATATCCTAAAGAATTAGAAATTTCTTAATAGCTTTGTTTTTATTATGAATTTCTTAATAGACTTAAATTATAAAAATCTAATTATTATCTCCAAAATCAAAATGAAATTTTAGATTGAAATTATATTTGGCTGTATGCATTACTGGATTTGAAAGATAAATAAATACAGATAAATTGATAGAAATTGAGAGGTCTTTATTTCACTTTTGAGTAAAATTTTGCAAAATAGAATCTTAAAAAATTCTAGATGCAGAACTTTAGTAAGGTGAAATATTTATAATTGGCTATATCTTATCTGTTTTTAAATGGTCCCTTTTTCACTATTTAAAAGTAATTTATTCCTAACTGTCTGTCTTAAGAAATTGCTAAATTTAATATCCTTCTCTTCTTCTTGGGGCTGCTTTTACAATTTCGTCTACTCTTAATATCATTTCAGCTGCTTCTGAAGCTGCTAACAGTGCTTGTTCTTTAACTCTTAAGCATTCCTTAATGCCCAAATCTTCCATATTTCCGACGCATCCTCTACCTATATCAATTCCTGCTGTTGTATTCCCATTATGGATTTCAGCTCTTAATTGTGAGATGATTTCTGCGCTATCAAAACCACCGTTATCAGCTACAATCATTGGTAGCTTTCTTAGTGCTCGTCCGTAAGCTTCAATTGCTAATGATTTCTTGCCTGGGATTTGTCTTGCGAGTTCATCTGTAGCTTCAGCCATTCTTACTTCAGTATTGCCACCTCCATAGACAACTTTGGAATTTTTGATAGTTTGGATGAGGACACATAGGGCGTCGTGTAAGCTTCTTTCTGCTTCGTCTAATATGTGAGTGCTGGCACCTCTTAATACAATAGTGCTGGCTCTACCTTCATGGCAACCTTGGAATCTGATGACTTTGTCTTCGCCTATCATAATTTCATCAACTAGCTCACATGTTCCGAGCTTTGCAGATTCAGGGGTGTCAAATGTGGATAAAATATCAGCACCTAAGACAGATGAAAGTCTTTCAACACCATCAAAATCAGCGTGCTCAATAACCATTACACCTTGCTCAGCCATCAGACTTTCAGGATAATCATAAATTAGCTGCCTATTAATAAATATGCTAGGCTTGTGTGCTAAGATTTTGTCGACTTTCCTTTTCATTTTTTCTCGTTCTGCTGCTTCAATTTCTGCAACTTTGTCAATAGAGTCAACCTTTACTTTTGAGCCAAAAATCTTGATTTTGTCATAATCCATAGGGGTATTTGCTACAAGAATTCTTGGGGTTATTTTCACTTTTGGAGATTTTGAAGCAATCTTTTTTTCCAAGATAAATCCGTCTGCTAAGAAAGAGTCTTTTAAGTTCCCACCAGCCTTCTTAATAATTTGAATAAGCTTCAAATCGTCACTTCCTTTAAGCCTTAAAACTGCATCTACAGCCAAATTAACGAAATGCTCTTTTTCTTGTACTAGCAATTTTGAGCTTAGAGTGGTTCCAGCGATACTTTCAAGATCCTTTCTGAAAACAGCTTCATCTTGTGAGTGATCCATTGCAATATCGAGAAGAGTTTTTCTTGCAGCTTCTTTAGCGAGTCTCCATCCTTGGATGATAATTTGAGGATGTATTTTTGCAATAACAAGCTGTTCAGCTTCTCTTACTTCCCTCCGTGAGCAAACAAAACTATTGATAATTAGTATGATGAAATCTCTAGCAATTTTTAAAACGGTATTGCATTTTGAAACTTAAATTTTGCAAACTAAATTTATATTTGCTTTAAAATTATTTTTTTTAAATTTTCAAAATAAATTAAACCTCCTTTTTAAGTGAAAAAATTTTTTTTGTTCACTCACGAAGGGAGGATTTAGCAATTCTCCGCCAAGAACAGCGACTGTAGTTGTCCCATCTCCTACTTCATCATCTTGGGTTTTTGAAATGTCAATTAAAATCTTGGCAGCTGCATTATCAACGTAGACTGATTTTAGTATTGTTGCTCCATCATTTGTAACAGTGATTTTCTGCTCATTTGGGTCAGCACTTTTCAAGATCTTGTCCATTCCTTTCGGCCCAAGAGTTGTTTTGACAAGCTCAGAAATGGCAATGGCCCCTACAAAGGATGTAAGTCGAGCCATCTCTCCTTTGGACTCCTCTGCTTGTTCATCAAATATCTGAGGATTTACATTGCCAGCTTCATCTTGCCTGCCTGCGTAAGGTCCACTCATATTATTATTACAGTATGTTCAATAGCATAGATCCAGACGAAATAATCCCCAATCTTTACCTAGGAAGTATTGAAGCAGCCTGCGACTCTCGGCTATTACAGAGTCTAGGGATCAACATTATAATCCAAGTTTTAGAAGATCCAAGAGAATGCAGGGTTTTTGACCAATTTCAATACTATCAGATAAGGATTGGAGACTGGCCAACTGCAAATATCACGAAATATTTACCTAATGCTATTAGATTTATACACAGAAATCTAAATGAAGGAAAAAAAATTTTTGTTCATTGCGTCGCCGGAGTTTCAAGGAGCGCGACGATTGTTATTGCGTATATGATGGCTTTGAGGAAATGAGAATATGAGGAAGCAATTAAGTATGTGAGGAGTAAAAGAAGTAGGGTAGCGCCTAATAATGGGTTTGAGATGCAGCTGAGATGTATTGAAAAAGAAATGCTGTATGAAGCTTTAGAATTTTAATAAGGAATGGGTTGCTGTTAGATTATTATAAGCTTTACTTTTTTGGTTATATTACCAATTTTACTTATTTTACTGTAAAAAATAACTGTGCTTCTAAAAGACAGTCATGTGTATCAAAAATTTTAATTAGAGCTACTATCAATATTTAACTGCAAAAATGATGCGGACTTTTCTGAATCTATTCGAGCTTTATATTCCCCAAGAAAATCAGGTCCAACAGAAACTAAGTAATTTTGTCCGTCATAATCAAGCAAGACGGACTCCATATCTTCATTCAAATTTTTTATTCTTGTAGGCTGATCATCAAAATCTGAGTCAGTGATTGTTGCAATTAGCAGATCATAATCAGCTCCTACTTCATTTTTAGAGATTGAATAAGATCCTCCTTCATCTATTACCACTTCTTCTTCAGCCTCATTTTCAGATAGTAAACCTTGAATAAGTAAAGCTATTATAAGTAAGCCTTTCATGGAGAGTTTTCAGATTAATTATTCATAAATCCGTTAATCTAGATATCGTTAAACTCCTTTTTTGGTAAATTTTTTTGATGATTCATTTTTGCTGATGCTAGATTATAGATAAACAACTTTCGGAGTCCGAAGACCCTTATTCCCAACCATATCGCATCGCTACTCAGCAAACGATTTTTCCGCTTATTAATCGTTTTGGCAGAACCTTGCACTCGCTTCCAAAAGTAAGAAGTTTTTGCCACCTTGCTGCATCCTATGCATAGGCTGCATTTCATGGAAATTTCCAAGTTAGAATATTCTGGTTTGCTGCTGATTAAAATTGAAGCTAGAAACCGAAGGTTCACATCAGACGTTGCACTCCCTTCCTCAAGCTCCTCACCACTGTCGGTTATCAGCTAAAGAATTTAGAGTTTAATCGACTCACCATACTATTTTGATGTATAAATCATTTATTATATCAATTACCCATTTTCGTTAGCAACCCATGGTGTCATTTCCAAGACAAAATTCCAACTTATATTACCAAGACCAATATTTTGAGCAAAATAAGTACTTACAATTCAAAGACAGCTCTACCGAAAAACGTTATTCTTCAGACATTATCAAATCTCGTGCAAATTCACTGACTTATATTTGTGTATGATCAATAGCAATAGCCTTATGCTTATTCATTTTAGGTGATATTACTCTATATGAGTTTTTCAGCTTTTTTTCTGCATGTCTCCCATGATTAGCTGCAAGAAATTCTTCTCCCCTCTTGCAAAGAATTTTATTAGAAATACCAAACTTTATGATTTTATCAAAAATAATTTCAAATGGGAATTTTTTCGAAAGTTTAGCAGGCTTTTTATCTAGTTTTATCATTACTTTACTTTTATATCCCCACTGAACAAAATTCCTATTATTTAGCACCATGGAAATCATTGTGCTATTTTTTACGAATCATCTTAAAAATCCTGGAGTGATTTTGACAGCCTTTACTTACACTTTAATATTTTCTCTGGGGGAAAAGGATTTCCGGGCTTTATGAAGAATCTATCAGACTATGAAAAAATCCAACGCTACTTATTATTCTTTTTTTCAGAATTTGCATTCAGCTGTTTTTATAGTAAATTCCTCAGGAAGCATCATTCAATTCAATAAAAAAGCTGCTAAAATGATGGCCAGAATGTGCCCGAATTCAAGAAATTTTATAGATATGTTTTTTCTAGAGTATCGTGAATTGATTGAGTTATTAATAAAAAATGCTATTTTAAAAGGATGCCCAGGAAAGGAAGAGCTTTTATTCAAGCAATTTGAAAAAGATATAGAATTTAGTAAAGGTGAAATTTTAGGATGCTCAATTTATGCAGAAAGTATAAAGTGAAAAGCAGAAAATTGCGCACTGCTTATGTGTGATGATATCACTGATAATATAAACAATAAAGCATTAATGATGAGATATATAAGAGATTCTAAGCCAGCTGTAGAAGCATTTGGAAAATCTCTTGCAAACGATATAGACAATACTCAGCTTAGGAGTAAAGAAAACTTTCAAGAGTATATGAATATAAAATATTACTATTATACATGCTCAATATATCAATCCGTGTTTTTCAACTCAATTGTACTAACTCCCCCCCTCCGTGAGCGAACAAAACCATTAGAAAAATCCCTTTTTTTCCCCAAAAAACCGCCCTCCGTGGGTGAACAAAAATTTTTTATGGAAATTTTTTTTTGATATATAAGTGATAATTATTATAATGAAATCTCTGGCTAATTCTGTTTAATTTTAAACAAATTGCGTTTTAAAACATAATTTTACAAATTAAATTAATATTTGCTCTCTAATTTTTACAAATTAAATTTCGAAAAAAAAATTTTCTATAAAATTTATATATAAAATTTTCTAAAAAAAAAAAACCTCCGTGAGCGAATAAAATTTTTTTGTTCGCTCACGGGGGGGAGTAAGCAAAGATTCCTTTAGCATCGACGATGATATACAAAACACTATTGAAATTTTATATGGAAAAGCCCAAAGAAAAAGCATTACAGTCACTTATCAAAAAGACCAAGGAATTCCAAAATCAGTAATAGGAGACCAATCTATTCATTTTTATATCCTGCAAACAACTTTTGCCTTTGCTATCGAAAAAGCCCTGCCCAATAGTGAGATCTATTTAAGGGCAGAAATTTCAGTAATCATTATTTAGTCTGCTGTAGGAAAAGAACTTTATGTATCTTATACACTAGTAATCCGAACAAGGAAGCTTAATAGCAACGATGTAAAAAAGCTATTTCATGTGAAAAGAACTGAAAGACAAAGGATTTCAATGGATGAAATAGTCGAAAATTGTGTGCAGTCTGGCTTTGGAATTGCTTTATTTGATTCTATTCTGGTATTTCTTAAAGGTGAAATTTCTGAAGCTGCAATGGAAGATTATGGCTCTGACAAATTTTCATTAATTTGGAAAATCCCATACTCTCTTTCAGATAAGGCGGCAAAATCTAAAATAATAAGAATAACTGCGAATCAAACTTATGAGACTCCTTTGACTTCTAAATGAAAGCCTCAGCCTGAAAATAGGATAGATGAATGCCAACAGTTAAGCAATCAGATTATCAGGCTAAGATCTCGAGGAAGAGATAGCTTCTCAATGAAATTCGAAATGCAGACAGTAGGAAATATTAGCATTGAGTCTATTCATCACTGCTCAACCTTTTCCAGCTTTGATGTGTCAGATTTAGACGAAAATCCAGATATTGCGCATAAAATATGCAGTTATCGCTCAAAAGAAGTGATAAGAGTTGTCACTTTTGACCCAGCACAATATGAAACAAATTTTAAAGAAGAAAATCCGAAAAAATGTGCGACTCAGTCTATTGCTAATAGAAAGATAAGAGTTTTTAGCAAAAATAATGCTCCTGTATTGCCAGATTATTCACTAACTAGTATATTTAAAATAAACAGGTTCCTTGAAAAAGAGGCTGTCAAATACAAGCTGGATCCTCAAAGAATGAAAATTTTAGTAGTAGACGATATAGACAGTCAGCGTGAGATCATTGAAGAAATGACTGAAAAGATGTTCCACGCAAGCTATGATAGTGCAAAGGACGGAAGCATGGCAATAGAAATGTTTAAAGCTTATGAAGACCAAGGATATATATATCAATTGATTTTTATGGACGTTTATATGCCACTTACTGATGGATTTAAAGCAACGCAACAGATAAGAGATATTGAAAAGCAAAAAGGCATGCCAAGGACCTTTATATGCGGGATGTCTGGAGATGCGGGGCTACGGCAGAAATGCCTCAACGTCGGAATGGATGAATTCTGTAAGTTTTATTTAGTGCAAAAGCCATCATGTCCTGCAGATCTGAAAAGAATTGTGGAATTGAGTAGGATTAATAAATTTTAAATATAATATAATATAATTTTGAAAATTTATAGTGGTAAGTCAATTATATTTTGGAATTTAAGATTCTGCCTGTAAAAATGAAGAAGATTCATCCTCTGCTAATTCCTTTAAATATTTTTTAGCATAATCAGTGTCGATAGTCACAACATATGACTGGCCTTCATAATAAATAATAATTGATTGGACACTTGTATCACTATTATCAATTCTTGTAGGCTGATCATCTTCATCAGAGTTTGTGGAAACTGAGATTAGATCTTCATATAATTTTTCTGCGTCATTTCTAATTTCTCTTCAGTTGATGGAATATTCATCATAATCTTCATCTGAGTCTTCTTCAGACTCAGTGTTTGTGTCTTCTTCTGTTTCTGTGGTGCTGTCTTCTTCAGAATCAGTTGTTTCATCAGTTAGGGATATAGCTTGTAATGTTAAAAGTAGCAAAATTAAAGCTTTCATATTTATTTAAACGGATACTTTAGGTTGACGATAGAGCTAGAAATTTAAAAAATAGAAGATAAATTTTATACTGCAATAATTATTTATTTTAATTTATTTATTCTTCAAGAATAATGTGTACAAATTTTAAATATAAAATTAATATTATCTCAAAAATAAATTATTAAATTATTATAAAGAAAATACAAGTTAATTTAAGAGTTCGTTCTGGAATATATTTAAAGCTAATAAATATTTGAATTCTTTATTGACAAAAACAATTCAATTATTCAAACTTAATTATCATTATATAAAGCACTTTGAATGAAACCAAAAGCAAAATTATGCCCTTTCTTATTTTTGAGAGCTTTATATGGGTTTTTCAAGGAAATTTCTATCCTTTTTATCATTGAAATTTGCTTTGGTTTTCCTATAGACATATTTTTCCAGTGACGTTCAGCTATAGAAATTATTATGGAAAGCCAGAGATTTATTTGCAGGGTTGCAGGCTGCAATAAAGATTACTGCAACCAATTTAACCTAAAGAGACACTACGAAAGCCAACACATGGGTGTAAAGCGCTTCAGATGCAAAATATGCAAGAAATATCTTTCATCCAAGCAGAATCTTAAGGAGCATCGGTTTATGCATACAGGCGCAAAGCCTTACGCCTGTCCTTATGAAGGCTGCATGGAATGCTTTCGACAAGGGAGCCAACTTTCTCTACACAAGAAAGTGCATGAGGAGGTAATCAAGCGAGTTAGAGGAATCCCTCAGGTCGAAACAAGTTTAAATCTATTGACGTCTGTGCTGACAAAAACAGAAAATGAAGACAAAATTGAGTGCATGGCTAAGCTGGAAGAGCAGAATATTGTCCTCCCGTCAATCAGTTCTCCCCAAGTTGGAATAATCCTTCCTTCAACTATCAGCAGTCTTGTGATAGTGAGCTAAGAACATACATTAGAGTTAAGTAATATATTTTGTACTCACTCATAAACTTGCTTTGTTAAAGCCTTAATAAGAAGGTTCAAATCGCTTTATTTTTAAATACTCTATGAAACCAGTAAGTTTAAAGACAAATAACATTCAAATAATACTTCGAGAAAATTTATTATATTTATAAGATGATGATTTAATATTTACTTATAGAGAATTTATTACTAATTCAAGATTAGTAGCTCGACATAAAATATATAAATATTAAATATAATACTTATAAGATTCTATAATAAGGATTACGCATAAGAGATTTAATTCTCCAGTTTTGATTTGCGGATTTTATGAAATTGATAAAGCTTGATAGTATCATAATAGATAAACGAACAAAGTCTCATAAATTGGCTATGATCAGATAAAAATAGATTTGTGTTCGTGAGTATTCTAAACTGCTATTGCAAATATTAAGAAAATAGTGACTATTTAATGATTTCAACAAAATCTCTTTGATGGATGGCTTGAAGTTCAACATTAAAATCAGTTAAGATTATATCAAAAGTTTTCCAAAATCCAAATGTTAAGCAAAATTATTCCTTTTTCTCTCAAGGTTTATGTTTTCATTTTTAAACTATATTTAAGCTAAATAATGCGATTATTATGAACAGAATTTACTTTTTCATAGAAGTAAACTATTTTTAATTTTTTTCCTGCATATCTCATTGAATAGAATTATTAAGTATTATAGAATGGCATTTAATGAAGTATATCCCAAGCCAAAAGCAATAGTAAATTGATAGAGAATAAATTATTGATTAGTATTATTTTCAATTTATTGAAAAATTCAGCTTCTTTCTTTATAGGAATGATAAATTTATTATTATAGTTTAAATGGAAATCTCATTTAAAATCAATTTATATGGATTAAAATTGGTAATTATGGCCATTGAGATGCTGTGATTAAAAATAGCTAATTATTAAATCTTCATTAGTCAATTGACGGATCAATAATCCTTGAAAACAGATTATTTTATTTCATAATTTATCTTTTATCTTAGGGTTTATCTTTTTTATTTTTAGTTCGTCTTTAAGTTTTTGCACTCTCGAATTTACTTCTCTATGCATTTTTTATGCAAAGAAAGCTGACTTCATTGTCTAAATTGCTTTCTGCAGCCAAAAACTTTGCATACAAAAGGTTTTTCGTTCGTATATTTAAGAGTATTCTCTCTGATACAAATCTCACACTAATATATCTGAGCTTCTCCGTGCGCAGCTTTATAATGATTATTTAAGTTTTCTTGGTTGCTATAGTTTCTATTGCATCCTGTTATAGTACAAATAAACCTTTCAGTCTTTATATTTTTTCTGTCTTCTATAGTGATAAAATATTCATATTTTCTGCCATCAAATAAAGACTAAATAGTCTAATTATTATGATGAGTGTATGAAAATAAATTTTATTAGCAAAAGTTTATTTTGCCAGCAATCATTTTTCACTATCTAAGTTTAATAATAATAAAATTAAAAGATCACCCAACTTTTGAGAAATTAATAGTCAATGTTGAGTCCACCTTCATTATAAACCAATAGCTGTCTTCCTAACTTCCCCTTCGTTAACAAGCAAAACTATTGAGAAAAAAATTATATATAAGTAATGATTATTATATAAAATCTCCAGCTAATTCTTTTCACTTTTAAACAACTTGGATTTTAATTTTACACACAAAAAAATTTAGTATAAATTTTGAAAAAGTTAATTCGTCAAAGCTTTGCGAACTTATGAGCGAGTGAGTAAGTATAATTTCATTATTAAGTAAGCAGTAAAGAAGACATAAAATATCCCTGTAATAGCTCCTAGCACAATTATAGAGACTGAAGAATTATAAGTGCTTACATCTTTGCTTCTGCAATCCTTGTTTGCTGAAAGTTCTGATATCATCATAAAAACCAAAAATAGCAGAAAGGCATTTAAAACTGTAGAAATTGCAATGAATCGAAATCATTGAGTATCAGATGTCCATTTATGAGCAGAGATTCAGAGCTGATACATGCCATTTAGGAAGAAAAAAAATATTGTTAGATTCCTGACATATTCTAATCCTGATGAGCAGCTCGTGTTGAAGCCAAGACTTATCCCAACGACCATTAACTCTATGAAGAAAATGAGGGTATTTATAATTCCTATTATGAGGAAAATACATTGAGAAGGATTTCTTCATAAGGGAGCTGTGGTGCCTCCAAATTGCGTTTCTTCGCTTTTAGTAGGTACTTTAATTCCTCAATCACAGATTCTTTTAGCCATAGTCTTGATAATGAACTTATAGTTCTTTTTGATCATGAGTAATTTATAAGAATCATCCCATTTTTACAATACTCTAAAAATTAATGGCTTTGGAATATATTTTAGATTATAATTTTATCAATAAATTGATACAATTACAAGAGTATTATATTTGTATAGAAGCTATGTTTATTAAAATATTGTTTCAATAACTTAAGAACCATTTAAATTCCAATTAAATTTAGATATAAAGTCTATTTAATCATTTATTCGGGTTTTTGTCCATTTCGTCTTTTCAGCGATAATTCCTTGATTTGATGTATAATCGTTCATATCAGGTTTTAATAGCATTGCTTGATAAGTAGTTCTAAAAACGCTTTTACTGTTATAGCTAGATCTGTCACCAATTTCAATTTGGCTTGAATTTTTATACGGAGCTATGAAATCTGCTTGCGGCAAACGGTTTCTATAAGATTCTGGATTGTAAGGAACCAAAGGCTTTTTGTCCATACCTACGTGCATATTTGGAAAAGTTTGATAAGTTGCATCTGCATGGGAAACAACTTCAGCGGAACGTCGTTGGTTAGTCCATGAGTTTTTTGCTTTATAACCTGTTTTTTTGCATGGAAAAGCAACTGCCCTTGCTTGGCCATTTGAAGCAGAAACGTATTGGCATGAGGTTACTCTCGTAGCTTTAAAGAAAGGAGCTGGCATTGAATCCTTAATTGATTCAGACATTTTATAAAATAGCCAAGCAGTTAAATTGATGTTTTTCATAGAATACTTAAACTGCAGTTTTGGAAAAATCAAATATGTGGAAAATTGAAATGTATTAATTTTAAATAAAGAGATTCTTTAACTTGAAAAATTATATATATAAATTAATGAAATCTATTATTTAAATCATATGAATTCTAATTAAGATTAGAATATCTCATGCCTTTTATTACTTGTGATGCATAAACGAATGCATTGGTGTTGGCTAGTTCAACATTCCGCATGGTCTTATGCATTACAGCAAAAGACTAAGGCATTTTCTATGTTGAAAATTAAATTAAATAGCAAACTTCGAATGTTAAAGGTTTTTAAAGTTAAAATTCTACGGTTTCTTATATAATAAACCTTCGTTAAACCGAGAATAAACCTTTAAATTCTCCATGAGAAATAACGATAAACATAAAGAAAAGATGATGCTTTAAATCAATGAGTCATTGCCTTTATTGTTTTTTTCTGATTTAGTTGTAAAAATCTCAAAAATTAAATTATTAAAAGCTTAGAGACTAATTTTCAATTGTTGATTATCCGAATGCATTATATTTTTGTTGAGCATTCTCACCAAGTTCAAAACAATTTGACAGCAAAATCTCATTAAAGGCTAATAATACTGAAAACCCTTATTCTGAATTTCCTTATTTTTATTTGCTTCTGCTAAATCGCAATTTCCAACTGAGTCTTAAATCAAATTCCCGTGCCATTTATACTTCAGTGAATCTTATCAGATGTTCGCAATAATAAAAAATGTCAGCACTTAAAGGCTTATGTAGCTCTTTAATCAAAATGAAAAACTCTCCAATATCAAGCTTATGCAGTGAAAATTGTTTAAAACTATTTTCAATAAAAAAAACTGTTCACGTAGATCTATTATCTTACCTTGAATTTATAGTAGATTATTTATCATGCTCAAAAAATGTTTTAGCTATTTCTTACTCAATCCTAGAATCTCTCTCAAAAAAAAATCCTACATTTCACATTTCTGACGAAAATATCCAGAGACTTATTTTTATTTCTATTGTGATTGCAATGAAATTTGCAGAAGATTACCACATATCTAATGCGAAATTTGCTAAAATTGGTGGTATTAGGTTAAAAGAACTAAATAATTTAGAAATTATTTTACTTACAAATATAGATTGAAAAATATGAAATGACGACAGTGAAAAGCACTGTAAAGAATTAATTGAAAATTGAGAAAATTATAAAGAACTTGGCGATGAGAAAGATGAGGATACGGATTATTCTGATGAAGAAAACACTGGGAGCTTCGAAGAGTTGACCAACTTTTCAGAACTCAGTGACTTTTTCTTTACCAATAATGACAAAATGTAAAATATTTATTTTATTAATTTATAATTAAATATGCTCAGCAGGGCTCAGAAGCGTCTTCAGAGAGAATATGAAGAGATGATAAGGCATTATTCAGAGACTTTTCCGCTAGAAATTCCTGATAGTGATCCTAATCGGATGACATGATATGTAAGCTTTGTAGGGGCAGAAGGGAGTGTTTATGCTGGAGAAAGATATACATTGGAATTCAAATTTAGTGATAGCTACCCTATAGAAGCTCCAGACGTAATTTTTAAAGGAGCATACCCTCATCATCAGCATGTCTATTCAAATGGTTATATTTGCTTGTCTATTTTATATGATGATTGGTCTCCTTCTATGAAAGTTAGCTCAGTTGTTATGAGCATCCAGTCAATGTTGTCAAGTGCAACACAAAAATCAAGACCCACTAATGATGCTAGTTTTATTAGTTATGCAGGAGGGAGAAGCCCGAAGACGTTTAATTGGATTTTTGAAGATGAAAAGTGCTAAATTAAATGCAAAATCAGATAATAAATAAATGATAAAATCATAAAATAGAAGTATTTATAAAGAAATAGCTAAATCTAAGAGAAATAACCAATTTTTGTATAATTTCAATAAGTCCATATTTCTTAAAAATAGTTTTAGCAGTTTAAATGGGTGCATACGAACCGCTCCTAGAAGAAAACAATGAGCTTCGCAAAGCATTATCCTCAACTAAAGAGCTTGTAGAACGATATAGATCAGATAATGAAAATCTCCGTAGAATGCATGAAGATTTTAAACTTCATCATGAGCGCCTTAAAAAAGAGTGCCAAGAATCTCAAGCAAAGTGCATTGAAGCTGTCAAAAGTAGGCGAGAAACTGAATCTTATTATAAATGTTTACAAAGATTCTATATTTTTATTTAAAATAAATTCCTATTATTTTTTAAGAAATATGCTGATGATACTAATTTAAATTGCTGATTTCCTTTAAAATTGTATATGAAAACTATGTCCAAAGGCTAAAAAACTCAATCGAGCAAGGTAAAAAAGAATTCGACGAAATGCAAGCAAAAATGATGCCGCCAGTTGACAATGAAATTTTGCGTTTAAAGCTTGTAGAAGAAATAGAAGGTCCTATGAAAATCGCTATAGAAAACAAAGTTGAAGAATGCAGTCGCCTTCAAGATATTGTCAACGATTTAAAGAGAAATCTCGAATTGCTGCAGCTTCAATATGGAAGCTACAGATCAGAAGCTGAAAAAGAGCTTCGAGATATGAAAGATCGCCATAATTCTGAAGTCAACCAGTACTTTAAAGAAGTTCAGCAGCTTCAAGAAAGGCTAGAAGACGCTTCAGACAAAGACATAATTCGAGCCCTTAAAAAAGAAAGAGACGAGTTCAAGCTGAGGGTAGAAAAATTATTCGAAGAATGCGACGAAATCAGAAAATCACGAGACGCAATAAAAAATGAAAAAAATGATTTAATGATTAGATATAACCATGATGTAGAAGAAGAAAAAAACAAGCAAAGAATCCTTAACATTGATAAAGATAAATTCGCTATACAAAATAAAGATTTGCAAGAACAACTTTATAAGCTTAGACTAACACATGATGCTAAACTGCAAGAAATCCTTACTCTTAAAAAAGATATAGAAACATTAACAGCTAGTTTGGAAGCTTCAGAAAGCCAAGCAAATTATTATAAAGAAGAAGCTGCAGAATACCAGCACAAACTTCAAGAAAAAGATAGCCAGATTGAAATGAGGGCCAGAGAACTTTCTAAAGCGGAAAGAGAAAAATATCAAAAAGAAAAAGAAGAAAAGGAAAAGCTGCAAAGAAAAATTGATGAGCTAGCTGCAAAAGAAAGAGAACTGAGTTCACAGCTGAACAGCACAGAAAGTGACTTAAAATATGAGCTTGATAGTGTGAAACAAGAAAACAGGAACATAAAAGATAACATGAAACTATTAGAAAGCAAGCTTGAAGCTGCTAAGAATGAGTCAGAAATGCTGAGAAACTCAAAAGAGCTTAAGGAACATGATAGTGATAAAGTAGAAGAAGAATTCAAAATATTACAAGAAAAATATATAGCGCGCGACTCTTAATAGATATCTGAGCACAAATGCTTAATAGAAAAAATTATATTGGCATTTAGAAAAATCTGAGAAGTCAAAAATTAAATATGCAATTAAGAGAGATAAAATGACAATTTCAAATTTTAATTTTTAACTTTTTCGATTTGAGCAAAATGTCGAAATAATATTTTTTATTAGGAAATTAGTCCCCAGAGATTTATAAAGAGGTATGCACTATACAGAACTGTCGAGAAGAGAAAAAGATGCAGTGCTTCAGAAAAATGCGTTAGAAGAAAAGCTGGGAAGACTTGAAGAAGACTTGAGAAGAGGAGGAAACCCGCAGGCGTTTGAAAATCTTAAGTCAGAGTTTATAAAACTTGAGCAAAAATTAAATGTTGCTAAAGCCAAAGTTTCTGAGTATAAACAGAAAGTAACTCCCCCATTTAAATTGGAATAAACATTGATAAAATTGCATTTTTTTGGTCTTTTAACCCCTTTAAATTGGAACAAATTTTTATTTAATAGGAAAATGTTATAGATGAAAATACTAATTTTATAAAATTAGTTTCACCTAATTTAATAGACAAAATGCAGTAGAATGCTATTTAAGCGCAAAATCGTCTAATTTTTTTTAATTTCAAAGTATTGTACTCAATTTATATTTTTCAACAAAAAAATATAAAGATGAAAATACTAATTTTTATATAATTAGTTTTAACTAATTTAATCGAGAAAGTGCAAGAAGAATGCTATTTAAATAGTTTTAACACTGAATAGGGTGATCTTTTTATTTATTTCATCATGAAAGTAAATTAAAATTCAAAGTATTGTGCTCAGCTTATATTTGTTTTAGTATTTTTTATATGGAATAATTTAACTATATAAATAATTATTTTTTTTTAAAATAAAAATTAATCCTCCTTTAAATTGGAATAGGATTTTTTGTTCCAATCTAATAGAGGGAATAAGGCATGGGAATGAAAAATTGAACGAGTTAGGATTAAAGCTTGTTCAAAGCGAGAAGGAAAGGCAAAATCTTTTAAGGCAAAGTAAATAATTATAATAAAATGTTTCAGGCTCAAAATGGAATTTTGTATGTAACTGTTATATCTGGACATTTGGAAACAACAATTGTAAACTTGAAGACTTATGTCCAGCTGACTATAGGATCTCAAACTTTCAATTCTCAAGTTACAACTGGAATATCACCTGTGTGACAGTTTTCTCACTCCATCGAACTAATAGAGAAAATCTTCGAACATTCTCAATGTTTTTGCTATTTTTTTATGAGGAAGATTAAATAATGATTAAAATTTTTTATAAATTCTTGTATAGCCTTCCACATGTTGGATTCTGTTCAACACGTGGAAAGCTATAAGAAATTATAACAAAGAAGTATATAAAAAACCTATTAAAAATTTAAAAAATTCATCTCCATTTTGAAATAGGAGAATCAGGTATTTCAGCTAAATAAAGAGGTTGTGTTGAGTATAAAAGTTATAAACCAAACCCCTCAAAAAGAAATGTTCATGGGACAGAATATGATTAACTTAAAAAATATTCGGTTTATGAAAATAATCGGTGGAGAGTATCCAATTTACTTGGATAATAAGCCAGTTGGAGATTTGATTATCAGGCTTCATTATGAAGATAAAGATAGCTTGAGTGTTTTATCTGATGCAAGCATTACAAGAAACTCGAAGCATCAAGAAACAAAACAGTTAAAAGGAAACAATTCGCACCCGAATCTTAATGCCACCTCAAAATATCGGTTATCAGAAAACAATTCTCCTGATATAAGTCGTGAAATTCCAATAGAAAATCATGAAAGAGCTACTATTCAAGATGAATCCAAGGAAGGGAAAAAACCTAACACCTCCTTTGCTTAGTGAGAACAATCATTGGGAAACCTTAATTTATGCGAAATTTTACCTATTCGATAGTGAGTATAAACTTTAAATGTGAAATTATTTTTATTTAAATATTTCGGTATATAGTAATGATAATAGTGAGATCTTCCAGTTAATTCTATTAAATTTATGATAGCTTGTATCCTAAAAAATAATTTTCTAAAATAATTAAGTTTCTCATTTCAAACATTAATTGATTATTTTTTTTAAAACCAAGCATTAACTATTAATAAAATATGGAAGCTAATTAAGAGAAGGGCAGTAAGAAAGAAAATAAACAAAAAACCGAAGATCATAATGCTCATACCGAAAATATATCCATCGAAGACTCAAAAACTGCTCAACAAGCTGCAAAGAGCCATTTACCATCAAAAATTAATATTTCAGATATTTCGATCTCAAAACTTAACATTAAGAATCAGCTCAACTCAAAAAATAATAAAAAAACTTATGACGGAATTCTAGCTCTTGATGTAGGCTATGAAGTAATAATTAAAGAAACAATTTTTGAAAGCATCGATGAATTAAAAACTAGTCAGCAAACTGAATTAAAGCTATGCAAATTAAAGCATCCTAGCATATGCACAATTATTACTTCTCTTCAAAATACAAATAGCCAAAACTTTTCTAATTATTTAGTTAGAGAAAAATGTGAAGGGTCAATTTTACTCGATTGAATTAATTCTCGAAGAGAGAAAAAAGAATTTTTAAGTGAAGACCAGATTTATTTCTATATAAAATCTCTTGTGAGTGCTTTTACTTATTTTGAAGAGTCTCATTTCATGCATGGTGCTATCACTCCAAAGACTTTTATTGTTTCCGAAAATTCGATTAAACTTATTAAATTTGGCCTCCTTAAGCCGAGTTATCCAGATTATTTTGCAGAAACTCGATCAAATTCAATTCATGTAACTGCTCCATATTTCAGTCCTCCTGTTCTCCAAAGTTATCTAAAGTTCATTAAAACGGGGAGTTTCCATATATCTCATGATATCCACAAATCTGACGTTTTTTCGCTTGGCTTAGTTTTCCTTCAAATGGCAACTTTGAATCCTCCTTGTGGGCTAAATGATTTATCCACAAATCTTGAAGACCGTATTTCATTGATTATTGAATCTATCTCTTACACAAATCGTATTAAATCAATACTAAAAATGATGCTATCTCTTGAAGAAGACTCAAGACCAGACTTTAAAAATCTTAATGAATTAATTTAGATTTACATTAGCAAGCGTTGCAAGTATAGTCTAGGATGCTTATTGTTGGCCTTGGGCTACTAAATGGAGTTTCAACTTGTGGAGTTGGTCCAGCAAAAACAATTGTCGAGTCAACTCCAAGAGTTAGCAAGCGTGCCCATGTTTTACATTATTAACTTGTGAAGCTAGTTTGAAATTTTGGTCACGAATAGACTCTACAAGCTGGAGATCATTTTGTGACCTAGGGTGAGCAATAAACATTCCTAAGATATATTAAACTTTATTTTATTAATAATTTGAAGAATCGATTTATTTATATTTAAGAAAATATTGTAGGCTTATAAAAATAGTAAAAGCTATGAAGTGTTTTAATAGGAGTCAATTAATTCTGTTTGGTTATTATATTATAAAGATTTACTAATTATCCCTTTCTATAATAGAAAAATAACTTTTTAAGTTAGTTTTTTTATTTTATTATTTGAAGCTAAATTATAATAATAAATTACTATTTAAAAAAATTCGTTTTTCTTGCCATTTGAGTAATGGAATTTTATAAATGGATCCAAAAGAACTGCCTTTAATTAGACCAAGACAAAAACGCAGTACTTCTAGTCCTTGTATAAAATGAAGACACCAAATAGAAAGACATCCTAAAGCTACTCTTTTTTGACAGATTTTTATAGGTATTTTTGCTTTTCTTCATTTTTTGGTTTCTTTTGGAATCCTCACAGTAATCTTTATTCAGATTCTTCCCGGACACAGAAAATATGAGCTATCCCTTGTTCCTTTGATTTGCTTATCAGTTGAAATATCTGTATTATGCAATACCATGCTTGGAGTCGTGATTTATCTGCTTGTAAAACGTAAAAAAGGCATGGCTACTTGGCATCGGTCAGTGATAGGAATCTTAATTAGAAATATTTTTATTTCGGCAGCCTTTGTGATTACCCTGATACTATCAATATTTTATATAGAAACCACTAGAAAAAGCATACTTATCCATTCAGTGTCCACTATATCTGCTCCATTGATTATCCTTTGTATCATTTCGATCCTAAAAATAGTCTTTTTAGAGACCTCTTATACCTGGTATTGGCTATCTCTGAATATTTTAGGCCTTTCTGAAATTTTTATATTAATTATGAAAGAAGATTATGACTATAGAATATCCTGATGTGTATCATTGACCCCTATATGGCTATTCTTCATTATTCATCTGGCTTTTTCTTTTACTTTATTCACAGTAAAATCAAGGAATATTGCAAAATTGCTTTTAGTGTTTTCTATGATTGGGTCTATATGTGGAAGTAGTTCGATAGCCTTTTTAGCAGTATTTTTAGATGGGCATGATAATAGCTGAGATAAATTTATGATGTTTGGGTGGGCTGCTCTTTTTTGGTTTACCTTTGCTTATGCCTATAGCTTTGGAAAATGGGCTATAGGCACTTTATTTTGTCATATAGAGTTTGAATTTATTCAATCAAAAAAGCGTCTTAATTTAAGAGCTAAAACTTGAGAAGTTTTATTATAATGCGTTATTTAATCAATAATTATTATTCTTTTCCTTCAAGTGACCTGTTTCGTGCTTCATTAGCCTCGTAATGCCAGTCTAATTTAGAAAAAAGATATTCTTTTTATAATTAATTTCTCACTATAAATAAATAATAGCCATAAGGTAAATTATATAATAAAGCAGTATAAAATAACGGTGCAATTTCTATAATGTAGCAAGCACAAATCCCATAAATAATTCCATTTAATTGCAAATCTAGATAAATTCCAAAAACATATTGCAATGGGACGCCAACTAATAAATCAGCACATATTGCCAAGACTAAATTCAACGGTTGCTTGCCTAGAGCTCGCATTGCTCCACAAATTACTAAATAACAGCTATCAGAAGCATATATAATCGCATATAACGCAAAAGTGTCCCCGATCTTTTGTACGATTTCGGCACTTGCGCTATTCCCATCGATTTGTAAAAAGAATGCTCCGAATTCATATCTATTTATAAGCAAAATTGATAATGTGAAACCATTTATCAAAACGCTAAGCATTATATTTATTTTCATATACTCTTTCGCTAAGCCAATTTTAAGTTTTGACAAACTATTTCCTATTAAAGTAGCGGCGGCTTCACCGAAGCCTGTTGAAATAGTTTCTTCTATTAATAGAACTTTTAATAATACAACCCATGCAGCTAAACTAACACCTCCATCAGTAAACCATGCAGCATAT
Source organism: Blepharisma stoltei (assembly GCA_914767885.1). Taxonomy (NCBI): domain Eukaryota; phylum Ciliophora; class Heterotrichea; order Heterotrichida; family Blepharismidae; genus Blepharisma; species Blepharisma stoltei. Next base: position 412,253 of record CAJZBQ010000043.1, read on the forward strand.
AAAGCTGACACTTCGAATGCTCCCCATTCTACAAATATATGAGCTGTGCATGAGAACGACAATTTCATTAATTCTGACCATCCTGTAAAGAAATTTGTAAAATCAAATCCAGACCAATTTTTTGTATGGCATTTCATAATAACTAACGATCCAAAAAATATAATAAGCCGAATTCATGCACAAATAGATCCAGCAATTGCTGCACCTTTCATACCGTGTGCAGGAACTAAAATCAGATTGAAGAAAATTTGTAGGGGAGCATCGGTCGTGCTGCATATAAATTCAGGAATTAAGACATATTGGGTAAACATAAAATGGCTGACAATTTCATATATACATTTCGCTGGGAGTGCGTAAATAAAGTACTGTAAAAATTCGCCAGCTTCTTCGCTACACTCCAAACCAAGTGAAGCGAAAATATCGGTACTAAAGTACCATAAGAAGGCTGAAGGAATACAACACATAAATCCCATAAATAACGATTTATGTAAAATAAGAGTTTGGAGCTTGATATTTTCTACTCCATGAGCTTGTGAGCAGAGAGTGTCAATAGCTCCAGAAATGCCTATAAAAGTTGCGGTTGCTGTCAGTTCTATCCAAATCGAACTTATGCCAAACGCTTCCAATTCTTTTGGACCTAAGTAATTTCCAATGAACCACATCACAATTAGCTCTTGAATCTGAGTAACCAAGATACTGTAAGAGAACATGCCAGCTAGCTTTAAAGTTCGCTTTATTCGCCTGAAGGTTGGTTTCTTCTGAGTAGGGTAAAATTCATTCAGGCCTACTTCTAAACTGTCAAAATTTTTCATAGTTGCTATTTATTATTTGTCAGAAATTAGAATTCTATTTTTTAACATAAAAGATTAATGAGTTTAGATGTGGAAATAAAAACTTACACTGGTATAAAACAAAATGGAACACAAAAATATTTCAGATTCTATAATAGTTCTATTAAAATATGTTTTAATGTGGTTGCTCTTTTAAAAAATAAAACTGATCAGTGATTTTTTTTTAAATTAAACTTTACTAAAATTAAGCATTTTATGACTGATATTATTAACTCTTGAGAGATTTATGATAGACGGATTAATTATATATAAAATGCTGAAGAATTTGACATCCTGCACTCTTTTAAAAAAATAGTAAGCTGAGATTGAGAGCTATAAATTTACTGCTGCCATATTTAATAAAAATAAGTATAAAATTATTCTATGAGACAAGTTTTAAAAAACGTATAGCTAAAAATTATAAATATTTATATTAAATCCCAACTAAAAATAGTCCCTAACACTAATTCTATAAATTATTTATGTTTCTCTACCTACCCTCTCATAAATATAGACATAGCTTTCATTTGTAATCTTCCTTTCTTCCCTTACAACAAAGTCATTTTTCAACAAAGGGAAAAAATCCAGCATTGAATAAAGCCTATCTCTATATGATAAAATAAATATCGTCCCAACTCTAGAATTCGCCATCAATGCCTGATATAAAGGCACAAAATCATGATCATAATACACTATATCACTTCCTACAATAACATCAAAAATCCCAACAGAATTTTCGCTCCATCCGTATTCTAAAACTTGTGCAGAATTTCTGTTTCTTCTGATGTTTTCTCTCGCAATTTCTAGAACTTCTCCTTTGTCACTACAAATTACTCTATCTGAAAAAAGACTGCATACAATACTAACTAACCCTACCCCAGCTCCAAGCTCAAGAATTGATTTTCCTTGAATAAGTTCAGGATTCCTATGCAGAAAAATGCTTAATTCTTCTCCTCCGATCCATAGCTTCGAACCAACTGCAGCGCCTGGTTTTTCTAATATTTCGAATATGTGATTATCGATTACAATGTTCCTGAATTTCCAAATTAATTTAATTTATCAATAAAGTTTAACGTCCAATACCATGGCTTGCATCTCTGCTTGTGATCTATGCCCACCTTGCACCTTCTGTCTCCAGTATTTTCCTGGATGTCCCTCAGCTTTGGGAGGTTGGATTTTGATGGCTGCTCTTCGAGTTCTCGAGCCTGGCATGTTTTCCTGAAAATGGACTTAGACTTACTGGTAGGCTTGCTGCAAAAAGGAGTATAGTTGAATGGCCAAGATGCCATGATGAGTTATTCATTTCTAACTCCAAGCCTCTCTTTCAAGTAAAATCCAGCTCTGAACTCAGACTATTGTGAGGCTTTGCACGGAATTGCTTACCTAGCATTGCTATTCATTTCTGGGCTGACAAAATCTTTCCAATATAATTTAAATATATTATTGAGTCTGCATCACCTCTCTGCTGAATCAAGATATAATTAATTCCCTTGAATAGCCCTGTAAGGGCAGGCATTTTTAGCTGGAATTCCTGATTTGGTTTGACCAACAAGCGAGTTGGTCCGACCAACTTTGTGCGTTGGTCCGACCAATCTCAGAAATTCCGGCTAAAAAAGCCTGCCCTTACAGGGCCATCAAAGAGAAAATACTATACCATTTTTAATTATGCTCCTGAATTTCTCGGTTCTATCCATTCTTTCTTTGTGGAGCTGAGATAATAATTCATTCATTTCTATAAGATTTTGTGATTAGATAATAGAAAAATTAATCCATTTTTAAAGACATAATTAACGGAATGAAGTCTGAAAATAAGCTAACTAATGAAAACCACGGAGTATGCCCCAATGTAATCAAACTCAATATCAAGCCTCCTATACAAAATGTATTAGGCCAATATAATAGATTTTCAAACTCATCTGACAGTGTATTACCGAAATCTCAACAATCAACTCGATCATTTGTGCTAACTCCAAGGGCTCCAGATGAACCCTATGCAACATCAAGTTCCTTTTATCGAAAAAAATCAATAGTCACTGTGAATATCCCATCTTTAGTTGCAGAGCCAGACAGCCAAAACTCAACCCGAAGTCACCGTGAAATCCGATTACAATTAGCTTGATATTTAAAGTCTCTGGCTGCCGCAGCGCTAAAATGCCCTTTTGGGCCAAACTAATTCGCTAACGGATCCATACCTAAACAAATGCCAACCCCGGCTGAGCCATCTACCCAAGACTGGTTGCCTTGCCTCGCCTTTTACTGACTCAGCTCCTGCACGTGCTCAGCTAAAGGTTCCTTCCTTAGTGTGCTATATGGAGAAACCCTTAGTCCTCTTCTTGCCTTCAGACCAGTTACTCTGACTCTATTCAATCAAAGATAAACCGCTGCTGCTGTGCAAAAGCTTTAGTAAAAGCCAAATCCCATAAATAAAATTTCATAAGGGAGGCAGTAAGCAGAGCTAATTTCTCTCGAGCTGAATGCTATTTTATTTAAGCCACCATGAAATCCAAACTGAAACCTTCGATGTAAGCACTCAAAACAGTGAAAGTTCTCTAAAAACCTATAAAAAGCATCACTCCCTGAGTGGCAGAAAATTTTCTATTGCCCAGCCATCCATAATTAAATTGCAATTTCCGAAAAGACTTAAAATAAATGACAGTAAAAAGAAGTTTCGCCCACCATTAAGTCTAAGAAGCATTCAAAAAGAAAATGCTGAAATTCTTATAGAGCAGAAAAGGTCAAGAAAAATGTTAACTCCCACTTCTGTGACCAAAAAACGATTGGAAAATTCACAATCCTCAGTGAGAGAAAAAAAAATTAATATAAAAAATTTTTGATATATAAGTAATAATTGTTATAATAAAATCTCTTACTAATTCCGCATTTTAAAACATAAATTTTATAATTAAATTATCATTTCTTTCCAATTTTTGAGAATTAAACTTGAAAAAAAATTAATATATTAATTTTTTGAACAAACTTTTTTTGTTCGAAGTAAGAGATTTCGTTAATGTAACGTTAGAAGAAAAAAGAAAATTATATGAAAAAAATTTGAGGTCAAATAGATCTCTTTCCATGAATAACGATGATTTTGGAATGAACTCATCTCAAAGCAAACCGTCAGTTTTTAAGCCAGATGCATTTTTAGGTCCGAACAATGATAAAATATTGAATAGGATTTTGGGAAAAATCAAAGCACAAATTGTCCCACTTAATCACAAGCATATAAAATCAATTAATTAATGTAACCAATTTTTATAGTAAGTTTTGGAATTTGGCTAAATTTATAAATTTTGTTGATAATAATATGGGCAGGGATTTGTTCAAAGGACTTGATCAAAAGCTTGAAAGCATCTGTGGAGAGCCTGACATCAAAGGAGTGATTTTTTCTCAAAGATCAGGACTGTCTATAGCATCAAAAAATATGGATCCAGCATTAGCAGGATATAGTGCTTCATTGTTTTCCAAATCACAGCAGCTCTCAAAGAATGGAGAAAAGCCTATTGTTATTATTGAAGGGCAAGATGATACAGTTTTAATCAAAGCTAATGACCAATATTTGCTTACAGTGAGGAAGAGAGGATAATAAAGCTAACGATTATCTTTACAAAATACTTTTTCTATAAAGATCCTGGATTTTCTTTTAAGAAATAAATAAATATTTTAGAGAATTCTGATAATCTTGAAAATCAGCATATAAATGTGCATAAAATTATCAAGAGAAAATGCCTTAAATATGAAAAATTATTTAATTTATATGTCATCTCTTCGTCTTACATTATCTTGATATCTTATCTGTACAGTTGATTCTTCACCTCTTTGAAGCTGGATTTTCTCATCACTTACTTTTCTTTGTGGAGATCTAGCGTCAAAGAAGTAGCCCTCAAAGAGCTCTTCTATTGAATTCTGTCGAATAGCAGGGTCTATGTCGTCTTTTCAATCATTATTGACTCTTGGGTCATAATTATCTTCGCTTAAGCAAACATAAGGAGCATCTAAACTTTTTTCTAGCAATTTTTTCCATTGGAAATCTCTTAGCCATAGATGGTTTTTTACTTCACTAGGTCCGTTATTCCCTAGCCTATTTTCAGGCTTTCTTTGCAACAATTTATTAATAAAGTCAGCTGCTTCCATTGACCAGCCTGTTGGGACATCAGATTTCTTTAACTGCACTTGTCTTGACATCATGCTGTCTTTGATTTCTTTTCGATTTCTCCCAGAGTAAGGTCTTCTCCCGATCATAAATTCATAAGTTAAAAGGTAATTATAATTTGCGAATATTTTTTATAATCTACAAAGAGAGTAGAGCTCTTACTGTCACCAAATAAATAGCAGATAATTAATAAAATATAGCCCTTACTGAGCTATATCATATTTCATTAATCTAAATCATCATATTTTTTATAAATAATGAAAAATTATCCATTTTTTAAGTTAAAACCCCAAGTGCAAAATAATCTACAGCAATCCCATGATTTTCTCTGCACATAACTTCAGGAGCCATATACCCAGGAGTCCCTGAGGTATCTCTGAAATTTTCTGGGGTTAATACTTTAGCAATACCAAAATCAGTTATACGTAAGTAACCTTTGTTATCGAACACTAAATTTTCAGGCTTAATATCTCTATGAATGACGCCGTTTACATGGAGATATTCCAAGCCGGTCACAATGCACGCCACAAAAAAGCGGGTTTCTTCTTCAGTGAATCTTCGAACTCGACCGAGATGGAAACGTAGGTCTCCCCCAATCATCAAATCCATTCCGAGATACAAATTGTCTTTATCTTGGAATGCATATTGCATGTTCACAATAAAAGGGTGCTTTAAGATAGATAAAAGCCTCCTTTCATTCATTACTGAGTATACACTTCGTTTACTTACAACCCTAATTTTAAGCATTTCTTTCATAGCTAAAATTTGATGGGTTTTCTTCATTTCAACCTTTCACACTCTTCCAAAGCCTCCTTTACCTATCACGTAATGAAAGGTAAAATCATTTTTATGGAGTGATGTTGGATGGGCTAGTTTTTCTTCTTTTTGATCTAGCGTATTTCCCATATTATATATTTATATGGAGATTATCACTCGTTTTAAGTTTTTTATTAATTGGTTGTATATATTTTTATCATACTTATTGAACTTATTGAGGAGTGAGATATGATTAACGGATAATAAATAATCCAGGCATTAAATGGAAGAATTTTTTACATTCTAATAAAATGGAGACAGAATTCAAAAGGTTAAATCGATTTTTAGTTAAAAATAAGAAAATTATTTTTAAAAGCGCTCTTCATTTATAGGTTACATGGTTTCTTCAATTTTTAATTAGCTTGATTTTCCTGATGTTTATTCTAATTTGAAGGTCTAAAGATAAAGCTTATCCCAATAAGAGCAGAAAGTCAGTTTACTGAAGTTTCTTTCTTTAATAAAAAATAACTGAGCCTTAGATGTGTAAAAGCTTTGGTAACGACATAATTCATTATATGTCTGCTAATCGAAATTTATTATAAGATAAATTTTAATGAAATTAAGGGCTTGATGAATCTGGAAAATATAAAAATAAATACTCTAAATATACTCTTTAGATGAGATTAGTGATTTTATGATCTTTAAAATTTGTTTAAACGACTTAATTTATTTTTGTATTGCAAGGAAGTTTTACTTTTAATTTAAGTTTTATATAAGCTGGTAAAAAATTAATCAATATTCTTACGGCCTTCCTATAGATGGCGCATTGCGCGCCATCTATAGGAAGGCCGTATATAAATTAGTTATCCTAATTATCCTTTAAATTAGAATATTAGACAATTGTATCAATAATACTGACTCCCCCCTCCGTGAAAGAAAAAACCATTGGAAAAATTCCTATTTTTTGCCCAGTAACCCCATTCCGTAAACAAAATTTTGATATATAAGTGATAATTTATATAATGAAATCTCTAGCTAATTCTATTTAATTTTAAACAAATTGTGTTCTAAATATAAATTTTATAAATTAAATTAATATTTTTTTTTTCAATTTTTGCGAATTGGATTTTTTTTAATTCTGAAAAACAAATTTATATATAGACTTTTTTAAAAATTAACGCTTAAGGAGGGGGAGTAAGAAATAAATAAAGATCAACGATCTTAACTAATATATTAAAAAAATCAGTGCCAATCCTTATCTGTAGAGTGAAAATTATTTAATATAATTAAAAGTATTATCTTGCTAAATCAATAATAAAATTTATAAAATAAGCCTTTTGATTTGAAAATTATGCATATCTTCACCAAGCCAAGCAAAAATTGCTAATATAAAAGCATCTAGTTTCATTCGAATTATAATTGCAAATACTCATGGCCTTGATCCATGATTTTATCTCATTTAGATTAAGATCTTCAAGTATAGTTCAGTAACTCTAGAGTAATAAGTGAAATTAAAATAAATGCTTATAGTTAAACCTAAAGGTTATCGTGAAATACCAACTAAAGGGGTTGTTGAAAATCACTGGCATAACCTTTTGTCAGTCAATTCTCCGACTCTTATTGCAACAAGTAGCAAATTTTCTCCGAGTAATAAAATACTAAAACAGTCCCCAAAATCTAGACACCTAAAAATTCGGCCAACTCCCAAGCCTAGCCCTACTCCTTCTCCTGTAAATAAAACATTTCAAGATTCTCAAACAAATACTGAACTAGAAACCCCGAAAACGTTTAATAGCCTTCTTGCACCTACAAAATCCAAACTTTTATTTACTAAAAAAACTAGCCAAAAAAGGAAAATTCCGCTTGAAAAGTTACAAAGAGTAAAGGTGTTTGATTTCAAGCCAGGACAACTTTATGGGAAAATAAGATCAAGCACCCCTCAAAATCTGGATTCTTGCTTTCATGATTTTTCAACAGAAAAACTTAGACTTAGAACTAAAAGCACTAAAAATGAGCCAAGAAAATGCCCAACGTTTTCTATATTTGAAGTGGAATTTCCGAAAGCTCAAAATAAGAAAAAACTCCCTAAGGCGTCTTCTTCACACGAGTGAATGAGGTGCTCTAACGTAAATGCAAGCTGAGCCAACATAAGAAATTACGATAGAATGGAAAAATATGACGAGTTTTCCTTTTAAATCTAAAAATGTAGCTAATTGAATTAATTCTTACCAGTTATTACCATGCAGGAACTTCGACATCGTTAAAATAAGGATGCAGTAATGCTTCCTTAGCTGTAATTCGACTGCTTGGATCATAAGTGAGCATTTTTTCTAGTAAATCAACTCCATCTCTATCTAGTTGTGGCACTAGTGTTGCTAATCTTACTGGCTGCCAGCTTGGAAAAGTCTTCTTATAGTCTCTCAGTTTCGAGACTCCAGGCCAAATTCTATCATTTGGAGTCCCAAGTGTCCTGAAAATTCTATATAACTGGTCAATCTCAGAATCTCCTGCAAATAATGGAGTTTTGGTGATTAATTCGACAAATATTGCACCTAAGGACCAAATATCGACAGCTGATGAGTATTCCAAAGTCCCTAATAGGATTTCTGGTGGCCTATACCACAGTGTTACTACTTCATGAGTATAAGGTCTTAAAGGGATTTGATAAGCCCTTGCAAGGCCAAAATCAGCTAATTTCACATGTCCAGCGTTGTCAATAAGGACGTTTTGAGGCTTTAAATCTCGATGTAAAATTCTTTTTGAATGCAAATAACTAATTGCTTGCAAAAGCTGATACAGGAAACTTTTGACTATTTTCATATCTACCTCAGTGTCCTTCGCAATCCTGTCCAAGTATTGTTTAAGGTCTTGCTCTACATATTCAAAGACCAGGTAGAGCTTATCATCATTAGCAATCACATTTTTCAAATTGACTATATAAGGATTTTGAAGTTCTCGTAGTATACAGATCTCCCTTATAGCAGTGGAAGGAATTCCTTCTGGTTCTGTATCGAACAGGACTTTTTTTAATGCGATAAACTGGTTGGTTACTTGATCTACGGCTTTATAAACAACTCCATAAGTTCCTGTACCGATTTTTTCTAAGCGATGATAGCGTTCTATATTGGTTTCTCCAAAGTTCTCTTGAAGCATTTTGAAAGTTCCCGGCAAATAAATTAATGGAAAATTGAACGATTCTTTGAATTTTTCGCACTTTTTAATGCCTTTTTTACTAGATTTATTTTTGTTATAATTAAAACTTGGATTATTTTACTGAAATTTTAATCTTTGATTAATAGATCATTAGTTTTTGTTTAAAATTTTTAAAAAATTCATGTCCCAAGATTTAAATTATTCATGTCTTTCTTCTTCAGGTCTGCTATATCCTTGCTGCCGGCTTGATCTTATTTCGTTTATTGCTGTATTTCCTGCGTCTCTTAGGATATTTACTGCATTTTCTAAGCCTTCATATATTGTGCTTGCTGCAAGTAGGCTAGATCTGCCTAATTCTCTTGCAGATTGATAAGTTTCAGAGTTTTGAATATTATTTCTGATATCAGAATTTTGAAGATTTGTAACAAAATTCTGCGCTACTAGGCTTGTGGCATCAATTGCTCTATTCGCCATAACCTTGGCCATAAATAGTCCAATCTGTGCTTTAGCTTTATATTCTTCTACTTTTTCTGGGGTGATTTTATTTTTTAGATATTCCCCTCCTTGTCTAATCCCTTCTGTTGCGATTTCAGCTCCTTTGATAATTCCAGCTTTAATTTTTTGTGACACTTGTCTAACATCTTGATTTCTTGGATTGTCCTCTATAATATCGCTTCATTCTTGATTTAATTCAATATATTGAGGTTGATTAAATTCTGAAGCTTGCTTAATGTTAGCTAATGTTGTATGCTGCTGTAGAAATATTTCAAAAACTTCGATCTCAAGCTCATCAGCTTGATCAGGGAATATCAGCTCAATAACTCCATCATTGTTTGGGAAGAAGTATTGATTTTTATGATTTCTGAGGACTGCAAGCTCATTGAATAGCGAATAAGAGAAATCACCGATTGAAATAAGATAAATATTTTCAGATAATGAATGAATTATTTGCAGTTCTCCTGATGCTAACAAGTAGCGATTTTCTTCACGAACCTCATAGATTTGAGAATTTTCAATAGAAAGAATCAGTTCTGTTCTTCTTTCAATCGATTCCATATTTATAGAACACAAAACTATTAGTAAAGAAATAGTAAATAGGAATGCTAGATTCACATGGATTAATTTCTGATGTAAAATTAATAAAAAATTTTGATTCCAACTTATTTTCCATAATTTTTTAGCTCTATTTTGAAAAGATCCAATCAAGAAGCCTAATATTTTTTCATAAAAATGTCTCTTATTAAAGAGCTTTTATAAATCCTAAATTATCTTTCTAATGATTATTTCGAGACTATAAACTAAAATTGTTTATATAAAAATAAATAAGGTTTATAGATTCTAATAGATAATGCATGCTTTTGTAGATTTCATTATTAAGAAAATATAAATGAATTTCGACCCTGTAATCCCACACGATCCAAACAAGAATGATACTGGACTGGCAAATGTTTCAAAAAACGCTCCTAAAAACCCTGCAATGCAGTTAGGCAATAAAAGCTCTGCCATGATAGCAAGCAGTATTGACCAAAACACTGAAACCAAAAATCCATCTAAACCTTCAGGAATGTTGAAAAGTTCAATGAATGTAAAAGGTGTGTACAACCCTAAATCAAGCTACAAAACTCCTGTATCTCGATCAAGCATTTCTTCAGAGTCATCTGGAGGAATAAAAGAAGAACCAATAATATCTCCATTCGTACAAGCTGAAACAAAAATAGCCCCAGAGCAAATCTCTAGCCACAATATAATTAATATTCCAAGGACAGGGCAATCATTGGCAACCCAAGCAGAAAATATACCTAAACCAATATTAAATCCTCAAAAGCCTATTCCTAAACAAATGATGAGCTTTCAGCCTAAAATTAATGAGCAAGAAGAAGAAAAGAAAAAGGTATTCTTTTCAGATCCTCAATTAAGCTCAAAGGCTGAAGAAGTAAAAAAACCAGTCGAAAAAATTCCTTCAGTTCCCAAGAACCTTGAAAAAGAACCTTCTCCTCTTCAGATTCCTTCAATGGAACCAATAAAAAATGCAGCGTCAAGGCCCCAAGGAAATCCTATCCAAAAATCAGAACCAATGCCAAACATTAAAATTCCTGATTCAAAGCCTGAAAATACTCCTCAAAGAATCCTTGATATGTCTGCAGGTGTAAAAGTTCAGACTTCGAATAAAATACCTAAAGAACCTGAGCCTATTCCTCGAGTCAAAACTGAAGCTCGTCCAAAGGTTCCTGCTCCAGAATTAATACCCAGAAAAAATCTGCAATCTCAAGAAGTCCCTCAAATTGATAAAAATGAATCAGCTGAAAAAGAGATCCTAGATAAGCCGAAATTAGCTGAGCCTTCTAAAGATCCTAAGGGAGCTGAGCCTAGCAAAAAGCCTTTTGATATTCCAAAGAAAGACCCAAGTGCTCCTTTAAAAAAAGAAGAAGAAGAAAAAAAGCCTATCGAAAATCAGCTTAAACCTTCATCATTGTCTGGCAAGGGCTTTGCAATACCGGTAAAGAAAAAAACTCAAGCAGTCCAGCCTGAAAACTCTGAAGTTGCTATATCAGTAAAACTCAAAATGGTACCTTTTAGCGAATATAAGCCAAAATGCCAGCTTGTTCAAAATTTAAATCCCATGATAAACTTAGTCCCAATTATCGATAATACTGAAAAATGCAGCATAGAGCCAGCTGAAATTACTAATAGTGACATTTCTGATTTAATTGACTTATTTTTACTGCAAATTAGTAGAGCTAACCAAAATACACTGAATTTAGAGCCAAAAGTATTAGAAATTATATCAAAATACTCAGAAGATAACCCAAAAATCTCAGAATTTTTTTCCAATAATGAATTTTGTGAGGACTGCAAGCACCTAAAAGAAAAAATTTTTCTCGATTGTGGGGTAGAAGTTTGCAGGAAATGCACAAATAAAGAACTCGCTTCGAAAACTAACAGTCTTATGCTATTAACTAGTTATGACAATATAACACCTCTATGTGGCTATTGCAATTTCCCATACACTGAGCAAGAACATGAAATAATTATAGGCAAGAATTATAATATTTATAACGAAGTAAAGAAGGATCGATTTCTTTACCAATCAAGAAAGGATAAGATTTGGCAAGGCAGAAAAAATGCATTTAAATCAGCTAGAACTTCCTTAAACAATTTATTTGCAAATAAATGCAAAAGCTGCAAAAAAGTAAAAAGACTTTCAGATTTTTATGAAGATTGCTGCAGCTGTTTGTGCAAAGATTGCTATACTATCTTAAAGTTCAAAAAAGAAACTGTGTGCCCACATTGTAAAGTTGATTTGAAGGTGAAAGATTTCGAAATGAAATGCCAAGGATGCACTATGTCAGTCAATAAAATTGAAAGCTGCATGAAAGAGTTGTGCTCTGGGCACTTCCTGTGCAGAAACTGCTTAATAGCATCTAAGAATAACAAAGCGTGTGCTCGTCCAGATTGCCATTCAGCACTGACTGAAGTGCAAATGCTAGAACTCAAAAGATTTTTAAAGAAGACTAAAGGAAAGGATTAATATTTTATAATAGTGAAGTTAGCTAATTTCTTGTATTTTAATCTGTTAGCATTTCCATTTAAATGGGGATGAGCATTAAGATTATAGGAGGATTCATATGCAGCTTGGTTATTTTATTATACAGCACAGAAATTTATAAGCGAGTTTCGAATTGAAACAGCTATGCTGAAGTCCAGGAAGACACTGTATGCTATGAAGTATTTTTTATAGAAATTTGGCTGATATTTCAAAATACAATTTGAATTATTGTAATTGCGATATCGCTCTCACTATTGATTATTCCTAATAACTTGATGGTGATCTTATTGGCTTTATATGTTTTAGGGCCTTTTTTCCTGTTTGCAACTCTTATATGCCTAGCTATCACTATAAAGTTTTTCAGTTGTTGTAATGATGAACAAGATAATTGCATTGATTATTTTCCTTATAAAGAACAATCAGATTTTCTTATGATAATGCTGGTGTCACTTATGTTTTCAATTGCAGTTTGCTATTCTATGATAGATGCTATGTTTGGACTTTTTATGTTTAGGGATTACAGATCTAGCATTTCTCACATGATTCCTATGTATATTTAAGATATTTAATTTTAAGATTATAGATAGATTGCTATTTAAAGGGATGCTTATATCAAAGTTTGTACTGAGAGCCAAGTTTTTCAAGCTTGAGCTGCTGCCAATTATATATTTAAATTATGGCATCTGCTGTTTGACTCTTGGTTCAATAACCCTACAGCAAACTGGAATAATTCCAAGCTAAGAGTTGAAGGCGGCCTGAGCTTATTTTTATCATAGCAGTTTTTCTGTACACTTATGGCTGGATATAGAGATACCATAATATACTTTGAATCCATAGGCATTTCTTTACTGAGAAACTGGTTTATCTAGTGATGCCATCATAAATATCTTCTTTTTATAGAACTTTTCCTTACTCGCATATTTATTACGTCCCAAGAAGTTTTCTAATCGAGTTTAAATGAAGTTATTTGCATTGCCTACGATGCCATATTAATGGTATGACTTAAGAATTCCAATTGATGTTACAAGCACGAGCTAAACGAGCAAAAGAAGCTTACAGATCGTACTCAAGCAAAACTAATAAGTTATCATTATATATTAGAAATTTAAATTCCAAAGAGAATTCGATTATGATATGAAATTATAAATATCTCACAATAAGCACATATTGACTGATGCTTTAATCTAAATTTTCTTAGCTAGATTTTCAAAAATCATTTCTATAAACTTATTTAAATTACAAATATTTTAATTGTTTCTAAACAATCGTCAACGCTCTTCTTCTATTCAAAAGACGTGAATTACCTGGCATTGCGAGTTTTACACTAGAAGGCTGCGAAGAGCAGTCATCTTTGACTGAAATAGTAGTAAGAGTACTATTCAGGAGCTCCAAGACTTTTTCAACTCTTGGTTTTAGAGCACAATAGTGCTCATCCTGTTCTTTTGTCATTGGGGTAAACAAAGCAAGTGCATCGCTTGGATTCATTAATTGAAGCCAATTTGTGGAGTTAGAAAAATCATAAGATGGTTCTATTTCATGTGTGTAATGAGCTTCGAAGCTTTCTAAATTTCAATGTGAGTTGTCACTGCTATCTGCTGTGCTCGCAGTCGAAGTTCTCAATCTACCTTTCACTTCAGATTCCAGGAGGAAGGCAAAGTTATTAGTGTCCAACATTTAATTCCCATCGAAGCCGAAACGCTGTATTTGTCCCATGCCCTGGTGCAACAAAATGAATCGATCCAGAGGTTCATGGTCCCGACACGTGATAAATATGGTGGCGGCCCTGGAAACGGCTACTCGTAGTGGACGTTAAACTTAAGTAAGTCCAACATTTAATTATAATAAGGCATGGGAAATGAGTGATGGAAAGATAAAGAAAATTAAAAAAGTTTATGAGAAAGTTTAGAAAGGAAAATTAACTCTATAGTTGTTATGTGTAATCTTTGCAGGTAAAATTTTTCACTGATGAGTTTTATACCGAAAATTTAAAATGGCTTTGATTAAACATTTATAGGGAAAAATTTGTGGAAATTGTAGAGGCAAAGAGGAAAAAATTGATATTTAAATTATAAGAGCAGAAATTAAGAAGCTAGTTAATTTAAGTATATTTTTCTTTATTTAAAGTTTTAATTTATCATTAAATCTTGGAAACTGAGCAAAACTGGCATTTTATCGTTTTTCTAATGCAAATTCAGCAATCAAGCTCATTTACAATAAATTCTAAGAATTTAAACTATTTAACAGCCCATGCTTTCCTCTTCATGTTCATTCATTTTCTGCTTTATTTTTTAAATTTAAAGCTTGGATTAATTTAAAATTTTCCTCTTCCTGGGTATGCTCTTTATTATAACAAGCTTTAAGCTTTATATGAATATCTGTAGTTTTTGGTATATGAAAGGTTTTTCTCTTTTTTTTTTTTAGACCATTTGGAATTTTTGGTACAAAATTCTTTACAAGTCTTCCTTCATTATTGTTAAATAATAAATTTTCAGCGTTCCCATCACTAAAGACCCTTCTATGTGATTGGACAATTTTTTCTTCTAATTTTTGTTTTGGCTCAATGGTCTTTTTATCGTTTGCGGTCGGTGAAAATAATTTAAACGTCGATGTAGATACAAACTGATGATCTAACTTTGGGCTTTTAATGCTTCCATTTTGAATATAAATAAGTTCTTCTTTTCCTAAAATTGTTGGCTTTCTATTGTTATTTCTGTCAATCTTTTGAAAAAAATCAGAAGACACGGGATTAGAAGCACTTTTCCTTCTAGCATTGGATAATTTTATTGTTTGTTCATAGTTCCCAGTGTAATTTGAATCAATTGGGTTTGAAACTGGATCGTTTATAAAGATGGCGCTAGGTTTAGGTTCTGTTCTTAATATATCAGCTGAGGATTTGCATCTTATGCCTGCATTGTTCTCTAGTATAAGCAATTTTGGCTCCCTATCTGTGTTTGATGGCTGATTTATTATAACGCTTCTGCGCTTTTGATTTAGTTTTGAGGCATTTTTGACATGGATGTTTTTGCTTTTTGACAAGCGAATTCGCTCTTTGATTTGCATTGCTCCCATTTTTTATTGCGTTTATGCATCTAGTTTTTTTTTATTAGGAAGAAAATATTTATCCTTTTGGAGGAACCTGCTATATTTAAATAAATTGTCTAATCAAAAAGGAAAAATTATTAAAATTGTTATAATGCTTTCACATTTAATTATATTTGTTCATCAGAATTCGTGATAGTAAATTTTCATATAAAAATAGAGGTTTATATGTTTACGATTTCATTATATTTTCATAAGGAGCTTTATAATTATAATGCTTTAACACAGCCTAATTCAATATTGCCTTGCAATTAATTTTTGTTTTTGATAAGAATGATGAAAAACATTACATTTTTTTATGTTTATTTTAAGTTGACAACTAACTTATGTTAATAGATATCATGCATGATATTGAGAATTAAAGTTGTCCATCCTGCAAAAGGATGCACCCTCTGTCCTTTTCCTGTTACATCACTATACTGCTCCCACAAAAATCCGTTCTCTTTCCAATTTCCCACAACAGTTTTTATAATATTTTCCTTTAGAGTCCCGTAAACTTTTCTTAAATCTTCGTCGTCCCAGTAATACAGTTTAATACCTCTGAGCACTAAATAATTGAAATTAATCCAAATTGGCCCTCTTCAATAGTTTTCACCAGTGCCATATAGCATATCTGATTTACTTAATGATCTAAGCCCATGCTGTGACCAAAGCTCGCTAGGAGACTTAATCATCTTTATAATTTCTTTATATCCTGGAGAGTCTTTTTCCAAAATTCCCATGCAAAAAGGCAACAAATTTACATAGCCAATATGAGGAGAAAATGTTTTCTTTTTTATTAATTCAGGCCGGTCTTCGAGCTTTTTAGCTCTTTTACATTTAGGACAGGAACAGTGGCCTTGGGAGTTTCCACACCAACCGAATTCAGAGCAGCATGGAGAATCTGAGTATGGGTTGCAGTCAGAAGGACCTCCAAGTGGTGATGGGTTTTGATCTCCACATTTATTGTCGCCTCTCCAATAATATGGAGATTTTCCTTGTTGATCTATAAATTGATCTCCAGAATAATCACTGTATTTTTTACCATCCCAAAAAAGTTCGTCCAATTGAGATTCAAGTTTTTGAAGTTTTTTTGAATAAATTTCTCTGTCTTCATCATAGTAAAGATAGCCCGATATTTTGTGCATACATCTTGTAAAATAAGTTATCCACGAATGTAAATCCAAATGACGCTCTTTGGTGCTAACCAATTGAGCTCTAGGATAATCATCTAGCCCACTTGCAAGATTATGATCCAACGTTCTCCCTTTCCACATAAAATACCCCTCTTCATTTAATTGACTTATACTAAGCCAAGACAGCCACTTTTTCAGCTGTGGATAAATTGACTTAAAAAATTTTACTTTTTCATTTTCTTCTAAATTTTCCTTTGAGCTGTACATTAGTGCTTTACTTAAATTTTCTATAGAAAAAATTAGTGTTGGAGGGTTTCCGATGTCCATATTCTGTGATAAAAAGGCTTCAGGCACTCTACTTTCTGATAATGGGCCTCTTATTTGCTCACGAGGTATCCAACCACGGTCATCCATTGTATTTAGCCAGCTCTTAAGTACCTCTTCACAAATTTCAGAGTTCCAATTGCAAGCTACTTGTAAATGGAATCCTTCATCTCATAGAAATCCTCTTGGAAAGAAAGTTTTGCTAGGGACGAAGCTTACTCCCCCCCCCCCCCTCCGTGAGCGAACAAAAAAATTTTGTTCACTCACGGAGGGGGGTTAATTTTTTTTTTAAAAAAAAATTTATATATAAATTTTTAAAAAAAATTTTTTTTTCGAAATTTAAAAAAATCCTAATTTGCAAAAATTGGGAAGCAAATATTAATTTAATTTGCAAAAATTTATGTTTTAAAACGCAATTTGTTTAAAATTAAACAGAATTAGCTCTAGATTTCATTATACTAATTATCACTTATATATCAAAATTTTTTTTTCCATTAAATTTTTTCTATTAAAAAAATTTTTGTTCGCTCACGGAGGGTGGGTTTTTGGTCAAAAAATGGTGATTTTTCTAATGGTTTTGTTCGCTCACGGAGGGGGGGGGGGGAGTTAGCAAAGTATTGTTCATTTTCCTTTCTACACCATTAGGTGATTGCACAATAATCGGACCTGAAAATAAGCTCAGCCCAGATAGAAGCATACTTAATGTTGAATATTCAAAATCTTCATAAACTGGCTCCCCAAACTTGGTTTTGAATTTTTCTTTGAAATTTTCCACAAAATTTTCAAATGGAGGGATTTCAGCATTTCCATATGAAATTGTTACCTCGAAAGGAGATTTTATAATAAATTGGAAAAATAATAAATTGCTCTCATCAGCTATGTTATTGTCAAGCATCCCAAACGCATCAACTCGTTTTTGGCTATTAAAACTATCTAATAGCCATTTTTGGGCAAATCTTTTTACTTTTCATAACTTATCATCAAGGTTTTCAACCTTTGCTCCTTTGGTATAAGACATATAGGATTCATCAGAATTGACTTTAATTTCAAATTCAATGCCATCTACAAGTAATTTATCTCCTTGTTTGCTTATACTTCCATGCTTTGTAGCAATGTAAAATACGAGATTAATAAATTTTCCTTCTTTATCATATGCTGATCGGGCAATGTGATCTCCTTCTAATTCCATTATCCATGAATTTTCAACAATTCTGTATTTTTGTGTAAGCTCTATATAATTTTCCTTATCGGCTATCTGCTGCATATAAAACCTTCCTGGATCTGCATATAAGAACGAAAATTCAGCGAGATCTTCTCTGGTTTCATGATTAAGCTTATAAGCGCCTCCCCACATAATGCCAAATTCTACCCCTAATTTCTGATTAACAGTCGTCATATAATTTGCAGGGTTCAATAGCCAATCTAAAGCACTTGCAAAGGTAACTAAGAAGAATAACCCATACATTGAATTATTATAAATAAAAACGTGTCTAAGAAAAATGCAAATCCACGATAGGTATCTTTATTTAACAAAATTCACTAAAAATTTCATTATTTATTATAAAGGTTTGCAATACTCAAATTTCAATATATATATGCCTTCACTCAAATAAATTAGAAAGCCATAAATAATCATTCTTTATAAAATGGCAACCTTACCAATAGGTCTTTCACCTTTTATCCCTCCTGTCTCAGAAAAGCTTCACCCTGAGCTAGCTTTACTATTATTTGTAATCGGGTTCATTCTTTTCTCATGGCTTTTTGTGTACCAACTTACAACATCAAAATCTCAAAGAAGTTTGTTTAAAGAAATCTGCATAGCGATTTGCATAAGTGTTTTGTGGGGATTTGCTGGACTGTTTGGGATGCTATCGGCTGGAGTATACGTATAATAAACTAAGACCTTATGCTTATCAATAAAATTATAATTGTGCAAATATTTATTCAAAATGGCATTCGGTTCGAGAGAAATTGGCTCTGCAATTTTCTCTCCCTCATGGAATTTTATTATTTATGGGGTTGGGTTTTCTCTCGAGAACTTCTGCACAGCAATAGTCGTTTAACTTTGGGGATAACCAAAGGCACGACTCCTCAGTGCACTCAAGATTTCGGAGTTTTACCTCTCAGCACGTCCCCACGGGAGGATGACCCTTAGGCGGAACACGCGCAGGAGCTGAGTCTGGACAAGCGACGGCAACGCGCCGGGTGAGATGTGCGGCGATTTATCTGGCGACTAGCCTTATAGAAGGCTTGGGTGTGGGCTGACCACATATTCCAAGATGGCTTGGTGACGTCACTAGTTGTCGCTTTGACCCTTTTTCATTAAGGGGTGTGGGCACTAGACACCTTAAAAACTATGTAACTAAGTAAGTAAGCAAATATTTATTCATAAATTGTTTGACTTACTTAGTCTTGTTAAGCCTTAGCTGGAATAAGCTAGCACAATAATTAAGAATTAGCTTCATATTTTTAAATTAACTCATTTACCTGCAATTATGATATTTATCTTTTATATCTATTAAAGAAAAAGCGAATTTATATTATAAAAGAGAAATGATTATTACTCTTCCTTGACGTTTTTTCTCATCTACGAAATGGATTTTTTATTTTATAAAAATATTATTATATGTTAAATATTTATTTTAAGGAAATTTAATATAATAAGCTGGAGATTTCATTAAAATAAATGCTAATTATATATAAAATACAAAAATTTATTTATTTATTAATTACTTTATATTCAAAAACTAGAATTTTTCTTATTGTTTTCCCTTCCTTAAGAGAGGAAATAGTAACTAAATCTTATTTGAAGATATTCAATTAAAAATTTTAAAATCCACAAAAGGCAGTAAATCTTCACCTTATAGTCTATAAATAATTTAGAAAAATAATTACTATATGTTTATTATATCTAATTATTATCTTCAACAGCCAATGCTTCATACTCAGGACCTAAATTCGGTTTTTCATAAAATTCGACACTCATGCCATACAAAAGTAGCGCTAAGGTAGGCACAGCAATTACGATTGCTGGCATCCAATCACTAACTGTAACCCTTAAAATCAATAAAAGTCCTGTTAAGAGCAACGCGGAATTAAAAATCAATTCATTTGCAATAGGCCTTAATCCTGTATTTGATTTTTTATCTGCTCTAAATCTTGCGATCGCACATGAAATGATATGCAGCCCACTTGCAATCATAATCGGAATAGTTACAATCGCGAAGGAATCTGGAGAGTCTTCATCTAGGTGGAAGACAAACAATAATAAAAATGTTCCAAGACCGAAAAACCACACAAATAGCAAAAATGCTTGTCTTCTCATATTCACTTCAGGGTCAATAAGGCCAGGTAGCATAAAGCAACAGAATATCAAATACATTAGCAAAGTGTACCAGATAGCAATAAAAGCCACAGCCCAGCTTGTATCCAAAGTATCGTCTAAAGTCAAAGATCCAATGATCCCAAATACTAGCAATGATAAAGAAATATTATAAGAGATGATAAGGATAAATCTCCTAGATTTTCCTCGAGGGCAATTTATATTGAAATAACAGTGTATTCCTATTGGAAGAAGGCACAGTGAAAGAAGTATAGGAATTGCTACCATAATTCAATCTGCATCTGTTCAATCATCAGCTTTTATTGAAATGAGCACAAGCCCTACAAAAAATGATGCAGCGCCTGCAAACTTAATTACTTGAAATTCCTTTTCGCTGTCAAGGCCCAAGGTCATTTTTATAATTGTTTATAACAAAACGCCTAGCTTTCGAAGGATTAAATTTGCTTTAAAATTCATCACATAAATATTTCTGAAGGTTTGGGAAAAAATTTGGAATTTTATGGAATTAATTATTGCTACTTGGATGATTAGCTAAAATAGAATATTTTTCATTTCGTTAGTAAGCATTTCATTTTGAGATTTCTGAATAAATATATTGGGACATAAATTCATTATGTCAATTTTTAATATTTCCATGCATTGGGATTAATTTTTGAGTTTTATTAAATATTTTTAAAAATAATTAATATAAAACTTTTTAATTCAAAAAAAAATTTACAAATGGCACTCCTCGCTTTAAAATATGACAAAGATACTTATTTTTTGATTATGGCAAAAGTTAACCCAAATTAAATTGTTCTCACATTAAAGCCAAAAATGTTGAAATTTTAGAAGCTATTTTCTAAAAAATGACAAATTTATCAATATTTTGTTCTAATGTAAAGGCTTGGAATTAGATTCTTTGTTGCTGAAATTTTATTTAGATCTAGCTTATCGGCATCATATTTTACTTCATAATAGATTTTTATAATCTTGTTTATTGATGCTCGTAATAAAATTATTTGCTTTATTTAGATAACCCCATTTATCGCCTTCTTATGGGAAATAACTAGTAAATAGAGTGCTTCTTTATTTCTAAAATAAAATTGCTGCTAGGTTAACATATATCTCTTCAATATCCTATTCTTATAGAATCCTTATCATTTTTGTTGATATTTTGACGTGCGCTTTTAATAATTTTTGAATTTTAATTTAAATAAAAGTCTATTAAATTCCAAATTTATTATAATTAGGAATTCTTTTTTAAAATAATCTCTTAAATACTTAATTTACTAAAGATAATTCGTCACAATCGCTAATAGTATAATTTTAAGTAACTTTAGATATAAAAAATATAAAGCGCTTTGCTTGCAAGCAGCAATTATAACTTAATATCATTTTAGTGAAAGATCAAAACTATTTATACATTAAATAATTTTTTTTTAATGATGATAAAGCAAGTAAGATGACTTCATAATATTATTAGATATGTCATTTATATTAAAGAAATAAGTGTATTTTAGAAGCTGCATGCCAATAATAAAATATATTGCACTATAAATATCTCTTGCTTGATGTAATATTTAGTATTTAAGCTTCAATATGTGGAGACCAAAACTTAATTTTGAAAGATTTATAGTTCTTTTTGCCTTAAAAATCTCATTAAATTGTATATTGTGGTAAAAAGAAAGATATTTCTGATAAAAACGCCATTTATCCTTTTTCATTGAAACTTCATGATTAATTAACTAAACTATTTCATCTTTATATTTTAAAAAAAGAAGGATATGCAGTATAAATCATTTTTATCCATATTTTTAAAAAAAAGAAAAGATAACAAAAAACTCGTTGAAATTGATACTAAAATTAAGAATTTTAATATCTGATATGTTTTAATATTGGATTACAACATATTGGAATTTAATAAAGCCATAATATTAATAAAATAATTATTTTTTATTATAAATTTATATATTATTCAAGATATCAAATCCAGAAAATTAAAAGAAAAAAAGCACTATAGCAATCAAATTATCAAAATTCAGATTGAAAATCGTTAGGGTTTGAATTAAAAATTAAAAATCAACTAAAAATGGAAGGAAATGAATAAAATCGGAATTCCTAAATAAAAGATGTCTTTGCCTTTAAGGTTGCATACGATTATTAAAGTCCTTCACCTTTGATATAAAAAGATGATAATATTAAGTCACACTTTTCTATCTAGTGGCAAATTAGCGAAACTAAACAAAACAGAAAATGCTTTATTTAACTTCTAGTTTTATCTATTAAACTCAATTTTTGCTAACAAAAGTTTATTTAAAACTAATTAGAATTTTCTCATATCATCCATGATTTATATAATAATACACATTCATTTAATAACTCTTAAATAAATCTTAAGGTGTATAGCATTTAACTCAACCCTGCTGCTTGCAACTTGCTCGTTAAAATCTGGATTTTCGAATCCTTCAGCTTGACTAGCTGCTCAAGTTTGGCAATTTTATTTTCCATAATTTCAATTGTTTCTTTAAGTTCATTTATAACTTGCTCTTTTTCTCTTACTGCCGAATTACTAGGTTGAGCTTTCACTTCAGTTGGGCTTTGGCTCTGTCCTTTAGGTTTTGCGAGTCCTTGAAGTCTTGCGCCTTGAGGAGGACTTTCATCTTGCTCAGGCTTTCTGTCTTTATATTCATTTATTTTTTCTTGAATAAGTCTAAGGACTCGTTCAATTACCTCTGGCGCACAGTTGACTATGCTGTCAATATCACTTCTAGCTATTTGGAAACCCATCTTCCTAAACACTTTTGTATTTAAAGTGTTCCAGTTAGCCACTTTTTGCTGAACAGAATGTGCTTGAGGATAATTATGGATTTCTACGAGCTTTGGAAAGAAGTGCTTTATGGTTTCAGCCATCATAACTCCATCTGCAAAATCTCTAGTAATGTTACGCTTTGGACGGGAAAGAGGAATATCATCAACCCATTCGTATATTCTTTGGATTTCTTCTTCATCTATAGCAGGAGCTTCGATTACACGAGCCATTTTAGTTTATTTCATAACTGATAATGAGAGTAGCTAGATTATACGAAATGGAAGCTTAAATTGGATTGATTTATATTTTATTAGCAATTTTTTTAATATAACAGTCAATAAGTTCTGAATTTGTTATTTTATTTAAATAAATTGAAAAATTGCTTATTTTTATAAAATAAAAAATATAATCACATTTTTCTGGTACAATTTTCGATAATTTTTAGATGTGAATTTTTCCAAGAATTAAATCTTGTGGTAATCGCTTTCTTTGTTGGTTATAAATTTTTTATATTTAATTTATGGCCAGACTTGCACTTATCAGTAGACATATCGTTAGCTATCGAGCAAGCGTCCCTCTCTATGGGGTGATTTTGATTGAAGATGAAGAAATTGATGATATCGTCATTGTCGATGAAAATATTCCAGTCCAAGCTTTACTTTCGAAATTTCGAGATTGGAATCCTTTAAACTACGAAAACCAATACATTTCTCCAGGAATTATTGATATAGGCGTTCGTGCTGAGTGGGAAGGCAAAACTAACATCACTCAAATGGCTGCTTCTGGTGGTGTTACCTTCCTTTTGCAGGAAAAATCAATATGTAACGAGGAAAATGAACCCTCCACATTTAAACTTTATTGTGACGTTGGACAAATTATCCGTATTGACTCAACAAATTTCAATGATATAACTGCGCTTAGACATTCAGGAGCTTTTGCATTTAAAGGGTATTTATACCCACCAAGCTGGATGGTTCCTGCTCTCCCTGATGATTTGCCAGCTGTTTTTTCAAATATCAGTGAAATTGGAGTGCCTTTGATAATCGATTCTTCGTTGCCGCAAACAAGGATGCTGTTTATGGCTTCTCCATGTAGACACTTAAACTTAAAAGACAGACTGGTGACCGAAATTAAGAATGAGAATGAATTTTTTGCTGCTGCATTTCCTGACTCTACTAATCCAGTTCTTTCTGATGAAGAGGACGAAGAAATAATGGTCCCACAGCAAAAAAATAAAAGAACAAGGTCTAATTGTATTAAATGCTCCGTAAGGTTTTCAGGACAGTTTCCAAATGAAGTGAGGATGTCTCGACCAGTCGAAGCCTTAAAAAAACTTATAGAAAATCCAATGCTAGAAAGAAGCCGAACAGGCTATATAACAAAAAATCGCCGAAGATCCAGTTATCATGATATATACGAAGATTTAGATTATCGAGTAAAAATAAATGAAGCCAACATAGCAGCACTTATTAAAGCTGAGCAGAAATCCTACGAAAACGCTGGGAAAACCGTTTTTTCTAAATCCATAAATCGACAGCGTAGCAGTTCTTTTAATGAATTTAAATACAGAGAGCCTGAAGAAACTCAGCCAATGACAGCTCGCCAAAAAAGGCTAAAAGGGAAAAGACCAATCCCATTAAGCACTAACAATGAAGAATTCATTGATTCTCAAAAAGACCGTCAATATTTAAATCACCTTGTAAATATTCCTGACAAATGGGAAGCCAAAGGTGTTGAAAAAGTCCTTGAAATTCTACAAGCAGAAACCTGCAAGGTTCATTTTTCTAATTTATCCTCAGCTAGTGCTATAAATAAAATCCGACAACAAAAAAAGCATATAGAAAATGTGACTTGTGAGACGGCTCCTCATTATTTGTGCTTTAATGACCAGGATATCAGAGATGGGGATACGAGGTTTAAGGACTACCCTCCAATTAGGAGTAAAGAAAACTCTCAGCTGTTGTGGGATTTGCTGAAGATGAAAGCGATCGATGTAATTTCGTCTCATCATGCTACAATACCAATTGATTATAAAAATATTGATAATGGGAGCTTTAAAAAAGCACTCAATGGAGTAAATGGGCTAGGTTTTGCAATGCAAGCAATCTGGACTGGTCTTTGTACGCCTTCAAGCACAGTGTCTCAAAGAGAGCATTATATAGTCAGGCTTTCCAAGTGGTTTTCATTGCATCCTGCAAAGCTACTAGGAATTAATCATAGAAGAGGAAGCATTGATAGAGGAAAATTCGCTGATCTTATTATATGGGATCCGTATGAGCATGTCCATGGAAACTCGAATTCTGCTTATAAGGAAAGTTGCATTTACCAGGGGAAGAAATTATTAGGAAAAATTTCAAAGGTTTATCTTCGAGGAAAAGTTGTGTATAATGAAGGAAACTTTTATAGCCACGGAGCAAGGTTGTCAGGTATATAAATATCTTAAAATGTATTTAATTATTTTGCTGGAAAATTAATATTTAAAGATAAGGAAATTTATTCTTCCGTGCTACATTGAGATCAAATTTTTCTATTATAGTATCAGAACTGTGACGATAAGATCGATTCATCTGTCTTTTTGGTGTTTGGCGAGTACTTGGAGTTAGTATTGCTAGATTTTTAGGAAATATTTCCATTGTATTTGGAGGTTTTGGAGAAAAAGATTGTGTAACAAATTTGCCTCGAAGGAAAGAATTTTTTTCTGAGCTTCTATCAGATGAGGTTACGCTTGTGTTATGTAAGCCCTGAAGCCTTAAAATTCTATATTTTACATATTTGATGTGCTTGATCATAAGGCACCAAATTTCTGGCAAATTCTCTTCTAATGAGTATCCAGAACCCAATCTTCTTGCTGATTCTGATTTTATTTTTATCATTATTTGTTCTCATTTTTGGATTAAACGTTGTGGTATTTTTTTCTTAGTCCTCTTCTCTGCAATTATTTCAGGAAATGCCACTTCTTGAGGAATTCCTAGAATCACAACACTTATTCCCTTTTGATACTTTTGCTGAAGTAAGCTTATAATTGCTCTTTTTTGGGTTTCATATTTTTCTGTTCCCAAAAGCCCTCTTAGGTGCTGAGAAATTTCATCATTTTCGCCCTCTTGAACCCTTCTATTTATAATATCAGCCCAAACCCGATTGGATTCTTCTAGTCCAACTTTTTTGTATCCTTTTTTCTGTGCTTCAATCGCAAATTCTGCGTTAAATCTCTGATAAGCTTCTTCTACTCTGTTATTAATTTTTTTTACCCAATCTATCAAAGTGCTTGGCTTATTAATACTTGCAGGATTCTCTATTTTTTCAGTAGCAGATGTACTTAATTTCCCAAGAACTCCAGAAGATACTACAGATTGATTCGCTCTTGAGCCTCTTGTGAGCGAGTTTTGTGTGTCTTTTCTTTCTTTGTTCCTTTTTTCCATCATGATAAGCCCTTTGATCATATTTCCATACGAAGCATTTAAGTTATCTAGCTTTGTTTCTCCATCAGTTTGTACAGAAATTTCTGATTTTTCAGAGAAAAAATCTCTTAGAGCTGAAAAAATTTTTTCTTGTAATGATAATCCTTGGGAAAGCTCAATTTCTAATAAATGACTAAGCTTTAATTCTTGAGAATTTATGTTTAACTCACTTAATTTTTCTGAGCTGTAGTGAGATAGAATTTTGAATAATTTTTCTTTAAAAAATTTTATTGAGTCAGGAGTTTCTGTTCTATTATCATATATAGAAGATGTATAAGTGGAATTTTTTGAATAATTACTGTCTTTAGATTCTTTTTTAGTAGTAATTTCAATCTTAAGTGGAGATGGCAATTCATCACTAGATTTAACAACATTATCAAATTTGTCAAGACTGGCCGGAGAAGGTAGCTCGTCTTGAGGCATAACAATTTTAGGAACAATTTCTGTCTCATTTTTTATTTCTTTTACATTTTCTTCTTCTGGTTTTATATCTTTTATGGTTTCATCTATAGTCTCGACCTTAATATCTGGAACTTCTTCTACCTTAACTATTATTGGTGAATTTTCATGAATTGTTTTTTCTTCTATTTTTTCAAGGTTTTGACTCTGAGGTCTTATATCTTCTTTTGGAATAATTTTTCTTTCTAAGATTTCTTTCTTTTTTTCAATCTTTATGATTTCTTTTTCAGTCTTTATTGCTGGACTATTAATAGTTAGCGGAAGGCTTTCAGTGTGCCTGAATATGCTTTCTTGCTCTTTTTTGGGATCTAAAATATCTTCAGGGGTGAATTCTTGATTTGTTATATTTTCTGGTGATGGGGAATTGTCTATTAACTTTTGGCTGGCTTCTTTTTCTTTTTGGCGGATTAGTGAGTTTGATTTTAAATTAATGTCTTCTCTTCTAACCATAAGCGTATTTTGTTTTTTATAAGGTATAGGAGATTCGTCCAGTTTTGGTGTTTGAGCACTTTGTCCTTTGATAACTGTAGATCTTCTTGGCTTTAAAATTTTTTTTGTTTCAGTCTTTTCTGGCTTAGCTAGTTTTTCTTGCCTTATTTTTTCTGACTCCAAATATACTTCATCAATTTTACAATTAAAAATGCCACTTAGAAATAGGGTTCAGGTCCTGGGCTCAGTGAGAGAAGATCGCGACTTCTTGAGGGTCTTGGCTGAAGAGAATGGGTCTATACTGTGTTTGGTGTATATCAGAAAGGTCATAAAAGGCTAGGGGACAGAAGCAGTTTTTGAACGATTAGGCCGGCCCACCACCTATTATGCCTTGCTATTATTGTAGGAGGCTTTTGGCATTTGGAGAAATTCTCCACATGCCAGAAATACTTCCACATGTGAAGCTAGTATATCTCTCAGCTTTCACATGTGGAAGTATTTCTGGCATGGGGAATTTCTCCACATGCCAGAAGCCTCCCACAATTATAGCAAGGCGCTATACCATTATTCGGGGCTGTAGTCCAAGCTGAGGCCAAGAAGCACGGACTTAAAGAGTTATCATAAACTTAAACTCATCAATCTTAACGTCTTCTAATATTTTTCCAATTTCAGCAGAAATTTCTTTATTTTCTATTTTACTCGAAATATTCCCAACACTTTCTTTAAGCTCTGTCAATTTACCTATTAAATATTCTTGTGCTTTCCTTTCAGCTTTAGAAATACCTTTCATATTTTCTTCTAAGTTTTCATAATTTTCTTTCTCAACTAAATCAGCTAATTTTTCTTTTTCTATTTCTTTTATAGGAGCAAGATCTATAATTGTAGTAAACGTCTCTTTCAAAGCATTTAAATTATTTTTAGTAGCAGCCTGTGAAGCAGTTAGCTCTTTTAAATTTTGATTTGCTACTTGGATTCTTGTTTCAAAGCCTTTAATAGTTTTATCAGACTGCATTATCTTTTTTTCCAGAATCGTCCTAGCAGCTATTAAATTTTGTATTTTCTTTTGTGCGGAAGGCAAATCAGTAACTTTTTCATCATTATTTGCGGCGGTTAAAATAGCTTCTTCTCTTAAATAGTTTTCAATTTCTCCACTTAACTTATCTTGATAGCACATCATAATTCTATCATATTCTTCTCTGTTTTTTGACACAATTTCTTTTTCTTTTTCTTCCAGCTTATGTATTTTAATTCCTGCTTTTTCTTTTACCCATGCAAATTTATACATATATTTAGTTTCTACCTCAATTAACTGATTTTTTGCATTTTCAATAGCATCAACAAACTCTTTTTCAACTTCCACATGTCTTTCCCATGCATCATGGCTTATATCTCTAATGTCTAAATAAAATGGTAAATCATAATTATTCATTTCAGTCAATTTCTCGACGAGTTTGTCACTGCTCAAAACTTTTTCTTCAGCAATTTCTTTTTTCATGCCTTCTGGCAAAATACTTTGATTTTTTTCTATTTCTTGTTTTGCGTATTCCTTGAAAATTTCTGTAATTATCGAGACTTTGTCTTGAAGTTTTTCATAATTTTTTGTCATCAGTTTTTGTTCAGATTTGTTTACTATGGTTTTGTAGCCGTTTGAAGCTGATGGAAGAGCGTGGTTAGTAAAATCTGTTTGGGAGGTTGATAGGGTAGATCTGGTTAAATATTCACCAAATTTCTGCTTGACTAGAAATTCTGTTATAGCCCGTTCCCGGCTATAGATCGGGCTTAGCCAATCTTTGCCGGCAAACTCGGGGGTTGTCTCCGTCACTTTGATGTGACGAGTCAACTCCCCAAGTTGGCAAATCGCCATATAGCGGCTATTTGCCAACTCGGGAAGTTGATTCGTCACCTCAAAGTGACGGAGACAACCCCCCGAGTTTGCCAGCAAAGATTGGCTAAGCCCGATCTATAGCCGGGAACGGGCTATATAATGGGATGCAGTTTTGCTACAGCTTCTAATATAATTGATTGGATAGATTTTAATTTAAGCATGCGATTTATTAGAAACTTGCGAGTATCTTCAGATTCAGTTATAGCTGGCTCAAAACAACTGTGGTTTTCAATCAATGAAGAGCATAAGTCTGTTATTTCTTTCTTTATTGTTTCCATTTATTAGCTATTTAAATATTCCTAGGCTAAGTCTCAATTTGAACATTTTTATATAAATTTGCTGATAAATCAGAAAATAAAATATTGCAACCCGCTTGACAGAATTAATTATTTCGATATCTCTAAACCACAATATGAAGAGCCTTACCATTTAATTGTAGAATTTCCTGGAATATTTAAATCATTTTTCTTTGTTAATAAGGTTGTCATCATATGATTCTCTTTTTTAAAACTAATCATCAAAATGCAAATATCTATATAGCAATTGTATTATTTAATATTAATTATATGCAAAACACAAACCTAATACTGCAAGCAAAGAATATCCTTGGCTTTGAATACAATCCTGAAGATCCAGGTCTTCAAGGTAGCTTATTTGAAAGAATTATTAAAGAGTATCCAGATCTACCAGACGGAAAACAATCATTAAGAATTGATCTTTCTAGATACTTAGTTTTGCTTTACTCACAGTTCACAATCAGATGTGAACCTGAATTATCTCAGGCTGAACAATTTCAATGTTTAAGATTCCTTGCAAGGGTTAATGAAAGGATTGAATATGGCAATTTTGAAATGAATTATAATGAACGCCTATTTAGATACAAAACAAGCCAATCTTTTCCTGGAGTAAGAGACGCGAGCCCTGCTATTGCTTATATGGCAACTCTACATGAAAAATTAATCAGGCAACTCTTCAAAGTTAATATAAGAGAGCTGGATGACGACGATTATTTTAATCGCCAAGTAGATGCTGTCCTTTCTACAGAAAATAAGTAATTGCAAGTGTTCTCAGTTTAAATTATATTATACTCTTTTGGCTATATTTAATAAAAAGGGTCCACTTGTGGGTTCGAACTTGAAGTGTGAAATAGCGTTCCACATATGGATTCTGCATGCTGACATACAGAATGCTATTCCACATGTCAAGTTCGAATCCACAAGTGGACGCATTTTACTAAATTATGCCAAAAGACTATATCATTATTATTTGATTCTTCTGAAAACTTCTCTTGGGAAAGCTCCATGATTAGGAGTGCTTGGCGATTTTGGCCTAAAAGTAAAAAGCTCATCGTCGTCCTTTTTTAACCCTTTCAAGTTCAAAGAGAAATCAGCTGTATTTTCTTTATGTGCTGAACCATGACTTATCACAATATTTCTTTTTCTCGGTGTAGCCGACCTTCTTGCACTTAATTGCCTTATTTTTCTTTCTTTTTCAAGATGAGTTACTGCTTCTTGAAACAGTTTTAAAGGGCTATTTGAGGTTTTGGATTTTGATTTCATCCCTTCTATCATGTCTTCTTGTTGAGCTAGCTTGATTTTAAGCTTGTTTTGTTCAGTAATAAGGTGGTTGCATAATTTATTTAGGTAGTCGATTTCGTTGTAATTTGAATTATCAATGGTTTTGTGGGCTCTATTGACAGTAAATTTTAGTCTGTTGTGAATTATGGAATTTTGATCATACGTTGAACTGATTTGTGGAGGAAAATTTTCATCATTAAGCTCTTAATTTAACTTAAGTTAATTATAAACAGAGAAGCTCGAACCTTATTTTTACGCAATCACAGAGGATCTCCGATACGTGTCTTCCACCAATGACAGTAGTGTCTCCTCCTTGCCTTTCGGCTTCAATATTAAGTGGACAGTCTTCGGATTTGTGCAGCCTTGCTTGAGGCTGTTGGGTGAAAATAAGGGGTGTCCACACAAAAATCCAAAAAAATGGAATTTCTGGGCCGACTTATGGCAAAAGGGAAAATATAGAGGTTTCCTCTATATAGCGCTGAAAGCGCAGACATTTTCCCAGGAGCTTTCCAAGTTCGTCGGACCAAATCGCTTTTTGGTCCGACCCAGGCATTGATTTGGTGCAACCAACCGATAAATTCCGATCAGAATTTATCGGCCTTACAGCGCCAAACATAGGAAACTCCTATACATAGCCAGGGCGTAACTCCTGGTTTCACGCAATGAAGTGTCCGATTTGTATAGGATTTCTGTAGACGCTGCTGTGTGACCCCTTTCCAACTTCCTTGCCACCCTTCCCTTGAGGTAAAACCATCTTTGAAACTGGACTTGGGCTAAGCTCTGGTACGTCAAGAATTGCTTATCTAGCATTGCTATCCATTTCTTGGATAAAAAAAAATTTGCGGATATGATTAAATATATACTCGAAGGCAGTTGGCGTAGCCGACCGCGAAGTGATAAGATGCCATATCTAATTATTCATCATTAATGTCATCGTTTATATCTCGTAGCTCTTTTTCAAGCTTTCTTGAAGAAAGAGCTGAGTGGCTTGGCTCTGTATTTACAATGCGACTCATTGGGCTGATACTGTTACTTCTGGGCCCAGCTGACATTGGAAACCCTTTTATTCGTTGAGGTTTTGAAAAGTCGCATATTTGGGATTTGAAGATAATTTTTGGGTCAATTTTTTTATAGGTTTGGCTTGATTTAGGTGTAGTCAAGATAGATGGATCTTGATGATAACTTAAGTTCATGTTCAAATAATGATAATAATTGAAAACTATTGAATTAATGGAAAATATTCAAAAGAAAAAGAAAATCAGGAAATAAGGGAATGGAGGAAAGAATAAGATATCAAAAACAAATAATTTTGTGATTATAATTTAATTAAAAGCATTTCTATTAATTTGAACATATACCAGCAAAAACAGAAAGAGTGAATTTAGCAACAAGGGAGGTAAACTATGGAGTTAAAATAATTATTTGATGATTGAGTACATAATTTCAGCCCAAACAATGAGAAATAAGTGACTTATTTGAATCAAATATTTCAATAATTCTATGATTAATTTGCAAACACCATTGGCTGCTTTGGCACATTTCTAAACTTTTTAATTAAATAGTTTTTACTTATGCTTTAATTTATGCTAGCCAAGTCATGTGTATTAAACTGAGGTAGCTTTCCCTTGTCCCGATATTTTCCCCACCAGTTCATGAATAAAAGGAGAATTGCAAATATAAGATCCAACTCCTGGGATATATTTTGATGATGAATATAACTGAGGAACGAAGTCTCTAAATAAATAGAAAAATCCAAATAATTGAATAAATGTCCCTAAGATTGTCCAATTGCAGATTATCAAAAAGAATCCAATAAAATAGCATGCTGATCCTTTTAATTTTGAAGGTTTGAAGAAAAATGATAATAAAGTCGCTGTACCAGCAATGTAGCAAGTCCCACCTGTAAAGAGTAAGTTGCCTATGATAAGAAAGAAGCGATCAAACACAAAAATTAAGCCTAAAAGGTAGCAAAAAAGTCCAGCTAAAGTCAAAATTGATCCTCCACTTTTCTTTGAATTGCTTAAATACATATTTATAAATAAAGCAAAAAGTAATCTATATAAATAAGCACAATCAGCTTTATATTATAAGAATTATGATCAATTAACTTCTTTATTGTTTATACATTATAATTTACAATGAATAATTAAATATAAGATAATTTTAAATTAGCACAATGTTTTATTTATTTAAATTCAAAAAAATATGATAAATCATAGCTAATTCTTATTTATATCAATTATTCCCGAAATCCATAAAAATGAACAGGAAAAAAGGTCAACTTAAAAATTAAACTCTAGAGATTTTGTCTCAAATTATAAGAAAAATTCAATTATTTTGTAAAAGACATCATAGTTACTGGTTCACTGAAATTTATTATTAGATAATTCTAAATATTTACAAGTAGAACTTTCTTTATTTTCAACAATTATATAACAGTCGGTTTAATTTAAAATTTACCAGTAGTAATACATCTTTTAATAATGCCAAATTTATCTTTGTCCAAGTTTTGTATTTTCCCTCATATTTAAGCAAAATTTCCATTCATAACTTATAGCTTTATAATAATTATGGGTAGATATGTAGTTGACATTCTCTCTTCTATTGCAAATGTAGAATACATCCCTCACGATCAAAATACAATCCTTCTAGTGCCTGATACATTCATACCAAGCTCTGAAATCGAAGCTCGGTTTGCGCCTTGTAATGATATAGATCAGGCACTAGCAGGAGGTGCTTTCATCTTTAGGGTAGCTAATGAGTTTCAAAGAGGTTTTCTTATGGGTTTAATCTTAGGACGCTGGCCAGATGCAAAATTAGTCACATCGAGATTAGACGTTTATAAGAAAATCTCTCCAAGAATTTCATTACAGATGTACAAAGAAAACTTTTATAAGCTTTACTACAATGACTCCTGCGCGAGTACCGAAGCATCTTCAGAGTATCCTAATAGCCCAAGAGAAGAGCTCAAAGCTCCATTTTTCCAACCAAAGCCTCAACCACAACAAATATCCTTACAAGAAAAATACCTTGACAATCTCTACTATGAAGTCCTTAACAAATATTATGAAAAATTCCTCATCCATGAAGAAATTAGAGCAACCAAAATAAGATCAGCCAAAGCCCAGATAAAAAACCTTTCAGACGGAGCCGTTATTTCAGTAAAGCGAAAAGCCTTGCCAGGATTTGCTGACTGTTTACCTGGAAGCAGTGAATTATCAGATATGGTCTACGAGGATTTAAGGGATCATAAAATAATCCAAGAAATTGGAATGCAAGTAACCTATGATGAAACTTTAATTGAGATGTATTTTGGAAGAGATAAAAAAAAGGAATTTAAGCCACGATATAAAGAATCAAGAAACCAGCCTCTGCAACCTCCACAGCCTCCACAGTCTCCAATCTTTTCAATGGCTATGGACAGGGATAAAATTATTGAAACAGCATTTAAAGAGATTTGGAAAGATATTCTTATAGAAGTAGAAGAAGTAAAGCCTAATACAATTGCTGCGCTTGCTTATCTTATTGTAGGCAGATTTGAGAAGAAGCATGAAGAAGAACCTGTGAAATATGACATTAGCTTTAAAGAAGATATAATTAAAAGGGCAATAAAAATGCTATTCACATGGGACATAATATCCTTACAAAGTAATAGTGAAAAGACTCAAGATTCGGTAGCAGAAAACTATAAACAAAATCTGAGCGAAAGACTTTTACTATAATTTTTAATATTTATTACTTAAAAGATTTAGCATTTAAAAACCTAATTGGCCATGAAGTGCATATTAATTGCAATACTTATAATATTATATATGAATTAAAGCAAGAAATTTCATATTTTCATGTAGTAATAGGAATATGCTAACAGTAGGAATGCTTTTATTCACTGTAACTAGGCATAAATGTGTAATTAAATAAATTATTCTTCATTATCATTATCATTCATGACACTAAAATAATTTCTTTTAGCTTCAATAAACTCCAAATCTAAACTGACAATAAAGCTCCCTACAAAATCAAGCATTTTTGCATACATCCCATTTTGTATAGCCATACCATGGGTCTGGATTCTGAACAGTTTTTCCATTTTCTTGATATCGATTTTAAACACATTTAGTGGCTGAACAATATCAGTTATTGTTACAGAAATATTGCAAATTTGCTCATAGTCTCTACTTTCTTTTTTGCCTTCCAGCAAATTCATATAATCAATAACCCCAAGCCAGGAATACGATTCCATGTTTTCTGAAACCACAGCTTCACTTCCAGGTGTTTCCACTTTTAGCTGGACTTTAGTGTCAGGATGGACTACGCCTAAAATCGCGATCGTGTCAAAATCGTTACCTGCTTTTAATATTTGGGAACTCGCTGACTTATATTCCACAATTTTTATGCATCGGTGTAATAAAAGCTTGAATTCGTATCGTGAATAAACGTTCTTAAAGACATTTTGGTATAGACCTTCAGCTGGGTCACCGAAATTGAAAACAATCTTCTTACGAACCATCAAAATCCAGTGGATTAAATTTATGCATGCTTGACCGAAATTTCATATGATGATATCGACTTGGTTATCTAAGCCTAAAAACCCTCATATAACGAAAAATATGCAGCCGACTGTTAAGACAAATCGAAGATAAACTTGATTCCATTGGACGTAAGATAAAAAATAGCAGGCGTTGGCAATTTGATATGCCCACATGTTCGCAGGTAGAACTTCTGGCATATTTTATATTAAATATTAAATATTTAATATCTACCTATTTGCAAGAACTTTTTACTTGTACCCAGAATACTAATAATCTGAATCATTAATTTCTATTTTATATATCTTATACTAGATTTTTTATCAATTTAATAATCTTAGCTATCCTTCTTTGATCTATACAGACTTCAGAAATGGCTATTTTATAATTATAAGCTCTCATTTCACATAATATTTTTTCTCATAAAGTTACATATTGAACACTAAAAAATATGCATAAATACAATATAAAAAGCATTATTATGATTAGCTATCATCCTATTTACTATTTGCAGATAGGATAAATACAGTCAGTAGGAATTTTATTTTTACTCTAATTAGATATAAATAATCATATCTATATGAAATCCAAATCATCAAAACCTGCGTCATCTACTTATAGGTCATTTGACAATGAAGATATAACAACTCCAATTAAATCAGCTCGACATATAATGACTTGAAGAGAAGCCAAAAAAAATGCAAATTTATCGAACCTTAAAATCCCTCACTCCTTCTATCCTTTATCAAACGACTGGCCATCATTCTTTATTAACTCACTTATCACAGCTTTAATATTTATAGCATTAGAGATTCGAGAAATGGTATAATTAGGAGTAAATATAAATAAACAGCACCAGAGCTCTTCGAAATTAATATACCGCAACCTCTTTAATATTTATTATTATAGGCAGTTAGAATTTGAAGGTTGGAAGAGGATGGAGGCTTCTTGCTTGGACAATGAAAAAATTCATCAAATATGCCATGAAAAGTTTTAGAAAACTTTATAGAGTTGTTCGATTAAAGACAAGGGGTCAGGGGAAAATACTCAGGAGCCCAATTAATAAAAAATGCGAAAGAAGAGTTGTCAGAATTAGGGAAATATTTATTAAACACAAACACAACAGATGTTTCATATCTGAAAGACACAATAAAATCTTCAAAGGCACTTCTGCAGCCTATTACAATTTTTCCAACAGACATTAAAACTTTGGAAAAGTTCCTGGAAGGAATGGACATATGCGAATCTCCCAGACCTCCAGGAAACCATCAACTCATAAATCAAGCCTTATGCAAAAAAGAAAACTGTATCGATCATTTATTAGTCAATAACCCGAGTGAAGGAAACTTAAAGAAAAACCTTCAAGGTTCTCCATTTGCCCCAGAAAAGCATATTGAAATAACGGAAAGATATGACTTAGGCAACCCTTCTGGCCGTCAAGAAGTATCAAATTTGAAAAACTGACTCTCAGCTATGAAATCTCGCTATCTCACTAATTTTGAATCAGAAAATGACAGCTCTATTGAAGAAATCAAATCTGCTGAATTAATTTTCACTACTTGCCAAAGAGAATTAGTACGCCAAGTTTCAGTTTATTGCTTAGACAGAGGAGAGTTATTAGAAGAAAGTCTTTTTTATCGTAACTATTTATTTTCTGATCAGAATTATAGTCAGTATACCGATCTGAATTAAGCTACTGCCAGATTTGCGGTACGGTTCCATACTCCAGGTTCTAGATTCCTCCTCTCAGGTGGTTGCCCGTTTCACATTTACGGCACTTGCGGTTTGAGTGAGTAGGTTTGGGACTTGTTATCCACTTGCTCATTCTCAGCATAAGCTGATTCTGTGCCGGTCACTTTTTCTTGGCCTTCTGCAGGACCCGTGGTCAAGTGTTGTGACGGGAAAAGGCCCTTTTAGAAGAGGCAAAGCTACCCGCAGAGGGAGGAGGTATACTCGCCATAAACTTAGGTTAGAAGAAGTCTTCAAAGGCTTCCAAAAGATTTTTAAACAAAAAGAAAAAATCCATGAAAAATCTTTCGAAAATTCAAAAGAAGAAGCTAAAATAGAGCAGGATAAAAGAGAAGAGCAGTTTAATGCGCAAATGACAAAATCAGTTAATTATATAAAATTTTTGAGCGAAAAAATAGCAAATCTAAAAGAAAACAAGAAAGGAGTTAAAAAAGATTTTGATTTTGTAACAAAGGAGTATGATAATTTAAAAGCAAAATACGATAAAGAAGCTGCTGAATGAAAAAAGAAAGAAATGAAGCTAAGAAAAGAAATAGGAAAATTAAAAGAAAATTTTATTAAGCATGTAGATGAAAAATTAAAATTCGAAACCACAGATGAAGATACCAGAGAAACACCAATAGAAAGGGAGAATTTAATCATTAACCGAAGCTTTAGATTTGGTGGAGAAGACATAAAAAACGTTAATAAAGCTTATAGACACATGCTGGAAACTGTAGAAAAGGTAGACCAAGAAGTCCAAGTCATGATCCCAGAAACAAAAATAGAAGTGCCTGAGCAGAAACATGAGATTATAAAAATCGTTGAAATAGTAAAAGAAGTGGTAAAAAAAGAAGCAATAAAAGTAGTCACAAAAAATCGATATACTCAGACTGGCTTTATCGAAAATTTAGTCCAAAATATTCCTGAAGAAGCTGCTGAAATTTCATCAAGCAATGCTAATGAAACTTTTATTAGCGATGATAAAGAAGACATAGTTGCCCCAACAATTGAAATAATCCCGAATAATGTACCTGAAACTCCGAAAATTAATGAAAATTCTCAAAAAGCTCCAGAAATCACGAAAATCGAAAGTAGTGAGACAAGTGCAGTTCAAGAAGCTCCAGCTAATACATATTCAGAATCCTCTGAGCCACCAAAGAACGAGCAAAAATTATTAAATCTTAAATCAATTAAAGAAAAAGCTCAAAAGCCAGTAAAAATTAGAAGAAAATCTGGGATGCTAGCAATCCCCAATACTTCCGAGCTTGATACTCAAAAAAATCGTGCTAATTCTACCAAGCCAATAAAATCAAGCAAAACTTTATCCAAAAAAAAGAATGGAGAATCTGATTTACAACAATCCAGAAATTCTATTGATTTTTCAGAAAATGAGGAAACTCTTGAAAACCTAGAATCAGAAATTTCTAAAAAAAGAGAAGAGTTATACCAATTAGCAAAAGAAGTCTCTCAAAATAAGGAAATATTAGAAAAAAATAATGAAAGCTCGAAAGTAGATATAAACAGCGCTAGAAAAACTTCAATACCTTCTCTTGATATTAAAAAAAAGAAAGACAGACAAAATAAAAATAAAGGAACTTTTTCTACTCCAAATACTTCTAGAAGTATAAAGGAGCAGCAAAGTAAAGAAGAAAACACTCCTATACGAGAAAAAGCTCCAGAGATTTATGTTCAAGAAAAATTAGAAGTCGAAGAAGAAATTTCGCTCAAGAAAAAAAATTCGAAAAATCGTTCTATCTCTCAGTCTAATTTAGCAAAAATAAGCCTAGAAAAATCAGTATCAAGTCCGATAAGCGCTGACCAAAGTCCTAAACTCCCCCCCCCTCCGTGAGTGAACAAAAAAAAATTTTGTTCACTCACGGAGGGGGTTAATTTTTTTTTTTTAAAAACATTTATATATAAATTTTATAGAAAAAAATTTTTTTCGAAATTTTAAAAAAACCTAATTTGCAAAAATGGGAAGCAAATATTAATTAAATTTATAAAAATTTATGTTTTAAAACGCAATTTGTTTAAAAATTAAACAGAATTAGCTCGAAATTTCATTATACTAATTATCATTTATATATCAAAAATTTTTCTATTAAAAAAATTTTTGTTCACTCACAGAGGGCGGGTTTTGGGCAAAAAATGGTGATTTTTCTAATGGTTTTGTTCACTCACGGAGGGGGGGAGTAAGATTCCTTTTAAATCTTCTCGAACCCTTAAAGAACTGTCTCCTCAAAATCCAAATCTGCTTCTACGCTCTTATTCAATTACAAGCTCGAAAGAATTAGAAGAAGAGCGCATTGATATAGTAAATATCATTCCTCCAAATGCAGATTCTCCTTCATGAACGTTAGGCTATCAAGCTGGCTATGAACTAGGCAAGCGTGAAGGCTTCAAAGAAGGAGAAGCCTTTGGCATTGATTAAGATTGATTCTAGAGGGTTGTTGGGTAATTTTTAGCCCCTACCCCTTCATGATTTAGTTTCACGCTCAGGAGGCTCAGAAACTATCTCTAATTAACGCCTTTTTCTATCGACGTCAGGGTGACGGGAGACAGTCTGCTAGGGAGACTCACATATTCAGATCTTGATCCTTGACCAGCCGTTAAGTGCTGCTTACCGTCAGTTGGACTTTACATACCGCTGAGTTATCCAAAATCTCCTTTTTGGCCTGTCTTAGCCCTATTGCAGACTAAAGACTGCTCCCCAAAAAGTACAGAAGGATGTAGCACCTCAGCCTACCTTCTGTAGATTAAGGAGATAAGGTAGCACAAAAACCCACCCCGAGAACTATCGCCAGCGGGATCCACTATTCTCAGGTCTGGATCAACTCGCAGAACACCGAGGGTTTAACTCCGCTCGCCATTTTAATAATTCCTTTGGCATTGAAGAAGGTCAGATAAATGGCTATTTAAAAGCTGCAAGAGAATATACCAATAATTCACGACCTTCTCAATTAGATGTTTCCGATGAAGCATATTGGGAAACTGACCCACAGTCAGAAAGTGAAGGAGAATTCAAAGAAAAATCTGAAAGCGAAGAAGGTAGCGCAGCAAAAACTGAAAGAAGACACCGAGAAAAGCATAGAAGAAGAGCAGAAAATACAATGAAAAGCCAAATCAAAAAATCAGGGACTGAAGCTTTAGAAAAGTTACAAGAAAATCAAAGTGAAGACTCTGGGGAGGAAGGAGATCTAAGTTCTGATAGCGAAAAATATACTATCGAAAGCGAAGAAGATGAAGGTGAAGAAGAAAATAAAGAAATCGACAAAGAAGAAGATTTAAAGTCTCCTGGAAGGACAGAACGAAGAGAATCCATGGAAAAACGAAAAATAAAAGAGTATACCAAATTCGCCGAATTTCATTTCCATAAACGTGAAAATAAAAAAATCCGCAAAAAAATGCCATCATCCACAAATCTTCTTAAAAAATTTTTAAGCCGCACGATGAAATGGATTCTAAGAAAAGCTACAATGAGCCGCAGAATGGTGAATAAAATTATGTCATCGTTTTATACATCTTGCTTTTCCAGCCATCTTGACAATTCCCACTCTGTAATTGATTATCTTTATAATGACATGTCAGATAAATATACACTGAAAAAAATAACTGATAGAAAATTCCTTGAATTTATCGCGTCAGTTTTAAGGTCCTCAGATTCAAAGCGTTCTTTGATGTTTTTGAAGTTCACTGGGGTGAGTAAAAAACTTAGCTTGCAAGGGTATTCTATGTTTTCTTTTCAGTTTTATTTGAAATCACTTTCCTTTATGCAAAAAGCAAAAATTGGGATAAACTCTTCATTTGATGAAACTGCTGATATTATTTATATGCCAACTGTAAGGGCTATTGAGTGTATAAAAGATAAGCTTGATGGTGTTGTGGAGAAATCTTCTATAAGTAAATTAATTTCTCAAGTAGAGCAGGCTTCAATACAAGACCCACTAAAAATCAACGCTACAGGGCTAATTGAAGAAGAATATGTATTAGAATTAATGGTAGAATTATATGAAGAGTATATAGCAAAAATACAAAAAGGAATTGATGAGGTCATTTTTGCGATAAAATATAATGAAAATAAAGATTCTATATCAAAACAAGAATTTTTTATGATAATAAGACACATTTCCCCGATGAAATTTTATATTTTGCAAAAAGAAGAAGAGATGAGTATAGGAAATAGTATGTCAATTATTGAGCTCACGAGTAAATGCATAGAAAAAGGCTTATTAGCTATTAATGATGTCAAGTCATATTGCCAAATAAATGAAGACTGCACAAAAGAAGATGTAATGGAAGAAATTAAGGTTTCTATCGAGGATATGAAAAATATTGCTTATAAAATTGACGATCTTGAAGAGAAAAATATTTTAAATAGAGAAGAGTGGGAGAGAAAAATGATTAACTGTGAGAGTGGCATTGAAGGACAAGAAGTAAGATTTACCAAATTAGCTTGGAAATTGTATCAAGACGAACTTATTCGGCTGAAATCGCTTATAAAGGAGTAATAATTAACCAATTAATTGTAGCAAAAAAATCCCACAGACGAATAGTAATTTTATTTAAAGTGATCGATAGTGAAATTAACCTTAATAAAATTAAGTATAAAAGAAAGAATAAATTGAGGGACTCTAACCGACACTTTGGCCGAGTGGTTAAGGCGTTAGCCTGCTAAGCCCCCCTTTTAGATTGGTACAAAATCCTTTTACAATTAAAAGGAGAGTTGATTTGTTTTTTAAAAAAACTTTATATTACATAAAACATTAATCGAATTCAGTATGAAAAATATTTAAATAGCATTCTAATTGCATTTTACGTTAAAACTAATATATAAAATTAATATATAAAAACTATTTAA
This sequence comes from Blepharisma stoltei, assembly GCA_914767885.1. Classification (NCBI taxonomy): domain Eukaryota; phylum Ciliophora; class Heterotrichea; order Heterotrichida; family Blepharismidae; genus Blepharisma; species Blepharisma stoltei. The sequence goes on from CAJZBQ010000043.1 coordinate 454,284, forward strand.
AAATTATCGATTTGTTGAAAAATTATTTAAATAGTATTCCAGTTGCATTTTGTCTATTAAAATTAGGCAAAACTAATTTTATAAAAAATTAGAATTTTCATCGATAAAATTTCCCTATTGAAAAGTAAATTGTGTTACAATATAAGGGGTTCAAAGTACCCAAAAAATGCCAGTTTTTTATGATATTTTGTTCCAATTTAAAGGATGGGGGAGTAAGCTAATGGGGTCTCCCCGCATGAGTTCAAATCTCATAGGTGTCGTTTTTTATATTTAATTAGAAAACCATCTAGAATTCAATTTCTGATAAACAAAAATTTTTTTTTTAAATTAGACAAAAGCTTTATCTAATTATATATTTCAGATGCTATGCCCCAATCTCCAAATATTGTAATATTTAAGCAAAATTCATGAATTTTCAAAAAGCATATTTCTAACTCCCTACTAAATAACTATTTTCTTTTGGTTTTCAATAAAATTAACTATAATAAAAGAGAAATCCTATTAAATGGAGAGTAAGAGAGACGTCATCAAAATATGTTCAACAGTAGAAATCAATCAACTTTTATTGACTTTTCCAAAATTTTTGTAGCAGGACTCCAAATAAAATTCACCAAAATGGAATAATGAAGAAATTCAAACTTATTAAGCCTTTAAAATCCCAATATTTCTCCCTTCAAAAGGCTTCCTCATTACCTTATTTATTCCCACAAAGCTTTTAATCAGCATTCATTTTCTATGATTTTGAGAATTTTTCCATTATTTTTTCTTATCCACAAAGCTTCCATAACGCATGAAGAATTTTCTGTAAAGAGGAATCATTTATAAACAATATAATGAACCAAGATTTTCAATCTCAAGAAAATTATAACAAAGGACGATGGAATTCTGAGGAGAAAAAGAAGTTTGAAGAAGCCCTTAATTTATATGGGAAAGACTGAAATAAGATTCAAAATCACATCGCCACAAGGACGCTGGTACAGGTAAGATCCCATGCTCAAAAATATTTCAGGACTGTAGAAAGGCCTCATGAGCCAAAAATGCCACAACTCTTCAGGCTGAAAGACTCAGAAAACATATTCGAAGAATATGCTGCACAAATGGAGCAATTTAAGCAAATATGGGAATTGAATAACCAAGTTTTATATCAGACTGTGCCTGATCAATTTTATGGCTTTTACCCAAATGTGATTTTGCCTCAGAAAAGTGAGGAATTGAGGAGTTGTAATATGGGACCGTGCAAAAAGCTCAAACTTGATTATTGTGAGTAGATATAAGGTGTTTAATTGAATAAGTATTGCGACCTTAGAAAAAAGCACTTTTATATTATAAAATATGAGATTGAAATGGTTTTATTTTTAATTAATTTAATATTTATAGAGTAAGCTATCTAATAAAGTAGTAAATTTAAAACGAGTTGAAGATGCTTTTTTCATATAAAATTGAGATTTTCTCGTCATTTGTTGATCTTTAGAAACACCCCAGGCGTTTTAATTTTAAATATTTAGCAGCGATTATAATTGAAATAATCGCAGTTTATGGAAAATCTATAGTTGTCAGATGATTGAGTCTATCTTGGACAAAAAGAATTACTGTTTTTATTACATATATTTGCAATATTTTTCACATTAAAAAGTTATTATAAGCCATCAACAGATCAAATATTTTTATGTAATTAGTCAACTAGTTAGTAATATTAATTATCAATATTTTTTGAGCTCAAATGGAGGAACAAGAAAAGCTATTTGGAGAAGTCATAATTTTAGGAAATGAAGGTACTGGAAAACCCAATTTTTCAATAACATTCCTTCCAAAGATTTTTTTCCATCTTATGAAAATGAATTTAATACAGGTATTGCATATAAGAAATACCAAGTAAACAATAAAACAGCAATTCTTCGATATTGAGATACAGATAAAGACCAAGGATTTAGAAATTTGGGTAATTTTTCCTTTAAATCTTCTCTAGCTAACGTTATTATTTTTGATATTACAAATCCATCGAGTTAAATCAAATTGAATTTTGATTGGATGATTTAACCGACATTGAATTCGATGGGAAATTTATAATCTTAGCAGGGAATAAGGCTGATGAAGTAAGAAAAATCAGATATGAAGAAGCTAAAGCTTTTGCTGATAATTATAACATGGCTTACATAGAAATTTTCTGCAAAGACAGGAAAAGGATGCAGGAACATTGAAAAAATATTAAAAAGTAAAATATTTTTTGATAATAAATGCATCTATCTGGTCCATTATTTAAATTAAAAAAGGTAATCGAAATTTGAAGATTTAGTTTTATAATTTTAGAATTAATTGAAGAGAAAATAAAGTTTGATACTTTAAGAAAGGATTTCAGTAAGAAGCACTCAAATTTTTAGCTTGTGATAAAGATGAAACTATTAAATTGCTGTTTATTTACTAGCTTTAAAAATATAATAATTAATAGCAATGGAAGAGGAGAGAAAAATACCTGGAAAAGTTGTATTATAGGGGAATCGAAATCTGGAAAAACTAGCTTTTTGAATAAAGTTATTGGGAACCGTTTCAGTGAGAGCTATAGACCTATATTAATTAAAATTTATAGCTCACGAACTTAATAGATTTCTAATTAAAATATATCAGAAATCCTTTAAATTTTTTGCGAGCTATAAACGTACAATCGGCTCAGATTTCTCCTGTAAAGAATACCAAATAGGTGAAAAACTTTTAACCCTTCAATTCTGGGATACTCCAAGGCGGGAAGGTTTCCAGCGCTTAGGCTATGCATTTTGTCGAGGAGCTCAAGCTTATTTCATTTTCTTTGACATAACAGATAGATATTCCTTTGAACAAGTCAGCGATTGGAAAGACGAGTTTGAGAGCAATGTGGGCGATAATGTTTTTGGAATCTTGGTTGGAAACAAAATTGATATAAATAATGAAAGAGTTGTTTGCTACGAAGAAGCAAAAACCTTCGCTGATCATCATAAAATGATTTATATAGAGATTTCAGCAAAGACAGGGCAGGGATGCGAAGTTCTTGAAAGAATAGTAGCAAATAAAATAGCACAATAAGTCAATTGAAGCGAGGGCATCGCTGTATTAATTATAGAGTCAAAATTTTATTAAAACTTTAATTTCTCATAAAAACATATTTAGCATATAACAGGCTAATATTTTTAACATATTAATTAATTTTAGATAATTCAACTTCCAAAAGAAGATCTAACATTGTCTCTTTATTTTATATAGAATCTTTTATTAAGATGTTCATATGAAAGGAAACTCATAAGATGAATATTAAATAGCTGTTATCTTACTGTAAATAGTAATTATGAATAAAAAAAAGATCTGTAAAATTTTTTATGGAAGAACTTAAAATGTTGATTGAATAAATTGTTTTAATACTGACAATAGGCATAATAATTGATTTGTGCACTTCTCTGTTTTTTCCAGAAATTATAGTCTTAAGCAATTTTATTTGAAATCACTTGAGAAAAAGTCTTAAAAAGTTGTAATTATAGGGGATTCGAAATCTGGGAAAACTAGCTTTAATAAAAGAATTGACTCTTAAAAGTATGATGTAAAAATGGAACGAACACAGTAAAATACACCCAAATCATAATTAAAATATATCAGAAATGCTTTTGAACCGTTTCAGTATGAGCTATAAATGTACAATCGGTTTAGATTTCTTATGTAAAGAATACCAAATAGGTGAAAAGCTTTTAGCCCTTCAATTCTGGGATACTGTCATGCTCGAGTGACAAGCTTCGGCCACCAGTATATACGAGGAGCTCAAGCTTATTTCATTTTCTTTGACATAACAAATAGATCTTCCTTTAAAAATGTCAGCATTTGGAAAGACGAGTTTGAGATGACTGCGGGCGATAGAGTTTTTGGAATCTTGGTTGGAAACAAAATTGATATGAATAATAAAAGAGTTGTTTGTTACGAAGAAGCAAAAACCTTCGCTGATCGTCATAAAATGATTTATATAGAGATTTCAGTAAAGACAGGGCAGGGATGCAAAGTTCTTGAAAGAATAGTAGCAAATAAAATAGTACAATTAGTCACTTGAAGCGAGGGCATCGCTTAATTAGTGATATATCTAAACTTTTATTAAAACTTTAATTTCTTATGAAAACTATATTTGGTGATCTGTATAAAAGGCTAATATTTTTAGCATTTTGATTACTTTTAGAGATCCAACTTCCAAAAAAAGATCTGAACAATTGCCACTTTATTTTATATAGAATCTTATATTAAGATGCTTAGCATGAAAGTAAATTCTAATGATGAATTAATAAATTCTATTCGATCTTAAAGATCAATATAATTAAAATAAAATAAAGCAGAATATTTTTTAAGGATCTTAATTTGATCAATTAAATTTTTTAATATAAAATAAAAAATTATCTGCATTCGGAATTATCTGTCTCTTAATCAAGCTCGTTAATTCTTGTAAAAAGCAAAAAATAGAAGAAACACACAGTAATTACCCTCATGCTTTTGTCTAAATAAGATCTCAATTATTTAATATGGGAAAGTGAGACTCCTAATAAAAATTCACAATTAGCGATTAGAGACTAATTCTTTTTAAATGTCTAGTAAACGCGATGATAATTTTTCTTAAACTTAACCATATTTTATTTAAATATTTTAATAGTTAAAAGCTAATGATCTACTATAATTTCATTTTGGATATCCACTTTCGCATTGAATTTAGGCTTTGACTTATATAATATAATAGTTTATAGTCTGCATGATATCTAAATCCATGCATCATTAACTAGAAAATAAATTATTATACAAAAACATAATTTTAATGCTTCACTGATGGCCCTCTAATATTGCAATTTGAGCATGAACCATGAATGTCAAGCCAGCAATAATATGTTTCATTATGATTTTCAATATTTCTCGACTATCAGAAATCGCCATTTTATTATGAACTCAAATTAGCTATAGTTATTTCTAACGATTGAACGAAGAAGATTCTAGCAATTTGTGTTACCCTATAAATAAGAGAATTCTATATTTTCTGTTAATCAATAATATGCCCTCTGGGTACTGTTGATTACCAATAAATTTAAAAAAATGGATATTCCGATCTTAGGCTTTCATTCAAAACGGGATTTATCAAGCAGATACTTAATAAAATACCCTGAAATAGTCGAATTAGAAGCAGGAATTCCTTACAAAGAATTTTTCTATCATAGCAGAGCCCGTGATAAAAATCTTGAATTCAGAGTGGTAAAAAGGATAACTGAAACTAAACAGCACGCAGAACTGCTTATAGAAAATTCTGCCCTTACTTGCCCATTAAATCGCTATGCAGATATTTTACCATATCGAGATACGATAGTTCCTCTTTCATATTACCTTTATATAAATGCTAGCTTTATTGATGGATCAATAGCAAATTCTGAGCAAATGTTTATAGCTACACAAGGTCCTCTTAGATGTACTATGGATGCATTCTGGAGTATGATATGAGAATATAATGTTTCTTTGATAATCATGATGTGTAGCGTACAGGAGGGAGGAGTTTCGAAATGTGAAGAATATTTTCCGACTAAATGTTCAATTCATTTGATAGAGTTTGAAATTACCTTAATAAAGAAGGTTAATAGATACTCCTCTTTAATAGAAAGAACTCTACTAGTGACTCATATTCCCAGTGATGAATGTAAAATTATCACCCATTTGCAAAGTACTTCATGGCCAGACCAAGGGGTACCTAAAGTATTTGATGAATTCAGTTCAATTAATTACATGATTTCTATGATAAAGAAAAAAAGGCAAGGAAACTCAAAGATTGCAGTACATTGCTCAGCAGGAATAGGAAGAACTGGAGTTTTAATTGGACTTAATAATCTTGTGGCTCAGTTAGATGAAAGGCTTTGTGAGGAGCTATACGATTTAGACACAGACCCAACATTATCTATATTTGGGACTGTAAGAAAACTGAGGGAACAAAGATGAGGGATGGTTGCGACTGCAAAGCAATATAAATTCATGTATAAGTTTATGGAATATTGAATAGCGTCATTTTTAGCTTACAAAAGTCAATTTAAAAGAGTTTAATTAATTAAAATTTTAGGAATCAATTATTCTAAGTAAATTTTTATATCTTCCTTTTTACACCATTTTTTAAAGTTTATCCTCACATACATGGTGTATTGATTTATCAAATCTTTAACTGTATCAGGAATATCACATATTGACAGCTTATCCATAGCAGCTTCTCCATTTAAATCTAGAGTTTCAATTTCTTTTAGCTCCATGCATATTTTATATCTTTCCATAGCATCAAATGATCTAACGCAACTTCTGACTCTTGAGAAATAGTCGATTTCACTTCGAATCATTTTATTCTTCTTTTTGGTAATAAAATTGCACACTCGCTCTGTAACCATTATGATATACCCACATGCAGGCATTACATTATTTTTTCCCAATCGAACTCCATCTTCTTGCGGTTTTTTAGTTGGGTATGGTTTGTAAGCAAGAGGTCTTTTAAGCTTTTTTTCTATAAGTTCTGTACTTTCTTCTAGTGCTGATTTGAAGCGCCTACACTGTTGGCAACAATTATTTGGATCTTTTTCAAGTTGAATAAATCTGGAGATTGGGTCTTTGCAGCCCATACAAATTTTCTCTTCCTTTTTCATATTTTAAGTCCCCCAAAATTATTACTTGAATTTCTGATGAGAACAATATATTTCCTCTTACTTGAAGTTTATTGAATCATGACTTTCCTTAGTATAATTATAATAAATCAGGATTATCAATATCTGAAGCTGCAAAAGAAGCAATTTGATAAAGTACAGGAGAGCTGTACTTAAAAAATTTATAGATTTGTATATAAATTTATGGCTTATTTAGTTGTTTGTTTAAATCTATAAGCCAATTAATTAATATTAATACAAGAACGATAAATTTAAATTTACTAAGGCAATATCCACCCTAAATGATTTATCTAAATTAATTCATTGAGAATTTAATAATGTGAGTGTAAATTAGAAGACTATAAATAAAGATCGTTAATGAGAGTTAAAACTTAAGTAAAGTTTATTAAATCTTCCTTTCCCATTTTTTAAAGTTTATTCTCACATACATGGTGTATTGATTTATCAAATCTTTAACTGTATCAGGTATATCACATATTGACAATTTATCCATAGCAGCTTCACCGTATAGATCTAAATTTTCAAGATCTTTTAGTTCCTCAATAATTTTTTCTTTTTCTTTGTTATCAAATCCTCTTGCACAATTTCTGACTCTTGCAAAAAAATCAATTTCACCGCGAATCTGCTTATTCTTATCATTTGAAAAATAATTGCACACTCTCTCTGTAACCATTATAATATATACACTCTTTTATAAATGTACTCTTAAAATAATGTGTAATATTAAGTTAGGGAATTTATATTTACTCCCCCATTTAGTGATGAACATTTTATAAAATCAATAATCATTTTAAAATTTAAAATTGTAATAAATATATGTGAGAGAATATTAAATTTATTTTTTAGAAAATTGATAAAATCAGAAATTTAATGATAGCAAGGATATTAAAAATATTATTTAAAAAAATGTATGCCTGTTCATTTTTAATGGGGGGAGTTAGACATTTCATCTTTGTTTGGTATACTTGGATAATTGGATTGTGCTATAGTGAATTAATATAATTTAAACATTAATATAATTGTGTGAAGATTTTCAAATAGCCTAATCTTTGAGAAAAATTAGTAATTATTATAATATATTGGCTTTATTTCATTTAATAAAAGTATATTTCTCCCGGGCTTGGGTGCATATTCTTGCAGCTTTTTCTTTGGATTTGGGTGTTTATATCTAAGATTTTTCTTAACTCTTCCATACCTTAAAAAAAAATTTTATAATTAAAGTACTAATAACAAGCAAAAATTTACTTTAGGTCCGGAGGCATAAATATAAAAATTAAAAAAAATAATTACACAAAAAATATTCCAAAGAACGGAGTAAGCTTTTTTTCTATAAGTTGAGTACTCTCATCTAGTGCTGACTTAAAGCGCCGACATTTCTGACAACAATTAGTTGGATCCTTTGCAAGTTGAATAAATCTGGAGATTGGGTCTTTGCAGCCCATACAATTTTTCTCTTCACTCTTCATTTTTAAGTCCCCCAAAAATTATTACAGTGAACTACACTGACTGGCACGGGGTGCTTTTGGCTCAGTTTCGAGCCAAAAGCACCCCGTGCCAGTCAGTGTAGTTCACTGTAATAATTAATTGGAAATTTTGCTTTTATGACCCTATTGTGAATTAAAACTTAAAATACCAATAAAAAGCTTTTTATCCCAATTGACTTTCACTTTGAGCCTTATAGCAATAATGCTGATTACTATATTTTATTATAGCTAATTAGATTTCTTGCCTATGGTTAATTTTCCTATTTTTACTTATAATAAGAAAAAAAATGAAAAGTTTATTCGATGCTATTATTGCTCATAGTCTAAAAATATTTTGAAGCAAATAGATATTTGTCTGGTTTATGATTTAAAGTGTTTATTTATTAATTAAATTATTTATATTGAGAACTCATACTTAATTATTGATTGAATCTATTCTAAAATCAAAGATCCTAATGGTCTGCAGAGAATTATCTTCAATTTTTTAAAGGACGGCTATTGATAATTTATTATTCTCTTGGCGAGAGCATTGGCATATCAAAATATATTGAGGTAAATACGTTTGTAGATATTATTTATTATAATTAAGAACAAAGGTTATCATTCTCTATTTTCTACTTTCCAAAAAACCATTCGTTATGAAAAATTCTTAAAAGTAAATCTAGACAATTACCTCTCTTCGACCAGAAGTATTGAAAATTTCGATATAAACTAATCTTCTTCAAACTGATATATTTCTACAAACCAAAAGCAATTTAGAAGCCATACTGTTTTTCGTATATTTTTAAAAATCAAAATAATTCACCAAATTTCACAAATTTATTATGGAGCAACTATTTTATGACCCTCTTACCTCATCTCCACCTCAATCTCCTGCGAAGAAAGTTGAGCAAGTTCAAGAACCTCCAAAGAAAGTAGAAGAAGAGCAAGAGCCTGAAGAAGTTTATCTGCAAAATGTAAGCGAGAATATTTCCAGACAAATTCAGCTGATTGACGACAATTTTACTCCAAAAATCAAAAGAGGTGACGAAGAAATCCAGATTTCTGTGACAAATCCGATTTTTAAAGAGGATAAAATCACTAAACACGTTATTTATACAATACTTGGAAGAGACAATTCAGGGCCATTTGAGACTTATCGTCGCTATAAAGATTTTATTGCTCTTCGATCAAGTTTGGTTATTAGATGGCCAGGCTGTTATATTCCTCAGCTTCCGCCAAAGCAACGTGTGGTAAGAATTATTTAGGGAAACAAGCAGCCTCAGTTTATAGAACAAAGAAGAAAATTACTGGAATATTTTATGAAAAGATGTGTAGGGCTTTCTTATATAAAATCATCAGAAGAATTCAGACTTTTTCTCAGAGGTGCTGGCGAATATAAAAGAATCATTCTTGAACAAAGAAGACCAAACTACATAGAAATCGCTCATAGCTTACAAAACGAATTCACTGAGTTCTCATTATACCAGTTATCAGATGAAGCCAACAGACAAATAGCTGAAGCAGAAAAATTATTCCAAGGAGGACTTGAAACATTAGAAAAATTTGAAGATGTCTGCAAATTAAATGTGGATTATTATGCGTCTTTTGATAATGAACTCCTAGGACTTATGCAAGGTCTGAAAAATATAAATGTCTTTTATCAGCAAAATTATAATGCGAGAGAAATAAAAATTCCTTTGAGAGATTCGCATATTAATCCTTATCAAATTTTATTGGATTGGGTGAGGTGTGAAATATTGGATATGCAAGCGATTATAGAAGCTATTGAAAAGAAAAATGAGTATGATAGGATAAGAGAATCTGCTGAAAGCAAACTTGAAGAAGATAAAGCACAGTTAGAAAAATTAATGAGTGGCAAAAAGACATTATCGCAAAGATTATCTGCAAAACCAAAGGAGCACCACATATCAAAGCAAGAAACTATAATTCAAGAGTTGGAAGCCGAAATTAAAAGCATTTTGACTATAAATAAAATTATTACAGCAAGGCTTATACATAAAGAAATCCCAGCATTTAAAGATACAAAGCTTTCACTATATGAAGTTATTATGCGAACTTTTACGACCTCAACAATAGAAGAGCTCCAGAGTTTGATAAATCAAGGAAAGACTATTGAAGAAAGTTTAAACTTTTAAACGTAATTAGTTGATAACCCTTATTATAAACAATTTATAAAAATAGCGTCGATTTGAAGCAAAGTCATATACATATAACAATAGTTACGATTAATTACACTTAGTATAGCATTTATATGAATTCTTCTTGGATAATAACCCTTAATTAATAATTAGTAAATGTATGCTCAGGTTTATGGGCATTAAATCCTTTCAATTCAAGTGTATCTTTTTTAATATAGCAATGCTCACATAGTTCAAAATTGAAGCACATATTGCACTTATATTTAGGCGAAACTAAGGGATTTCTTCCACATCCGCTACATATGGACATTTTAAAAGTCCTATTTGATAATGTTATGATTTCTATTCTATGCTTGGAATCATGGCCTTTTATCTGCTCAAACTCTTTAAAGCTGCAGTTGAAAAAACAATTTTGGCCTACATTAATATTTACATAACGTCAAATGGCTGCAGTCAGCACATAAAAAACAAGGCCCTAATATAGGCTTCTGATAGCAACTGACACATCGCTTATTTTCATGTATCGGCAAGCCATTTCCAGCTTGTGGTTTTTCATGAGCTTGAAAAATATGGTTAAAGCAGCCAGTTTGGCTCTCAATAATTTCATCATAACAGTCTAAATAAATCTTACTTTCACAATAATCGATATTCTCACACTGTAAGCATTGAAAGCGGCATCCCCAAATTGGCTCCACCCCACATCTGTCACATTTATGGTAATGGTGCAGCGTATCTTGAGTGTTATTATTTTCCAGCTTAAAATAATCCTGCATTGTATCGTTGCGTTCTTGCTGGACGTTTTCTATACATTGTTCACAAATGTCGAAATTTCTCTGCTTCTTGGATTTGAACCTCAAAAGACCTTCAGGGATGTCGCGCTTGCATTTATCGCAGACTGTATGGTTTCTCCATTTTTCGAAAACTTCTCCAATTTGATTGCCAAGAGACAGCCAACCAGGACGTAGATTATTATTTCTCGCAAAAATTTCGCATTTTTTGGATCCTGGCATCATAAGCTCAATGATAGTATAAAGCTGGTCTGGCTTTTGGCTTTTTTTTCTTACATCAGCGATGATAAGATCGTTGGAGACTTTAGATCGGAATTCTACTTTTTCTCCTGGCGGACATTTGTAGCCCACTATACACATTTCAGTGGAATGCAAAAAATAAAAGCCATGAGAAACCATAGCTCGGCGGCCACCTTGTGTAGTCTTAACCCATATGAGATGGTCTACACACTCGTAGCCTCACTTGTTCAAGCAGTCATATCCTGCATTCATATTTCCACTTAATACCCATATAAAGCAGAACCCTTTCTTGGAGAGTTTTTCTATAGGGATTTCCATTATTTCTTGGTTAGAAAGCGTATCATACTCCAGCTGGAACTTGTTATTAGAAAACATAAACGGCGAATCAGAATTTTTTTGGCCTCCACGTATTCTTCACGGTGGGTCTACCACAACGACATCAAAGAGCCCAAACTTTTCAACAATGTAATCCAAGTTAAAATACCTCAGATCGCAGTTAATAAAGGTGCTTTCCATCATCTTCGTGTCAGTTGGGGCGCCTAATTCGATTGTATTGAGAAGTTCGTTGACCAGATCTCTGACGATAAGGTCATCGTCTTCTTTCTTCTTTTTGCGAGGCTCAGATGGCTGCTTGTGCTTTTTGTTGGCTTGCGTTTTGGCCCTAGGCAATTGGACAGGGATGGTAGTTTGGGGCTCTAGTTTGAAGTCATATGAATTCAGGTGGGAATCAGACATTTCTTCAGAGGCGCTTTCTACGATTTCGTCTGCGATTTGAGCCCTCTTCTTTGCAGGTTGAGCTAATGGAGTGAATATAATTAAAATATGGCGTCTTCGTCTGGGCATGGCCTCTCGGCCATGCAGACTCAACACATATTTTAATTATATCCGGCAAGGTTTTACCATTTCAGAGATGGACAGCAATGCTAGGTAATCAACTCTGGGTGTAAACAGAGCCTAGCCCAAGTCTGATTCAGGGATGGCTTTTTCCTCATGCGGAAGGAAGGCATGAAAGTTGAAAGGGGAAGCTCAGTAGAGTCCACTGGGCCAATCGGGCAACTCCCTAGCGTGAAACTGGGCGTTACGTCCCAGGCTACATTTTTTCCTTTTTGCCGATAGTCGGCCAGATAATCCATTTTTTGGGTTTTTGTGCGGACAACCCTTGTCGCAAGAAAGTAACTCATTCATGAGTCGTCGAAGCCGGCAGCACTATTTCAAGCGTGTCCTGGCGATCAAAGCAGGTCGACCCAGAAGCCTGTAGGCCTGATACGTGGAAGAAACGTCGGGAAGGTCTGGGTGACTAACTCCGTAGGAGACGTTAAACGAATAAAATTTAAGTAAGTAAGAGCTAATGGAGTGAACATCTGTCGCTGGACTTGGCTTCGATCTCGGAACTCAAACCGATGTCCCCACTTGCTTTTGTCGTCGATATCGATTCCCTTTTTACGAGGCTTTTCCATATTTAATTAAAGCCTTCAGTGAAAGAGTGGCTAAAAAATCAAAAACCACTCACGGAACCCATAGCCCATTTTTATTAAAGTTAAATTTCAGTTGCCTTTAGAAAAATTTTGAGAGTTAGGAGAATGGAAATAAGAAAGGAGAATTATAGCCTTGAGTGTTGTCAGTCTTGTCGAAAGCCCATCTAGGCATAGGTCTGTTTTGTTTTCTTAGCCTTCCTATTGGTTTTTTTGCTCTCAACAATTTGACAGCTCCCATTTATGAGATTTATTTATTAATAAGTAGGGAGAAAAAAGCAATTGGGGATAGGACTTTTAGTTCTCAAGAAATAATTTATTTTTATTTTGGCGCTATAGTCTGGCTCATTAATTAGAATTCGAGATGATAATTATGCGAAAAAACAATTAAAATTGATAAAGAATTTGATTATGAATTAGCAGATACTTTGACTTAGCTGATAATTCTTAAGGCGATTAAATCTTTTAAGTAAGTCTTAATAGTTTATTTGTGTTAGAAAATAAGCTTAATTTAAATGTAGCTAGAAAATTTCAGAGCTAAATATCAATTTTTTGCATTTTTATATATTCATGCAGCGAATTGAAATAGCTTTTTATCTGGCTTTTCTTATTATTTCTTTCAATTCCTTTCCTGAGATATTTTCTTTCTCTATCAAAATCTCGGCTAATTGCATTAACAACGCTCGATCTTTCTGCATATATTTCAGGCTCTTTTTGTGTGATTTTTTTATCAATCGATTTACTTCATATTGCACTAATCTTCTACTTCCTCTACTCTTACGAGGAAAATAAAATACAAAACCTGATTCGCCATTAAACAATCCAGATCTTACATATTCATTCAAATATTTTCTGGTTTTCATAATATCTTCTTCACATAAGTCATTTATCCTCTTATTTTTCCCATAAACTAAATCTAAGGCTGCCTTTCCCGATATCAGAATATCAACCTGATCCAAAATTTCTTTTCTTGTTGTGTTTTGATATACCTCGAAGAGCTCTGTAAGATTTTTGCTTGATGGATTCAATGAAAGTGATACATCTTCCAAAGGAACGTTCTCATGCTTTTTTAAATACATGAGAAATATCCCTATTTCATGTACAGCGAGTTGAAGCTTTTCCTCTTTTGTGAGGCGTGAAATTTTGTTGATTTTTCGAATTTCATTTAAAATATCGGTAGAGCTTAGAAAGAAAGTATTGTTTTTTGTAACGTGAGTAGTAGCTGAGTTCAATATTTGAAATAACTGAAGAGGTGTAAAGCCAGCAGTTTGTCTCGCGATTTCTTCTGCATCAATTTCAAATTTTAATGATTGTTTTGCTAGTGTGTGTTTTATGATTTTTTTACGAGTTTCGCGGTCAGGGACCGGGATATTGATTTTTCAGTCAAATCTTCCTGTTCTTATCAGCCTGCTATCAAGAGCTTCTGAAGAGTTTGACGCTGCAATAACAAGTATTTTGTCATTATCAGCAGCTCGGTCTATTTCATGCATTAGTCGTATTACAGTCTGCTTACTTTCACCTACATTAATTTCATATATTTCTTCAGCAATACTACTTATTTCATCGATAAATATAATTGAAGGCTGCGTTTTTTTCGCTGCAATAAATAAATCTCTCATCTTTTTAGCTCCAGATCCTACATTCACCTCATCAAATTCCGAAGCTGATATCTTAAAATATGATACTCCAGCTTCTCCTGCTATTGCATTAGCTAGTAAAGTTTTTCCTGTTCCTGTTTCTCCAGTCAAAAGAATCCCTTTACTTCCCCTCTTCCATTAACGAGCAAAACCATTGAAAAACCCTATCTTTCGACACTTTATGAGCCAAAAAAGTTTTAATATGAAAAAATTTTATGATATATAAGCAATAATTATCAATGAATTTCTATCCAACTCTATTGAAATCTGAGCAGCCAGCATTTTTAACATAAAATTTTGCAAATCAGTTAATTTTGCTTTCCAATTTTGATGAATTGAGATTTTTTTTTAATTTTTAAAAAAATTTCACTATAAAATTTATATATAAACTTTTAACACTCTCAATAAATTAAAAAATTTTTTCGATCGCTCACGAAGGTGTAGAGCTAGGCATTTTGGCATTAGCTACTTGAAATTTTTTTTGGTTTTTATAATAGTCAATGAGAAAATTAAGTTCGTCGATGAAATCTTCAAGCCCTATGACATCACTGAATCTTTCTTTGGGGCGGCTTTCTGGAATGAAATTTTCTTTAACAAGCATTGTGTAGGGCATGGGAATTTCTTGGTTTATTGCTTTCTTTGATCTCATCAAATATTGTGAATAGAAATAGCTGCAAACTCCTATAAGGCCAGATAAAGAAATTGCTGAAGCAATAAATAATGCCCAGGGATACATCATACCTCGAAATGCTTTCAATTTTGGGTTATGTCTTATGGTTATATAAACTTGTAAAGCATTTTTATGAGGTTTTGAAGTCTCTATAAACTTTTCATATCATTCTTTTCTTCAAGGTTCAGGCTTTTCAGGTATTTTAGGTTTTACTCCCCCCCTCCGTGAGTGAACAAAGAAATTTTGTTCACTCACGGAGGGGGGTTAATCTTTTTTTTTAAAATAATTTATATCTCAATTTTATAGAAAATTTTTTTTCAAAATTTTAAAAAAATCCTAATTGGGAAGCAAATATTAATTTAATTTATATTGTGTTTTAAAAAGCAATTTGTTTAAAATTAAACAGAATTAGCTCGAGATTTCATTATACTAACACTTATATATCAAATTTTTTTTCTATTAAAAAAATTTTTGTTCACTCATGGAGTGGGTTTTTTGACAAAAAATAGGGATTTTTCTAACTCCACCCCCCCCCCTCCGTGAGCGAACAAAAAAATTTTGTTCGCTCACGGAGGGGGGTTAATTTTTTTTTTTAGAAAAAATTTATATATAAATTTTATAAAAAATATTTTTCGAAATTTAAAAAAATCCTAATTTGCAAAAAATTGGGAAGCAAATATTAATTTAATTTGCAAAATTTATATTTTAAAACGCAATTTGTTTAAAATTAAACAGAATTAGCTCTAGATTTCATTATACTAATTATCACTTATATATCAAAATTTTTTTCCATTAAAATTTTTTCTATTAAAAAAAATTTTTGTTCACTCACGGAGGGTGGGTTTTTGGTCAAAAAATGGCGATTTTTCTAATGGTTTTGTTCGCTCACGGAGGGGGGGGGGGGAGGGGAGTAATGGTTTTGTTCACTCACGGAGGGGGGGGATTAGGACTTTAGACTTAACTGGGAATTTTCGGCTAAAAAAACGACAATTCTTGAGTATGTAAGATCTTTTGAAAATGATAAACATTTATGACTTAAAATTTATTAATAAAATTTGTAAGAAAAGAGGAGTCAAGTTTCAAAGAATAGTTTTTTAATGTAAAACAGAGAATTTGTGACCTTCAATATTAGATTGCTGTAATTGCTTCAAGTATATTATTTTTAAACTCAATTTCCACTCATCCTATAAATTTCTATTGTAAAAATAAGATAAAATATCAATCTTAATTACTCAAAATAATACTTGAGGCTCTTTTTACCGGAATTAGCTTCAATTCTATAATAAGAGAGCAGTATTAATAAATAATTCAATAAATTGGAAGAGAAAATTATTCATTTTGTGAATTTCAGCAACAGTTTCAATACATCATTAATAAACTCAAGCATGGTAATCATTATTTGATTCTTTTTCTACTAAATTCCACACCCTTTAAAAATTGGAACAAAACACTTCATTAAATTGGAACAAAACACTCCATTTAAATTGGAACAAATTTGTTTTCAATAGGAAAATTTTAACGATGAAAATACTAATTTTTTTTAAAATTAGTTTTGACCTAATTTAATAGACATAATTAAAGGAAAACGCTATTTAAATAGTTTTAAATTAATTGATTAATTAACTCTTCATAAAAATAAATTAGAATTTCATTTTTATAAAATTAATTTAGACTATATATTAATAAAAAGTACAATTAAAGTGCTATTTAAACAGTTTTCACACTGAATCGATTAATTTTATCAACTATTTCTTGATAAAATAAATTAAAAATTCAAATAGTATATACTCAATTTATATTTTTTTTAAATTTTTTAAGGGCGGGGAAGTAAGAAATAAAAAATATGGGAGTATGCTGCCCAAAAGAATACAAAATGCTTCGACCCAAAACAGCAAGACAGCTTGATAAACCTGAAATTTCAAATTCATCTAGGTTAGAACGTATTATTACAATTAGGAATTAACACTCGTTATGAATTTATAAAAGTTATAGGATGTGGGCAATTCGGGACTGTGCGCGAAGCCAGAATGGTCGGCTATGATATAGAAAATAATTGCAAGCATTTTGCTATTAAATCTATCAATAAAGTAAGAGTTATGAAAAATCTCAAATTGATGAAAAACGAAATCTCAATTTTAATGCTCGTTGATCACCCTAACATTATAAAACTCTATGAAACCTATGAAGATGACATGTATATTCACTTACTCCCCCTTTCCGTGAGTGAACAAAACTATTTGAAAAATCCTTATTTTTTGGGTAACCTCCCTCCGTAATAAAAATTATTTTAATAGAAAATTTTTTTATGAGAAAAATATTTCTGTTTAATTTTAAACAGCTTGCATTTTGAAACATAACTTTCAAAATTAAATTAATATATTACTTTCCAATTTTTGCGAATTGGAAATTTTGAAAAACAATTTATTATAAAATTTAATATTAATTTTAAAAAAAACTAAACCCAATCTGTGAGCAAACAAAATTTTTTTGTTTCATACTTAGTGGGAAGAGTTAGTTATGGAGTTGTGCACAGGTGGAGATTTATTCGAGCATTTGATGGTCAGAGGCAGTTTAACTGAGCTAGAGGTAGCTCAAATTATGAGGAAAATATTCACAGCAGTTAATCACTTACATAATATTAATATATGCCATAGAGATATAAAGCCTGAAAATTTTCTGGTTTCAAGCAAAGATAATGATGCTGATATAAAAATGATTGATTTTGGAATGTCAGCGAAATTTGGAGGTGAAGAGATGAATACAATAGTAGGGACTCCTTACTATTTAGCTCCAGAAGTGTTGAGAGGCTCATATGGTTTAGAATGTGATGTTTGATCCCTAGGTGTAGTCATGTTTTTTCTACTTGTTGGACAACAGCCATTTAAAGGAGATTCTTTAAATGAAATTTTCCAAAAAATTGTGAAAGCAGATTTTGATTTTTCTGATCCAAGTTGAGAAATGGTAAAAAATTAAAATTTTTTTTTTTTGTTTCCATGCTATTTTTCTCATGATAATAATAACTAAAATAATTGATTAAAAAACAAATTAATAAAAAAACCATTGAGAAATTATTTCAGATGAAGCCAAAATTTTGATCTCAAAAATGCTTATTGTTAATCCTGATTACCGAATTTCTTTACAAGATGCTTTATCTCATGAATGATTTGTAAATAATTTATCAAATTCGCATCAAGAAATTAAGCTGGAAGTCTTTAAATCAATAAAGCGATATAGAGCCCCAAGTAAGCTGTGACATGAAGCTATGAAAATTTTGGTGCAAAATTTATCAGCTGATCAAATAAAAGAATTGCAGAGTGCTTTTCTAGAAATCGACCAGAGGAAAACTGGCTTTGTAACTGCTAAAGATATTGAAGCTGCAATGATCCGCAATGGCTTTTTTTTAGCGCGCGACGAATTTAAAGCCCTTGTACAGAGTATAAATTACGTCGGAAAAGGAAAATTAAATTACACACAGTTTTTAATTGCTTCAGTTGATAAGAGGCGAGCCCTTGATGAAGAATCAATGTGGCTAGTTTTTAAGCATTTTGATCTTGTACTATATATATATAATGGCATTCGGTGCGAGAGAAGTTAGATCTGCTAAATTCTCTTTATCATGGGATTGTATCAGTTTTGCCGGTGAAATTTCATCAACAATATCAAGACGGCTCATCGGATAAGATGATAGCCCTGATCCAGAGGGAATAAAGAGACATAGGTTTTTGATGTTTGACACTCCAGAGGAAGGAGAATCTTAGTTGAACAAACGCTAATATCACCTTCAACTCGATAAATAGTGGCGCAGAAAATGCTGGGCTGATGCTACTGCTATTCTTGTTAGCCCATGTGGTTTTTGTAATTAATTGTGAATCGGACGACATGCTAAGCACTCTAATTAATTTAAGTTTAAGATCTTGTAAACTCTAATTAGGATCGGAATGGGACTATAAGTGTTGATGAATTGAAGTTTGCATTGGAAAAAGCAGGGTGCTACCTATCAGACACTGAATATAAAGAAATTATAGATGAGTTTGAACTAAAAGCAGGTGAAACTATGAATTTTGAAGAATTTAAAGAAATTATGCTATGTATTGGCTATTTAGGCTTTGAAGATCGGTCTTTGGTATGCACCGAACAAGAAGATCAATTTGTGGAGGCTCCTAGAAGAGGAATGAGAAGACTTTCACAGAGATTGCTTATGCAAAGGAAAACAATCATCGAGCCAAAGAAAAAGAAAAGAGTTACAGATTAAATTGTTTTATTAACAAATTTTTATAATTAATTAGCGAAGTTAACGAAATTCCAGGGCAGCAAAGTAGCGAAAAATAGGTAGAATGGATTTGCATTTGGGTCTAAATTTCCGTTTTGATGGTTTTCTTCACGGCCAATTTGGAATTCAGGAGGAGCTACTATAGTATCTCAACTCTTATGGACTTCCATAGTCCCGATGTCTATTGAGGATATCCGAAGATAGGTTTTACCAACTTAAGTTGATGATGAAACCAACATCAAATGGGCAAACCTGTTTTATAGACAAATTTATCAATTTTTAGAGTTAGATGAACCAACCCTCAGATCTTCTCGAAAGACATCGGGACTATTAGAGCCATAAGTGTGGAAACGCTATAATCTCGGGACATTTGAAAAATCAGCTAGTTCAAGAGAATTATATCGGTTAAAGATCCCTTCGAAGTTTCTATCACTAATCAAGTCATCTTTGGTTCCTATTAAAAATGAGGCAGATAGCAGCCCATTTTTAAGTCAATTTATGATGTATTCTTGTCTCCATAATTCTTCAACTCTGGCTGCATGAATATCTGCGATTTTTTGATAATCGCCCAGAATCCCCGGTTCTCTTTTATCCTCAGTTGGAACAAACGACGGAACAAGCCTCTTTAATAGTGATTTCGCTATATTTGGATAGCATATTATTGCAATAATTAAAGCCACACTTGAATTTTCTCCAGTAAGCTCTGATAAATTTCCAATTGCTTTCGCCCTTTCAATATCCTCACTAGTTATCTCTAAATACCTATCTCTCAGAGCTTTGCATAGCGCAAAACTATATAAAATATTTGGCATCATCAATAAATTTCCAGTACCATAAAATTCCTGCATAAAACTATCTGCGAACCTCAAAAAGTAATCAAGTCTCTTGGCTTTTATAGAATAATAATCAATCAAAAGTAAGCATCCTAAAGGGTCATCATGTGGATTGAGCGACAAAATAAATTTAACAAATTCTAAAGCAGCCTTAACACATCCTTTTCTCCCTAGACACTCAGCGTACATATATAAACTCTTATAGAAAATTCTGTTATATGTGTTTGCTGCGATATCAAGTTCTAGACCATTCCCAATCGGTGAAAATTGATGATGAAAACTCAGCTGAAAGCTATATAAAATTCTTTCTAATAAATTTTCCAGATCATTATAATTTCCTCTCATTTGTAAAGCGATTGACAACTGGTACAATCCTTCTATATGAAATGGATATGTCTTACTCCCCCCCCCGTGAGTGAACAAAAACCATTAGAAAAATCGCCATTTTTTGCCCAAAAACCCACCCTCCGTGAGTGAACAAAAATTTTTTTAATAGAAAAATTTTTTATGGAAAAAAAAATTTGATATATAAATGATAATTAGTATAATGAAATCTAGAGCTAATTCTATTTAAATTTAAACGAATTGCTTTTTAAAACATAAATTTTATAAATTAAATTAATATTTGCTTTCCAATTTTTGCGAATTAGGATTTTTTTAAATTTTGAAAAAAAATATTTTTTATAAAATTTATATATATAAATTTTTAAAACAAAAAATTAACCCCCCTCCGTG
Organism: Blepharisma stoltei; assembly: GCA_914767885.1. Taxonomy (NCBI): domain Eukaryota; phylum Ciliophora; class Heterotrichea; order Heterotrichida; family Blepharismidae; genus Blepharisma; species Blepharisma stoltei. Next base: position 475,225 of record CAJZBQ010000043.1, read on the forward strand.
AGTGAACAAAATTTTTTTGTTCACTCACGGAGGGGGGGGGGGAGTTAAGAAAATCGTTAACAGCATTCAAATCATTCCCAATTAAGCTGTCCATATATTGTGAATGAAGCTTCGAATATCCTTTGCTAGGCTTGAAATTAAAAATATGCCTGGAAGAGTCCGGACATCTCTCCATTTCCAGCAGATAATTAATATTCGTCGGCCAATTTTGCTTATCAGGGGTTAAAATCATCTTCCTCTGCGTCACATGAGAGTCCCTCTGGCCTTTGTTTTCTTCGGGAAACAACAAAGCGAGTTCTGGCCTTGGATCAAAATGCTTGGCTTGTCTCTTCAGACAAGATACTGTGCTTTGCATATGGAAGGCATCATCAACACTTTTAATAGTTTTCAGCTCTTCCAGCAGAGAATCAACATCCCCAGTCACAATTTCTTCTTTTTTCCTTGGGGCTGCTATTTTTGTGACTGGCAATTTTTCTTCTTCATGGTCAATGGACTCAAATTCATTTTCTTCAGACTCGCTTGATGATATGATGACAAAGTCGCTGAATTTATTTGAAGGCTGGGCCATGATTTCTTCTTCTGAAGAGTTTTCTGAGTCTAAGTTTTCTGTTGATTTTTGGGATTCAAGGATTTTTCTGACTTGTCTTAGGGACATTTATTAAAGTTAAAATGGTTACTTACTGTTAGGGGTTGAAAGCAAAGCTTCAAGCTGGTCTTTAAGTCTTTGGTTGGTTTTCTTCCTGAACTCGATTTCTTCCGTGTGGGCTCTTGCTTCGATTTCTTCACGCTCTTTTTCTTTTTGCTCGATTTCTTCAATTTCTTGGTCAAGCTCGTCTACCTCCGCTGTCAGATTTTCACATTCTTCTATGAGTTTCTTTATATCAGCGTCTGTTTCAGCTCTTCATTGTTCAGCTTGCAAGGCTTTTCGCATACCATAAGCAATGCTGCTTTCATAGAGAGTTTGGTAAGACTGAATAGTCATTCTCAGCTCGTCTCTGACTCTTAGCAGTAAAAGCCCTCTTTCTGTGCAAATAATTGTTAGCTGCCTTATAAGCTCATCGAAACATTGACTATAGAGCTCTTCTCGAATAGGACAGATCCCAGTTTCTCTTGCTTGCCGAAGCTCAAGTAAGTTATCAAGCTGCTCTTGGAGTTTTATTACATCTTGGGTGGTTGCAGGGTTTGAACTAACATATTGGACCCAGAGTTGACCGTCTTCGGTACTTTCTCTAGGGGGGAGCACAGAGTTGAGGACATCTTCAATTTGAGCTTTGTCGGCAGGGACGTTCGGCCTTCCTGGGATGTTTTTTCCTTTGCCTTTGCCCTTTAAGGAAGTAGAAACTTGGATTTTGGTGTCATATTTAACAAGAGATTGGGCTTGCGGGAGGTTATTTGCCATTTTATAACTGTACAAGCAAATTGAAAATTTTTTGGAAATGATATTGAATTGATAAAAAATTAATTTATGCAAGGGCTTCTTTGTATTAAAATACAATTTAAATTCATTAATTGAAATTTCTGATATATGTAAACATTATTCTGAAGTATATTGATTTAGCATTAGAAATTACTGAAAAACAACAATAATTCCAATAGTGCGATTTTATTAAAAAGCATAAAAATGCAATCAATTAATACTTATTCAAATAAAAGATATAGATATGGATGATTCTCCAAGTTCAACCGACTCTGAATATTATCCAAGCTACATATTAAGTAGCAATGGGAATATCGTTCAAAAGTCATCACCTAGTAAAGAAACTCCAAAGCAAGCATTTCCTATCCCAGTAGATCGGATTGGGAATTATCTCCGCTCAGGACAAAAAATTCATTTAGTTGGGCCAAGTTTTGGCTGCACTTTTCATACTATCAACGAAGAAAAAGACGAATCCTCTTCTAACGAAATTAGCCAAATGCCGAAAAAGCATTCAAATTTTCAGCGAAGTCGACAAAGGGTCTCATCATTCCAAAACTATGAGAGGAATAGAGAACTATTTATTCATAGAAGGCAGCAGACAATGCTACTCAGCAATACAAAAAAGAGAGAAAATCCAATTTTTGAAGAAAATTTTATTGGAAAAACACTGTCAATCCCTATACCGAAATTAGGGAAACTCAAAAAAGTATTGGAAGACATTGAAAATAAAGAACCGAAGAAAAGAGGTAGAAATATTTATCAAAGCTTTACCCATAGAGAGCATAATAATTATACACAAGATCTGCAGGCAAAACTAGAAAGTATACATAGAAGAAATTCTTCAGAAAATTTAGACAAAAAAGAAAAAGTAAACATAAGAATGAGCAAAAGCTCACACAGTACAAAAAATATTGCGCCTTTGCCTAAAGAAGTAATAGACCGAATTAAAATGAAAGTTCAAGGAACAATCGGATATAAAGCAGTCAATATAGAACTGAAAAAATACATTAATTTCAAACTTAAAAACCCAGTAAGTTTATCTGGCTAATTAGATTTTTGGCAATGCATCAAAGCATTTAGCAGTGAAAAGCATTAAAAATTCAGCTTAATAGTAATTATCAATATTTAAAGATTTTATGCAGGAAAAAATTCTTATATTCTATATATCAGTGTAAAATTAAATGATCAAAATGTTTATCTTTAATTCATGCACAATTTTATCACTTTAATATAATATCAGATCTTTATTTTTATTTAATCTTGAGCAAATTTTATTATATTCTGGTGAATGATGCTAAATATTTATAAAACAAATGCAGGATTTTTAAAAATAAGCAATCCATTATTTTATTTTAATCTAATATTAGTTCAGCATTTCAGTGAAATTTAAAAAAAGTAGCTGTCTTACTCCTCCCCCCCTTTAAATTGGAACTAAAAATTTTGTTCCAATTTAAAGGGGGGTAAAGAAATTTTTTTTAAAAAAAAACAACATTATAAAAATTTTTTATAAAAAAAATATATATATAAAATTTAAAAAAAAAAAAAATTTCAAAAATTTATCGAATTAGATTAATAAATTTGTTTAATAAAATGCTATTTACTCTTTATCCTTTAAAACAAAGCAAGATATAACTAAAATTTTAATATTAATTAATACGCCACTATTTAATTGGCATCAAAAGTATTTACACAAAAATTATTATTTTTATTGATAAAAAAAAATTAAAAAAAAAATTTTAGAAAATTTATCGATCAAAGTGCTAATTTTGTTTAAATAAGATGTTATTTATACTCTATTCTTTAAAATACAGCAAGAGATAAGTAAATTTTGAATTTTTGTAAAGAATTCGTATTGAATTTATATCAAAGCTATTTTAATAAAAAATATCATTTTTATCAAAAACAATAAAATTTTTTTTTTAAATTTTTTTAAAAAACAAAAAAATTTACAATTAAGGATAATAAATTTATTTAAATAAGATGTTCTTTATACTCTATTCTTTAAACAAGAGCAGGATATAACTAAATTTTTAATTTTAGTTAAGAAGAAACATTTAAATTATATCAAAACTTTTACATAAAAAATTATGATTTATATATATAAAAATTTTTATTATAAAATTAAATTTTGTTCCAATTTAAAGGGGGGTTAATTTACCAAAAAAGTGGAAATTTTACCTATATTTTGTTCCAATTTAAAGGGGGGGGGGAATTTAGAGCCTTTAAAAAATGCAAAGCTGACTTCCCTTAATATTCTATATTTACAAACAGTTGTAAACTTCATAAATGGATCTTCATTTCAAATGTTTTCATCTCAAAACCATTTACAGAATTCCCATTCCACTTTCTATATTCCTTCTATTTAATATAAATTCAGCAGTTACCTACAATAAGATGCAATTATAAAATAATGTCATCAAGAATCTCTAACAAGGACGAAAAAAGTATTTTTGCAAGAACTGAAGTCAGGCTTGAAGAAGCTGACAAATTACCAATGGTTTCTCGAACTCCTAAAACGGCCTCCAGCTCAAGAAAGCTCTTAACAACCCAATCATTCAGAACATTCAGCGGGCCAAGGAAACCAGGCACATCATGGGCTGATTTTTTTGAAAGTAAGACTTAGCTAGGAAATATAAATTCCCCAAAACATATGCAATCTACTGAAATCCAAGCTTCTTTGAATCAAATCTCTCAAGAGATCGCCGAAATGTATTCTTCAGGCCCTTCCACACAGCGAAGCACGACTGCTATGACTTGGCAATTCACAAGAAATATTAGCAAGGAGCTTGAGAATCTGGAGTTTGTTGTTCTGACTAAGAAGAAAGAGTACAATATTATTCACAATGACGTGATCAAAAAAGAAAAAGGCCTAAAAGAGTTGGAAAATGAATTAGAAATGCTAGAAAAAAAGGTAGAGCAGCAAGACGAGCTAAATGAAATCTTGGAATGCAGAAAAGCTGAACATAACGAGGTAATCAACGGGCTTTTCAATGAGTACTATTACTTTGAAACACTCAATTTAATGCTTGAATCACGCAAAGAAGCGCTAGGATTCACTGTAAAACCAGTCATTGATATGAGAGATGACTTGTCAAAACTAGAGAAAAAAATATCAGACACTTCAAAGGAATTCGCTAAGCTGAAAGAGGACGCAGAAATAGTGAGCTCTCAAGCAGAAGACATAAAGAATGGAATTGAAGAAGCTAAAATGTTCCATGAAAATGATAAAAACGAGCAGTTTAATATTTTTCGGCACAAAGAAGTCATGTTTAATATCCTCCAGCAGGAGCATAAGCATAATCAGCTAAAACAAAAATACTTAAACTATCAAAAGAAGTTACAAATGCTGATCCCAATTCGTGACAAAATTGAGCATGACGAGCGGCTAAAAGAAAAACGAATGGAAGTAAAAAAGCAAAACGAGCGAGAAGAAGAGAAATTCAGAGAAATTCAACAAGCCACCAGCATTTCTTCAGTCAATGATTTGTATGCTTATTACCAATATTTACAAAAAAATGAAACACAGCTGAATGCGACGCTAAAAGAATCACTAGCTAAAATGGAGCTATTGAATCACGAAAGAAATCAATTAAACCACGAATTAAACGAAATTATTTTGCAGAGAGAAGAAGACAGACATATAAATTTAAGGGAAATCGAAAAAATAGAAGAAAGTTTAAAACAGAGAAATAAGCAAATGGATGACAACGAAAGAGTTCTTGATAAACTCATTGGACTTGTTTCAGCTGCATGTGGAGCTGTAACGAGGCTAGCAAGCCAAGTTTTAGAGAACTCTGAAAGCATTGATGTAAAGCCGAGAAATGTAGTAAAATATCTAAATAATTGCGCTGCAAAGCTTGAAGAGAAGTTGCAGGTAGTGTTTAGCTCGAGAGTCCAGTGGCAGGAAGAAAGTATAAATACAACGTATAAATACAAAAGTCCTCCAGTCTGGCTGAAGCTGTCAACCTTACAGACGTCGCCTAGGGAACAAATATAAGGATAAGTAGTTTTGATAAAATTGTAAAATTTGACTCTCACTCCCCCCCCCCTTTAAATTGGAACAAAATATAGGTAAAATTTCCACTTTTTTGGTAAATTAACCCCCCTTTAAATTGGAACAAAATTTAATTTTATAATAAAAAATTATATATAATTTTTATTTAAAAAGTTTTGATATAAGTTAAATGCTTCTTCTTAACTAAAATTAAAAATTTATTTATATCTTGCTCTTTTTTAAAGAAAAAAGTATAAAAAAGCATCTTATTTAAATAAATTTATTATCCTTAATTGCTAAATTTTAAAAAAAAAAATTAATTTTTTTTTTTTAAAAATTTTCAAAAAATTTTTGCTTTTTTGATAAAAATGATATTTTTTTTATTTGGATAGCTTTGATATAAATTCAATAGGAATTCTTTATAAAATTTCAAAATTTACTTATTTCTTGCTTTATTTTAAAGAATAGAGTATAAATAACATCTTATTTAAACAAAATTAGCACTTGATCGATAAATTTTCTAAAATTTTTTTTTTTTTTAATTTTTTTTTATCAATAAAAATAAAAATTTTTGTGTAAATAATTTTGATACCAATTAATAGTGGCGTATTAACTAATAATTAAAATTTAGTTATATCTTGCTTTGTTTTAAAGGATAAAGAGTAAATAGCGTTTTATTAAACAAATTTATTAATCTAATTCGATAAATTTTTGAATTTTTTTTTTTTTAAATTTTATATTTTTTATAAAAAATTTTATATTCATATTTTTTTTAAAACATTTTCTTAACCCCCCTTTAAATTGGAACAAAATTTTTAGTTTCCAATTTAAAGGAAGGGGGAGTCAGCTGAAATAATAGTAGATCTATTATGCATTGTAATAATCTAAAAAATTTATTGATCTTTGTGAGTTTATTCTTATTTTTAACCTTAGGTCATATTCCATGATTTTTACGATTTAACGTGGCAAAATATAATAAAATGAACTCTGACCTCTTTCAGTGGTTTTGGGTCCATAACTCTTCTGAGCCTGATTATGTTTCTACATCTTTAATCCAAAGTTATTGAAGCTACCAATCTGCAGCTCTAATTATATACCTGATGCTAATCAAAAATTTTGTATTTGGAAAAAGAAATGATTTCAAGGCGCTTATTCTTTCACTAATAGTTATGGGTCTCACTAGCGCTCTTTTCCAAGTTTATGGGAACTTCTTGACTCAATTTATAATGCTTTCTGCAATCCTCATAACTCAACTTAATTTTGCTAGAAAAGCAAATATAGAGATTTCGCACGGATTGGAATGCTTTATTGCTGTCAACTTTTTAGCGAGCTTTTTCCATCCAATATTTATGTGGATTAATATTTTAACGCTTTTCATTGTTCTTGATAAGTTTATTTTAGGATTTTCTTTGAAGCTCTCAAGTAAAGGTGTTTTGTGTGGACTTTTCTTGATCACTCTTAATATTTTATATTTTGTTTGCTTGATACTTGACCTGTTTGACACAAAATTCCAATATTTTATTGCAGTTTCTTATGCTTTAATCTACACTTATCTTTTCATAAGCTTTTTAGCTCTAGAATATTTTATTTCTAAAGGACATATCAAAGAAGATTAATAAATAACAATTTCTTATATAATTAATTACAACGTTATATTATTGACTGTTTGCCTTATAATAGGGTTCTCACTGTCCATTGTAACGAGAGCGCAGGGACTAATTGCAATTGTATGCGAAACATCATTAGTTTTATAGACTCCCACAAGTCTGTCTGCTAGCTCAAACATTTGATATCTCAGCGAGACGATAATAAATTGCGCATTCTTTGTCCTCCCTTTAATATAATTCGCTATCACGCTTACGTTTTGAAAATCTAGTGCTGCATCGACCTCATCCATCACATACAAAGCATTTGGCTTATAATGATGCAATGCAAACACAAGTGATAAGGATGATAACGTTTTCTCACCCCCGCTCAAATTGGCCATTTTTTTCCAAGATTTATTGGGAGGCCTTACGGTAAATACAATCCCTTCAGCAAAAGGATCAGTTGAGTCAGCAAATTCAAGTTCAGCGTCGCCACCTCGGGTAATCATTCGATACATATCTCTCAGTTTTTGGGAAATTATGGTAAATCCTGTATTGAATTCGTTATATCTCTTGCTTTTAAGCTCGTTGTATTTCTTTTTCAGCATATCTTCTCTGTCACGAATTGCGTTTAGATCGTTTTCCTTTGCTCGCTTATCATGAAGTCTGGCTCGGTACTCTTGGATAACTGTGATATTTGGCTTTGCAGCTCGGAGCTCTTCTTGGATGGCGGCCTCAAGGTCTTTGACCTTCTCGAATTTTGGGAGAAGGCTTTCAAGCTCTTCTGGGAGAAAATTTTTATTTACGTGAAATCTCAATGTTTTTCTCTCGTCATCAATTTTCATTCTTTTTCTTGGATTTTCAAGTTTTTCTTCATTCTCTTCAGATTTTTCAACGCTTTCTATTATCATGTCATCTCCCATGATGTCTTGGTACTCTTTTATTAATCCTTCATAGTCTTCTCTGTTTTTATTAATTCTTTGGTCTCATTTGTCAATTTCGGCCTCAATTCTTTTGATTGTAGAGGAAATTTCTTTTCTTTTAGCTTTGATTTCGTCACGAACTTTTACTCCTCCAGTGAGTGAACAAAATTTTGTCATTAATTATTTTTTAAATAAATTTTTAGTAAATTTACTCCAAAATTTAAAAAATCGAATTTGAAATAAATTTTAAAGCAAGTATTTATTTAATTTGTTAAATTTATGTTTAAATGCAATTTGTTTAAAATTAAAAATAATTAGCTAGATATTTCATTACAATAACTATAACTATATATCGAATATGTTTTTATAAAAAAATTTTCTATTAATAATATTGTTTGAGCTTTTACCCAAAAAATAGGATTCCTCCAATGGTTTTGTCGCTCACTGAGGGGAATTAGAATTTCTTCGAACTCTTTTTTTAAAGCTTCCTGAGCTTTTTCCAGCTCTTTAAGCTGGGCTTCGTTTTCTCTTCTAATAGCAAGCGCATGCTCATGCTTTTGGATTAAACTTTCTGCCAAAGGCCTCAATTCTTCTCTTTCAGATTCTATGTCGCGCAAATTTTGATCGATTTTTTCTAAACCCCTTAGTTTGCAAGCAAAATTTTTCTGCTCACTTACAAAATGGCTAATTTTTTTAAATTTTATATAAAGATTAAGCTAAGATGAATCTTTATAGTCCCAACTTCCTGAACGCCATGCGTTCCACTTCGTGACCCTGATTTCTTGGCGTAGACACTTTCCTTCATGTTCCAAACCATACGGACTTTGTCGGAACCTCCATTTCCAACCTAAGCAGCCAGCTTACCCAACTCAATTTAGCTTCGATCCTTTTACGAACCTTTTAAATTGAGAGACTGTAGCCCTTATGAGTCTTGTCGAGCCTGTCTTCCCTTTTTTTCCTAGTTCATCACCAAAGAAAAAGCTTAACCGCTTACGAGATTCTGTACAGGCCACAAAGCATTCTCGACAGATAAGTCGTCTTGCCTCTATTAGATACCCAACGTGGGCTTGGGTGCTGCAGGCAAATAAGATGCAAAAACTGCTGCTGCTCGAGCCAGGCCACTAATCATTGGAACTAGCCACTTCGAAGCTAGCCCAACCTTTGAAAAGCTCTTAATTCCAAACACCTGTCAAGATATACATGATAATACCTGCATCTGGGTGGATGGTCACTCGCCACCGCCATTTTATGCATATAAAATTTTATATTAAATATAAAAAAACATTGAAATGAAAAATCAGTCTAGCTATAAAAATGTTTTAAAAGATGCAAGCAGTTTTAATTTAATATAGTTAACTGGAAATCTCATTATTACAATTATTAATTATACATCGGAGTAATTATTATAGGTATTTTTATAATGTTTTGATCGCTAGAAGGGGGAAGTAAGCTTTCTATGAGCTCTTGAAGTTTTTTTGCAATTTTGTCGTGATCTTTTTTGCATTGTCCAAGCTTTTTTGTATATTTATTTACTTCGACTTCCAGATGATCTTCAGCTTCAGCTAAATGTTGTCTTTTAATTTTTATTGCTTTGAATTCATCTCCCCCAATATCATCAATTTGCTTTTCAATTTGTTCAACCTCTTTTTTCTTAGTTTCTATAAGAATTTCTATTTTCTTCATAGCTTTTTCGTTAGCTTCTTCTAACTTTTTAAGATCCTCTAGCTCTTCTTCTTGCCCTTCATGGTCTATTTCTTGCAATTCTTTTTGCCTTGCTATAAGCTGAGTCAGCCTTTGAGTCATGCCTTGTAAATCGCTTTGAATAATTTTTAACTGATGAAAAGCTTGGTCTTTTTGCTTCTGCTCAGCTGCAATTTCTCCTTGAACGTTCTTCATAAAGGTATGTGTGGAATTCAGCCTATCATTCGCCTCTTTAATTTTTTGATGCAATAAATCCATATCTTCTGGAGAAAAACTTGTCTTTTTCTCCCCAACAAGGCTCATAATCCCTCTCCTTGGCTTTGCAAACCCTTGCATTTCTCCTGAAGGGTTAATTATTTCTCCTGAAAGGGTTACCACACGGTGTCTTGTACTTCCGCCAAACGCAATTCTGCGGGCATCGTCCATAGTGTCAGCTACAAGAGTGTCAGTCATAGCGAAATAGAAAGCTGAAATTAATCGGGGGTCATCATATTGGATTTGGTCAAAAAGACGAGTAGCTCGATCGTCTGGGGATCGAAAATGAGCTTTTGCTTTTTGTTCCCAAATTGACTGGACTTTGTCGAGCACTATTATTGTGATTTTTCCTAAATTTCGCTGACGCACGAAGTCCAATAACATATCAGCATCGTGGACTGACTCAACTACAAGGTTATCAAGTCTTGGACATGCAGAAGAAATCGCTATATCAAATCGGGCATCAATTCTTCCTAAATCTCCTAAACGACCTAATACACCTTGGATTTGACCTATTCTTTTAGCAGTAGAAATTTCTTGCAGAAGACGATTTTTGCCTTCAGCTTTTTTTTCAGCTTGCTCACTCCCCCCACTTTGTGAGAGAACTGAAAAATTTTTTGGTTAAAATATATATATTAGAGGATTTTTTTTTTAAAATTGAGAAATCAAATATAATTTAATTTATTAAATTTATGTTTTAAAATGCAAGCTGGCTAAATTAAATAGAATTAAAGTGATTTCATTATAACAATTATCACTTATATATCAAAATTTTTGTTCACTCACGGAGGGGTAAGTTTTTATCCAAAAAAAAAAGATTTTTCCAATGGTTTGTTCGTTCGGAGGCGGAGGGGTAGCTTCTTCTAATTGTTTCCTAGCTCCCCCATTTATTAGCGCACAAAACGTTTTTAAATAATAAATTGCTATATAAAGAATAATTATATTAATTTTTAAACACTTGCATCTTTTAAAACATAAATATTGTCAGTTAAATGTAAAATTAGATTTTCAGATATATACAAATTAGACTTTTAAAATCTAGAAAAAAAATTTATTATATATAACCCCTTGCTAGCGAGGACAAATATTTTTGGCGTTAGCCAAGGGGGAGTAAGTGAAGCCAGCTGTTTTTTATAAGCATCCGATTCTCCACTAAGTTCTTCAAACTTTTTCTTTCTCGCTTCATCATCTTTATGAAGTCTCTGGCACTTTAGTTCAATTTCTTCTGATTCTCTTGTTTTGGCTTCCAAATTCTTTTGGCAACTTTCAATGTCGTTAGCAATATTTGCAAATTCTACATCCTCTTGAGCCCTTTCTTTAACAAGAAATTCTATTCTCTGATGAGTATTTTCAACTTTGCTTTTACAGTCATCATATTGCTTTTTAAATGGCAAAAGCTGCCTCTCAAGTGATGATTTCTGAAGCTGAAGCTCTTCAGTCGCTGCAATGATTTCTCTATTTCTTGCGTGGTATTCTTCATCAACCCTTTCTTTTTCGTGTTTAGTTTCTTCAAGACTCCTTATTGCATCTGGGAGAATCTGTGAAAGCTCACCTAGAGATTCTCTGATTTCATTTTTCCTTTTTTCTTCAGCCAATTTTTCTTTTTCTAACCCAGCTTTTTTATTTTTCAAAAACATTTGGTTTTCAATGAGTTCTTGATCTCTTTTCACTGCTTCTTCAAGCTGACTTTTCATCCTTTTTTCTTCTCTACTGTAGGTGGCTACTTGCTCGATTTTTTCTTCGTACTCTTGTATTGCTGCCATGTGCAGATTTTTCTTTTCTTTGAACCTGTTTTCTGTTTCCAGAAGCTGGCCTTCGACAACTATGAGCTCTTGTCTGAAATTAGATTCTTCAGTCTTAAATTGGTGCCTTCCTAAGAAATTCCTTAAGTTCCTTATATCATAAAGCTCTTTTTCTAGCTCAATGTAAGCTAAAGCTTCATTTTTCGGGCCTTCCAAGTGGTCTAGTGCTTTTTGGGCTTCTTCTACTCTAAGTTTTTGTGCAGTTACTTCATCTGCAATTCCTTCAAGCTCTGTCTCAGCTTGGTCTATCAAAGGCACATACACATTAGTTCCTATGATTTCTTCTAGATACTCAAGAAGCCCTATTTTGCCTTCTTCCCCAATTGGGGCTTTAGGCTTCATCATAGCAATTTGTTCAACTTCTCCTTGTAAAATTAAAAACCTATTATGTTCTAAATCAATTCCTCTTAGCTTTAGAACTTGGGTAACTTCTTCGTGGGTGCTTGGGTTACCATCCAATTTATATTGAGAAGAACCATCTTTTGACACTATGCGTGTCAGAACTAGCCCAGAATTTGGGATGATATCGTATCCATCAGGAGTGTCAAGAATATCTTGGAAGTATACAGAAACCCTTGCAGATTTTAAGTCAGGGAAACTGTGAGAGTGGTGTATAAGCTCTGAAAGCTTCTTAAGTCTCATTTTTGCAGCTCTTTTCCCGAATGCAAATAAGAGACATTCAAGCAAATTGGATTTCCCAGAACCATTCGGCCCAACCACGGAGGTGAAGGACTTGTGAAAGGGCCCGATTTCTTTGATTCCTGCATAAGATTTAAAGTTCTCGAGCACAACTTTATGAATCATAAGCCTCGGCGGTATTTCTTTATCTTCCATTTTATTATCCCTCTTAATCTAAAAATCTATGATTTTCTGTCCCCTAAATCTCCAAACAGCTTTTTCATGAATAAAATCTGAAAAAATCCTCTGACTCCCCCCCTCCGTGAGTAAACAAAAAAATTTTGTTCACTCACGGAGGGGGTTAATTTTTTTTAAAAAAATTTATATATAAATTTTATAGACAATTATTTTTTCGAAATTTTAAAAAAATCCTAATTTGCAAAAATTGGAAAGCTAATATTAATTTAATTTATAAAATTTATGTTTTAAAACGCAATTTGTTTAAAATTAAACAGAATTATCTCGAGATTTCATTATTCTAACGATGAATCCCCCCTCAATCTTTATGTCTATTGCAACAAAAATGCAATTTTTCAATATAAAATTTTATATAAACAAAATAATAATTCTCATGTCTCTTGCAACAAATTATATACATTAAAATGGCGTGTCAACCTGCCCTCTTGGCGCAGCAGTCCAGACCTTATGGCTACAGCGAACTGGGACGGACTCTGAGCCGAGAATTAGACGCAGGCTCAAGAAGTGCGTATCCGGATAGGTTTTAGCTGCTTTCCTGTGGTTGGAAATGGAGATGCTCAACAACGTCCTTGGATCCGAGGACCCATGGGTATTCCTCTAGCGAGAAGCTGGGGTTTCAGCCCAGGCCACAGGGGAACAGTCTTTTTCCTGTAGCTGTCGAAGAAAGGCACTTTGACACCCAATAGACTCCAAGAGCCTATCGTTGGAATCAAGCTACTCCAATCGCCCGTAGCAGGGCGCAGAAATCCATAAGCCGCCCACTCAAGAATGAACTTCCAAGGCAAGGAGGAGACAGATACCGGAAGGGCACTCGTAAGAGTGATAGATCCTCTGGGCTGGAATCGAAAAGAAGTAGAGCCTTCCGTACGTAGGTCTTTAATGACTGCGTCATCAATATGGCTAGCGCCTGTATATAATAATCTTAATCCTAATCCTCTTGAAACAAATTTTCGATGCGCATCTTAAATTTTTCCGTACTTTTTAGCTAGACAAGTTTTAATAAAATGGCGAGCGATGGCAATAGCCGTCCAAATCTCGATGAGAAGGTCATTGACACACCTAAAGTAGCGCTATTTTATGGTTTTTTTGAGAAACTCACCTAGAGAAAAAATGCATTAATTTTTTTTATATAAATGCTGTGTTGCAGTTGGCATGAAGATTTTTTCGAAAAATTTTTGTTGCAGTAGACATGAAGATTGAGGGGGAGGGGTCATCGTTAATTATCACTTATATATAAATTTTTGTTTCCATAAAAAAATTTTTCTATTAAAAAAATTTTTGTTCACTCACGGAGGATGGGCTTTTGGGCAAAAATTGGCGATTTTTCTAATGGTTTTGTTCACTCACGGAGGGGGGAGTGAGTATTATAAATTTATAATCCTTACTAATAAATAAAGTGCCATGATTGTTTGTTTATTATTATCATAATAAAATATTTGGAGGGATTTTCAATAAAAAAAGCCAAATTAGCTATAAATAAGTTAATTAACATTAATTTATATATTTACAAGGTTCGTTTCTGCAGGATGCCTCACAAGTGGCTCGAAACCTTCTAACACATCAGGAAGACTTTGAGTAAATGAGTCAGCAGCAAATTCCTGCTCGCATTCCCTATACATCGTGTCTCCTAGCTTAAGTGACGTGATCCCTCTATGCAAATACGAAGATTTCAGCTTTTTCATATCAATCGCCCTGGGTATAAAAAATTCTGCATTTCTAATTCATGGGTGTTGTAAAGCTTCTTGAGCTGAATAGCGCTGTGAAATATCGCGATTTAGCAATCGAGATATAAAATCTTTACCAGAATGTGTGATTCGCTCCCAAAAAGTGTCCTCAAAAGTAATTGGTTTGGTTATAGTCAAATTAATTTGAATTTCTTTATCTTTATGTTCAAATGGGAGTTTCCCACGAAGCAAAAGATAAGTAATCACACCAATACTTCATATGTCAGCTTTATGATTGTAGCCTTCTTTTTTAAGCACTTCTGGGGCGGAATATCCTAGTGTCCCACATGCTAAATATTGGCTTTCACCTGGAGACGTCAGCTTGGAAAGCCCAAAATCAGCGACTTTTATTTGTGGGATGTCAGACTTGTCAACTAGCAAGATGTTTTCTGGCTTCAGATCTCTGTGAATAATTCCAATGTCATGCAGATAAGCAACAACTTCCAAGAGCTGCTTGATTATCCTGCTTGCAGCGTATTCCGAAAACTTATTTTTCATTGAAATTCGTTCGTAGAGCTCGCCACCTTTAGCGTTTTCCATTACAATGAGAAGGTGCTTTTTAGTATCGAAAACTTCTTTGAATTTTATTATCTGTTAATAAGCAGGTGAAAACTGCAGAGCTTGGTAATAATTTTGATTTTATGCAAAAATAGGGCATATCTGTTTAATAAAATGGTTCTATTTTTTCTTAAGAAAAATACATTTGGATGATCAATAAGCCTCATAATAGCAAGCTCGCTTCTCATAAAATCTCTTTCCTGCTTATTCAGCTTCTTCTTCATGATGACCTTCACAGCAAAAGTTTGGTTCGTTTTATATTCCGTAGCTAAATAGACATCTGAGAACTTCCCCTTACCAATTCTGTTTTTAAGTTCGTAGTACTCTTTGAATTTCCTGCAGTTCGACGCTTTTTCAAGTTTCTTAATCCAGTCGTCTCTCTCCGCTTTTGTGTCGCATCAGAGTTTGACTTCTTTGTAGCCAAGGTTTTGGTGACTCAAAGAGACTGCGAACTTATTCGTCAAAATATAATCATTTACACTATTTACATAACATCCTTCCATAAATACAACGCCAGAAGGCATGATATCTTCTTCGTTATCTATAAACATAAGTAAGCTCTTTTTCAGCACAGCATATTTTTTCTCGAAAACATCTTTATCTTCTGGCTTCTTATATTTCGGCTTATGCTAAATATGGATAAGAATTAATCAATATAACGATTTAGTATAAGAAAGAATATACAATTCCTGACATGTCAACAGGCTGCAATGGGTGACTTTTAGATAGCTGAAAGCCGACATAGCTGCTTCTCTCGTCCAAAGACTTGCTTTTTTGGATGCAAATTTCTGGTATGAAATCATCCTCTCCCCTAACCTTTACTGATCAGATTTCTTCTTTGAAAATCACTGAAAATAAGTCGAAAAGTTTGGGATGTTGATAAATGAATTGAGTAAACTCGTCAAAATCAAGCGTTTCCTTTCCCCCAAATTGGTTCAAAATATGCCTGACCATTGAATGCACCCGAGAAATATAAGTTGGACCGTCTCGGTTGTACGTGAACTCTTTCTTCTTTTTAGTAACTGAGTTGCTCTTAGCTCTCATAAAAGGGGTTCGGATTTTGATAACCAGGTCTCCTGAGGTAGGGCTCTCGAAAACCCCGTCCTCAGTTGTCGAAATGTCAGCGATGCTAACAGTTTCTTTCAATGAGCCATGGACCATAGACACGAGTTCAGCTTTGTCAATGAACCCATCTCCTCTTAAATCATACAATTCAAATATCAATTTCAACTTGTCTTGGATTGTGCCTTTACTATACCTCCCAATTCCAACGATAAAATCTTCAAAGTCAATTGATCCTCGCTTTAAAGTGTCAAAAAGTTTAAATAATCTCTCACCTAGCAAGCCCTAAATAAAAAATACAGGCAAAGGGAAAAACTGCAAGAACGCGTCTTTGTCAATTGTCTTTCCTGAGTCACTTTTTCGAGACAGATCCAAATAAATCTCTTTTAGAATACTTAATTCTTCTTTGGCGACTAAATAAAACTTACATAGTTCAGAAGCACAAAGTAGACGTGAAGTCACTCGCATTGTATTATCAGTTGTGCTGATAATTGATTTTTCTTTTCTTCTGCTTGAGCAGACGCCCATTAAATATGTAATAAAATAATATGACATTTCTGCAGAGTAATGCATAAAAATAACATGAATTAATGGGCGTGGGGAGATAAACTGATACCCAAAAAATTAGGTGATAAAAATTAGTGGGATTTTAATTAGTAGCAGCGTCTCTGTGCAGTAATTTGAATTCTTTGCTCCAAAAATACTGATCAAGATGGTAAGTATTTAGAAGTTTCAAATAAACCTCAAAAAATAAAGGGCATGGAAAAGATTTTTCGAGATTTACTGGAAGAATAGTAAAATATAATAAGTAGTTAATAATTTTAAGGGAAAATATTTAATAGAATTACTGAGAAATTGAAATCATATAGATTTTTTAGGGTGCAGGTCCAATGATCGTGCATTTTTGATAGTGTGCATTCACCAAAGGACATTTGGTCGAAAATGGTTGAACTTTTTAATAGTGAGACATTTGAATGAAAAACCTGTTAAATTTGGACCAAATACCACACTATGTAAAAAATTTTCGAGTAAATGTACTTTGATGAAATGCACACTATCAAAATACACTGCCATTTCATGGAGCCGATTTTTAGAGTTGATAAAAAGTAGATAGAGCTTAATCTTTCTGATATCAATTTTTAATGCAGTTAAAGAATTAGGTGAATGAATCGATATATAGGTGTAGATGCCTAATGTAATTATAAATATTAGTTTACATACATTTAAGAGGCGAAAACGCAAAGTAGGTTAGCTATTTTATCTAAGTTTCATACCTGCAAAGCATAAAAGATTAATTGCCTCTGGATGTATTAAATAGTCATATAGATCCACGCTCCTAAAATTTTCTTATGAGCAGAGAGCTGCTCAAAAAATTGATCTGATAATGCTTTTAATGGATTTTATTATTTCACATTATTTTACTAATATGGTGAAATATTTAAGCCGAAGCTTATTCAAAAATTCTAAAAATAATTTTTTATGTGGAGATTTGGGGCTTGAAAAAGCATAGGCAAATTAGGATTAGGATTATTAAAAGTAAGGAGTTAGCCATATTAGTAACGCAGTCACCAAAGAACTCCCGTACGCGAGGTTCTACCGCTTTTCGGCTCTAGCCCAGAGGGTCTGTCCCACTTCCGGTACTTTCTGTCTCCTCCTTGCCTTGATGCTTCAGTCTTGAGTGCTTATGGATTTTTGCGACCCTGCTACGGGCGATTGGAGTATCTATATTCCAAGGATCAACTCCTTGGAGTCTATCGGGTATCGAAGTGCCCTCCTTCGATAGCTACAGGAAAAAGACTTCTCCCCGCGACCTGGGTGGAAATCCCCAGTTTCTCGGTAGAGGAATGCCAATGGATCCTCAGATCAAAAGGACGTTGTTGAGTACCTCCACAACCACGGAAAAAGCAGCCAAAACCTATCCGGATGCATCTCTTGAGCCTGCAATTGATTGTCGGCTTGGAATCCGTTACAGTTAACCATAGCCATAACGCCTGGGCTGTTGCGCCAAGAGGGCAGGTTGGCACTGACGCCTTTTAAATGCATATAAAGCATAGGCAAACAATTTCGAAATTTATTGGATTTAATTTTTTAAAATTCAAAATTTAATGACTAGAAATGAATTGCATCAAATAGACTTTTACCAAATTATCCTCAATTGATAAGGTCTTAATTCAATATCATTTGAAATCCTTTTTTTAAAAATGAATTTTTGATATAATGGTGATTTTATTATCCATAATGTTTATAAATAAAATACAAAATTAAAATGAAAAATAATTATTTGAATACTTATAACAATTAATTAAACCTGGAACTTTCATTAAAGCTTGAAGTTATCTCTTCTTGGCAATTGCTGAGCATTCCTAATATATCATTTTTTGCTTTATCCATCTGGTTTTTTAATAAAAATTCTAACCTCTTGCCTCTTTGGGAGCATTTTAATTTAGGCTCTTTTGAGAAGATTATTGCAGGTGGTCTTACAGCTCATTTTCTAATAGGCTCTTTGTGCCAAGCAGGGGATTCATCATCTTCAGGATATCTATGTGTGCATAACGCTTGAATTGAATGACTAAGTTTTTGAGATCTAGCAGAGTGTGCAGAAACTTGAGGAATTTTTCTAATTTTTATAGGAGATTCTTTTTGGACTTCTCTGATGTCAAGTGCTTTTACAAGACTTTTACTAACTCCCCCCCCCCCCTCCGTGAGCGAACAAAACAGTTAGAAAAATCGCCATTTTTTGACCAAAAACCCACCCTCCGTGAGTGAACAAAAATTTTTTTAATAGAAAAAATTTTAATAGAAAAAAATTTTGATATATAAGTGATAATTAGTATAATGAAATCTAGAGCTAATTCTGTTTAATTTTAAACAAATTGCGTTTTAAAACATAAATTTTGCAAATTAAATTAATATTTGCTTCCCAATTTTTGCAAATTAGGATTTTTTTAAATTTCGAAAAAAATATTTTTTATAAAAATTTATATATAAATTTTTTTTTTAAAAAAAAAAATTAACCCCCCTCCGTGAGCGAACAAAATTTTTTTTGTTCGCTCACGGAGGGGGGGGGGGGGGGGAGTAAGTGATGTTGTATTTTTCCTTATCCGTCTATCAATAAGCGTGTTTGGAATTTCAAATGAAGATCTTGACGACTTTGGCTTAGGCTTGCTTGTAAAAATCATCTCTGGCTTTTGTTTTACCTGATGTTTAGATGAAATTTTAAGCCTTTCACGTGAGATCTTGAATTTTAAGTAATCCTCATATATATCTCTTGCTGGAATAAGTACAGGACGTAGAGCTATACTACGATTTTCAGGTAAGCAGTCATAGACATTGAGCTTTTCTGATTTCCACCTCTTATGTTTTCCTTTATCGCCCATGTTTAAAAAGTCATATAAATTTTCTTCTTGCATTGGATTTATAATCTGCTATCACTATTAATTGCCATAATAAGTATTAATATAATGGAAAAGGTCGAGTCTCTCTTTTCTACCATACAAGAGCCTACGACTCTGCTTACTCCATCAACCAATATTTACACACAAGCTAATCAATGCTTAGACTCTTTAGCTAAGGAATTGAATCAGATGCTTTTCACAAAAGGCTTCGACGAAGAGCAAATATGAGGACAATTTGAGCTCATTAATAAAAATTTCCTGCCAAAACTCCAGCAAGATGCTGAAAATCATCAAGGAATATCCTATTTCTTACGAAATTGACAATTTTTCTATTATTTCCTATAAATTTATCATTTTTGTTAAATATTCGAAAAAGTATACAAATGTTCGAAGAAAGTGAAGAAGAATTAGAATCAAGCGTCCTTGAAGAGAATTCAGAAAACGAAGAGTCTTCTCAAAATGAGGAAGAAATCGAAGAGCAAAGCGGCAGCGAAATGGAAGAAGGATCTGAAAACGAAAAGTCTGAAGGAGAAAAAGAAGGAAACGCAGTGGAAGATAAGTTTTTGAAGATAGATGAGCTTGAACAGTTTTTAAAAGATGCCGAAATGGAGGAGGAAGATCCAGCATTAGAAGTCTCTGAAGAGGAAGATGAAGAGTCGAATGAAAGTGAAGAGGAAGAAAACGAAGAAGAGGAGAAAGACTTCTTTAAAGGCCCTGATGAAGAAGAAAGCGAAGAAGAGCAAGAAAAGCTATTCACCTTTACAAGCCATGAAGACATGGACAAAATTGAAGACAAACTTGTCTCCAACAAGCCATGGCAACTTAGAGGAGAAATCCTGTCCACCTCAAGGCCAGTGAATTCTTTGCTTGACACCAAGCTAGATTTCGAATTGGCACGTAACCCTACTCCAAACACTCAAGCACCTGAAGTCACTGACCAAATAGAAGACATCATTAAACAAAGGATTTTAGACTTGGTCTTTGACGACGTCAAACCCAAACTTCCTATAGAAAAGTCAAAAGCTTTGACCTCTCCAGAAGACTTTATGAGCTATGAAAAGTCAAAGAAAAGCTTGGCTGAGCTATATGAAGAAGATTATAAAAAAGACGTCCTTCGCATCCCTATGAATGAAGAGCAAGAAAAGGCGAAACAAGAAGCCATTAGAATTTTCAAAAAATTGAGCTACAGCTTAGATCTTCTGTCAAGCTTGAATCCAATCGCAAATCCTGTAGTAAAAGAAATGGAAATCAAAAGTGCTGAAGTTCCAGCGCTAGTGATGGAAGAAGTAATTCCGTTTGGGGTCAGCAGAGAGTCAACACTAAACCCTAGAGAAGTTTTTGACCCTTCAAAAGCTGAACTTAAAGCACCTGAGGAATTGACAAGCACTGATAGAAACAGCTCAAGAAGAAAACACAAGAGCACTATCAGGACAAGGAAAAAGGAAAAACTTGTGAAACTTATGGAAAAAATGGCAAGAGACCCAAGATATGGCAAATTCGAGTACCGAAAGATGCTGAAGGAGCAAAAAGCTAAAAAAGAGCTGATTGAAAACAAAAAACAAACAGAGACAAAGTTCACAAGGTCTTCAGAATTTTTCAAAAATCTCAAAAAAATCAACAAAGAAGTCGAAACTCGGAAGAAAAAAGAAGAAAGTCACAACAACATAAGCAAAAAAATAAAACTTTAATTTTCATTTATTCTTAGCACATTGATTATAAAAAAAGTAAATATAGTAATTAAATAAACCATTCATTTTATAAAAGGTATATAAAATATGCAGCCAGCAAGTTGTCTATTCTGTGACAAATCCGCAAACCCTTCCAAAACAATCATGATCTACGAAAACTACAACGCCATCAAGCCTTTAGTTTTAAAAGAGCATGGGTTTTTCAACAACCGGTTCGGACTTTTCCATCACGATAGAATCATTTCCACACCTCTCGGCTCCAAAGTCAAAGAAGTCAAAGAAAAAGGCTACATTTACACATTGACCACAACTCCAGAGCTGTGAACCAAAGGGATCAGCATGAGGACTCAAATTCTGTACAGAGCTGACATATCGATGATCATAGGAAACCTCAATATTCGCCCTGGAAGCATTGTGGTAGAAGCTGGGACTGGCTCTGCCTCACTATCAATATCTATCATAAGAAGCTTACTTCCCCATGGAAAATTGTTTACTTTTGAGTTCAACCCAGGAAGAGCTGAAGAAGCCAAAAACGAATTTATTCAGTTGGGGCTTGAGAACAATGTAGTCAGTGAGTGCAGAGATGTCCTGGAAAATGGATTTTCGCATGCTGGGTATACAGAAGCTGATGCTGTATTTCTGGATTTGCCGTGTCCATGGAATGCTGTGGAAAAGGCGAAAGAGATTTTGAAAGTTGAAGGAAACCTTTGCACTTTTTCTCCTTGCATAGAACAAGTTCAGAAAACATGCCAAATGCTGAGGAAGCTGGATTTCCAAGAAATAAAGACTGTTGAAACACTTATAAGACCTTATCAAGCAAGAACTAATGAGAAAGGAAATTTGTCAATACAGATGGATGCTGAGCAGGAAAGGCTGCACACAGGCTATTTAACATTTGCAATTAAATAAACCACTGAAATTGGCGTAATTTTGTGTTAATTGTATAGATTTCTATAATTTAAATTCTAAACTTTATTAGATAGTAAGCGAACTTACAAAAACCAAGGTTTCTGCAATGCAGCAAAATACTTCTCAATTTCAGTTTTCAAAGCCACATTAGGGATCAAGTCATCCATCGTTATGCTGATTCCAGTTATTGGATCTTTCCCAGTGAATTGAATAGCTTTAGTTATTGTTTCTTTATCATAGCATGTGTTTGTCTTCCGCACTATAACAGGATTGTCCATAATCACCCCAGTTATAGGGTCTAATAAATGCTTTGGAGCTCCTTGCTCATTATCATTACTCAGCAGCCCCCTTGTTAATTCTTCAATACTTTTTCCTGCATGTCTTCTTGTATGTTCTCTTGCCTTAATTTCATACATTGCATAATTATCTCTATACTCCGCTGCAATATTTGCATCTAGTGGGTCTAAAGGTTCAGGTGTCATAAATAGCCCATAAATACAGTCTAAAATATACCTGGCAGTTGTATCTACTGTATAAAATTGATCTAAGACTGAATGGCATATTCTTCCAGTGGCGTTTATATTGCAATGGTAAACAGGAGTTATGAATCTCACCTCAGGAGGGGACAAAGGATAGTCTTCACCGAACTTCATATACAGATGAAATAAGCCGCCTTCATATGGACAAATCTTTAAAAAATGGCTTATAATAAGAATAATGATCGTTCCTTCTTTATTTGATTGTTTGCTGAAATTATTTAGGAGCAATTTTCTAAGGCTGACCTCTGAAATAATGGATTAAGTAATTAAATTTAATTTTAATTCATATGGAGTGTGGTCTGGGCCTTTCATAAATATATTTCAAAATGCGGTATCTAACTCGCATGGGTATATACTTGCGCTTGGATGAGGATTCATTGTGATTGAGTGCAGTTCTTTCATTATACGCTTATATTTTACTGCAGAGTTGCTGGCGTCAAGTCGAGGAGGGGCCACAGAAGCTCGGTGAATAGTTTGACGCGGGTTCTCAGCTTGTAAAGAAGACTGCTGAGGAGGTTTGATTTTTGGCTGATTCGTAGAGAAATCTTTGCTTTGGAGCTGTGCTAAATCAGTCTCATCTGACACAGTAACTCTAGGGTTTGACTGGCGACATCCTACAGACAGAAAAGTTTCTGACTCAAACAATTTGATTCCTTCCTGTATATTTGATGGTAAAAATACATAGCCACCAGTAGAAAAACAAACAGCTTTCAGGTTTTGTGATAGTGCTCCTACTACAACTGCATCCATGGTAATATTATTATACAATAAAGTTTGAGCTGCTTCCAAGTCAGACTTAGTAGAATAGTTATCCTCTCCATCACTGAGACATAAAATCCTCAAAATCACATCTGGATATTTCTTTTTTATTTCTTTTAGTTCCTTTGCAGCTTCAAAAATTGCGTCTCACAGTTTAGTTTGACCATCAGCCTGGATACTTTTTGCAGTCCTCGTAAATGTGAGAACGTTTTCTGTAAAGGTACAGATTTTGGTAACTTTTGAGTTAAAAAGTACAAGAGAGGTTATATTTTTGAGATTGTAGCCAATTGTACGATCTGCGAAGGACTCAAAGATCTGCTTAATCTTCTCTTTAATGAAGGTAAACCATTGGGAAAAATGCCTATTTTGGGAAAATTAGCATTTTTTGAGAGTGAGCAAACAAAATTTTATAATAATCAATAGCTGCTATTAAAATAATTCGATTAAATTTTAGATAGCCTACATTCTTAAATTAATTAGAATGTTTTTAAATTAAAAAAAAAATTATATAGATTTTTAAATTATTTTTTTGAATCTTGCTAACTCTTAAAGGAGCTAGTAAGATCGAGCCTTGTATAGTCTTCAGTTGAGCTGAATTTAGTATTCATAGACCCACTTGTGTCAAATAAAACAACTATAGCCTCGTCTGGAATTCGCGTTATGATTTCGTTTCCTTCGTCTTCTCTACGGTGGATTTCAATTGCGCTGGCAAGTTCAGCGACATCAACAATTTCAACGCTGAGATCAAGAATATTCATTAAATCGACTTTATTAGGCATCTTAGGGGTCAGTCCACAGTTAATGCAGATGTCCTTTATTTTGTTTCAGGTAATGCAGTGCTTGAATTCTGGAGCCTTGAGTGATAACGGAGCTACAATTTTAGTCAACTTGTGGTTATTTTTTAGTTCCATTGATTGGATATAGCTAATTCCTCTTGGAAAAGTTTTTCTTACATAGTCCATTATGCTTATTGACCCGTTATAGTGCCCAGTTCATACTTCGAGAGACTCTTTTTTGTTCAACGCTGCTCTTTTAATTATATACTTAAAATCTGACTCTTCTTTAATATCACTTTCGTTTACAAGCCCAATTTCAGCGATTTCTTGCCTATCCCTTGCTTTTTGAATTACTGCATTATATTCTAAATAGCAGTATTTCCCATCATTTTTTCTCAAACAGACTGGCCTTTCTATTTGGACAAAGGAAATCGGACAAATAATGCTGTATACTTCATGACTTTCCAAGCTCTGTAGCTCGGGCTCATTTTTGCTAGAAATATCACATAAAATTCCCATGATATCTAGAGTCTGCTCTAAAAGCTTATTATCTGGGATCACATTTTTAAACATTTCTTGTAGAACAATCTTGATTAAAACTATGAAGCCTTCTTCTAATGCTATAGAATCAAGAACACTCATAGAACTATTGCGGCTTAGCTCATATAAAGAATGCAATAATGGGGAGCAATTATTAGTAAAGCATCTTATGCATGCTAACAATGCGTCTAGCTTAGCCTTTTCTGGCTTATTTTTGGATAAGCAGTATAAAAACGAATGCAAAGTCCTTTGTCCTTTAGTTGTTTGCTGGAGTGATTGAACAAGAATTGGCTTATAGGTTGTAGTTTTGTAGTCATAGCTCTCTATTTGATAAGTGAGAACTTGATTTTCAACAACCCATAATCATAAAATGGCGATATTAAAAAAGATGATCTGTAGATCGATGGCACTCACTTTTTATTTTACGATTATAAGGTTTGACTTAATATGAGAATTCTATCTACAAAGACTGGTAAGCCACTTTGAGGAGTGCCTACCCCTGGCCATCCCTAAGGAATTGAAAGGGCTGAGGTTTTATTCACTTCCATCCTGCGGCAGCGGAGAAACTTTAGTTGCTGCACGGTGTCAAGACAGAAGACAGAAGTTGCATATCTTAAACCTTCAAAATTGGCAACACCGTTTCCAAGCGTGGCATGGCCAAAATAAGCAAGTCTACCAAGCAGCCTGTGTGCTCAAAAGTGCAAAAAATGGTGGACGCTTTGCTGCTGCCACCCATAGTGAAAGTTAACGAGAACTCTTCCGTCTAGATTTCTCCTAGTTAAGTTAAGATTTTCAATAACCCCAAAAGAGGCAACAAAAGCAGAATCGCTCACTAAATACCTCTCATCAGTTTTAATTTTCAGCTCGAATGGAGGTACCCCTGTAATATTAAATAACTTTTGCTTTAGATTTAGAACTGTACATGTAGATAAATCTAATTTAATTGCATATCGTTTATTTTCGTCAGTCACATGCTTGACAAAAATTGTAGAATCTCCAATTTCATGATTTAAAGCTGGCTCAATTTTAATATCAAAATAAGGGACTATAAATACACAGATTTTTTCTTTATTTTTTAACACTTCACGGCAAGAAACCAAATATAATTGTGATAATGTTCCTACTACAGGATATCCATCCTCTGTATAAATCGCGCAAGTCCAATCAGGACGCATACACAGCTGATCTTTTAATATATCATAAGCGAGCTTACTCCCTCATTTATATGCAGGCAAAACTGCTCTGAAAAATGCTGATTTTTATATAAAAATAAACCCCTTTATAGCTTCATAAATATTTTTTATATAGAATTATAATGATAACTCGAGCTAAAATTATTAAATTAGACAGCTTGCATTCTACAATGCAAATCCTATAAATTAAACTTAATTTTCTATTTCAATATTTGGGATTTTTAAAACCAAAATAAAATATTTTAATTTAATATAAAAACTTTTAAACAAAAATTAGCCCTCTAAAATCCTTAATGGCAAGCAAAAAACAACTTGCTCGTTCTTAATAGCGAGAAGTCAGATAATTTTTCATCTTTCTCAATGATGATTTGTCGAGATTGCGAATTTACAGAGTTTAAGACTTTATATAGCAAAATCAGTTGATTTTCATTTATTTCTTCTATAATCTTAGCTTCTTCTTGAGTGGCAATTTCTTGAGCTTTAGGAGGTTCTGGGATTTCTTCAAGAGCCATCATTTCAGCTTGATTGACGATTTCAACTAAGAGATTGATTTCCTCTTGGTGAGCTGCAATGCCTTTTTGGATTAAAGAAGCATAAGTCCTATCGTCAATTATGCGATATAAAGTTCCTTTACGGTCATACATGAAGTAAAATGAATCAGCATTGATTCTGATATGTTCGGATATTAACTGGTTAAGATCTTTAAGAGTTTCGGGAGCAATAATACAGAGAGGAGGGCTACCTGGAATTGAAATTAGGAGGTCGATGGAAGAGTTTGCCATTTTATTAATTGGCTCATGAGAAAGAAATTCCAGTTTATAGAACAAAAGAAAGGAATATCTAAGACCCAGGGTCTCATATATAAAATCTTTCTAACTACAGCAGGAATTGATGAAACAGCTCTTAATGATTATATGGGAAAGAAGCAATGCATTCATTACGAATTAGTTAAAAAGATGCTGGAAAGAGAAAGAGAAGCCAATGACAAACTACTGGCTGAAATAAATTCTAAAAAATTAGCTGAACGATCAACTCAAACCTCAAATTTTTCTTTTGAAAGATTGAGTATCATGATCACTGATTATGATAAACCCAACGAAAAAATAAGGATCCCCCCCTTCATTTTTTCCAATTTTCTAGTCCTTTATTATTTGTCCATTTTTCTAGTTTTTTTTAATAGGAAAAAAAATTTTTTTAGGACCTCATTTGTCTAATTTTCTAGTCAAAATTTTGATAGTAAAAAAAAATTTTCAGGACCTCAATTGTCTCATTTTCTAGTTTTTTTAAAGCAAAAATTCGAAAAAATCCAAAGAAGACTAGAAAATGGGACAAATCATTTTTGACTATATAAATTTTATTAAAATTTTTTTTTTTGAAATTTAAAAAAATCCTAATTCGCAAAAATTTGAAAGCAAATATAAATTTAATTTATAAAATTTATGTTTTAAAAAGCAATTCGCTTTAAAATTAAACAGAATCAGCTCTAGATTTCATTATACTAATTATCACTTATATATCAAAAATTTTTTTTCCATAAAAAATTTTTGTATTAAAAAAAATTTTTGTTCACTCACGGAGGGTGGGTGGGTTTTTGGGCAAAAAATAGCGATTTTTCTAATGGTTTTTTGTTCACTCACGGAGGGGGGTGGAGTTAGAAAAAAAAGACTAGAAAATTGGACAAATGAGGGAGGGATCCTTACCAAGATTGCATCTGTGCAAGACAGTCATCAAGCTTCAACCGAAGTGATATCGCTGAGCAAGAGTTTTCCTCAATGCCTGTCTCTCTTGACTTATCAGACTCTAGCTCCGACTACTCAGTCTCAAGCCAGTCACAATTTTCATCAAGAAATTCCATTATATTTCCTGATCTCCCTATCAAAACTTTATGTGATGAAAATTTATCCACATCAATCAATTCTCCAGATCTTAAAACTCCTGCGAAGCCTCGCACAAAAGTGCCGCCTCTTCGCATTGATAAAATCCCGCAATACAATCCGTTTGACAACCCTGTCTCATTTGAGAGTGGTATGTCAAGTTTATCGTTTTCAAAAAACTCATGATTATTAAGCTCGTTTAATTTTTCAGAGAACAGTTCAGGATTATTTAATTTATCGTCATCTCCGAGAACTCCAAAAGCTGATGTAGGCTGCCACATAAATCCAGAACTTCTTGCGTATTATGGAATAAAATCTAACCCTGGCGACGATGGAGTCTCAGCACCGACATCTATGTCCTCTTCAAGGTTTTTACACAGTAGAGAATGGTCTAATTGTTCGGGAATTGACGAAGAAAATATAGCTGTGTATATTCCAAGAATTGTACCAGTTGCGTTCTCTGTCATTTCAAATCAATTTCCCAAGTAGCAAATAATTATAATTGTAGCTTGTGAAAATAAATTAAATTTATTTTTAATTAGGCGATTGGGTAAGATGGCTGGATTTGGATACCGCAAACTCCGTCACCACTTACAACGGCAATTCTGATGTAGCCTGCTTCTCCCCAACTTGCGCCCCATGAGTTCTTTACTTTCCAGTATGGTGGGGAGTTGGTTTGGTCGTAGCCTACAATTAAAGCAAAATGGTTTACTTGAGTGCCGCAATTGTTAGATACAATGCCTCCTTTATAAAGTTGCCAAGCAGGCTGATTAGCTTGGACTGCTACTGAAACCGGCTGAAGGGCAACAGCATTATATATTAATGATTCAACGCCTCTGCCTGCATTTCTGTATGAGCCTATTTGTACGGCTTTTGTAGAAGTTTTATAAGTGCAAGATCCTTGCTTAATTCTTCTAGTCTAATTTTTTTTTACTTATATATATATTAATTTAATATAATTATTGTTCTTTCAGAAGTAATTTAATAATTTATATTTTGCCAGTATGTTTTTGAGATTATTTTTCTAAATATGCTGGGAAGTTAACAATATATGGGTATATGCTTGCAGTAGTAACTCCATTATACTGAACATATTGAAACGCATTAACCACATTGCCTCCATTACACCCTTTGTTTCCATAATTAGTTGAGCAATCAACCAGTTGCTGCTCTGAAAGTGTCAAAAGTTGGTTGCCACTGATTTTCCAAGCGCTTTCGATAGCTCCTACAGATGAAAAAGCCCATCCACATGCACAGCCTCCTTGATTTAAGACTGGAGTAACTGCACCTTTCTGTGTCCAGTCAATTGAAGTAGGTATTGAAAGTTTTTCAGCCTGCTGGCTTTCTTGAACCTCTGAATGCTGGATTGTAATTGGACTTGATATTCTAGCCGAAAATTCTTGTGAAGTTAAATCAGAAAATTCAGTTATGCCTAGGATATAAGTTTCACCATGCGTATTGAAAATTCTAGCATATGCAGAATTGTCACGGAAGATTTTGAAGCGATTTTGATATTCTTGTTCACTTGAATACTGTTTATTATAGAGCTCAATAAATGATTTGAATTCTTGCTCTTCAAGCTCAAGTTGAGCTAATACTACTGAAGTTTCTCTTGAAGATGAAAAATTGGCGATAATTGCTATAATCCCAATAAATGCCACTAATCCCACAAATTTCAAAGCTTTTTTATGGCTTTCTGGCTTTGATTCTGCAGAGAAATAATCCTCCATAATAAATTATTTAATCACCAAAATATTTATAGCACCCATACCATTGTTTTCTGACATAATTTCAAACTATTTAATTATAACTCAAAAAGTATTACAAAAATTTTTGATAAATTAATTACACCTTGGACTTCTTGACCTTTCAAAACTTCTTCCTCCACCATTTTCTCCATTTTCCCTTCTTCTACCTCTATTTTCCCCTGGATTTGGGCATTCTCTTGACATATGACCCTCCTGTCCGCACTTAAAGCAGCCCTTGTTTCCAACATTTTTAGTGCTTGGATTAGTGCATTCTTTAGACATGTGTCCAGATTCTCCGCATTTGTAGCAAGCTCTGTCTCCTCCTGATTTTGCTGGGTTTGTGCATTCTTTTGACATGTGTCCAGTTTCCCCACATTTATAGCAGGCTCTATCACCTCCTGATTTTGATGGATTTGGGCATTCTTTAGACATGTGTCCAGTTTCTCCACATTTGAAGCATTCTCTACCTTTTGGTTTTTCTTCGCCTTCTTCACCTTCTTCTGGGGCTTCTCCTTTGGGTTTTCTCATCATTCTTCTAACTGCCCCTTCTCTATGAAAAAATTATCAAACATATAAGTGAGCAAAAATTTTTGTTTATAATTTAACAGATAAGTTATAGCTATTGCAATAAAAATTATATTTAATTCTTTTAATTTTAAGTAGTCTGATTCTAAAACTTAAATTCTATAAACTATAGTGCGTTTTGACTTTAAATATTTGTAATTATCTTTTAAAAAAATTAATATTAACTTCCCCTCCCCTTTAAATTGGAACAAAATATTATTAAAATTTCCTTTTTTTGGGTAAATTAATCCTCCTTTAAGTTGAAACAAAATTATAATTTTCAATGGAAATTTTTTAAGTGAAAAAGCTTATTTTTAATCAATAGCTTTGACCTTATTTAATGAAGGAAGTTCAAGTAGAATACTATATAAACGTTTTTTTCACTCTAAATCAATTAACTTTTTGAGTAAATTCTTACTCCCCCCCCCTCCGTGAGTGAACAAAAAAATTTTGTTCACTCACGGAGGGGGGTTAATTTGTTTTTTTATAAAAAATAATATTTTTTTTCGAAACTTAAAAAAATCCTAATTTGCAAAAATTGGAAAGCAAATATAAATTTTAATTTATAAAATTTATGTTTTAAAATGCAATTCGTTCAAAATTAAACAGAATGAGCTCTAGATTTCATTATACTAATTATCATTTATATAGAAATTTCCCATAGATGGCACTGTTTGCCCTTGATTTGCCCACTGAAAATTTTTTTTGGGTTTGACCAAACATATGGTACTGGTCGAACCAAAAAATTTTTTCAGTGGGCAAATCAAGGGCAAACTGCGCCATTTAAGGGAAATTTCTATATATCAAATTTTTTTCCATAAAATATTTTTCTATTAAAAAAATTTTTGTTCACTCACGGAGGGTGGGTTTTTTGGGCAAAAAATAGCGATTTTTCTAATGGTTTTGTTCACTCACGGAGGGGGGGGGGGAGTTAATAAAAAATAAATTAAAATTTAAAAATATTGCATTCAATAAGCTTTTTTGTTTTTTAAAGCTATAAATAGTAAAGAAAATTTTATATTAATTTTTTATAAAAAAGTAAATTCTCTTTTAAATTGGAGCAAAATTTTTTGTTCCAATTTAAACGTTAGGGGGAGTAAAAAAGTAAAATAAAATTCTCGCTTGCAAGGCAAGCTAAGTTCCCTTGGGACATTTTGTTGAGCCTCTTCTAAGACCTGTATCAAATTTTGTGCACATTTAGCATTATCTTTTGTAAAAAAAGAAATGGCAGTTCCTTTAGAAGTCCCTCTTGCAGTCCTTCCAATCCTATGAACATAATCTTCAATTCTTTTAGGGAAATCATAGCAAATCACATAGTCAAGATCTTTAACATCAAGTCCTCTGCTGGCCAGATCTGTCGCAATAACAATAAAATTTCTCCCAGCCCTGAAATCAAGAAGTGTAGTCATCCTATCTTTCATTGACTTATCGCCATGAAGTGTAGCTGATTTTATTTCTTTTGATTCCAGCTCAGAGGAGAGAATTTCGCATTGAGCTTTTGTATCGACAAATATTAAGATACGCTTTTCAGTCAGAGGCTTCACAATTTCAACGAGTTTGTCCATTTTTTCTTCTGAGTCAACGATATTTATGACTTGTGTGATGTTGTGGTTCGCAGTAACTCCTCCTTCTTTGCCAATGTGGATTTCGATTGGGTCTTTCATGAATTCTTTGGAAAGCTCCTCAAGAGTGTTTGGCCATGTGGCAGAGCATGCTATTATTTGACGATCAGGACGGGCTTGGCTTAGAATTTTTCTGAGTTGAGGAGCAAAGCCCATGTCAAGCATTCTGTCGCCTTCATCTACCACAATGTAGCTGGTTCGCTTAAGATTGATAGCGCCGCACTCTAGGAAATCGAGAAGTCGTCCGGGAGTGGCAACGACAAGCTGGGGAAGAACTTCTAAGTCTTTCATTTGGAATTGTCTTCCGTTACCACCGTAAAGACAGACACTGCGGATTTCAAGGCATTTGCCGAATCGGTTAGCTTCAAAGATAATTTGCTTACTCCCCCCCCCTCCGTGAGTGAACAAAACCATTAGAAAAATCGCTATTTTTTGCCCAAAAACCCACCCTCCGTGAGTGAACAAAAATTTTTTATGGAAAAAAATTTTGATATATAAATGATAATTAAAATAATGAAATCTAGAGCTAATTCTGTTCAATTTTAAACGAATTGCTATTTAAAACATAAATTTTATAAATTAAATGAATATTTGCGTTCCAATTTTGCGAATTAGGATTTTTTTAAATTTCGAAAAAAAATATTTTTTATAAAATTTATAAATTTTTTTAAAAAAAAAAAAATTAAACCCCCTCCGTCAGTGAAAAAAATTTTTTGTTCACTCACGAGGGGGGGGGGAGTTAGCAAGTTCGCGGGTTGGAGCGAGAATAAGAGCAATTGGGCCTTGACCTGGTTGAATTGGCTGTTGGTTAGTTATGTGGATTAAGGCTGGAAGTACGTAGCTAAGTGAGTGAACAAAAAAGTTTTGTTCACTCACGGAGGGGGGTTAATTGTTTTTTTATAAAAAATTTATATATAAATTTTATAAAAAATATTTTTTTTCGAAATTCAAAAAAATTCTAATTCGCAAAAAATTGGAAAGCAAATATTAATTTAATTTATAAAATTTATGTTTTAAAAAGCAATTCGTTTAAAATTAAACAGAATTAGCTCTAGATTTCATTATACTAATTATCATTTATATATCAAAATTTTTTTCCATAAAAAATTTTTGTTCACTCACGGAGGGTGGGTTTTTGGGCAAAAAATAGGGATTTTTCTAATGGTTTTGTTCACTCACGGAGGGGGGGGAGTAAGTGTTTTTTCCACTACCTGTGCAGGCTATACCAATTATATCTTTTCCACCAAGGGCAGAAGGCAGCATTAAAGACTGTATAGGAGTTGGCTGAATAAACTTGGAAGCTTCAAACAGTGCTGTAATTGCTTCTGGAAAACCAAATTCTGCAAACGAGATTATAGGCTTTATCTCACTGCCTTTAACCACTGAAGCATTCTGTGTAAAGAAGTTATTGATATCTTCAAGTGAAAGAGTTGATTCAAAAGCCTTTGAGACAACTGGAATGAGAGTTTCTGAGTTCCAATCTATTTGTTGAAGCTTTTCTCCTAACTTTTTCCCTCCATAGGCCTACAAAATCATTGGAAAATTAT
Source organism: Blepharisma stoltei (assembly GCA_914767885.1). Taxonomy (NCBI): domain Eukaryota; phylum Ciliophora; class Heterotrichea; order Heterotrichida; family Blepharismidae; genus Blepharisma; species Blepharisma stoltei. Next base: position 508,277 of record CAJZBQ010000043.1, read on the forward strand.
CTTTTAATTGATGACTATCTATATAATTAATAACTATTATAATAAAATCTCCTTTTCACAATAAAGATAAAAAGTGACTCAAAAAAACTTGCTTGCTCATGAATGGGGAGTAAGGTCTCATAGTTAAGAGGAGGAAGTTGAGGTTTAGCATTAGGGTCTTGGTTTTCGTTATTCTCGGTTGCTGTTACTTCTGGGATAGATGGCTTTGCAAAGCTGTCTCCCCATCCGCCACTAGTAGCAGTTGATCCCCAAGATGGAGCGTTGTCAAATGTAGTTGCTGACATTGTTTTATAAAGGAAAATAGCCCCCGCTATGACCCGAGCTTCCTTTTGACTTGGGCTATATCTATGTCTCCTGATATCGGAAGGAAAGTTGGCTTTACCAACATTTATTGGTAAAAAAACTCCTAAGATGGCAAAAAATAATATATAGTGCATTATAATCTGGATACATCCGTACAACCCGAGCCAAAATGAGGCTCAGGCTATATTTTTATAGTTGCAAAAAATAAGAGTTTAGCTCTTAAGCTGAAATTATTCCCTCTTTTAATTTTTATAAGGAACTAGAAAATGGTGGAGGCTTTAAAACACAATAAAATTTATCAGCAATATTCTTTTACTTGCCAATCTGATACTAATTAATTTTAGTTATGCAAATTAAGCATGCTCACTATTAATGACTAAATTTGAAGATAATTTTAATATTTTTATAAAATAGCTAAACAAATCGATATAACCCCAGCGATCTTTATAAAGGTCGCAAAACTATCATCGAAAAATTGGTATAAGTTTTGCATTGTTCCGTCTTGCAGGTGCATCAAAAGTTGATAATCCGAAAACTTATCATCCACACATCCAGGGAGATTTTGAGTATAAGGGAATAAATTCACAGTTAAACTTGATTTAAGAAAATCATCTATTTTTCCATCACATATAGAATCAAACATATCACGCATTATTTGATCATTTGGAGCAGGTAAACAATAGCTATACCCATCAAAAGCACATTCACAATACCACTTTTTTGCAGACCCCTTAATTTTGCAGTCATCATCTGTGTCACATCTCCACCCAAAAGTGGAAGACTCTAAATCTCCATTTCTGCGATGGCATAAAGAAGAATTAAGCTGGCCTTTTCTTTGCTCTGATATCTGATACATCTCTCTCGTTCTAATTGTGCAATTCACATATCTTTGCTGGGCTTTATAAGCTGGCATGATGTCAGCCAAATTGCATTTCATAGTTTCATTGCTGCAGCCGCCTATAAATATATCATTTCCGTTGATTTCAGCACAGACGCCGTCCTTTAAATCTTTACATTGAATAGTTGGACAGACCAATGCTTCGGTGAGACCTAATAAAATCAATAAAAGCATAAATTTTTATTAATATTATTCAGTTATGAAGCGGGGAATTCCAGCTCTCGACGTTTTAGTTTGCAATTTATGCTACAATGATTTATATGCTACGATATAATTAAAATATGGCGTCTTCGTCTGGGCATTGCCTCCCGGCCATGCAGCCTCGACTCATATTTTAATTATATCCGGCAAGGTTTTACCATTCTAGAGATGGACGGCAATACTAGGTAAGCAATTCTGGTGGAGTTCAGAGCCTAGTCCTAGTCTATTCTCAGGGGTGGATTTTTCCTCGTGGGGAAGGAGGGCACGGAGTTGGAAAGGGGAAGCTCAGCAGAGTCCGTTAGGACCAATCGGGCAACTTCCTAGCGTGAAACTGGGCGTTACGTCCCAGGCTACGTGTTTTTCCTTTTTGCCGATAGCCGACCAGAAAATCCATTTTTTGGGTTTTTCGGAAAAGCAACCCATGTAACAAGCAAGTAGCTCATCCATGAGCCGTTGAAGCCGGAATACTCTCCCGAGAAGCACCTTGGTGATCGAAGCAGGGCCATCCCCAGCGACCTGTGGGCCCGATGCGACGCAAGGCGAGTGACAGTACCTGGGGTTGTCACCCCGCAGTGGACGTTAAGCGTATAAATTCTATAAGATAAGATAAGATTTATATGCTACGATTTACCAATGCAAAAAAGGGCATTCTTACTGTGAAGCTTGCTATAATGATAATTTAGATTGCAATATTTGTAGGACTGCAATTTTGCCTTTTAGAAATAGGGTTGCTGAAGAAATCACGACTGAAATTGATATCCCTTGCAAATGGAAACAATGCAAGGAGGCTTGGCCCTTCAAAGATTTAGCAAATCATGAAAGAAACTGCAAATATAAAGCAATTCAATGCAGTCTGTGCAATGGTTTCGTTACTTTTATGCCTGATAAAATTGTAAAGCATGCAGAATCAGCCCATAATATCGCCTTCAAACCTAAAAAGCAGCCTTTCTCAATTGATAAGAGTGACCCTGATATAAAAACAAAACAAAAAGGAATAAAGATAAACAATATCTTTATAATACTAAAATTGCATAAGTCCAGTGATGGCAACACTTATGTCACTTTCCAAACTTTAGATTACCGGCAGCAATTGATTTTTGTTAGTGCTCAAAGATTTAATCAATCAATAGCAGTATCTGGAGGAGAATCGCATCTAATTTTTAAGACAAATAGCAAAGGACCTATTAGAGTAATGGTAAGAATACAATAATTGTAATTGATAATATAAAATGCAAGATTATGGTTCAGTTAATTTAAGAGAGTGTATCGAAATGTGTGTAGATTAATGAACGATTTATAGCTTCTGAAGTCTTCTACCACATTATCTAGAAGGGCATATGTTCCTGCTTCGGGCTACCCCGAAAGTTGCATGTCATCCTCATTTTTTCTTGGTATGAATTGTCCCAGCTTCGGCATCGGATTTTGACTGCTGATTTGCTGCACAAAAATGGTTTCTGGCCAAAGATATCGGCAAAAGGGAAAGCTTAAAGCCTAGGGCTTAACTTCTGGCTTACTGGATGGATCCTGATTGGTCTAGTGATGCCGATAGGATCGCAGATTTTCTTATCATTTTCAACTCAAAATATCATCTTCCCCATGAGGTAAATTCTAATCCTGAAAGCGGATTAGGATAGGCTCAGCACGCTGCCGAAATTGCTTGCCTCCCATTATTATCCATTTTTGGATTGGCATAACCTTGTCAATAATTAAATATGCGCTCGAGGCTGTGCCGAGACACTATATTTAATTATGCATCAAAATGTGTGTAGATACTTGATTTGAAGACAACAGAGAAGAGGCAGAAAAAGGTCACACTGAAGCTATGCTTATTTACTCTCAATTGCTCTTTCATGGGAGTAGAAGTCGAGAGCCAGATATCCGCCAAGCAATATTTTGGCTAAGAAAGGCTTGCAAAAGCAGTCCAGAGGCCGCTTTTAGGTTAGGAAAGTTATATCAAAAAGGCAAATACATAGAACAAGACCTGGAGAAGGCTTATTTTTATTATAAGCTGACGACTGTGTTCAGATGCAAATGCGGAAATCTTATCTAATTAGTTAGTATTTAGGTCTTCAACTGCCTAGAGCTGAAAAGCTCTTTTGGATCCAACTAGTGACGTTACTAGGTTCGTCAACAAAAAGCCTGTGCACTAATGTGAGAAGGAGAGAAAATTAGCAAAAGCTAATTTCTCCCAAACAGAATGCATTTTATTTATATAAATGCGGAAATCAAAAAGAAGCATATCATACAAATCAAATAAGTAACGTCCACCCATGCTACCCGAATGAAGCTACAGACGCAATCAATAGTCTCCCGCTCACGAATTCAGCTAAAAAGAAATGTGAAGCTAATTTTAATGCTTGGAGATCGTCGAGTTTAAAATAGTATTTAATGTTTTTATATTTATTTTATCTGACAAATAAAAAGATTTCAAGATAATTTTCGCTAAAAATAAATTTAAAAATTCTCTCTTTAGCTTTTAATTTCTCCCAAAAAGGGAAACATAAATAATTCATACCATTTATATTCCAGAGATGGAAATTTCAGGGTTCAAGGCCTATATTTTGATTCTTTCTGCATGTGGATCAGTTTATCTTGTAAAGTTTACTTAGCTAGGCTTAGGAATTGCTCTTTGCACTGATTATGAATATGTGGAAATCAAAAACAAATTTAAAGGAGGGATCGCCTGCATTATAGCGTCTCTGGTATATGGAAGTGTTGTTGCTTTTTGGGCTGTACAGAAATATAAGAGCAGAAGGAGAAAACCAAAAAGAAACTATAGAGTAAACACAGAAGCTGAAGGAATACAACTTTTACCTCTACGATCTAATTAATGTTAGCTATTTATTGTTTATATTGATCTCTGAAACTTTATATCACTGCTTCACATTTGTACATTATATTTTTGAGTTTAATATAAAGAAACATTAAATCTATCTTCCATTAGCATTCAAGCCCAGTTTTCTTGTTTTTAGAGTAATTTTTTATATACAAAGGTTCACAATAAAGTTAAATTAATTAATTTTTGTGACATCTTAAAATTTTATAGTATTTTTATATTATACTAAAGCTTTATACAAATATTTGCGCAGCCTAGTTTTATAAAAGAGAGTAGGGATTTTATGCTAAGTTTACAATAATATTATTTAGGCAAAGTGAAACTCAAAGTTTGAGTGTGGAGTTGTAATCGATTATTCTAAATCTATTATCTGTTAATCATACTTGAAAATTTCTTAATAACTGATTAATTATCATTCACATTTTATATTGATTTACTGTTATCAAAATAATTATTTGAAGCCTCGCCTAGCTTCTTGATAATTTCTCATGAAATTAATTGATTTTGTTTACTCATTATTTTAATCAAAAATTTGCTTCATGAAAATTTATAGTAATGAAAAGTTTCACACCTGTCCCGATGATTCCTATATCAGGGTTTAAATACCAAAAACAAACTCTCCTCTCTCGATTTCCAAGGCTTCGTAAAACAAAATACGAATCAGAGAAGAAAAGCTCATTGTCAAATTCGACTGTTTTAAATGTCCTTCGAAAATGCATATATCGAACAATTTTTAGAAAGTTTCGGCTACTAATAAAAAGCTTTTGCACTACAATGAACTCATTTTTGCTTCAGTACATAAGTCCTAGGCTTTCTAAGTTGGTTAGAGGTCGAACAAATAATGTGGAAGTTATGTTCAGGCTATCTGGCAAGACATGGCCTCCTATGATTGTGTATAGTGCTAAAATCACCAATATCAAACTTATTGGATTTGATCCTGAAGAAAGCGAAACGAAAAGAAATTCTTGGAGAATGCTATTTACAGACGCACCTTTAAATGAGGAAACTAAAGCTTAGGACTTGTTATAGCTTGCTCCAAGCTGTGAATTAAAAGATAAAAGTTAAGGGTAGCTTGCCAACTTACTTACTGAATTTGTTTGGAGAAGATATTGCCCAGTCAACCTCACAAGTTATAAAGGTATCCTTAACTAAGAGAGAGCTTTAAGTGGTCTAGAGCTATATAGAAACGCCCTCAAGTAGATATGGCAGGTATTCTCCAGCTTTGGTGCATCCATCACTTCCGTATCATCACCGAGGAATCAGAGGGCGCAAAAGTGATAGATTATATTAGATTGAATAGGTCTTCGGGGTTTACTTCAGCTCCTCTCCGCCTTTGTCGACTTCAGGCTCCTCATCCTAAGCATCGGTCTGCATTAACGCCCTTTTCTGTTCGACGTCCCCATCTCTCGGGGAGACATCACCCAGGGATTTGCTTGGATGACTCCTAGTGGTCGGCATGATCTATCCGGCGATGTTAGGTAAGACAGGACCTTGAATCTTCCTTCTGGTCCCCATTATTCTCCGTATCCAGAAGTGTGGAGTTATCATATGGATTCTATGATACGGGCAGAAACCCTGTTGTGATGTCCCGGCCAGGGACAAAAACCTACCAGGACACAAAATTCTAAGCCCCAGCCCTCTTAAACTCAAAAACCCCGAGGGTATGGAAGAAGGAAGGGTTGGGTAAGCTGCCATTTTATTTGTGTAAAAGGATAGAAGATCAGGAGATTTAGAAGCTTCATATCATTTAAATAAGCCAAGTCTCATAAAAGATCATAGCTTTTCGAAACCCTTCCCGGCCTTCAAAAGAAGTGCATCTTCCCAAAAATCCCTCTACAGAAAAAACTGGGAAAAAATCGGAACAATAAAAATTCAATGACAAAATTTAAATAAAAGCAATATACATTAGTTTTCCATTTAAGCCATTTTTTCACCTTAACTGTAATAAACTTATCCATATCTTATGAATGCTGAGTCTTTTAATCCCCTCTTCATGAGCATGCAAAACCATTGGAAAAATTCCTATTTTTGGATAAAAAAATTAATAAAAAAATTAATAAAACTATAAATTATATATACCAAATTAACCCCCTTCTATAAGTGAAGGAAATTAGGTGAATTTTTATTAAACAATCTAATATTTACATAAATTAAAGTACTGTATATAAATAGATGGAAAACCAAAGCTGTTTTGATGACTTAGATTTTGAAGCCCAAGGAAAAGAATTTACTCAACATGAGCGATTTGGGTCGTTTGTAAACCTCCTCTGCGACCCAGATCTCTTTTTAGAAACTCCAATTCCTTCAGATGTTTTAAAATTGGATCCAGAAGATATCCCGATATTTGACCCACCAAAAATTATAAAAAACGACAAAGAGCCTGTTGAAGAGCCAGTAAAGCCTGCTGTTATTCAACCTAAAAGTGAGCCAGAAAAGCTCTCATTTGAAGAACGGAAGAAAAAAGTGGAGAAGTACTTGGAAAAAAGGAGAAAACGTCCTTGGCATAAAAAATTCGACTATAATGGAAGAAGAAGGGTAGCGAAGCAGAGGCTAAGAATAAAAGGTAGGTTTATTTCAAAGGAGCAAGCACAATCACTAGGACTGGATAAGAGTCAAACTTTTTAACTACACATAAAGTGAATTGACACAATGTATATATGCAACAATTTATTCAGTAAAAGTAATATTCACTACCGATTAATTTGGCTTTAAAATTCCTCATAAATTCTCTTGTCTATAAATGTCGAAATTCTTGTCATTTTTGCAAAAAATCCCCAACATTATCGATCAAGTCAACAAGCCAAAAGCTGATCAAGATTTAGTTCCAGTGTTTTCGTCTCAAGAAAGTATTTGTTAAGCAGATCTTCCTCCTGAAACGTTTTTTATTACTCCAAGAATTGCAATAATTCCATATCCAACTCAAGATTATAGCAGTATCTTGGCCGGATATTTTAACACTCATTATGGGCGTAAGTATATGGTCTGGAATCTCAGCGAGCATCAGTATGAAACAGATATATTTGGCGGACAAGTTTTGGACTTTATATATGTTGGCTATCCAAATCCTCCTCTTGAAGTTATTTTCTCTATTTGCAATTCAATCAAAGCGTGGCTTGATACTGATGCAGAAAATATCGCTCTGATCCATTGCCAGGCAACTAAAGCCAGAAGCTTTATGATCCTTGCCTGCTATCTTGCCTGGAGCAGCTTTGACTACCAAAATCCAGAACAAGCGTTAGCTCATATATGCGAATTCACGAAAACTGAAAGAATTAACTTGCTTTTTCCAACACAAAGCCGATATTTATGATATTTTGATAGAATTCTGCAAGGCGAAAGAGTAATTAATAAGTAGCCAATCACCCATAAGGTTAAGCTGCAAAGACTGATTATGAATGGAATTCCAATAATAGAGAAGCAAGGGTCTTGTGTGCGGCCTTATATCCAAATCTTTAAAGGCTCTAACATGATCTACTCAAGCATTAAGAAAGATGCCCCACCTCTATCATTTTTTGAGTCAGACATGTCAATTTCTTTTGATATTGATTTAGAAGCAGAAGGCGATATTTTAATCAGATGTCGGCACCAAACAAAAGACAATAAAAGAATCACTATCTTTAGAGTCATGTTTCACACTGCCTTTGTAAGCGACATTCATATACGTTTTGCGAAGTCTGACTTGGATTTTGCAAATACTCATGAAGGGTTTGGAGACGATTTCATGCTTGATTTGTTTATCAGCGGCAGTGAGCCTGTAGAAGTTGAGCAGTCGCAGCAGCTGTGGAGATATATTGAGAAAAGAAAGAAGCACAGGAGAAATTCGGAGAGGAAGGTAGATACGGAAGAGGAAGAAGAAAAAGTTGACCATGAGCTCATAGAGAAGTTCAAGGATAAGATTGAGGATAGCGGGGAAGAAGAGGGAGAGGAAGAAGACGATCTTGATGCATATTTCCAAAGTTTGGAGTCAAAAGGGAAATAAAGATACATTGCCTAAAATTATTTTATAATTTGAGTGATAAAAGCATAATTCCGAAATTGAATGAGATTTTAGTAAAAAATATTAATTTGTTTAATATTCCAATTGTGAAACGATTTTAAGCGCATAGACTGATTTAGAATAAATTAATGTAACAAATATTAATAGTCAGTGAGAAAGAACGCAGTTAATTATTTAAATTTAAAATAACCTGATTTTACTCTTTCTTATCTGGGAAAGATACATTATTCTTTTCATTTTCCAAGCCTCTTAGTGCTTCAGCTTGAATTTTCGACACAAACCTGCCTCTAATCCTTATTCTGTCATCGGCAACCCTTTTTCTGCACTCGTAGGAGATCTTTTTACTGAAATTTCTTTTTTTCCTCTTCTCCCAAAACTTTTGGAGTTTTAGGTGTCTTTCTTCAAGCGTCAGCGTCCCAATTTTAGCAGTGTTTGAATACATGATTTGAGGCTTATGCATAAATAAAATGGTATTCAGCTCTAGCGAATTTGGCTCCACTAATTTTCTCTCCCTCAAGTAATTTATTTATGGGGTTGGGTTTTACCATGAGAACTTCTGCAGAGCAATAGTGACTTAACTCTGGGGATAACCAGAGGAGCTGCTCCTCAATGCACTCAAGAGGCTCAGGTCTTTACCCCTCAGCACACCCGAGGAAGGTGACCCTTAGGCGTATAAAGCCGTGGCGGCAGTGAAGCCTATCGAAGCCGGAACGCTTTATTTGCCCGTGCCATGGTGAAGAATCAAAGCGGATCGATCCAGAGGTCCATGCGCCCGGCACGTGGACAAATATGGTGGCAGCTCTGGATAGTGGACGTAAAACGTTATAAATATTTAAGATTAAGATTAAGATTTGAGGCTTAGGCAAGAGCTGGTTTTCGTATTTTGTGCTCTCAGGTTTTTCTTTTGTTGAATTATCTGAATTCACTATTGGAAAAAACTCAAAAGGCTGTGTTATGAATCGCTGGATGTCTTGAGCGTCTGGGGGGAACAGAGTAGGATCAAATGAAAAAAATACACTTGGATCGAACGGTTCTAGATCTGGACGTGGGGGAAACATTGCTTCCAGCATGTCTTCTCTTTTAGGGAACTCGCCATTGTCTGTCTCAAAAGGAATGTTTGCCATAAAAAACTGCTGGAGATCTGGAAGGAACGGCTGACCATTTCCATCTGGATCGTTCAGATCTCTGTCGTTTAGGAATATATTTGGGTCAAACATTTCCAATTTAATAGGATTATTATAATCAGAATCTGACTGTTTAATAAGAAATTCCGGATTTCATTTAACTGATTTTATTTAATTTTAAAAGTTGAAAAAGACTAAAAAATAAAATCATACTTAATTATATCTATACATTGCTTAATAATTTGAATGCAAATTTTAGTAATAAAGCACACACATTTACATGATGCCGATGAGTTTTGTAACAAAGCAGATATAAATAAAGAAAAATGAGATTCAAGCCTATTTATCTCAATTAATTAGAATGCAAATATTTTTTTACTTTAGTAAGGGGTTATTGTCTTTTTAAGTTCTTCTATTATATTAAATATAAAAAATTTTACTGTCAATAATTAAATGCTTTTCCTCTTAATTTTAATTTTTAAATAATTATTATAAATGCTACACGTAATCCTTCTTTTTATTTTAAAAGTTTCAGCTGATACAAGTCTTAAGTCAGAAACAACATTAGAAGGACAGCAATATTGCTCATATCGTCCTAGGGCAGAAATTTTTGGACTTCTAAATGCAGAAAAAATAGAGCTTGAAAAAGGCAATGAATGTGTAAGCTGTGGATATCAGCAAGAATGCCAGAAATTAAAAGAAAAGTTAACAACTTTCCCATCCCCTGAAGATGCCTTAATTGGTAGAGACCGTGCTGTATCAATTTCTGACACTCATTACGTATTAGGAACAAAATTACTTGGCCCATTTCCTCCTGAAATGGAAGTAGCAATGTTCGGTTTAGGGTGCTTTTGGGGAGCTGAAAGGCTTTTTTGGAAACAGCCAGGTGTTTATTCAACACAGGCTGGATATGCAGGCGGATACACTCCAAATCCTAAATACGAAGAAGTTTGCTCAGGATATACTGGGCACAATGAAGTAGTTAGGGTTGTCTATGATCCAAGGCAAATTTCATATAAAACGCTACTTAAGCTTTTTTGGGAAAGCCATGACCCAACACAAGGAATGAGGCAAGGACTAGATCAAGGCACACAATATAGATCTATTCTCTATAGAGTTAATTTGGTATAAGTAATTTATGGTAAAAAGGCTACATTCTATAAAAATGATGATTTTCATAAAGCATACTTCTTCAAAATTCAGCTCAGCAAGGCATATGATAATGGTTTACACACCTGAGCAAAGAGAAGTTGCAATGGAAAGCAGAAACATTTATCAAAGAGAATTGTTTAGCTCCCCTTCCCTGAGCGAGCAAAAAATTTTGATCTCTCACTAGTGAGAATATATTTTTAAAAAATATATAATAAATTTTATAGTATTTTTTTTTAAAATTTAAAAAAAGTTCCTTTTCATAAAATAAGCAGTAAATGAGTTTAATATGCAAAATTTATGTCTTAAATGCAGTTTGTTTAAAATAAAACAGAATTAGCTGAGGTTTCTTAATAATAATTATCACTTATATATCGATATATTTGCTCGCTTACAGAGGGTAGTTTTTTTTTCCCAAAAAATAAAGGTTTTCAATGTTTTTGTTTGCTCACAGAGGGGAGTGCAAGGCATCTCTTGGAACAATAACTACAGAAATTCGTCCTGTATCCGAGTTTTATTTAGCCGAGGAGTACCACCAACAATATCTAGCAAAAAATCCAGGTGGCTATTGTGGGCTTGGAGGAGTTGGAGTAAAAATGCCAAAGTCATTTGAGTAATATAAATATTTGCTGAAATTAATATTTTCTAATTTTATTATAATGGATGAAAAGGTGCATTTTATCAAGCAAGGACTACCCAGCGAAATTGTTGATTTTTCTTTAAGATGCAGAAGACAAGCTTTGCTGCTTATAATTTTTTCTGTTATTTGCTTGATAATTACAATAGCAAATTTAATTACGATATCATTTCATACTTTGTATTCAGGGATTATTGAATTATTTACATGTCTTATTGGGGTTGCAGTTGGAATATTAGGACTTCGCGCAGCTCAATTTCAAAAGCTTTCTATTGTCAGAAGATATAAGTACTGCATAATTATTTATGCAATTTATTTTGTATTGAGTACAGTTGCTACAGGTCTCATTGAGTTCATATCATACTTGATGTCTTCAAAAGGTGCTGCTGAAGCTAGTATTATAGGGATAACTTTAAGTATCATTGTTTTGATATCATTACCAGTATGTTGGTGATGTTCAGTGAGCGCTATTATTTATGCAAGGAATTTAGAAAACTATGAAAGAAATCCTTATGACACTGGCGAGGTAATTGAAAAAGTATCAACAGATATTGGTGGGTCAAGCTTGAATCCTATAAGAGGATCGATGATAAACATATAATTAACTGTAATATTGATTAATGCAATTTATTAAGATATTGAGTTGCTTTACATCATTAATTAAGCTCAGGTTTGAGTTCTATTGATAAGAGCAGAAAATATTGCTCTCTTTGTACTTAGCAAGCTAATTTGTGCTCTTTCCTACTTAAATTTATGATAGCAAAATTAATATATATTTAAATGGAAGAGGAAGAAGAAATAAAAACCAAAACTGAAAGCGAAGACGCCACAGGTATAAAGTTAAGACCGCTAACTAAATACGAAGAAGATATGATGCTAACTCTCCTCCTTCATGAGTTAATAAAATCTTTTTACTTTAAAGACTTTGCTTTATAAAATTTAAATATTAAAAACAGTATATAATTTTTTGTCGTAAATGTGTAGGGCATCTAATTTTTAATTTATATAAACTTTTAAGGTTCCTAGATATAATAATATAAATAAAATATTATATAAAAAATTAGTTTATTTTCACTAGATAGAAAGAGTAAGAGCTAGAATCAAACACAAACAAAATATCACCCACGAACAAAAATGCTGGGGCAAAACGTTTCAAGGATCCGCTTTCATTCCAAAGCCAGAAAAAATCCTTTTCGAAGATTTTGAAGTTGGCCAAACCTATACTCAAACAGTCATACTCACAAATGTTTCTTTTACATTCAACTCTTTTAAACTTCTGCCTTTAGACCCAGAAATCAAAGACTTTTTCAATATAGTTTTTACTCCTCCAGGCCGAATGTCAGCTGGGTTGACATGTCCTATTCAAATAACCTTCACCCCACAGATAAACTCAGACATAATTTCAGTTTTCCCAATCTTAAGTGAAACTGGCAGAATTGACATCCCTTTAGAATGTTTAAGCAAGAAAAGTGTAATTTCAGTCCAAAGCAATATTATTGATTTCGGTCAAGTCATTCTAGGTGAGCACTGCAATAGAACACTTGTAATAAAAAACGAAGGTGCGTTGGGTAGTGAATTTTCATTATTAGATAAAGATGGAGAAGCCATTCCTGTAGTTGCTGATCAAACAATGCTAGTAACTCAAGAATCTTCTATTTCACAAAGCCAAATTCTTGAAAGCTCGCCAACTTACGAAGAAGTCAATCCAGAAAGCTTATTTTCTATGCTAAAATTCCCGAGATCTGGGAAAGTTGATGGATACTCCACAACGACGATTCCATTTAAATTTTCACCTGCAGACATAGGAGTTTATGAAGATACCATTATGATTGTATTCAAAAACAAAAAAACAAGTCCAATCATATTGACTGTGAGAGGAGAATGCATTGACGTCCCTATTTATGTAGAGCAAGAAGTATATGATTTCAAAGTTTGTGTATTAAATCATACGTATCGTGAAAAAATTGTTCTTACTCCCCTTCTTTTATATAGAGTAAGATTATTTTGCTTGCTCATGGGGTTAAATCTTAAAAATTTATATTAAAATTATGTATAATCTTCCTTTTTAAAATTTATATATAATAAACTTTTTAATATATAAAAAAAAATTGTAAAATCATACCTGTATAAGAATTTCTTTCTTGCTCTTAAAGGGGCTATTTTCCTCAAGAGTAGGATTTTAACTCCCTATTAATTGGGCGATTTAGGAACAGAAGTGTGAATCCTATGAAAATTCAATTGACATTTCCAAAAGACGCTAAAGAGCATTTTGAATTTAGCCCTACCTTAGGATATATACAAGGATCAGATAAATTTGATATATGGGTTAAATTTAGACCTGATAATAATGCATATACAATGCTAGCTGCTTTTCAAGAAGCTCCTAATGCTTTTAATATCCCCATCAAAGTTACAGGAGCCAACCAAGTAATGCCAGTACCTTTTTCAATTCATGTAGAACTAACAAGTGATCTCATTACAGTTGAGCCACCTTTATTGGATTTCGGTGATGTCTATGTACAAACTGCAGTAAGTATGAAATTTATTATGAAAAGCCACAGCGCGTTACCTCAAGAGTATGCATTCGTTCGCTTGCCACAAACAATCTCAATACAGCCTTTTGATGGGTTTGGAACTTTACTTCCATTTGAAGAGCTCCAAATGACTGCCATTTATAGGCCAGCTCCTGTAAAAGCTGGGACTGAGCTTGGAAAAGATGCAAATGACTTCTACATAAGAGCTAAAACAGGCGACTTAACAGCAAGAGAGTTCAAAGTCTCATACTCCGCTAAACTTCAGTCCTGCCCAATTGCATTTTCTGCTTACAAAATTGATTTCCCAGGCCTCCCAGTAGGAGAGATGTCAGAATATATGATTTCTGTTACTAATTCATCCAGAAAACTACCATATGCAATTGAAATTATCCCTCCTCCAATAGATGTTGCTGGCCTGAAAATCACTCCTACTGTGATTCCAAGGCTTGCAACTGGGGATATGGGCAGAATTCTTATTAGATTTGATTCAGATTTTAGAGACCTTCAAAAGCGGGAAGATGCAGAAGAGTGGAATTTGGAAAAAGAGCTGTATAATATAGGAGGAAAAGTCTATGATTTTTATGTGGATGAGCCTGCTAAAAGAAGCCAGCATTATGAGTGGCTCATTCCTGTATATTTTAGGCCACTTCTTCCTGATGGAGTGACTCGGCTGCATTATTTGCAGATGAAGACTGTTGTAATAAACAAAACACTGATCGCAGACCCAGAAGTGTTAGATTTTGGAGAAATTGCTGTTTCTTGCAGAAAAGTGGCAGAGTTTACGCTGCTTAATCAAGATACGCAGCCAGTCTCTTTATCAATGGATCCGCTTCCTCCATTTGGAGGGTTTACAGTCTTAAATGCTATGAGAGTAGTAGAGTCTGGCCAAAAGAAAGCAATAGTAGTTGAATTCGAGCCAATCAACCAGCAATATTTTGAGGAAAAATTGACAATCAGGACTGGAAACTCTGCAGTCTCTATAGTGCTTAAAGGCAGAGGTGTCAGGCCAGAGCTCAAGCTCGACCCAGAAGATGGTTTGCTCAATATGGGAAATGCAATACCTGGTGATTTTGTCGAAAAAGCTTTTACTCTAAAAAATATCGTATCATTCCCATTTGAATTCATGCTCAAGAAGAGAATGGTTGGCGTACAAAATTATAACAGCTTACTCCCCCTCCGTGGGAGAACAAAAAAATTATGTTCGATCAAGCAGGGGTTAATTTTTTTTTTAAATTTAAAAAAATCAATTCACAAAATTGGAAAAAAAATATTATTTTAATTTGTTTAAAATTAAACAGAATTAGCTCGAGATTTCATTATACTAATAATCACTTATATATCAATTTTTTCGAAAAAAATTTTTGTTCACTCATGGAGGGTGGGTTTTGGCAAAAAATAGAGATATTTCCAATGGTTTTGTTCGCTCACAGAGGGGGGGAGTTAGTTAATTTTACGTTTATTCCACAGTATGGGAGAATAGAGCCAGGAAGCAGTTTGCAGGTCAAAGTTAAATTTAACCCTGACCACTCTTCAGAAAGGTATTATGAACATATCCTTATTGATGTTCCAAATCAAATTGATCCAAAAGAAATTTATTTGGCTGGAAGTTGTTGGAGGAGATCTATGTATGTCAAGTACGATAAGCCATTTAGATGGCCTTCGTCCCAAGAATTAATAGAAGAGGAAAAAGAAGGCGCTTTAAACTTTTTGCAAAAATCAGCTGATAAGCCGCCAAGATTTGTCTTGACCTTTGTTAAAGATGCTCCTGGTCTTAGTCAAGAACTGCAGGAGCAAACCAGGCAAAGAAAAATAGTAGTTGGAAACTGCAAACTAAATAACTCAAAAAATGATAAGGCAGGGTCGTTTGAAATACTTATGCCAAAAGTGGATAATAATCTGTTTACATGTGATGTGGTAAAAGGAAATACTCCACCTGGCGCCGAACAAAAAATCACCTTTACTTTTAATCCGCCACCTCCCGATCCATTACTTAACGAGTTAGTAGTTCTAACATCACCTTAAATTTTTTAAAAAAGTTATTTCAAATTAATTAATAAATAAATTGTAAAAAGTATTTTATTAATAAATTATAAGGGTAATTATTTATCTAAGCAGGATGTAAGGGGAATTGGCCAATGGGTCGAAATCTTAGTAGAAGGTAGGATTTTAGGAGGATTCCTCCCGCCAGGCATTCCAGAAAGCAGTCCTTTTGAAGTGCTATTAAGAGGCTACGTTCAGCAAATTTAACCTTAATTCTCTTATTTTGTCTTTATTTTTCTAAACTTTAAGTAAAATCAATCTGCAAACTTAAATAAATCCAAAATGTCATCTTTGAGTTACACAGAGATGGTGGGTATGGAAATTAAAGTGATCACTACACTTGACGAAGAACACAAAGGGAGAATTTACACTATTGACGAAGATGCAAATGTAGTCATCCTTTATAGAGGAAATGAAAATTCGAGAGATTATGTTTTTGTGAATACAGAATATATTAAAGATATAGTTGTGCTGGATAGAGAACGCCACAGGGTTGATACCGAAATACCTTATATAGATGTCAATAGATTTCTTGAAGACATAAGCAGGCAAATGGAAAAAGACTCACAAAATGCAGGGCAAATAAATGAGTTGGCAAGTCCTGAAGGCCAGCAAATCTTCAACGAAATATCTAGGACGTATAAGTGTGACTGGGATGGAGTTAATATATACCTGGTTGACCTAGATGTTAAGATTTGTGCTCCATATAGCAGTGAGAATGTTACAGGAAATCCAAGTGCTGTGCATAGAATTTCAAATGTGTTAATTCAAACAAGAAGAAAGCTAAATTTAGACTAAATAAATCCATTTTGCAAAATTAGCATATGGGGATTTTATTAAGGTTTCATAAATTAACTCATAATAATTCTCTTTCATTCATTTTTCAAAGTAAATAAAATTTTTGGATAAATCATAGAAAACTATCATGATTTGAGAAAATTTTGAATAAATACGAATGATCAAGATAGAACGAATTTGAAGAATTTATTTATTATTTAAAGCTGAAACTTAATTATTTTTTCTTGTTATTTTGGAGATTATGGCAGAAATATGAAATTCTGAATAATAATTTATTGACAGATTATTAAATAAAAAATGTTTATGCATAATATTAAAGGTGAAACAGTCAAAAATATTCAAAATAAAGACATAAGCAAGACAAAAGACACACATTCATTGCCTAAATTATCAACCGCAACCAAGCTAGAATACGTCCCAATAAAAATAATCTCTCATACTTCATCAGATGAAAATCAAATTACAGATAATTCTCAGCATTTATTAAAACTGCCTCACATGAGTCATTATTCATCTCTAAAGCCATCTGGAAATAAAGAATATCTTTTCAAACTTAATAAAATAAAACTCCTTTCTAAGCTCGGCCCTTTAAAATCTAGGCAAAAAATTTTTCGCAATTCTGACAGAAACCTTATGCTTCAGAACCAACCATCAGATCTTTCACATCCTTTTGAGTGCCTCAAAGGAGCTCAGAGTCCAATGTCTCCTAATAAATCGTTTCAAAAAATTGAGCCCGCTGAAAAAAGTCAAATCACAGGACAGTTGAGTCCGAAAACAATACCAATAAATTACGCGCTTGAAGAAAAAGATCTGAAACGCCAAAAATTGTCCATAGACCTTTCAGATGAAATAATTGGAGCTGGAGACAATGTAAATCCAAGTCCAAAACTTAGTTTAAATGAAAGATTATCTATTATTACACCGAGAAAAGTATTGAAGCATTCAATTGGAAATAAAAAAATATTTTTTGGAGCTGATTTTAAAAATATGACGAGAAAGCCAAAAATAAAACAAATCAGCAACTCAAGTATTTATAGCACGATTACTGGGTGGGAGAACTATAATAAAGATGATTCTTTATATCCAGATAGCTAAAAGCTCGAATTTTTGCTTAATGCTATATAATTTGAATAATAATTTTTTTATTGAATATAAGCATTAGTAATCATCTATTATAAAAAGAAAAAACTCTAATAATTTGCGAAAAATGTAAGTTAATTTACCATATACTTAAAAAATGCTGCAGCTTGGGCTACAATTTCTCGTGTTTTCTCTTGTCTCAAGAAGAACAGGACATTTACTCCTCAAAATTTCTTCGTGAATTTTACCCAAAATCCTATACCTGTATCCTCGTTTATCAATGCCTACTTCATTTTTCAAAACTTCATCAGTAATAGGATATCTTGAGAACATAAGCTTTTTATTAAGGTGCAGGTCCAATAATTGTGAGCTTTTGATAGTGTGCATTTGACCGAAGTACATTTTGCCGAAAATTGGTTGAAACTTTTTGACAGTGATAAACTTGACCGAAAAAAACCGTTAAATTTCGATCAAATGCTTCGATGTTATGTACACAGTCAAAAATAAACTGTCATTGGATATGGAGCCTTTTTATTCATCTCAATATCATCGTATCCACTCTCTTCAAAACATATAAATAAATGACCTAGCTTTATCGATTCAAGCCATTGCTGGAATTCCGTTTTAGAGTCATTTAGCATAAGATTAGTTCTGGAGTCATAATGCTCTGATAAAGGCGTATCATAGATGCCTGACTCATATTCCAAACCCATCAGCAATCTAAAAATATGCCCTGGTTTCTCGATGCCAATTCCAGACAATACTTCACGTGTGATTGGCAAAGGGGTTTTCATCTGGTCAATCATGCTGTCAAGATCATCAAATCCTGAGTCAACCAAAACTTGAAAATAGCGTTCAAGCTTCAAATTTTTCAAAAATTTCAATAAAAAAGCTTTACCTTCAAATATATTGATGCTATTGCAATTTTCTCTGACTAAAAAGCTTTCTGATCCATTGATGCTTGAACCTGTGGTTTCTGATTTACAGTCATTTATTGTGTCTGTTCCTATAAAAAGGGTCATCTCTGAGTCAATACTGTATGCGATACTCATATACTTTGAATGCTGTGGACTTCCCTGAAAACTTCTGACAGTGCTGGCAGTCTCTTCATCTCCAATTTGTGCTTCTTTTACACTAAATAAACTACTGCCATTGTCAAAATCAAACTTTTGATAATAGCTATCTAAAATATTGACGATCATTGAGTTTTCAGTCAATTCTGCAGGAAATTTTCCATTGTTGTCTGTGATACTTACTTCTGCCCCATAATCTAATATACTATTTATGCTATTATTAATTAATTAAAAGACTATTGTGCTCTTTTTATAATCAGTTATAAGAAGCATAACATCTTTAAACATTCAACTTGTTCGCATTCTGCAGCAATATGCAACGAAGTTTTACCGGTTACCGAATTTTTTTCATTTGGGTTTGCACCTCTTAGCAGCAAAAGCTCTACAATTCCAACGTCACCTCTAAATGTCGCTTGATGCAAAGGTGTTTCTCCATCATTTGTTTTTAGATTTGGATTTGCATTAAATTCGAGTAAAGCTCTTACAAGCCTCAACTCCGAGTTATCAGCAGCTTGATGAAGTGGAGTTTCCCCTATCGCGTTTCTACAATTCGGATCAGAACCCTTTTCCAAAAGAAAATATGTTACCTCATACGAGCCACAGAAAACAGCATGAAAAAGGGGTTTTAGACTCAATTTGCTATCACATTGTTCTACTAAAATACGATTATTCCCACACATTTCAGATACTTTTTGCAGGTCTTTTTGGCCACATGCCACACAAAACTCATCAATTTCTGCTTGATCAGGAGCTCTAATCTCTTGTGTCATTAAAATTTGTATAAAAACTTGGGGTGTTAAAATATGAATTTCCTCAGAAAAAAGACGATTTAAATCAAATTAGTAAATAAGCTATATCAAGTTGACATAAAATAAAAACCGCGAAATGGGGATTAAACAGCTCATGCAATTGATCAATGAAAAAGCTTCTGGGGCAGTCAAAAAGCTCCCACTGGATCGATATTCAGGCCAAATAGTTGCTTGTGATGCTTCAATGGCTATGTATCAGTTTTTAATAGCAACACAGTTTAGTACGAAATCAGGCCTTGGGATGCTAACAGATTCAGATGGCAACCATACAGCTCACTTGCTTGGACTGTTTAATAGAACGATTATGTTTCTGGAAAACAGAGTCAAACCAATTTGGGTATTTGATGGGAGGCCACCAACAATGAAAGCAGCCGAGCTTGAAAAACGAAAAAAAGCTAAAGAAGAAGCTGAAGAAAACGTAGAAAAAGCAATTGAAGAAGGAAAAGAAGAAGATATCAAGAAATTCGGACAGAGAACTATTAGAATAACTCCAGAAATGAAAGAAGATGCTATGCAAATGCTCAGGCTAATGGGAGTCCCTGTAATACAGGCTCCTTGTGAAGCTGAAGCTCAGTGCGCTCATTTAGTGAAACTAGGAAAAGCACAAGCTGTAGCATCTGAGGATATGGACAGCCTTACATTTGGAGCCACCTATTTATTAAGAGGATTTAATTCCAAAAAGGAGCCAATTGTAGAAATTAGCTATAATGAATTGCTTGCAGGACTTGAATTAAACCAAAGAGAGTTCATTGATTTGTGCATTTTATTAGGATGCGATTATACTGACTCACTTCACTTTTAAGAGCGAGAAACCATTTTGCTCACTCTTTAAATGGCTTTTTTCTCCCTAATTTAAAAATCCAAAATTGAAAATATTTGAAAAAAAAGCTACTTTAATTATATAAGAATGCAAAATTTTTAAAATTTTAATATGAGTTAGCTAGAGATCTCGCGACAACAATTATGAAAATTTTTTTTAACTTTATTATATCAGAAAATTTTTTGTTCGCTCTTCGAAAAGGGGGATTTTTCCAAAATAATGATTTTCCAATGATTTTGCTCGTTTTTTAAAGGAGAGGGAGTGAGCATATTTCAGGTATTGGGCCAGTCACAGGGTATAAATTAATAAAGCAATATGGAACGATTGAAAGAGTAGTAGATCATATTTCAGGTTCAGATAAGAAAAAATACGCTATCCCTCAAGAGTTTAATTTTGAAGGAGCAAGAGAGCTCTTTTTAACCCCAGAGGTTGATAATTGTGATGGAGTTGAAATTCAATGGAATGCACCTAATGAAGCAGAATTATCTCCATATTTAATCGTGCAAAAAGGGTTCGCCCAGGCAAGAGTTGATGCTGGCATTCAAAAACTCAAAAAAATTCAAGGAAGACCTGCACAGCTAGTGCTAGAACACTTTTTTGGAAAAGCTGAAGTTGTTAAAAGAAAGGCTCCTGAACCAAAAGGATCTGCTAAAAAATCAAAGAAAAAATAAATTAGATAATAAACATGAGAAAAATTATGAAGCTGTCAAAAGCTAGATGCATACAGCAATATGCTTAATAATAGAAAAATTAAGATCTTTCTGCACGCTATTAGCACTAATTAACTATAAACAGCAAATTAAAAGATATTTCCCAAAGAACTCCTTTTCATTATTATTTGTTTATTTTTTCTTAGCGACACCAACAGTCTTGCCTCTTCTTCCAGTAGTTTTCGTCTTCTGTCCTCTACATTTAACTCCCCACCAATGTCTGAGACCTCTATGCAGCATCATTTTCTTCATCCTTTCCAGATCTTCTCTCATCTTGGCATCCAAAAAGTTGGCCACGATCTGAGAATCAGTTCCTACAACAATGTCCCTTCTTCTATTTAAGAACCATGTAGGGATGTTATATTCAGTTGGCTTATTGATGATGGTGACAATTTTCTCAATTTCTTCTTCTGTAAGCTGTCCTGCTCTTTTGGTAAGATCGACACCTGCTCTTTTGAGGATGAGATTGGAAAAGCGTCTTCCTATTCCTTTAATTGCAGTCAAAGCATACATTACTTTGCGGCGACCATCAATATTGGTGTTGAGGATACGGAGGATGAAGTTAAATTCACTTTCTTGAGTTACGACCAATGATGACTATGTTACGATTACCATTCTATGGACTTTAACTATTACTTAAATGGCAAAAGTTAGAAGATGAAATATGCAATATGAGATTGAGATAACAAAAAATTAAAGATATTTATAATGAGAAAAGGTTTTGACAAAGGATATTTTATAAAAATTTTTCTAAATATTTTTGTACACTACCTCTAAAAACAAAAAAAATTAATATATACATCATTTATAGTGCTATAGTTTGTCTTAAATTGGCTTTATTCACTTTCTGTGTTATTTAATAAAATATATTATATTAAGCCATGCTGATTTAATATATAAAAAATTTAAAGAATGGAAGCAGGCTTAGCATTCGAAGTTTTTGAAGCCTTGATGGCTGATGACTCAAATAAGGCGTGTGTTGATTGTAATAGCCCGAACCCAGACCATGGCTCAGTAAACCATGGTGTCTTCATCTGCAATCAATGCGCGGTATCTCATCTAGAACTTAAAGGGGCAAGCAAAGTTAAATCTCTAACTCTCCCCCTCTGTAAGCAAACTTAAAAAATTGGTTCACTCATGGAGGGGATTAATTTTTTTTAAAATTTAATATTAATTTTATAGTAATTTTTTTTTCAAAATATCCCATTTGAATTTTAAAGCAAATATTAATTTAATTTGTAAAAATTATGTTTTAAAATGCAAGCTGATTAAAATTAACTAAAATTAGCTAGGTATTTCATTATAATTATTGTCACTTATATATCAAAATATTTGTTTCATAATAATCTTTATATTAAAAAATTTTTTGTTTGCTCATGGAGATTGGCTTTTTACACCAAAAAAAAGGAATTTTCCAATGGTTTTGATCGCTCATGGAGGGGAATAAGAGATGAGCCTTGGAATCCCGAAGAACTCAAATTAATGATCGCAGGAGGTAACGCAGCCTTGCGAGATTATTTTATGTACTACGGGTTTACAAATGAAACCCCAATAAATTTAAAATACCGAACAAGGTCTGCTACATTTTACAGAGATATGCTAGAAATAATATCCAAAGAAGTAAACTGTGAATCAAATTTTATGCCTTTAGAGGATGGAATTCTTTTAGCTCAGGATGAGCAAACCAAGCTTTATGCACATCCAAGACCTTCAATTCTAGCTACAAAAGAAAACTCAAAAGAAGAAGTCGTGAGCTCGCAGCCAGAAAAAGGATTTAAAGGGTGAATAGTGAGGACTTTTAATAAAACGAGGGAAGCTGGAAATAGAGCATTCAAGAGAATTAATGACTTTGGAAATACTCCTAAAATGAGGAATCTAGAATCCAAATCACTTGGGCTTGTAAATAAAGTAAAACACACTTTTAGACCAATTACTGCTGATAGCAGTAAAATAGAGTTTATGGATAAATATAGTAGCAATATAGCAGTAAGGGCAGTTCATACTTTTGAAAACATTAATTTGAGCCCAGAATCTCAAAAGATAAAGAGAGAAGCAATGAATTTAATGAATTGTAACTCTGAAAGCAGTTTGAATCCTGCAAAAGAAGCTGCTCTGGCAGAAGTTTATATTGAAGAAAATACTGAGAATCATTAATTTAGCTTTGTTTCAAAATAAACTAATTAGATAATTAAATAATCTGTCTGGTTTTACATCTATCACAAATATTTTCATTTTATTAAAAGAGAGAAGAAATGGAAATCCCAATAGCATGACCCCAGGCTATCAAAAAAGACTCTTAAAAAATTTTCAGAATTTTGCTTTGAAAATAATCTTACCAGATTTATGGATTTTTTTATTTCGTTCTGTTGATAAATAATTAACTTTTCTTTTATTTACTTCAATTTAAAAACATCAAAAATCTCAGCTGCATGAACTAATTAGAAACTCATATATTAGGCTTAAAATATAAATGGAAAACTTTCAGCCAGAGATAAAAATTAAAACCTCTAAGCTTTAATTAATTTAAAATTAAGAAATTCTGAGCAGCTCTGAAACCTCTATTCTAGAAAAAATTAAAAAATTTAACTCTTATCTAATTTTTGACGAAAATTAATAGCTCAAGCCCTAATAAAAAGATTTAAATCTTCTGAAAAATTTTCTATCTGAATTTTTAAACTACTGGTAAGTATTGAAATATGACTAGCATTTTTTGATGGTTTTTATACATATAAAAATGGGATCATGCCTCAAATGTGCCAAGAGCGAAAATTCAAATAACAACACGATTTCGATTTTGAACTACCCCAGAAACAGAGTTCTCGAGGTGATTCAATGGAACAAGCAAGGAGAAGCTGAAGATTTAATCGAAAAACGCATAGAGCTTACTAATCCTAAGATAGTTCTTGCGAGAGAAATTATATTCTATCTAATTAAAATAAGTTTATAATATATTATAATATCTTTTAGCTTACTAAAAATAAGATATTGACAATCAATCCACATTTATTAAAAACTTTATACATAAAAATAGGAGATATTTTATTTCAGTTTGCACTCTGCCAGGCTTAAAGGCCGAAACTTTTGCCCCTAAAGTCTGCCAAGATCATTGCCTTGTAGCAGAGGACTCTAGCAGCATTCTAATGGCAATTCATGACGGCCATGGGAGTGAAGGTGAAAAAGTGAGTTCATTTGTAAGCAATGAACTAGAAAATTATTATAGAACGCATAAGCAAGAATTTGCTAACTCTCCAAAACAGTCATTAATATTAGCAACCAAGCATTGTGACGAAGCCCTTTATCAGAGTGGGATTTCAATTACCTATTCAGGCACTACACAAGTCATAGCTTTAATACAGAATAATGAAGTCTATTTTGCCAATGTTGGCGATTCGAGAGCGCTTATAGCTTCTGGATCTTCTAGACCAGCTACAGCATGTTACTCAAATGATGAGTGGGGATCTATTCTAGAAGATCTAAAAAAGGCCAGAAAATATCCAAATGCATACCCAATTAAGCCATTTCAATTAACAACGGACCACAAGCCTGATTCTGATACAGAAATTATGAGAATTCTTGAAAACGGTGGCTGCATCAAAAGAAAATCCAATAACGGTGTCAAATCAGGCCCTCATAGAATTTATAAGTTAACAGAAAACGCGCGATATACATTAAATGGTGACACTGCCAACTTAATCTCTTCTAAGATGAACTGGCACAGGCTCCATGCCGAGAATCAAGTGCAGGATCTACATATGTGCGTTCGGGTAGGTTTTTGATTGCTTTTATCTGTGGCCGAAAATGGAGGAACTCACTCCCCCCTCGAAGTTCGACCAAGATATAGGGAAAATTCCTATTTTTTTTGGAAAATTAACCCCCCTCAAAGTTCGACCAAGACCTATATAAATTTACTAGGAAAATAAGCAATTTTTCAAAAATTTTAAACTATGTAGGGGTGAGCTTGCGATTTTTGTATTCAAGTTCTAAAAAAGCGTTACAAAACCATCTTGCACTATTTTTTCTAACCCTTACACCCTCTCAACCATACATAAGAATATGATAAATTTTTTTTTTTTAACTACTAAATTATATAAAAAAAATTCTATATAAATTTTTTTTAAAAAAATTTTTCTTAACCCCCCTAGAAGTTCGACCAAAAAAATCTTGGTCGAACTTCGAGGGGGGGGAGTCAGCAATATCTTTTGAATCCTCTGCTGATAAACTAGGGGTTCCGGCTAAAGGGGAGTATTTATATTCTGCTGTCGTAGGAATAAAGACAAAGACAATTTTGCCGCATGCTGCTAGGCTTACTGTAATTTTATTACAAAGCGGATGAATCTCTGTACTGGAGGTCGTTGGTGGCTATGTCACCAATACTCTAGCACCTTTCTCTTATAACCTAGCTTAACCTAACAGAAAATGCGCCAGGTCTCGCTACCTCCCGAACCCTTGGTGATAGAATAGCAAGACAAATTGGCGTCATTTGCGATCCTGAAATTACTTTTCATACCTTTGATTTTGAGCAGGACGAGTTTATCGTTATGGCTTCTGATGGCCTTTGGGACGTGATGTCCAATGAAGAAGTCGTCAATTTTGTAGCTGCCTATAAAGAAAACTGTCAAAAAGAAGTCGTCCAGCCATCAATTTCAGAAGCAAACTCAAGCAACTCATGCATTGCTCAACTGCTATGCGAAGAAGCAAGATTAAGATGGCTAAAGATTTCTGCCTATAAAAAGACAAATGTTGACGATATCACTTGTATAGTCTTAGATCTCAACAAAGACAATAACGGATCATTTACAATGGAAACAAGTGCTGAGAAATCAGATAATAAAGTCATGCCTGAAATGAGTCCACATACCCCGCATGCTGATAGGCAAAAAGAAATCCTTTACAAGCACGTCATGAATTATGCACCATTTGAAGCTGGGAGATGTCCTTAAACTATGTAAATATTCTATTAATATATCTGGTCAATTTTGGATTTTTGATACTCAAAGTATCCAAATATTGTCGCAGTTCTATACATAATCAGAGATTATTTAATTAATAACACGCTTGTAATTATGAGTAATTATTAGAGTCTAAATAAGGCTTCGAGGCTCTGAAAAAATTTCTTTTATTTCAAGCTTGGTTATATTTCTGATAACGTCTTCTAATGTAATCATACCAATTATAGATGGAGATTGATTATCCTTATTGAGCCCAGTAACAAAAGCGACATGTGATTTTCCTTGCCGAAAAATATTTAAAAGGTCATAAAATGAGATTTCTTCTTGAACATAGAGAGGTTCTATTAATTTTATGCCTGACTCCCCCCCCTTTAAATTGGAACTAAAAATTATGTTCCAATTTAAAAGGGGGTTAAGAAAATTTTTTTAAAAATAAAATCATTATAATAAAAAAAAAAATTTATATAAAAATTTCAAAAATTTATCGAATTAGATTAATAAATTTGTTTAATAAAATGCTATTTACTCTTTATCCTTTAAAACAAAGCAAGATATAACTAAAATTTTATTATTAATTAATACGCCACTATTAATTGGTATCAAAAATATTTACACAAAAATTATTATTTTTATTGATAAAAAAACATTTAGAAAATTTATTAATCAAAGTGCTAATTTTGTTTAAATAAGATGTTATTTATACTCTATTCTTTAAAATAAAGCAAGAAATAGGTAAATTTTGAATTTTTGTAAAGAATTCGTCTTGAATTTATATCAAAGCTATTTTAAAAAAAAAAATATCATTTTTTATCAACAAAAAAAAAAAATTGTTTTTGAAAATTTTTTTAAAAACAAAAAAAATTAAATTTTTTAAAAATTTACAATTAAGGATAATAAATTTATTTAAATAAAATGCTCTTTATACTCTATTCTTTAAACAAGAGCAGGATATAACTAAATTTTTAATTTTAGTTAAGAAGAAACATTTAAATTATATCAAAACTTTTTACATAAATTTATGATTTATATATATAAAATTTTTTATTATAAAATTAAATTTTGTTCCAATTTAAAGGGGCGTTAATTTACCAAAAAAGTGGAAATTTTACCTATATTTTGTTCAATTTAAAGGGGGGGGAGTGAGTTCTTGATATAAATATTTTCATCAACTCCTACAAGCCTCTTCAAGAGTAGAATTCCTATAATATTGGATTTTTCATGTCTTTCATATATAGGTATTCTGCTAAACCCCGTATTTTTGATTTCACAGAGCATATGTCTTGTCAAAAGTGTGTCAGAACTGAGACTAAAAACTTGTTCTATAGGAATCATGTGCATATTAACAACATGTGAATTGATATCAATTAAATTCACAATTATTTTAAGCTGCTGCAGTCTTGCTGGGTCTATATTTTTTGATTTTGAATATGTTGTCAATATAAAATTCTTTATTTCATTTTTATTAATTTTTCTTTTATGTTTTGAGCCTGAAATTTTATCCAAAAGCTTAGATAATGGCCATGCAATTGGTAGTAAAATATAAATAATTGATTTAATTAGCAGAATAGATTTGTAAGCAATTTCAATTTGCTTTGGGCCTGTGCAAATAGATTGCGGTATTATTTCTCCAAAAATTAAAACTATTGTAACACTTATAATTATTGATCCTATGTCTCCGATCATTGACTCTAAAATCAATGGAAGTGCTTCAAGTGCAAGCGAATTCACAATTATCAGACTGACAAGCAATAAATGGTGCTTCTTGATTAAGGGGAGTATTTTCATAGCTTGCAATTTTTCTTTTTCTGTTCCCGTAAGTGCTTTAGATTCCAGAGCCTCTATATCTATTGAGAGAAGGCCAACTGTTAATCCAGATATTATTCCTGCAAAAGCGACGAGAAGCCCTGAGAGGATCGAAAGAAGAAGGTAGACTTCTCAAGTAAAATTATCGGTATCTTTCGTTGAAGGAAAATTTCATGTTTTCTTGTAATTAGCATTTAGCATTATCATATCAGGAATTAATTCAATTCATATTGGAAATATGGATATAGTTTATTATGAATCAAATTAGAAATAAACTATTTTTGGAATAAAATAGCTTTCTTTTTCATTATTTTTCGATGCCAATTAGACGACCATTAGGAAGTGATTTTATTAATTATCTACTATTTCAAATTAACAATATTTAAAGCTTAAAAATAGAACGTATTATATAATTTTTAATATTCCATTTTATTTTTATAGTTCATTTAGATTATAATCTGCACTTGTTATCATTTAATTTAACAAATCACTTAAAAATCTGCACAGTTTAAAATTTGGCTCCATGTCTTTTGATCCAGAATTTTTGCGAGTGAGACATTTCCTGGGAAATTTTTGTCGAAATCTTTTATTTTGGGACATTTGAGCAGAAAATCATCAAATTTCGATCAAATGCCTTACAAGGAAAAAATTCTCGACCACTTATAGCAGAGGAAATACTTAACAACTAAAAAGTTCAGAAGAAAAATGCATACACCTGAAAATTTAGGAATTTGAATTAAAAAATTAATATTTAATTAGATAAACTTGCGTTATTTATATTAAGTTCTTATTAAAAAATCAAAAATAAAGATATATGATTACTATTCAGCACATCAGAATTTAATTAAAATTAGAAATTATGCGATGATATTTATTTAAGCAATATAATGAGATCATTTAAGATCATGATGGAGAGAAAAATATCCATTTTATAATAGGCACAGCACAATAACTCAAAAATGAAATTCTTTATTAAAGTTTTGCATTTTTTCACTCAATCTTATAATCCTATTAATAGAAGCTCTATATATCAAAATGTGGGTGAGCTATTCATATGACGTAGGAAGTCTCAGCTCAGGCTCTGATTTATTCGGCTTTGAAATTCCAGAAAAATCTGTTACTGATAATAAAATTTCATATGTAGATCTTTGAAACCTTTTATTAGAATACCAAGCATTTGTAAATTCAAGTACAACTATAAGTTACTATGATGAAGAAATAGGCGCATATAAAAATTTTTCATCAAAAGACAAACTCTCAACTGAAAGAGAAATTCAACTTCTCATCCAAAATTACTCAAACTTAAATTAATTATAGAGAAGTTCCCTGCAGGTCCGCAGATCATTACCCGCTTTTGCATAAAGTTCCACCGCTTGCTTGCTTGCCAGTCCGAAAAAAGCCTTTGGCTGTGCTGCTACTTGCGGAATATGGCTTGCACACTTTCTACCTGATACTCAGAGACGCATGGTCACCATGCCCAAAATCAATGGGCTTGCCTTCCATGATATTCGAAAAACGAATTTTTTTGGTCATTTGTCCACCAAAATAGAGCCGGGGCTGGACGCAACACCTGAGATCGAGCTGGGATTTACTCGATTGGCTAAAGTGGCTCTGACCTTGCTTGGTATCCCCATTCCAACTCCAGCAAACCATCTCCCCAGGTGTAAATATTTGACCAGGATGTGAGCATGTGGTCAGCTAACCCGACATTGCACTTTGCCAAACCAAGTAAAACGGAGCCATATACACATTTCCGAATGCTTTACTCCCTTGCACGAGGTTCCTGATCTCCAATGAACCTGCCAGCTAGGGTATGTCAGCTCACCATGCCATTTTAATTATATTCATCCAAAAATCACAAATTAGTGAAATTGGCACTCTAGTAGAACGAATAGAAGACTTAGAAACCAATATTTCGCACCTTAAATCTATTTTAAAAGAAACTGACCAATTAAAACCTGTAAATCAAAACCAAGCAAGCTCAGAGCATCTTGACATGGCAATGCTATATGCAGCTCCTCTGACAAGGAAAGATGGGATCAAAGTAAAAGAATGCGATAATTGGAATTTAAATTTTGACTTGGAAAGGAAAAAATTATTGGAAGCTTTTGAAAGAAGCCAAATCCATGCATCAATTAGATTTGAAACAGCAACTTTGCAGCATTTAGGGGAAATACTGGAGCTGCAACCCAAAATACTTCATATAAGCTGTCATGGGTATTATCAAAGGACTTTTCCTAATGAATTTGTGCTGGCTTTTGAAGACAGTAAATATTTAAGTTTAGTTAAGCTCTATAAGGCCATAAGGGGATAGAGCATGAGTCTGCCTATCTGGTATAAACCCATCTAATCTAATGATTATCTCCTAGGTTAGAGCCAACTCTTGTGGATGCTTTTTTAGCTCTAATATGCAAAGACTAAGTGGGAGGCAAAACCTGTCTAGCCCATCTGCAGGGGAAAACCTTCGGGAGAAAAAAACTTCCCTCTTCGGCAGGTATCCCCAACCTGAAGGCCTACTTCAAAAAATGACAGAGGCACTATTTTCAGCTTCACCAGGACTGATCCTACCTGCTCCACATAAAGTGTGTCTCGAATTCATCTTCCCCCATTTTATTTCTCACAAATATTTAGGAATGAGGGATGAAGTCAATCAAAGTCGGCTTAAGAAAATTCTTGAGACCCATTGCAAGTATTTTAATATCGTCATCGTAAGTGCTTGCTTCTCACAAGCTATCGGGAACGTATTTCTAGATGCCGGAATTGACTGTGTAATTACAATTCACGACCAATGCAAAATTTTAGACGACGCTGCTATTTCTTTCGCAGTCACATTTTATAGAAGTCTGCTCCGAGGAAAATCAATAAAAAACGCTTTTATTGAAGCCAAGAAAAATGTCAATTTTGAACAAGCTGTTATGAGAACAACTTGTTGCTGTGCCCACAACCATAAGCGCCAGTGTCTCTGAAAAGCCAGAAACGACCATGGAGAGCATACAATAAATGAAGAATGCACCTGTGAAAAACGAAATAATGACTCAGTCCATAAGCTAAACTGTCAATGGGCGACCAAATTTCTTGCAAAATTCAATAAAACAAGGACTCCAAGTGAGCAAGAAATCAAAGATGGAAGCTGAGTAATTTGTTGCTGCTCACCAGAAGTCCCACATAATGAAGCAATGAAATTCAAATTACTGCTGAAAAACAAAGAAGTTGGGAATCAAATTCTCTTCTCTGAGCGCACACAAAATGAAATCCAGGAGCCTTATACATATGAAACTCCTTTTAAGCCACCTCCAATAAGGCAGAAAATCATAGGAAGAAACAGAGAAATGCAGCAGCTTTTAGAAATGGGCAAAAACAATAGAGTTATAATAGTAAGTGGGAAACTTGGCATTGGGAAATCTCTTCTGGTAAAAAGTGTTGCTCATTATGCTTGTGAGAGAAGAATTTTCAAGCATGGAGTGCTTTATTTAAATCTCCAAGGCAAAACCAATTCAAGCACAATTAATCAAATGATAGCCAAAAGCTTAAACGTCCCTTGAGAAAAAAGCAAAGAAGAAATTGCAAGAATAATTGAAAACATGCATCTTTTAATAATCCTTGACAATATTGGTGGAATTATTGCTCACAATAAAGAAAAAGTAAAAAATAAAATTGTTTCACTGCTTGAAAGGACACAGTTTCCTAAGTTTTGAATTGTCGTGAGTGGCGAGAATACTTTAAAGCTGGATAGAGCTGCAGAATTCAAGCTTGGAGAACTAAGTAAAAGAGCTGCAGCTAAGCTAATTAAAACGAGGACAGAAGTTTACCAGAAAATCAGGAATGATGTCCTGAAGCTTTTAAACGTTGTCTGCAAGTCTCCTTCTGAGCTGTTTCAAGTAATGCCTGTACTTATGGAAAAAACAGTTGATGAATTTTTACTTGACTATCAGTCTCATCATTCTAGCCTTAATGAATATGAAGATTCTCGCTCCCTTTATTTATCACTTACTTATCTTCAAAACCGCAAGCCAGAAGCTGTCAATCTTATCAAGCTACTGTCATTACTACCTGTAGGGATTTTTAGAGAAAATCTTAACCTTATATGCAGCAAACAAGTCTGTGACTGAAAAGACGCACTTTCACTTTTAGAGTCACAAGAAGGGGAAGAATGACTTGTAAAAATCCATTTGAATGACCATGATAATAACTCAGATGATAGCGAGGATGAAGAAAGCCAAGAGCTGCGCTCAAGCACGTTTCTGGATATGAATGAAAGCTTAAATATAATGGAAATTGAGCAATTGACGAGTCAAGAAATTCTGATGGTTTCTCAGCCTGTTAAAAAATATATTAAATCTGAAGTCAGCCCGTTGGCTGATAATGCAATTGCTTGCATAGAGTATTTGGCTGCTTTGGCTAGAGCTCTAATGCAAATTATTAGCCAGCTGCCTTCTATGGCCTGCTCAAATGTGATGAAATCCCTTGGAAATTTCAACGCTTTAAATCCTTCACCAACCTGAAAGCTCTGTAACTACGAAGAAATTGTTGCAGAAATATTGAGCACTATAAAAAATTCAATAATTCCTCCCCAGAAGTTATTTGAATGCATGGAGCGCAATTTTGCAGACTACCTCAGTGAAAATTATTTAAGGCAGATTTTTAATGACCGTAGAGATTCACTACTAATTATTTAGATTATAACGCATTTCTTACTTCATTAGGATGATTTAGGCTTGCATAGGCTCACCTTTTTATATCCCTTGATTGTTAAGGTCAGCAGCCATCTTTTCTAAAATACATTCCAGAAGAGTGCCAGGAATTCTTCACGGGCCTCATTTGGCCTCATCTAATCCTGACTCCAGCAAGTGTTCCGTCTAAGAGTCACCCTCCTGGTGTCTCCTTTCTTCTTTAGGACAACGAATTACCCTATTCAGTAAATCCATATTGGCACTGTAGATAAAGGTCCACCTTGAAAACAGAGCCCCGTAATAATAAAGGAGGCGATAGGGTTTTCCGAGACAGCCACTTCCATATGTAACCATTTTATTATGACCATAGAGATTCGCAAATTGGAAACCTTGTTTTCGAAATGGGGCAATGCGTGATGTGCATATACCTCCTCTTTGGGAAGAAAAACCAAGCATTTAATGTTATAGATAACATGAAAAAATGTCTTAAAACCTTCAGCGCCAATGAAACACTCAAGCATAAATTGAGGCTCTCCTGAAGTGCTATGAAAATTGAATATAAAAAGAAGTTCAGAATCGAAAAAGCTATAAAACAAGCTGAAAAAGCTTTGCAGCACTTTGAAATTAATGAAATGACTGATTGCTTGGCTGAAAGCTATTTATTAAGGGCAATTATTTCTATAAATGCACCTCTTAAGCGCAAAGAAATGTATGAGAATAGAGTAAATGAAATAAATGAAAACTTAGAACAGGCAGTAAGCCGTTTTAAAGATTTATGGTTCAGCATAGGAAGCTCAGGACTTGCACGATCTTATTTACTTTATTGTGAATGAAAAATTTCTAATAACCATAGTGATGAAGAAATAATCAGAAGACTGCAAACCTCTTATAAAATATTCAAAGAACTGAATCTAATTGGCCTAGAAGAAAAATCTCTTTGTTTATTGGGAAAAGCTTATTTTAACATGGAAAGATTAATTGCAGCAGAAGAGTCTTGAAGATTTGCATTAGAAATCGCACGGAAATTCAAAGACAGGAGCTATGAAGTCCAAATCAATGAGCAGCTAAATTTGATTTTTGAGCGCATAAGAAGACGCAGTGGAAATGTAATTGTGGTATTGAGAGCTTATCCTTTGGTATCAATTAACTCTACTACTGGAAATTTTATTTTGGATTCTGTGGTGTGCACTCATTTTTCTACTTTCAAAAGAAACCTTCTTGATACTTTGTATCAACAACGAAAACTGATTTATATGAAATTTGATGTTGGGACAAGACAAAAACTTATGGAGTATATAAAAGAAGGCTGCAAAGTACTACACCTCTCGACCTGCATGCCGCAAAGGGACTCTTTGGTATTAGAAAACAACAATTTTAGCGCTGATAATGTTTCTTTGCTAGAACTAGAAGAATTATTTGGCCCAGCCTCAGAGAGATGTGGATTGAGTCTAGTTGTATTAGCCATGCCTTTTTCTAACTCCCCACTCCGTGAGCGAATAAGGAAATTGGAAAAATCTTTATTTTTTTTGTAAAACCCTCCTCCGTGAGCGAACAAAAAAATTTAATATATAAGTGATAATTAATATAATGAAATCTCTAGGTAATTCTGTTTAATTTTAAACAGCTTGCATTTTAAAACATATATTTTAAAAATTAAATAAATATTTTTCAATTGCTACGGATAGGGATTTTTTTTAAAAAAATTTACTATAAAATTTATATGGAAAGGGGGTAAAAAAATTGGTGAGTATCTATTTAACCAAATCGGTATAGATTTTGTGATATGTTTCGATTATAAAGAATATCCCCTCTGCAAATACTTAACACAGCTTCAGCTTATGTTTGAAAAAGCTATAGAAACATTTTGTGAAAAATTTTATGCGCTAATAGTAGAAGGGAAGACTGTAAAAAAGGCATGAAAAGCAGCAAAGCGTGTCAGTGACGAATTTGTTGATTCTAATTCAAAACTTTTTGAACATTTTAATCATGAAGACTTCAATATTGAAGAATTGTATAAAGGAAAAGGACCTATTTTACTAGGAAAAGGAGATAAGCCGTTGTTTAGTGACTCGTCAAGTGATATTCTTTCACATGAATCTGTCCTATTTCCTGGCAATGTGTTGCATACTTCAATACAAGGACAATATGTAAATATCAAAAGAACAAATAGCAGCCTAGTTGGAAGGCATAGGGCGATGTTCGAAGTCATAGAAAAACTGCTTGCAACGAGACTTGTCCATATTGTAGGACCAAAAGGGATTGGCAGAAGCTCTTTGATAAAGCATATAGGATATTATATGCATACAAGGCAAAAATTTCCTGATGGAATATTTTGGATTAATATGAGATCCCAAGGGAGCTTGGCACAATTTAATGAAAATTTGGAAAAAGAAGGCTTATTCATATCATTTGAGGATCGTGATATGGAGGAAAACCTTAGCCATAAAAGTTTGCTTTTAATGCTTGATGATTGTGATGATATTATTAGAGAAGCCAGGGCTCAGTTTCATAACTTAATTGAGACTTTGCATCGCAAATATAAAATTAGCGTAATAATTACAAGCTTTCCAATTGAGCTTGGATATCCTTGTGAGAGATATGAACTTAATCCTCTTGAGCCTTTAGAATCAGCTTCAATGCTTCTGGCGTGCTTAGACAGAAGCCTAGATCGCAAAGAAGTAATTCCTTATAATAAAGATAGAAATAAAATGGTGATGCTGATGAAAATTTGTCTCTTAGGCGCACTCCCTATGGAGCAGGTAGGACCCATAATGATGAAGCTGAAAAAAGGGTTCTGTCTCTTTTTGAATTAGGTCTCCCAGGCTTGAAAGCCTTACCGAATATGGAAGTTTTATTTCTCTTCCAAAGCTTTCCAATCCCTTTCAGATAGGCGAGCAGGTTTTGCCTATCATATGGCCTTCCCTTGTCGAGAGCTCCCTATGGAGCAGGTAGGACCCATAATGATGAAGTTGAAAAAAGGGGGTTCTGTCTCTTTTTGAATTAGGTCTCCCAGGCTTGAAGCCTTACCGAATATGGAAGTTTTATTTCTCTTCCAAAGCTTTCCAATCCCTTTCAGATAGGCGAGCAGGTTTTGCCTATCATATGGCCTTCCCTTGTCGAGACCATCGGGGCACTCTACAGGTGTTGGAGAGCTGATCCTTGGGCAGAAGGTTCAGATCGGAATCCAAAATTACAGCCTTCCATTTTCCTCATTCGAACTCCAAGGGTGATGGAAACTGCTATTTTTAGAGCCAAGACGAGTCAAAGGCTAGCTGGCTTGCCCGCTTATATCTAGTTTAATCATTTAATTTAATTTCATAATAAAGATATGAATATTGCTCAAGATCTAGCTGAATCATCACTTCTGAAAGAATGCATGAATTTGCCGCTAAAAATAAAAGAACTTGCTTGTAAATTAAGCCAGGAGAATTTTAAAGTTCTTGAATTCAAAAGAATTCAAATAAGTGACTCCTCTGATTCACTTCCTTCAATTGTATCAACTATGACTGAAGCAAACGATTTAAGAACGGTGCACAGCTTTTTGGGCTCAGGAAATGTGAATTTTATTTTCAGGCAATTTAGAAATTTAACGAATATTATAGTAAACGTCGAACTAGAAAAATTTTTGGTAAAATGTCTTGCTATCAAAAAGCCCAGAGCAATACATGCAGCCATTTAAGATGGTCAGACGAAGAAATATTTGAAGAAGAAAAAGAGACCAAAGGAGAAAGCAAAGAGCAAAAAACAAGAGATTATTCATTAAAAATGAAAAGAAAAAATACTGATATCGAGAAAAATCAAAAATCCAAACTTTAATTATACAAGTTAATGAAATTAATATTTATTTAAACTGACAGATTTATATATTTAAATTTAAATAATGTATAAGTAAATTAAATAAGCTACTGACAAATAATGAAGTTAGATTTTAATTAAAACCATTTTCTGATACAAATCAAGCTTTATGCTTGTATAATTAAAGTAAGAGATACTCAGTAAATATATTATTATAGCATCATAATTAAATTTCTGTTTATCATTTTAAAAATTTTACTGAACAATTTACGGTCAAATCTTTAAGAATTTAAATGTTTATTAAAATAAAAACACATTAAGAACTGCAACGAATTTGCTTTCCTCTTGCCGCTCTGATATTTCTTTCATTTTCTTTATTGGCTCGTGACGCTCTTCTTTTATAAAGATTATTATGCTTAATGGGCTGAAGTACAGGTATCTTATTTGTCTTTGTAGAAGAAATTAAGCAAAGCTGGTTTTCCTGACCCAGGTATTGCATGCAGTTTCCCATTATATTTTTACTGTTAAAAAGCCGATGGATATTATCAAAAGAATAACTCCCCCCTCCGTGAGTGAACAAAAAAATCTTGTTCGCCCGGTTAATTTTTTTTTTAAAAAATATTAGATATAAATTTCACAAAAAAAAAAAATTTTCGAAATTTTTAAAAAATCTTACTTTGCAAAAATTGTAAAGTAAATATTAATTTTAATTTGTAAAATTTATTTTTTAAAATGCAATTTGTTTATAATTAAACAGAATTAGCTCGAGATTTCATTATACTAATTATCACTTATATATCAAAATTTTTTCCATAAGAAATTTTTCTATTAAAACAATTTTTGTTCGCTCACTGAGGGGGAGGGAGGGAGTAATCAACAAAAACTGTTTAATCCTTGATTCCGATCAATTTTGAAAAATTTTCTGATTACATAAAATCTTAAATT
This sequence comes from Blepharisma stoltei, assembly GCA_914767885.1. Lineage (NCBI taxonomy): Eukaryota > Ciliophora > Heterotrichea > Heterotrichida > Blepharismidae > Blepharisma > Blepharisma stoltei. Next base: position 545,448 of record CAJZBQ010000043.1, read on the forward strand.
AAATAATTAGGCATTTGTTGGTACACGAGCACACAATTTTTTCATCTTCATGATCAGAAAAATCAGTTGCAGTGGTTGCGGCTAGCTGATTAATATTTTGCTCTAGCCGCTTAATTGCTTCTTTTAGTTCTTTATTTTCTCTTTCTTTACCTTTTAAGATTTCTTCTCTTGTACTAAGCCTATGATTCATAGTTTGGACATCTCTCTGAAGGTTTCTCAGCTGATCCATTATTTGAGATTCTGCAGCTGAGACTGAGTGATCGTTATACTCATGGAGAGAACCCAATTGAATTCTATTATTGTTTTGGGTGGTGTTTGGAAATCCTGAAGGCTCGATTTTAATGTCATTTATTTTAGACTTTACATACGCCTTTAACTTTTTCGTTTGCTTTTTAATGTCATTTACTTTGGGATTTTCTGTTGATATGTTTCCTATATCAAGTAAACTATCTGAATCTTCGTTAGATAGAATTTCATGACATTCAGGGCTTGGATAAGAATATAAAGAGCTTTCGTCTTCATTAAACTCATTGTTAAATGGGTTTTCGTATTTCTTTTGATAGGAAATCTCACTTTCAGAACTCGAACTTGATTTTTCGCCTTCAATCATTAAAAGATTTATAATCAATTTAACATGGTTGAGGTAAGAGGATGCTGTTGAAATTTAAATTAAATATTGAATGCATCAAGGATAATGTTTTCTAAATAATTATAAGCATTAATTAAATATTTGATATTAAATTTAGTATACTTATGCTAAATATGATTTATTATTCTGTTAAAATTACTTGATTGTCAATCTTCTGTTACTAATTCTAAAATTTATTATTGATTTCAAAAGTATTCTTTTTAATTTAAATCAAATAAATTACAAAAAATTCATTAGTATATTTATCCCGAGAAAGAGCTTAACTCCAAAACTTACACAAAATATTCCATGAATATCTTCCATGCTGAAAACAAAATCAACATAATTATCCGACATTGAATCTTTAAGTTCATAAATCCCTTTAGCGCTATCTGCTAAGTAAACATAGCCTCCACATGAGCATATTCCTGCAGGGTCAGTTATATTACTCATTTCATATAATTTGTGAGTTTTATCTTTTGGATTGTAAGTTCACACTTCTCCATTTTCAAGTGAATAAAAAACAGATCCATTGTCTGTATATGTGACTCCTTTTGCAGATACATTATGAAAGGAATAAGTTTCTATCAAGCCTCCATTTTTGGTTTCAGTTTGTGAATCTGCCTTGTTCAATGTTCCTGAATATTCATCGAGTTGACTATTAATATAATAAATATCATTTCTGCTATCCAAATCAATTGCTGTTGGATAATTTAATTTGTTGTTTATAATATCTCTTTGATACATAATATAATGCTTATTGAGAAACCCAGAAAATAAGTCCATGTATCCGATGACGCTGATTTGGTTAAGAGCGGCATCCACAAAATATAGGTTTCCCAAATGATCAACTTTGCAATCGTAAGGATTGATTCCATGGTAGATGACATTATACATATTTTTAGCTAGAACAAACCTTCTATCACTTCATTTTGTTTCATATTGATAAATATAGCCTTTATTATTCAATCTGCTTTCAATGACATATAAATAGTTATGGTTTTCATCTAAGCAAGTAGCTGTAGGTTTCTGCAGACCTCCAATCAGCTCGACGACCTCATTTTCATTCAAATATAGCGCACTTACTTTTCCAGAGTCATACTTGTTAGCCAAATAAGTGGTTATTAATAAAATTTTTGGTTTAAATACAGACTCTTGTGTTTTGCTTCTAAAAACATTAGTCTCAATAAAAGTTTCGATGACATTTTCGCTTTTGCTTTCAGGCTCTGGCATAATTATAGTATTCACTTCGTTTATAACAGTAGCTTGGTCTTGATTTGACATTTGCCCTATATTCTGGCTGTTTAAGTTTAATTTTTCATCAATTCATCCTACTTCAAGATCTTGTGATAAATCCAAACTGATATGTTCAAGCTTGATTTCATTTGCAATAATAATTGGAACTGTATTTTGGAATTCTTGGATTTTAGTTTTATCTTGATGATTATCATAAGCATTTGGATTCAAAAATGCATTTCCTTCTTGTGCTCTTTGTCCAGTTTCAATAGAATTGTCGCCTATATAATAGCTGGAATCATTATTATTTTCTAACTGATTAGCCTTTTCAAGTTGATCAGCTTTATCATTTTCTAAAAAAATTGAATAATTTTCCATTCTGTTATAATTTTCTTCACGCATTTCCATCTCTGAAGAGACTTCGAGAGGGCTCTGCTTTGATGTGGACTCTAAAGCGAAAAGTTTCCATGTAACAAAAAAAATGCTTAGAACCTTGGCTACGTTCATTTAATTAATTATTAAAATTTTCTTTAGTATCATGTCTAATTTAAACTTTAAAGCTTCGGCTTAGCCGTTTCTTGTATCAGGTATAAAACCTTTTTCAAAGTATCAGTTGTTGATGTAGGGTAATCTGGATTCCCTAGCCTGGTAGTTTCAAAACTGTTAATTTCTCTCCACCTTGCCTGCACATCTTCAGCTGAAAACTGACCTGAGAAAAATATTCCTGGTGATCTTTGCCATCTTACTCTAGTGATGAGTCCTCCACAAGCTTCATAAAGTCCTCCAGTATCATTGCAGCTTTCATGGCACAGATAAACGACTAAAGGAACAATTTTTTCAGGGGTTACTATATTTAGTATTTCAGGAGCCAACAAGTCTTCAGTCATTCTTGAAGCAGCAACTGGAGTTATTGAATTGATCCTGATATTATTTTTTTCTCCTTCTTTCGCTAATGACAAAGTCATCCCATGCAATCCCATCTTAGCTGCCCCATAGTTTGCTTGGCCAAAGTTTCCATAAATTCCTGACCCGCTTGAAGTATTGATGATTCTGCCGAACTTCTGTTGTTTCATATATTTCCAAGCCGCTTTAATTACAGTAAATGCTCCTTTCAAGTGAATGCTCATAATGATATCCCAATCTGCATCTTTCATTTTAAGGATGCTTGAATCTCTTAATATTCCTGCATTGTTTATGACAATGTCTACCCTTCCAAAGTTTTCAATTGCTGTTTTTACTATGCGATCTCCGTTTTCAACTGAATCGTAGTTCGCAACTGCGATTCCTCCTAGTTTTTGGATCTCTTGGACTATTATATCAGCTACTCTTGATGAGTGGCCTTCTCCGTTTCTTGAGACTCCTAAATCATTGGCTACTACTTTAGCGCCTCTTTTTCCGAATTCAAGAGCATATGCTTTACCTAGTCCACTTCCTGCCCCAGTGATTATTACGACTCTGTTGTCAAACCTTAAGGAATCTACCATTATTACGTCACAAGTTAGATACAAAATGGAATTCTTATGAGCGCATCTTATTAGGGAATGATATATAATGTAGGGTTTAAATGAACTATTTAATTATTAAAATCATCTATTCTAATTTATATTAAATTCTTATAAAAAAATTATAAAGCTCTATATATAAAATTTTAGAAAATAAAGAAAAAATTATTGTGGTGAAACTATATCGGAATTAATTTTAATCAATTAGATGATAAGTATTGGTAGGCAAGGGAAATAAAAATACATTATTTTTTTAATATGTAAACTATTTATTTTTCATAATCTAAAAATATTTTTTCTTGGTTAATATTTATTGATATTTTAATCAATCTTGACTCTATTTATATATAAGAGATGCAAAAAGTCATTTATATTTTTGAAGCTAATTTTTTTTATAGCATATTATTAGTTGATTATTTATATTTAAATAAGTCAATTAAACATTATTCTTACGAATTAGGGTCATATGAGCAAAAAATAATTGATAAAAAAACATTCGAAAGCTGAATGGTCATACAAGGACTGTCTTAAGATTTTATAGCCAAAATAAAGATTTTAATTAAGGCAAAAAAAATTACCTTAAGTCAATAATTTGTTTTTGGGATATTTAACGATGACCCCCCCCCTCAATCTTCATGTCTATTGCAACAAAAATGCAATTTTTTAATATAAAATTTTATATAAAAAACATAATAATTTTCATGTCTCTTGCAACAAATTATATATAAAAAAAAATAATAATTTTCATGTCTCTTGCAACAAATTATATATATTAAAATGGCGATACGTGTCAGCCTGCCCTCTTGGCGCAGCATTCCAGACCTTATGGCTAATGCGAACTGGGACGGACCCCGAGCTGAGAATCAGACGCAGGCTCAAGAAGTGTATATCCGGGCAGGTTTTGGCTGCTTTCCTGTGGTTGGAAATAGATGCGCTCAACAACGTCCTTTTGATCCGAGGACCCATGGGCATTCCTCTACCGAGAAACTGGGGTTTTTGCCCAGGCCACAGGGGAACAGTCTTTTGAGTGTAGCTGTAGAAGGAAGGTACTTTGACACCCGATAGACTCTAAGGAGCTGATCCTTGGAATCAAGCTACTCCAATTTCCCGTAGCAGGGACGCAGAAATCCATAAGCTGCCCACTCAAGGCTGAAGCCGCAAGGCAAAGAGGAGACAGAAGGTACCGGAATGGCACTCGTAAGAGGAATAGACTCTCTGGCTGGAGTCGAAAAGCTGTAGAATCTTACGTACTGGAGGTCCTAGATGACTGCGTCATCAATATGGCTAGTACCTGTCTGTAATAATCCTAATCCTCTTGCAGCAAATTTTTAGATGCGCATCTTAAATTTTTCTGTACTTTTTAGCTAGATAAGTTTAATAAAATGGCGAGCAATGACAATAGCCGTCCAAATCTCGATGAGAAGGTCATTGACACGCTACAGCAGCGCTGTTTTATGGGGTTTTTGAGAAACTCACCTAGAGAAAAATGCATTAATTCTTTTTATAACAATTTTGTGTTGCAGTAGGCATGAAAATTTTTTTCGAAAAATTTTGTTGCAGTAGACATGAAGATTGAGGGGGGTCATCGTTATATAAAACATTTATCGATAGCAATAAATCTAAAAGATTTCAGAGCTATGACATTATTTATTTGTAAATTATATTTTTAATGCAAAATTTAAATGCTTCTAAATGAAAATCATTTTAAAAATCTAAAATAATAAAATTTGTTATGATAATGTGATAAAATGAATAAAGCGGGCATTATTAATATTAGCAATTAGTTCTTTTTCACAAGATAGCTATAATTTATTAAAAGTACTCTAATAATCTACTAAAAATTCAGATGGTGAATCAATTTCATCTCTAAATTCACTACTATCATAAGAAGAAAAAGAATTTTTTCTTTCACCATCTTCATAAGTTAATGTGCTTTCCTCGCTATAAAAGCCATTACCTTCCCCAATCTCTCCGCCGCTCTCAATTCTAATCGTTCCTAATAGCTCATTTGCTTCAAGCCCAGCCCTTTCGCCTTTTCTAATAATACTTTTCCACCTATTTTTTACACTATTTTCAGTTCTTCCTTGCAATTCCTTTGAAATCTGGCTCCACTTGCTTCCAATTTCTTGTTGTCTTTTCAAAATATACATGTCTTCGTCAGCAGTCCACCCTCCTTTTTTCAATGATGGATTTAGATGGTTTCCTCATCTTTCCCTGCATTGTTTTCCATGCCTTATTAATTTTCCATGATACATTAAATCATTTAACTCTTTAGAAATTGCTGTTCATTTTTTTGTGCCTCGCTTTTTAACAAGTTCCATCAGCACTTGGTCTTCTTTTTCAGTCCAAGATTGCCTTTGTACGTTAATTTCACTTATTTCTGGTCTACAAACAGGTATAAATTTTTTGGTAGAATCATCAACTTTACAAGGGACCATTCATACATCATTATAGCTCAGGAGCGATTTTTGATCTCCTTGAGCTCGGGAAATGCTTGAAAACTCCCTGAGTTGGGTTTTCAAATCAAGCTGACGAACCAGCTCAGGAAGTTGCAAATAAACTTGATGTAAAGCATCTTCAAACTCCCCGAGTTAGTTCGGATAAAAACTAAATCGGAAGTTTCCAAGCATTCTTCTAGCCCAGGTCGATCAAAATCACTCCTGAGCTATATCGACTTCATATGCAGCGTTGTGGATGCCCATTTTCCTTCCTTTAGTCTCCATTTCATTTATATCTTATATATTTATTAACTGGATAAATTACTGATTAATTTTTAATATTCACTTTCGTTTGTAAATGTATATAAATATTCTTGAAACTGATCAAAATGAATTTTCCCATCCTCTGTTACATGTAGGTTATTTACCACCCCAATTAGTTCGGAGCAAATGCATTAGAAAAATACCCATTTTTAGGAAAATTAATACACTTGGCTACCGAGCATAATATCAGACTCTCTTTAATTTAGAATTATTTCCGTCTAAAAATTAAATTATATTTATCATTTCAAATCTGGATTATTTTGAATCAGAAATATATTGAATATATATAAATTTTTAAATAACAAATTTAATCCCCATTAGTGAACAAAAATTATTGCTCGCTAGCCAAGGGGAATTTTAGAAACTCTTTAAGCAGGCCTTCATTAATATTTGTGTCCCCTGAAAACCATTCCCTAACTCCCCCCCCTCCGTGAGTGAACAAAAAAATTTTGTTCACTCACGGAGGGGGGTTTAATTTTTTTTTTTAAAAAATTTATATATAAATTTTATAAAAAATATTTATTTTCGAAATTTAAAAAAATCCTAATTCGCAAAAATTGGAAAGCAAAAATTAATTTAATTTATAAAATTTATGTTTTAAAAAGCAATTCGTTTAAAATTAAACAGAATTAGCTCTAGATTTCATTATACTAATTATCATTTATGTATCAAATTTTTTTCCATAAAAAATTTTTCTATTAAAAAAAATTTTTGTTCACTCACGGAGGGGGGGTTTTTGGGCAAAAAATAGGGATTTTTCTAATGGTTTTGTTCACTCACGGAAGGGGGGGAGTAAGTTCGTTAACTTCAAGATACCCAGATCCGTCTTTATCGAAAATCATAAATGTTTTTTCAAGATTTGTCTTGGTTATCATTTTTCTTTTTTCTACTGTAGCTCTTAAAAATTCAGTATAGTCTATAACACCATTATTATCTGTATCTACAAACTCCATAATTCTATTAGCCTCAAGTCTGGCATCTTCATCAGTCATAGTTTCTTTAAAATGTGTATAAAGCTCCTCTTTTGAAATTACTCCATCGCCGTTAATATCCATTGAGCTGAATATGGCTTCCTGAGCTTTAAGCTCACTTGGCTTCATTAATTGGCTTAAAATAAATGTCTGAATTGCTTGCTTCAATTTAGAAGCTCTCCGCAGTCGGTTTATGTGAAAAATGCTGTGTCGGATATCTTCTTTGTTTTCATTAGAATTATGATGATAAGTGCACCATGGATGCATGAAGGCTTGAGATGCGTTTAATCTTTTATCTACATCTTTAACAAGCAATTTTCTTATTAAATCTTTAGCCTCTTCAGAAATATTATTCCAGCGTTCTCCATCTAAGCTGAATTTCCCTTTTTTAATGAGTTTTATAATTTCAGCATCATTTCAGGCATCAAATGGTGAGGTTCCAGAGAGAAGTATACAAATATATTATATATAAGCATGCTTAAGATTAGTAAAATAGTAATCGAAATTCAAAAAAATCAAGAATATATATAAAATTACTCCACAACTTCATATATCGCATTTTTCATTATAATTTTTATCAAAAACCTCAGGAGCCATATATAAAGTAGTCCCATATGACCCAGTGATTTGGGTGTTAATTTCATAAAATGTGGCATTATCAAAGTCTATGATTTTGATTTGAAGGTCGCCTTCGTTACCATCTGCTTCGTCAACTATCACCACATTTTCTGGCTTCATATCTCTATGGATAACCCCTCTGCTATGTAAGTAACTTAGACCAGAAAATACTTGGCTCATGATTTTTGCAGCCTGCTTTTCCGTAAATACTAATAACTGTGAAACTTTATCTTTTCTTACTTACTTAATTATCTGGTGTTTAAGGTGTCTAGTGCCGCAGCCCAAAAGGGCCTATGGCAAAACTGATGACGTAGGCGAGCCATCTTGGCACGGGTCAGCCCCGTCCAAGCCTTCTATCAACTCCTGCTTCACCGGCCTTGCTGCACGTCTCACCCGGCGCGTTGCCGTCGCCCTTGTCGCTCGACTCAGCTCCTGCGCGTGTTCCGCCTAAGGGTCATCCTCCCGTGGGGATGTGCTGAGAGGTAAAAGCCCGAAATCTTGAGTGGACTGAGGAGTGGTTCCTCTGGTTATCTCCAGAGTTAAACCGCTATTGCTGTCCAGAAGTCTTCGAGTGAAAACCTAACCCTATAAATAAAATTCCATGAGGGAGAGAAAATTAGCAGAGCTAATTTCTCTCGAACCGAATGCCATTTTATTTATGTGAAACTTTATCAAATAAATCGCCTCCTTTACAATACTCCATGACTATATAAAAGTTGGATCTATCTTCAAAATATTCAAAAGTTTTTATATTTAATAGCAAGAAAAATCCAATTTTGCTGGGCAGCCTACCTATTTTAAATAGAATAAAATATTTCTGTCTATCATAAACTAGCCTTATTATTCTTTAAAGAATAAAATATTTGGATGGTCTAAAGTCTTTAAGATTTCCACTTCACGGAAAACACTGCGGCTGTCTACCTCTGCTTTATTAAGCCCAGCTTTAGAAATAATTTTTACAGCTCTTGTATCACCTGTTCTTAAATCAGTACAGAGTCGAATCTCCCCTAAAGCTCCAGACCCAAGTGGATCAGGGCTAAGTTTATAGATCGAATAAAAAGACCTGCTATTTTCCTGCACAAAATTCCCAGGTGCCAGTACATCCACATTTCTTGGCCTCGTTGTTTCTAAAGCCTTATGCCCTGAGCTACATATGCTTCCCATATTGCTGATATTTTTTAATATTCATGGAGGATTCTTTTAATAAGCAAGTCAAACTGATGATTGATGCCACAAAATGCCATGAGGAATTTCAAGCTTATGATAACTGCATGAGTAAATCTAAAAAGAAATCAGAAGTCAAGAAATGTAAAGAGCTTTATAAGGTTTATCAGTTTTGCATTACAAAAAGAGAAGATGATAGATTGCATGTGTCAGATGATTGGGCAAAGTTTAAGGCTAAGTGGGGGCATTTACCGAATGAGCCGAGCCCTGAAGTTCCAAATAAAAAAGAGTAATTTAAATAAGTAAGAATATTACAAAGTTTATTAATGCATAAGTTCAGCTGAATTTTAATTGAGGGAATGTTAGTAAGACTTTATTATAGCTGAAAATGCTATTGTGTATGTATTTTTACTTCAAGAATAATCAAAAATGTGTTTTAATAATCATATTAGGAGATATAAATTGACGCATTAAATTGAGAAATTACAATATAAATCACCATATATTATCAAAATAAATACATTAAAATGGCGACACGTGCCAACCTGCCCTCTTGACGCAATAGTCCAGGCCTTATGGCTACGGAGAACTGGGACGGACTCGGGTCAAGAATCAAGTGCAGGATCGAGAGATGTGTATCCGGATAGGTTTTGGCTACTTTCCTGTGGTTGAAAATGGAGGTGCTCAACAACGGCCTTTGGATCTGAGGATTCATGGGTATTCCTCTACCGAGAAACTGGGGGTTTCGACACAGGCCACGGGGAGTAGTCTTTGTTCTGCAGCTGTTGGAGGAATGCATTTGGCACCCGACAGACTCCAAGAATCTTTGGAATTAAGCTACTTCAATCGCCGCAGCAGAAATCCATAAGCTGCCCGCTCAAGACTGAAGCCACAAGGCAAGGAGGAGGTACGGGAGGCCTTAGTGACTGCGTCGCCAATATGGATAACGCCAGACTTTAATAATCCTAATCTTATCAAAAAAATAATCAAAATTAAAAGAACAAAAATTTAGCTTTTCTCAAGAATAAAAAGTACTGTGAAATGATTAAAGGTATTGGATACAAAATCATTTATCCTAATGATGGCATTCGTTTAGTTATTTATATTTCGCCTAGTGGGAATATTTAATTGAAGTCTTATTTTTAATCAACTTGATTACTTTTAATATACACATAAATGGACAAAACTGGCAAGATCAACAAGAAACGTCTTGATGATGATTCTGAAGACAGCTATTACGAAGTCCAGCTAGAAGACATAATAACACAGGCGAAGCCTGAGGACCAAATTTCAAGAAGCTCATTAAGCATATACTCATTTGTCAAGTTTCTCCATTCATTTTGTTCATGCTTAAAAGTATCCACAAAAAAGCCTCAAAAAATAACAGAAAAGTTTGTTTTACTCCCACCAAAAGATTTTCAGTCAAAAATAGCCAAAACCCTTGTGTTAGATTTGGATGAAACCTTAGTGCATAGCTCATTAAAACCTGTCAACAATCCAGATATGGTTATTCAAATAGAAGTTGAAGGAATAACAAGCTTGATTTATGTCAAGATTCGGCCAGGAGTTTCTGAATTTTTGGCTAACTCCCCCCCTCCGTGTGTGAACAAAATATAAATTTTATAACAAAAATTTTTTTCGAAATTTTAAAAAAAAAATCCTAATTTGCAAAAAATTGGGAAGCAAATATTTAATTTAATTTATAAAATTTATGTTTTAAAACGCAATTTGTTTAAATTAAATAGAATTAGCTCGAGATTTCATTTCTAATTATCACTTATATATCAATTTTTTTTTCATAAAAATTTTTTTCTATTAAAAAATTTTTGTTCACTCACGGAGGGTGTTTTTTTGGGCAAAAAATAGGGATTTTTCTAATGGTTTTGTTCACTCAAGGAGGGGGGAGTAAGGTATCAAGGCTCTATGAAATTGTGCTGTTTACTGCAAGCTTATCTAAATATGCAAACCCAGTGATAAACAAGCTAGATCCAGATAATTATATAAGCTCAAGGCTGTTTCGTGAAAATTGCGTCATATATAATGGAAATTATGTGAAGAATTTAAGCCAGCTGGGAAGGAATGTAAAAGATGTAGTTATTGTGGATAACTCTCCGATTGCATATTCCATGCATCCAAATAATGCTGTTCCAATCAAATCATGGTTTGATGACGAATATGATAAAGAACTTGGGAAAATTATTCCAATTTTGGAAAGTTTATCAAGAGTTGAAGATATTCCTTCAGTGATTCAAGATTTGAATCAGAGAAAAATAAAGCTAAGCCCGAAAAATATTTTGAATTTGCCGAAAACTGTCCAGCAGCAAGTCGAACTTTCTGGACCAAAAACATACAGAGAAGAAGAAAGAAGCTTCTTCAATTCCCCAATGTATAAATCGACTTCTGAAAAAGTGTTCAGATTTGAAACTAACTAAGCATTTATATAAAGTGCTTTTATTATAATCGAAAACCTAAAATGGTTTAAAATTAATATTTTTGGAGTTTTTTTAATAGTATTTCAGACATTTTTAATTTAAATGATCACTCAACTTATTCATTCAGGCGCCAATTCGATACCACGGAGCAAAAGTATGCATGATGCCAAATATGCATCAATATTAACGCCGATTGGTAAAATTGGTATATCAGTTCTCAACTCAAAGCTGGAATCTATTTCATGGCTCTCAGAATCATCTCCACTGATAGAGCCTGATGACCAAAGTACTAAATATATTGCATCTGAGCTTTCAAATTATTTTATGAATCCTAATTATAGATTCAACGTTGACATGATGCTCGTAGGCACCCCATTCCAGAAACGAGTTTGGGAAGCTTTAATTAATATTCCTCCAGGACAGGTAATGACCTATGGAGAGCTCGCAAAACAACTTTCTACAAGTCCAAGAGCAGTTGGAGGTGCTTGCAAGGCAAATCCTATTCCAATTATTGTCCCATGCCATCGAGTTGTAGCTATGAACAGCCTTGGAGGCTTCTTTGGTGAGCAAAGCGGTCATATGATGGATATAAAAACCTGGCTGCTGAGGCATGAAGGAGCTAAACTTTAAATTAAAATAATCCTGCAGCAAATTTTCATATATTTTTATAAAAATGATCAACTCTCCCACATCTCAAAAAGGTGTTACCATGGATTTCATCAAAGAAATCTCTGAAAAGGTTTCACGATTAAGGAATTTAAGTAACTCAAAAAGCATTGCTGCTTTGGAAGTACAAATAAAAGAATTATCAGATTCTAAAACTTCGATGTCAGGGTTCACATCTCGAGAGATTTCTTATTTGAATGAAAAAACTGACTCTTGTATTGAAGTGCCACCACCTAATGACTTGGAAGCAATGAGCGGATCAGGAATTCCTAATGAATCACAGAAATAAAATGGTGAGGTTGGCAGAAATTGGCTTCAGATGCGCATTCCCTATGGAGAAGATAGAAACCATTCAGATGAAGCTGAAAGCAGGTCTTTTGAAGTCGACTTTCGGGCTTGGGGTGTCTTTCCGAAGAGGGAAGTTTTGTTTCTTCCCTGAAGGTTTTTCCTGCCTATGCACTCAGCGTAGGCCACCTTTCTTGGAGTGAAAGTAGTCTGGCTAGTGGGGATCTCACTTATGGCCGTGCAAAATCTTAATCTTAATCTAATGATTCACTTAATATAACAATTAGCAGCTCTGATGCATTCTCTGATAAAGAATATGACCCAATAGGTGACCATGAAAAAATCAAAAAGCGGCATAAAGATCTTTGCAAAGCTGTAAAAGGACAGCTTAGCAATTTAAAAAAGAAAAGCGAAGAAAATATCAATAATACCAAGAAATTTAATAGCGAAATAGGATTTTATAAAGATCAACTGACTGATATGAAAAAATCTGTTACTGATTTATTGGAAGAAGCTGAGCACACAAAGGAATATTTGAGTAGCTTAAGAGGGCATTTTGAATCAGTGACCGAAAATTTGCGAGATAAAGAAGAACTTAATAAAGAAGTAGAATTTGATATTAGCGATATAAAATCAAGCCCTCCTCCTGATCAAGCCAACATATTGGATATGATAAGACAGCTACAGGCAAAAACAAATCTTATGAAACAGAATATTTATTGTAAGGAAACCGAGCTTGTTTATCGAGAAGAAGAAAATAAAGAGCTCAAAGAGCTAATTGCAAGGCTTGGAAAGAGTTTAGTGGACACAGAGCCAAAACTAGAAGTTGAAGAGCAAAGTTCAAGCTGCCAATGCATTATAATTTAAGATTAGCTTCATGTAATTTATAATTATTTTATAATAAATATATAAATTTAAAATATTTTAAATAAACGAAGAATTAAAAAAATGAATTTAATTTGTTATTTCATATTATAGAAGTAAAGAAATATTCAAGTAAGGTTTGCTTGCCCAGAAATATCACTAAAACAATTAATGCGAGTTCTTTTAAAAATAATATAATGAAATTAAAGATAAAGAACTTTAAAACAAACATACCTAAGCAATTTAAAATATTGATTAAAATTTCTATATAAAAATTGAATATTTATTTCCCTTTATACAGCAAGCTTTAAAAGTTTAATTGCAGCATTTTTTATTAATTGAGAAAGGAAATAGAAAATTGCTTTATAAATTACTATAAAACTGATCAAAGATAAAAATCAAAACTAAATTAAGAAATAGCTCATCTTTTAAAGCAAATTCATTCAATAAATAATTTAAAGAACTAAAACTTCGATAAATCTGAGATTATGACATGAGTCTGGATTTCTTTGAGTTTATTGAATATATTTATAATTAAAATAAGCTTAGCCCGATATTTCAATAAATTTTCCTTATTTTCATTTGTTTATCTTTTTCTTAAATAATAAAATTTAAAACGCTTATTATTTTATTCTTTTTATTGATCAGCTTCTTCCATTTTTGAAAACCATTTTCCCAAGCATCTTAAGAATAATGATAATTTTTTTAAGAATACGAAAGGTAAATTTATTTTTATAATTTGCGAGGCTGCATCATAATTACCCTAAGCTTACTAACCTTAAATGAAATTTTTAATTTATTCAAAAAACTCTCCAAAGTTTTATTACCTAATTTTCTATAACAGAATTGCAAAGATTTATTATGTCTATCTTTTATTTACTAACTTTTTCCCCTCCGTGAGAGAATAAAACAATTTTTTTTCGCTTAGGTGGGGGTTAATTTTTTTTTTTAAAAATGTTTATTAGTAAATTATATAGTAAAATTATTTTTTGAAATTTAAAATAATCGCAAATTCGTAAAATTGGAAAGCAAATATTAATTTAATTGTAAAATTTATGTTTTAAAATGCAAGCTGTTCAAATTAAACAGCATTAGCAAGAGATTTCATAATAATAATTACCATTTATATATATCAAATTTTTTTATTATAAATTTTTTTGTTCGCTTATGGAGGGTGGGTTTTTGGGGCAAAAATAGGTTTTTCCAATGGTTTTGCTCGCTAATGGAGGGGGAGGGGTGTAAGATTCCATTATTATTGAAAATATTTATAAAACTTAATTTCATCAAATCAGGATTTTCAGCCTTGAAAATTTTTTTAGAAGTTTCAATACTTACATCTTGGCTTATTATAAGCTAAACTCTTATAAAATGTCATCTTTGCACTATAAATATTAAAAATTAATAATTTTCTAGATTTTTAGCACCAGCAGTAATTCAAATACTAATGATTGCTATAGGCTAAAATGCTGGAAAACTTTATTATCATACTTAGAAAATACCAAAAAAATTAATAAAAGCCAGTTAATATGTTTTAATCACGATAATCCATGCTGAACCTTAAAACTAGATTTTGCCCTTTTTACAAGTATCCGTTTCACCATTTTCTAATTTATACTTCGCAGAAAATTTAAATTATGAGCTTCATCGACAGGCTAAATTTGACCCAATCAGTGTGGTTTTGCTGCATATACCCTAACTGCAGCAATCACTATAACACAAAGTTCAATCTGAAGCAACATATCGAAAATGTTCACCTAAAACTCAAGAAATATCAGTGCAAATACTGCCAAAAACTCCTTATTAGCAAGCAAAACCTTAAGGAACACTTAAATATTCATACAGAATCCACACCTTTTAAATGTAAGATTTGTGAAAAATCTTTTAGGCAAGCAAGTCAGCTTTCACTTCATAAGCGAACTCACTCAGAGAATAACATAATAGCAATAAACCAAGAACAAACTAAAAAAAGAAATAAACAAGCAAAAGACTTCTATACCCCCGATGTATCGAAGTTAGAGAGCAACTTTGTGATGACTCCTGTGCTACTAAACCTGCCTCTAATCAGAGATAGGAAGGAGTTTGGACAAAGATTGCCTGCTTTCACATCTATTAGTAGAAAATCAAATCCATATATAATTAAAAACAAACTTCACTAACTCCCCTTCCGTGAGTGAACAAAAAAATTTTGTTTCGCTCATGGAGGGGGCTAATTTTTTTTTTAAAAAAATTAATATAAAAGTTTTATAGAAAATATATTTTTCGAAATTTAAAAAAATCCTAATTCGCAAAAATTGAAAGCAAATATTAATTTGATTTATAAAATTTATGTTTTAAAAAGCAATTTGTTTAAATTTAAACAGAATTAACTCTAGATCTCATTATAGTAATTATCACTTATATATCAAAATTTTTTCCATCAAAAATTTTTCTATTAAAAAAATTTTTGTTCGCTCACTGGAGGGTGCAAAAAATAGCGATTTTTCTAATGATTTTGTTCACTCACGGAGGGGCGGAGTAAGTAAAGCTAATAATAATAATGATTATTTTTGTCCTTAAATAAAATGGCAGCCTAGTGACTATAATTACGCTTAAAAGATGGAGAATGGGATAATAATGGCTGAGCATCAAAAAACATTTAAAAAATAATTTTTGGGTAATAATTTTGCAATAATATTTATTGAGATTTTTTATTGGCGCTGTTTTTATTCTTAATCGTTTTTCAAATATTTACGCATTAATACCATACAAGTTATAACTATTTTTAAATCCAATAATGTTTTTAGTGATTTAAGCAGATAAGTCAAGATATAGAAAAAGAAAATTAAAATTTTTCAATTTTCGGGTTCATGTATTTTAACTCTGTTATGCAGCTATTTCTCAAAAAACCCTTAGCTGGATATATTTAAATCTTAAAACCAAAGATATCCCATATCCAGTTAAAATAATCATTTTCGAAAATGATTAAATATGCCTTACTAGGAGGTGCAGCGTGAGTACTTTATCCAATTGCTGATAATAAAATTAAATTCTACCATGCTGAAACTCCTAAGAATAAACAGCTCATTGAATCTATTCCAACTCTAGCAAAAGGCTCATTTTTCCCAACTATTTGAATTCCTGGAGGATTCTTGCAAGCTCTTTTAGGTTCAGGAAGAACAAGGATGAAAAATGACTTAAAATTCACAGAAAGCGTGCTTTATCAAAGGGAGCTAATTACCTTAGAAGATGGTGGAACATATTCCGTTGATTGAGTAATGGGAAATGAAATGCCAGACAATAATAAAATTTTACTAATTGTCCCTGGGCTAACTGGAGGAAGTGAGGCTCCTTATATCAAAAACCCTGTGAAGATTGCGCAAGATAAAGGCTATAGAGTTGGAGTAGTTCATGGAAGAGGCATATGTGGTACCCCATTAACCACTTTAAAACCAAACTTGCTTGGCGATTCAAAAGACTTGGGATTTGCCATTCAGCATATACACAAAAAATACCCTGATGCACCAATAGTTGCATTGGGAACTTCAATGGGTGGAAATTTAGTCCTAAAATATGCAGGAGAGTCTGGAAACGATTGTTTATTAAAAGGGATTTCAGTAATTTCAACACCATTTGATATAGCGATATGTGCCAGGTATCTAAAAAAAAATTGGCCAAAATCAAGGATAGCTGATATGTATTTAACAAAAAGTATCCTTAATATGATAACTAGGCATGAAGATTTCTATGAAGCTTGGGAGAAAGACTTCGGTGTTAGCATGGATACTGCAATTAAAGTAGAAAGGAGTTTTGATTTTGATTTGCATTTCACTTGTAAAGTTTTAGGACACAACGATCCTGAAGATTATTATGAATACTCAAGCTGTGTTTCGTATTTAAATAAAATCAAAGTTCCAGTTTTTGCATTGAGCTCTATGAATGATCCTGTAGTGACCAATAAATGCATACCATATGATGAATTTAAATCAAACCCTAATTTGATTTTAGCAGTCACCAGAACTGGAGGGCATATAGGCTGGTTTACAGGACAATTTAAAGCAGAAAGATGATATGCTCATCCAACTCTAGAGTTTTTAGATAAAGCTATTGAGAATCCTCTTAATAAACTATCAATTTCCTTACAAAATAACTAACAAATTATCTAGCTTTTCACAATAATAATTACTTAAAATATATTTTATCAAATTCTGGTCTAATCTGGCAGAGTTTTACTATAAATAGAACCCAGTCTCTTCTGTTTAAGAAATGGCAGACTCAGCAATAAAAAACGAAGAAGAGAAAAAAGAATATTTCGACACTCCTGAGGAGCTTGAAGCAAAAATAGAACAACTAGCCTTATGGGTCCGTGAAGCATCTCACTTTATAGCTTTTACTGGAGCTGGAATATCCACATCAGCAGGAATTCCTGATTTTAGAAGCGGTTACAACACAGTATTACAAACAGGGCCTGGAGCCTGGGAAAAGAAAGCGCAAGGCAAGAAAACCAAACAGACTCATCATGTCACTTCAACGAAAGCAGTCCCCACACAAACCCACATGTCTTTTGTCAAACTTATGGAAATCGGCCTACTTAAGCACCTAGTAAGCCAAAATACTGATGGTCTCCATAGGAGAAGTGGCATCCCAACTGATAAATTGTCAGAACTCCATGGAAACACAAATCTGGAAGTCTGCACAACTTGCAAAAAAGAATATATGAGAGACTTCAGAGTCAGAACTGCTCAGCATGTTCATGAGCATCTTACTGGGAGAAGATGTGATAATCCTCAATGCAATGGACAGCTGAAGGACACTATTATTAACTTTGGAGAAAATTTAGAGGAAGATATTATTGATCGTGGATTTCGAAATGGAGCTGAAGCAGATTTATGCCTAGCTATGGGGTCAAGTCTGAGAGTAACTCCTGCTGCTGATATTCCAAAAAATGTAAGCAAACATGGAAGGCTTGTAATCGTGAATCTTCAAAAAACTCCTTTAGATGGCCGAGCAGCTTTGCAAATTCACGCTTTTTGTGACACTGTTATGCAATTGCTGATGGAAAAGCTCGGATTAGAAATTCCATCATTTAAATTAGTAAGAAGACTTAAAATATCTAGAGGAAAAGAAGTGGTCAAAGGAAACCTTAAAGATTTTTTGTATTTCCAAGGCGTTGACAGCAACAACGCTCCTTATACACTATTCCCTATGATTCAAGTCACAAAAGGAGCAGATAAAACTGAATTAAAAAAGGAGCCTATGAAATATTTCCAAGATAGACTAAACGGGAACTATCAAATAAAAGTGAACTTCCAAGGACATTATCAAGAGCCTCCTGTAGATATAACACTAAACTCAGCTTCAATTAGCGACGACTCTTATAAGTTGTACGTTATGACTTTCGACCCAACAAGAAAACTATGGGAAAGTGTAAATGAAATAAATTAATCAAAATATTTTGCTTTATAATAATCAACGATTGTTTCAGCTTTGCTTTCATTGGTTTCTTCAAATTTTTCAGCCTCATATGCTGCTTCAAGCTTGTCAAGGATTTCTTCTATTGATAAGTTTAGTCTTCCAGAAATGGATCTGTATAAAACATTTCGTCTGAACCTTTATGGCTTGGGATTTTCCCAATAAGCTTTCAATTTCCTTGAAAAATAACTAACAAATTATCTAGCTTTTCACAATAATAATTATTTAAAATAGATTTGGTCAAATTCTGGTCTAATCTGGTAAAGTTTTACTAAATATAGAAATCAGTCTCTTCTATTTAAGAAATGGCAGACTCAGCAATAAAAAGCGAAGAAGAGAAAAAAGAATATTTCGACACTCCTGAGGAGCTTGAAGCAAAAGTAGAACAACTAGCCTTATGGGTCCGTCAAGCATCTCATTTATAGTGTTTACTGGAGCTGGAATATCCACATCAGCAGGAATTCCTGATTTTAGAAGCGGCTACAACACAGTATTACAAACAGGGCCTGGAATCTGGGAAAAGAAAGCGCAAGACAAGAAAATACCAAACGCTCATCATGTCGCTTCAATTAAAGCAATCCCTACACAAACCCACATGTCTTTTGTCAAATTTATGGAAATCAGCCTACGTAAGCACTTAGTAAGCCAAAATACTGATGGTCTACTCAGAAGAAGTGGGATCCCAATTGATAAATTGTCAGAACTCCATGGAAACACAAATCTAGAAGTCTGCACAACTTGCAAAAAAGAATATATGAGAGACTTCAGAGTCAGAACTGCTCAGAAAGTTCATGACCATCTTACTGGAAGAAGATGTGACAACCCGCAATGCAATGGACAGCTGAAGGACACTATCATTAACTTTGGAGAAAATTTAGATGCAGATGTTATTGATCGTGGATTTCGAAATGGGGCTGAAGCAGATTTATGTCTAGCTATGGGGTCAAGTCTGAGGGTAACTCCTGCTGTTAATATTCCAGAAGATGTAAGTAATCATGGAAGGCTTGTAATTGTGAATCTTCAAAAAACTCCTTTAGATGGCCGAGCAGCTTTACAAATTCACGCTTTTTGCGACACTGTTATGCAATTTTTGATGGAAAAGCTCGGATTAGAAATTCCATCATTTAAATTAGTAAGAAGACTTAAAATATCTAGAGGAAGAGAAGTGGTCGAAGGAAACCTTAAAGATTTTTTGTATTTCCAAGGCGTTGACAGCAACGACTCTCCTTATACATTATTTCCTATGATTCAAGTCACAAAAGAAACAGATAAAACTGAATTAAAAAAGGAGCCTATGAAATATTTCCAAGATAGACTAAACGGGAACTATCAAATAAAAGTGAACTTCCAAGGACATTACGAAGAACCTCCTGTAGATATCACATTAGACTCAGCTTTAATTAGCGACGACTCTTATAAGTTGTACGTTATGACTTTCGACCCAACAAGAAAACTATGGGAAAGTGTTAATGAAATAAATTAATCAAAATATTTTGCTTTATAATAATCAACGATTGTTTCAGCTTTGCTTTCATTGGTTTCTTCAAGTTTTTCAGCCTCATATGCTGCTTCAAGCTTGTCAAGGACTTCTTCTATAGATAAGTTTAGTCTTCCAGAAATTGCTCTGTATAAAACATTTCATCTGAATCTGTTTTGACTTGGGATTTTGCCATTATGTATTTTTGAAAAATCTATATCATTGCGATCTGCTGGGCTTTGTTTTCTGATACCTCGAATTAGCCTCCTGTCTTCTTTTTCAGAAAAGTTTTCAGTCCCTGTTATCCTTCCATACAAAAATGGGCCCCATTTGTGGCGGCAGTCAACTGACGATCTAGTGACTAATATTTCGCTGATTCTTTCCCAATTTATATCTTTTTTAGCAAGTTTGCCTTTAATTGGTTCAATATATTCTTGCAATTGCCTGATAACTATGTCTTCATTTGATATATCAAATTCTTTCAAATTTAAAGGTGTTAGCCCTGAGTCCTTAATAATCAAATTAACTAGCTCCAAAATTTCTTCAGCACTTCACGGTCCTTTTTTTCTGCTTTCTTTATTTTTTGCACCCATTTGTTTTCACTTATCTTTACAGTTTAATGCAGTTCTTTGAATGGCTTCCCCAATTTCTTTCCATCTATTTCCGTTCTTTTCTACTAGTCTTATAAGCTCTTGCTCTTCCCATAACTCTCATTTCCCTTTATAGTTGAGAGGGTTAAAATTATAAATAAAATGGCATTCGGTTCGAGAGAAATTGGCTCTGCCAATTTTCTCTCCCTCATGGAATTTTATTTATGGGGTTGGGTTTTCTCTCGAGAACTTCTGCACAGCAATAGTCGTTTAACTTTGGGGATAACCAAAGGCACGACTCCTCAGTGCACTCAAGATTTCGGAGTTTTACCTCTCGGCACGTCCCCACGGGAGGATGACCCTTAGGCGGAACACGCGCAGGAGCTGAGTCTGGACGAGCGACGGCAACGCGCCGGGTGAGATGTGCGGCGATTTATCTGGCGACTAGCCTCATAGAAGGCTTGGGTGTGGGCTGACCACATATTCCAAGATGGCTTGGTGACGTCACTAGTTGTCGCTTTGACCCTTTTTCATTAAGGGGTGTGGGCACTAGACACCTTAAAAACTATGTAACTAAGTAAGTAAGAGAGGGTTAAAATTACGTTTGCAAGCATTGTGAACGGATTGGACACTTCGTTCAGGAAAATGTTTGGCAAGTTTGGTTCATACTTTAGAGAATTCATCAGGGGTTGTGTCTTCACATATGCTTGAAAGCTGCTCTGGAGTAAGCTTGTGGCGATGGGCATATTTGCATAATTCTCTACGTAATTTGCTGAGTTCTTTTGTTGTTCACTTGCCTGTGGTTAGTTTTGAGCTCTTTTTGTGGTCATTTCAGCTTCTTTTCGAGTCCATAATAATTTAAGAGTAAAAGTAATAGGTAATTGGAAAATGAGTATAGTAGTTAACAGGCTTTTCAGAACTTTTGCGGTAAGTTAAAGGCGAATTTTTAAGATAAAAGTATCATTATTAAACTGCTAAATTTAATGCTAATTTTATAATTAATTTATGTTTTAAGCTTAGAATAAAGAAATAAGCCTTTTGCAATATTTCCAAATAAAAATCTATACAATATACCTAAAATCCCGCTTTAAAATTTTGAATCTTAGTGATAAAATATTCAGCACTTTTTCATAAATTATTTATCCATCATATATACCATTTCTTTTCTTCTTTATAAAAATTAAATGGGAATACCTCCGCCGCACTGCATATGGAGAAGAATCGTGAAAAACTACTTCAAAAAGGCACTGCCATCTACCCTAGATGAAACAGTAATTGCAGGAGAAAAGCTTGAGAAATCATGGGAAAAGTATGGAATGGATGCATATGAGTCAAGACTTGCTGAAGAAGAATACATGCAGTCTATAGAGCAAGACATGATTCTTCACAAATTCTTGAAGAGATTTAGCTACAAAAAATATGTGAATGGATTTTTGGTTCATGCTGGCACTAAGTATGACAATAGAGGGCATGACAGATTGAAGACTCATTTTGTTCCTACCACTCCTAAGTTCAGATTAGAAGGCATTCAATTAGAGAGTTGGAAAAAGAATAAGGTTCTTTAAGATTTATTTGAGAATTATTTAGCTGAATTAAAAATAATAAGTAATGAGTACAGGGATATTTAAATTCATAAAATAGCAGCAGTTATTGGTAAAAGATAAGGCTAAATTGATTATTTAATATAAAAAATGTTAATAGCGCTCTTTGTAAAATAAAAAATACTTTAACTACTAGTATACCAGCAGTACTTAAAAAATGTTAAGATACTGAATAGGATTTTTCTTAGATGCAATTAAGGATAGCTTCTTAAATTAATTCTTATATTGAGTCTACCTACCAAAATATGTATTAAAATATTAATCATCTGATACCATGAGTTGATGCTTCATCAATAAATTCTCACTTTCCAGGAGCTTGATCCTAGAAATTTGTTTTTGCAACTCTTTTTCTCTGATAGTGCTTTCTGAAGTAGTTGCCAGCAAATCATTTTGAAGCTTGCTTATAAGCGAGACTACTTCATCTCCAACATCAAATTCATTAATGTTCTCCGGTACAAATGGAGCTAGTTTTGATATAATTTCTTTGAACTCTTTAGCTTGGCTTTCAATTGCTGAAACACTGCTTAAAGTTGAGTTCAAGCTTTCTGAGCCGCTTTGTTCTTTTGCTTCAATTTCGTGCTTTAATAAATCATATCTTTTTTGAATTGCATCAAGCTTATCTGTTTTTTTCCTTACTCCCCCCCCCTCCGTGAGTGAACAAACCATTAGAAAAATCCTTATTTTTTTTGCCCAAAAACCCACCCTCCGTGAGTGAACAAAAATTTTTTTAATAGAAAAAATTTTTATGGAAACAAATTTTGATATATATAAATGATAATTAGTATAATGAAATCTAGAGCTAATTCTGTTTTAATTTCAAACGAATTGCTTTTTTTAAAAAACATAAATTTTATGAATTAAATTAATATATTTGCTTTCCAATTTTTGCGAATTAGATTTTTTTAAATTTAGAAAAAAATATTTTTTATAAAATTTATATAAAAAAAAAAAATTAACCCCCCTCCGTGAGTGAACAAAATTTTTTTGTTCACTCACGGAGGGGGGGGGAGTTAATTCTTCTCTTAAGCTGTAATTTTGCTCTTTCAGTTTATTGCTTTCTTCTTTCATTCTTTCATGAAGCTTGATTTTCTGATTCAAATTGTTATGGCCTACAAGTTTTGCCAGCTCTTTAGATAAGTTTGCGTTCTCAGCCTTTAATCTTTCATTATCTTTGCAATAAGACTCCAGTTGAGATCTGTAGCTTTCGTTTTCTTCAGTTAAAAATATTTCTCTTTTCTGTAGATTTTTTAAATCGTATATCATATTTTCTTTGTTTTGAAGTGAAAGCTTAAGCTCTTCATTGAGTTTTTTGTTTTTGTCATGGACTTGGTCTATTTTATTCTTCAAACCTTCAAGTTCTTCTTTTATTTCTGCTGATTGATTAAATGATAAGCTTTCAATTTCTTTGTTTAATGCTGAAATTTGACTGAATTGTTCAAGAATTGTCTTTTTAGCTTCAGCTAAGGAGGCTTTGACTTGGACATTTTCTGAGCTGAGGTTTTCAAGCTGGTTTTTTGTGCTTCCCAATTCTTCTTCATAGTAGTTTTTCGCTTTCATAAGATCTTTTTCAATTGTAGAAAACTCTAGTTTCATATTTTGATACTGAGAATTTTCTTTTTTCAGAGCTTCTATTTCTTGATTCTGTTTTGATATTTCCAAACTAAGGCTTTCAAGCTTTGCTTTAGAGCTCTTTAACTCTTCTTCATAAGATAGCTTTACTTTCATGAAATCGCTTTCAATAATGTCAAACTCCTGCTTCATATTTTTATATTGTGAGTTTTCTTTCTTTAGTTCAATTATTTCTTTGTTCTGATTTTCTATTTCACAGCTAAGGCCTTCAATCTTTGCTTTTGCGCTGCCCAATTCTGCTTCATATGAATTTTTTACTTTCAAAAATTCGTTCTCAATTAAAGCAAACTCTTGCTTCATTTCTTTATACTGCGCATTTTCATTCTTTAGCCCTTGCAGTTCTTTATTCTGCTTTGCTATCTCCTCATTTAGGTTTTCAAGTTTTGTTCTGGTGCTATCCAGCTCCTCTTCATACCAATCTAACGAGTTTTTTGCTTTCAAAAGATCTTCTTCAATGACAGCAAACTGCAATTCCATATCTTTGAACTGAGAATTCTCTTTCTTCAGTTCTTGGATTTCTTGGTTTTGTTTTGATATCTTAGTTTCTAACTCCCTCTTCTGAGAGCGAACAAAACCATTGGAAAAATCCCTATTTATTCGTAGAAGCCCACCTCCGTAAGCAGACAAAAAATTTTCTAAAAAAAATTTTTGTTAATTAATATAATGAAAAATCCAATGAATTCTGTTGAATTTTAAACATCTCGCATACTAAAATATAAACTTTGTAAATTAAATTAATTTTTACTTCTTGAGCTAAAAATATTATTTGTTCACTCACCGAGAGTGGGGAGTAAGTCTCTAATATTATCTTCTTTATTTGCAATTTCATCATTTAATACTCCTATTTCAAATATAAATTTCTGGAAAATTTTATCTTGTGCGATTTTATCTTCATTTTTATCAGAAATTTTATTGTCTTTTTGGGAGACACCAAAAGGTTTGACATTTTCTTCTAAATTGCTTATAAGTGTGATATCAAATTGGTCAGCTTCAAAATCAGCTAGCATTGTTTCATTTGCTTTTGGATTCATAGCTAAGTCTTTTTCAGCTTGAGCGTTCAAATAATAAGCAAAGCTTTGAGAAAGATCTTCGATTTTTGGTGTGGCATCATGGGGTGATTGGTTTCCTTTTCCCTTAAAACTTGCATATTGGTTTAATAGAACTCGAAGCTGTTCTCTCTCAACTGCACTTTTTTTGAGGCTTAGCTGTAGCTTTTCAGAGAATTCTTGGTTCTCTCTCAGTCTTTTTCTGAGTGAGCAGGAATCTTCTTTGATTTCTTGATCTAAAGCTCTGATATGATCTTTCAAAGCTTGATTTTCTACAAACAGCTTTGACGCGATATGGTGATTTTCATTTTCTCTTTTAAGTATTGCTATCTCTTCTTTCAGTTCTTGGATCTCTGCACTTTCATCTCTTTTTTCTTCTTTTTGTAGCCTTTGGATTGTATCTTGTCGGAATTTTATGATCATTTTATCAGACTCAATTTTATTCTCGTATTTTTCAATTGTGTTCATCAATTCTTTTATATAAGATTCTCTTTTTCCAATCTCATTTTGCAAGGCAGACTCGCTCTGCAGCCTGATTTTCATATTTTGTTCAAGTAAGGACTCAAACTCTTTAACTCTGTCATTAAGGACCATTAATGAATAATCAGAGGTGGAGCATTCTTTTGAGTTAATTTTTGCTTCTTTCAGCTTTAGCTGCAATTTTTTGATTTCTTCTCTAAGCTCTGTTATAGTTCCTAAAGTGTCCACATTTGCAATGGCGGAGTTCTTGACCATTTTGGCCCTTTCAGCAAATCTCAGGGTGGAAAGTGTTTCTCCATAGGCTGCTGATGAAGAGCTTACATTGGCAATGATGCAAGTCTTTGAGTTTCCTCCTAAAGAGTCCTTTAATAAAAATGTAAGCTTTGAGTCTCTATAATGGACATGTCTATTTTTTCCTTCTGAAATATCGACAAGAGAGTTTATCACGTTTCCTAGGACTGATAAAGATTTATTTATCATCCCTGCTTCTTTTAGTCTTTCTCCCATAGTTTCAGTAGACTTCTGTCTTTCAGATCCAGCTAAATCAATTAAATGAAAAAGACTTGACCTTAAATTCCAGACATTGTCTTGCTTTTCCTTACTTTCAATTGCTAGTGTAAAAACTGAATGAGACCTTGAGCTTTCTTTATTCATTGAAGTCGCCCCAACATGCCGATTTCTTATCCCTTTATATAGCAATTCCAAAGTTTCTTCATAGTTAGCTACTGTTTCTTGCTGCAAATTGTCTACATAAACCCCTTTTTTAACATCCTCCCTAACCTGCAAGTTCTTTTGGTCTGATAGCAAGTCGTTAATCTGCTCATTATAAATTTCTAAAAATGAGCATTTTATTAAGAACTCTAGCCCACTACACCTTTTTATTTCCTTTTTAACTGAGCTGAAAATAAATTCTATAGATCTTGGTAATAGCCCTCTTTGAGTAGATTCAATATCATTGACATCTAATGTAGATGGGCCAAGGATGGTAAATGTTTTTCCTGCACCAGTTTGTCCATATGCAAAGATCGTACCATTGTAGCCTGCAAGGCAGCTTGAGGCTATTGGCATCCCGATTACTTCGAATATTTCTTCTTGTGTAATATCTTCATCACCCACAAAATCATATATAAAAGGCTTTGGAGTTGGCTTTGAATCTAGGGTGATTTTATTTGAAGAAATGTCGACTTCTAGGCATCGGTTGCCTGAGAAGTCTTCTCTTTCCTTTGTGTTTTGAGGGCGAACTCTGACAGCTACTTTCACGTTGTCATTTTCGGGCATTTTAAATATAAATGTTAGATATTTAACGACATTTATTTTTGAATTTTGAACTTTTGGAGCCTAATGCCTATCTATAGAAAATAGAAATGAAAAGTATGGAAATTTGAAAACTATGATTGAATAAACTTTAAAATGCTTTTTATATTTCGATTAAAGAGCTATAATTAATGAAAATTAATTTATAAGAATTGTTGGTGCTATTTTTGCGATAGGTCTGGATAATCAAAGCTGAATTATATTTACCCTTAAAGTTTAATTTTACTTTGATAAAACTTCATCTTTTAAGACTTCAAGAGATTCAGGCTTATGATGCTCAACATTTATATTTAAATCTATTCTTGATTTATATACTAAAACTAGGTAAGATATAATATTAAGGCAATTCTTATCACCTCTCATATAAAAACCATCTATTTTAAACTAATTTAAATTCTATCTCATTAACGATCCCTATTTATTTTCATTTATTATCTGTAAGCTTCAACGCAGTTTACGCAAATAATTATATTATCTTTAGCCTATGAACGTTAGCCCTATCGTATTTTTTAGTAACCCATACATACCAGACGAGATTTCTTCATCATTGAGGGAAATAGGACTTCAAGTATTATGTGTTCCAGTTCTAGAAACAAACTATGAAAAGCATGAAGGAAACGTTATTATTATTAGGTTAATTTAACGCTGATTTCCAGCATTTCTCTCTTTTATCTTCATTATTGAATTAATAAAATCCTTTATCAAGTTGTCCATATTCTCCATTTCTTCTCTATGTTCATTCTCCAACCAATTCCAGAATCATGAAGGAAACGTAAAAAAAGCTTTTGAAAACCTCCAAAAAATAAAAGCAGTTATATTTCCCAGCCATCGGTCAGTATTAGCTCTTGGAAGAATTGGTATTAATATACGACACTTGAAATGATACGCACTTAGAGAAAGCACTGCAAATGTTTGTTTTGACATTTTGTCGAAAATCCCAGAAGTTACCGTTAAAAAAGGTGCTTCCGAGTTGGTAGAAGTTTTGAAAACTGACCCAGATCTCAAAGAAGGCCAAGTAATTTTTTTAAACGGCTATAGGCAAAAAAATTCCTACATTAGACAGTTAAAAGAATTTGGAGTTAACATTAAAAGCGTCTGCTGCTTCTCCACCTCATCTATATATAAAGCAGACATCTTAAATTCACTCAAAGGGATCACGCCAGTAGGTTGCGTATTTTTTAACATTTCTGGTATACGAATTGCATATAATGCATTGAAAAGCAGTGAATGATCATGAAAAGATATACGCCCTTCCTATAGATGGCGCGCAATGCGCTATCATCGGGCCATGTCGGGAGAGGGTTCTCCACGTGTGGAACCCTCTTTTTGGCTCGTGGAAAAAGAGGGTTCCACACGTGGAACCATTCCTCGTGGAGAACCCTCTCCCGACATGGTCCGATGATGGCGCATTGCGCGCCATCTATAGGAAGGGCGTATAAATGCATTTTTGCAACTGGTGAAGCGATTGCAAAGATAATTAAAGAAAAAAAGGAAATCAAAAGATGTGATGGTGTCGCCCAAGACTCGAATTTAGAAGGCATAAAAGAGATGCTGCAAAAATTTTTCCAATGTAAATGCTAGGGTAGTGTTAATAATAGATTTTTAGATTTATACAGTAAATAAATAAAATGAATGAACCCAAAAACCTTCATTCTAGCATAGTAAAAAAGGAGCATTCCAGCGTTTCTAATTTAGAATCGCTTGGAAGATTGCATAGTCCAGCCTCGAGAAAGCATAATACTAGTAAATCAAGCAAAAATTTCAGATCAATGCACACTAAAAAACTGTCAGTTCCTATAATAAGTACTTACCAAATTAATGATGACAAATTATCATTAAAAATTGACACACACGTTATCAAGACTCCACCTAATATAGATCTCAAAAAATCTTCATCATGGAAAGAAGGTATCAGAACAAAGGTAACCCCAAAATTTCATTTTAATTTACAGACTGGCAATTGTTTTGAGCTTCAAGCTGTTGAAAACAGAATTGAAGCTGCAAAAAATAAAACTTTTGGGAAATTTCAAGAAAGAAATTATCAGATGCAACACTTTAATAACTTTTTGACCACAGAAAACTATAAATTTTAATATTTTAAAAAAATTTTATTAGTTAGGTACATTAAAAAATACTTATATCCAAATCGATTATGATTAATTAAGTATTATATAAAAGCTTTTCTAAAAATAGGGATTAAGCTGCCGATGACTTAGCGAGCGATTCTGTTACTTAAAATGATATGTTATCTTGGCAGATATTTCGTTATTGCCACTCTAGTCACCGCATATCTAACTAGGCTACTACGCTTTCGCCTCGGGTGTACCAAGCAGTAAAAGCCTTAGTCTTCCGAAGCTCCAAGGGATCAAAAAAGACTGTAAACCCCTTTTTATTGATTATTTGATGCAGCTGACTAAGGATTCTCTGAGAAAACTGAGCCTCATAATAATAAAATAAGGTTAGAAGCAGAAATTTTAATGAGCGAGATTTAATACTGCAATTTTTATTATTATGCTTTGATCCAAATAAATTATTTGAAAAGTCTAAATTTATATACAAAAATAATATAAATTAAAAGTATGAAGATCTGGATTAAGTAAAAATAATGAAATAGTCTTCATATAAAAAATTTTTAATCTAAAAAGATTTATTCAAGTTTTTGCATAAATATGAAATCCAACATTACACAAATTGCATCTATTTATGGGCCGGTTGTCAAAAAACAAAAGCACAAGCTTGTTCAAAACACAAGTATTAGTCATGTGTCAAAAAACGATCACTCTATTTCAAATATAAGTTTAATGCACAAGAGGCCAGTCCTGATAAAAAAGGATAAATCTCTAAAAATGCTCTCAGTTATAAAGAGAAGAGATTCGCATACAAACCTAAGAAGGGATTCAAAATCAGTCGAGCCTTTACCAATAATAAAGTCAATAACTCCTGTTCCTTCATCCCCAAAAAAGCAACTCAAACTTTTATCTGTTGATAGTTCAATAGATGAAGAATTCAAAAGACTTGACAATCTTATGATAAGGAACCAATCTGCGAGAAATGACTTATTATCAATTCAAAAACGTATTTTAAGCCTCGGAGTCAATAAATTAATCAAAAATCGAAGGTTTATGAGCATTGGTGATGCATCTGAAAACATCAGCTTTGAACAAATAGACGAATCGTTGAAAGATCCTTGTGTTTTAAAAGCTAAACAATTAGAACATAAAAGTTCAGCGCAAAAATTAAAACTACCTCCTTTAAGTTTGCTATAGATTTTTAGGTTTGATTATAAAAACCAAATTTGCTACTTTCTTATGAGATAATTTAATATGGTTTAGGTAAATAAGGTAGATGGATGCTTTTAAATTATTAATTAATATTATTGAAAACTCCCCAGTGATGCATAGTACGGATATTTATCTCCGCCTTGCTTCGTGAATGCCTGCTGCTACCTATCTGCTATGCTCCTCCAGAAATGGGCTCGCACACTAGCTGGAGTGGAGCTCGTTTACCGAGAGCATAAACTGATCAAGCTAGAAAATCGCCTGACTGGTCCAGAAAACTCTGCTGGGCTTTTCCTAGCCAACGCCAAACATCTACTTCTCAGAGGTAAAACCTTCACCAGAAACGAGCTGCAGTTGGCCTAACCCGGCATTGCAAACCAAGTAAAACTTGGCTGGGTAAACATTACCGAGTGCCATCTACCTTCCACAAGATCTCTGAGTTTTTCCCAGCTATATGCATTAAGAGAATGGGTTGGTTCGCAATGCCATTTTAGTGTATATTGTAGATAGATATCCAAAGCGGAAAATTTGAGATTGTCTTAATTTATATATCTTGTATAAATGCATAATTAATTTGGTATATTGATTAAATAAGGATAAATTCTATAGGATAAAGTGATTTCAGCCATAAGAAATTTATTAAATATTAATCTTATTCATTATCTTATACTGGATTAAAAATTAACTCTATAATGACTGCTAAAAATAATTCTGTTTTAGTTTAATGCTAATTCTATAGATAAACTTAACACCAATGTTTCCATTTCTAGTGAGTAAAAATATGAAAGTTAGCTTATCATCAGGCTATGAAATGCCTCTTCTTGCTTTTGGAACGTTTAAGATTGAACAAAATGAAGCAGATCAAGCTATACTTTCAGCTATTCAAACTGGATATCGTCATATCGACTGCGCTTCGTTTTACCTAAATGAAGAGCATATTGGTGAGAGTATTGCTAATGCAATAAATTCAGGGGCAGTAGCCAGAGAAGAACTATTCATAGCAACAAAAGCTTGGCCAACTCAATATCGCGATATTAGATCAGCCTGCATTAATTCATTGAGGAGGCTTAAATTGGAATATCTAGATCTCTACATTCTCCATTGGCCTCTTGCAGTTAAATCAAACCTTGAAGACCCACCTGTATTCACTCCATCAGCTGACAATTATAAAATTTTTGATAGATACCCATTGCATTTAGCATGAAAGCAAATGGAAGAGCTAGTGAAAGAAGGCTTAGTTAGAAGCATTGGAGTTAGCAATTGAACTGTTGGGCTTTTAAATGATTTGCTTAGTTATGCAACTATTCCGCCTGTCTGCAATCAATTCGAAACTCATGCATATTACCAAAGAAAAGCGCTTATTGAATTTTGCAATTTGAATAATGTAATACCAATGGGATACAATGTAATTTTAAAGCCTCCAAATAACCCATATTATCATTATAATGAAACTGCTCTTGAGGACCCAGCTGTTATCCAAATAGCTGAAAAAATGCAAAAAACACCTGCCCAGGTTTTATATTAGTTTAAATAAAATTCTTGATTTTCATAAGGAGATATTTTTATAATAGAATTATTAAATTAAATTTAAATTCATTAGCAAAGTGTATAATTAAATGGAATTTGCAAAGAAGATGCGGCTGTGTGGTTAAATCTATAACTCCTTCAAGGATCCAAGAGAATTGGCAAAGCCAATTTTTTGATTTAGCTGAAGAAGATATGAATACAATCAACTCATTTACGAAGCATGGGGTATTTTTAGATCCAAGTAAAATGTTTGGCATTGCGCTGAATGATTAACTAATCATAAACAGTTTCATTTCTAACTTGTAATAAAAATGTCTTAAATATTAGTGGCTTGTTAGTTGAAATTTAAAAATTGTAATACTCGATAATAAATTTAGAGCCTGGATACTTATGGTGCTAAATTTGATTCATTGATGAACTCCTAAAACTCCGGCATCTTTAATTAAACTCAGCTGAATAGGAGCATACTTTTAATAGCAAGTAATAAATGCTAAATTGATAGCTTTGAAGATATGCAATCACACAGAAAAGATTTGCTGCATATAGCTTTGCCGCATTAATCTCTAAGCAAAATACTTTAAAAAGATACTATTATCATAACTTAATTATTTGCATTTTTCATTTTCTGTTAAATTAATATGTCATTCTGGCAATTAATCAATATAGCAGCTTCAAATTATAATAGTATCAAGTAAAATCAAATTAGTAAATTGATTGAGAATTTATATAGAAAGTTTACTACTAAGCTTATTTCCTCAAAAATTCATCTTGAGTA
Source organism: Blepharisma stoltei (assembly GCA_914767885.1). Lineage (NCBI taxonomy): Eukaryota > Ciliophora > Heterotrichea > Heterotrichida > Blepharismidae > Blepharisma > Blepharisma stoltei. The sequence continues at coordinate 577,741 of CAJZBQ010000043.1, forward strand.
TGCTGGCTGCTCTAAAAATATTAATTCAAAACATAAAGCGGTTTCAGAAAATAGTTTTTTAAAATGAACTGGATGATTACTTATATTTAATAAATATAAAAACTATGGGCTGTGCACATCACAAAATGAAAATTCAAATTATCCAAAGTGTTTCTTTCCAAGAACCACCGAAGCGAGTCCCAACAACTATTTCTAAGCTCATATTAACCAAGGAGAAGAAAGAATCTTTATTCACAATAAGTGAAGCATCAGCAAACCTTGAGGACACTAGAAGACTGAGCAAGCTTTTCAGCAATGGAACTGTTAAGCGAGCTCTTGCTGACTCAAGAAGGATGAGCCTACTAAGTTCAGATGGAACATTAAACCAAACCTTCAAATCTGAGGTCGATTGCTAAATTTTTGCTTGGATATCAAGCTGTTTATATGCCGATATGTAATTAAATAATATATTTGCATTCTTTTAATGATTCGAACTTAAATTGAAATCCAATTTGGGTAACATAGAAAATATAAAATCATTACTAAAAAATTCTGATCCTTATATATTGAAAATTAAAATTAAAACAATTTGAGTCTGGTTAAATAATTCTAATCAAGCAATTATATAATTTTTAGAGCAACAGTATTTGTTTGGGAAGATATTATCCATTTTCTTTGCCTATTTATTCTCGAACTTTGAAAAAATATAAAAAAAATAATATTTTGGTCCAATTCTTTGATGTAATTAAATTATAAATCAATTTTACCTTAAAGATCAACCTTTTTACCTTCTTCTGAGTTTGTTTCTTTCTTTTCTTCAGTCTTTTCAGCTTTTGGAGGTTCTTGTGTAGTTTCTTCTTCTTTATTGTTTAACTCTTCTAAATTTTTTGCTTCTCCCTCTTCTACATTATCTGCGCTCTCAGCTGTTTCTTCATCATTTTCACCATCTAAAATTTCAACATCTCCTTCTTCATTTGTTCCTTCCTCATCTTCATCATCTCCTTCTGGAAGATCAGGCTCAGCTAAAGGCTCGGTAGGCGAAACTTGCATCTTTTTGCTCATCATTCTATATATTCTGCTAGAAAAATCTGGATCTTCATTAAGTGCAAAACCAGATGCAAGCAGCCCTGTGTAGTAGTACATCCACCCATAATCTCTCAATTGTTGAGTGCTTGGATCATCTTCTACCAATTCAAGCATCTTTTTAATCGCTGGATGAGCAGGATTTATTTCAAGAATTTTTCTTGGCACATAGTGATCTGGGATTTTTTGCTGGTTTGAGTAAGCCTGAGACTTAGCAATTCTATACATATTGGCTGTATACCCAGACTCTTGGCTTACAATAACGACTGGATCTGTTGTAAGTCTTCTGCTAAGTGTGACTTTATCGACTTCTCTTCCTAATTGTGATTTCCACCAATCTGTTAATGGTTTGAACAACTCCTTAAGTTTTTGTTCTTTTTTCTCTTCATACTCAGTCATGACTCCAAGGTCAAGTTCTCCTTTTGCCAGATTTTTAACCTTTTTTTCATCAAAATCTTTGATGTAGCTAAAAGCGAATTCATCAAGAGGATCATCAAGCAAAATGACTTCATATCCCATTTTTACTAATTTCTGTATATGAGGAGCCTTTTTAAGAGCTTCTAAATCTTCTCCAGCAAGATAATAAATGAATTCTTGAGTAGACGGCATTCTCTCAACATACTCTGCAAACGATGTAAGATCTTTTTCATCCCCACTTGTGGCAGTGCTTTGAAATCTCAATAGTTTAACCAGCTTATTTCTATTACTAGCATCCTCAATAACTCCAGTTTTAATCGCCTTAGAAAAGTTTTTCCAGAACTCTGCATATCTTTCTTTTCCTTTTTTAAGACTCCACCTAAGCAAGATCTGGTACTCTTGGTCCATATCTTTTTTGACCTCTTCGTCTTCTCCTGTGTATTTCCAATCATCTTCATTTGGTCTTTCAGCTTTCCACTCATCTTTGTCATTAGCTAAATCTAGTAAAGTATCAAGGACTTTTTTGACTATTTTGTTGTTCATGATTTTGAAGATTCTTTGCTGCTGTAAGGTTTCTCTGGAGACATTTAAAGGCATGTCGTCTGAATGGATGACTCCTTTTAAGAAATTTAAATATTTTGGAATTAAATCTTCTGGACCTTCTGTAATAAGAACTCTTCGGACGTAAAGTCTTAAGCCTGACTTAGATTTGGTGACTTCTTCATACATGTCAACAGGTGGATTGTCAGGGATGAAGATAATGGCTCTAAAATCGACTTCTCCTTCTCCATGGAAATGGGTGAAATATAGAGGCTCTGAGCCATCTTTTTTTAAGGTTTGGTACAGTTTGACGTAGTCTTTGATTTTGTTCTCTTTAGGCTCATTAAGCCAAATTGCTTTTTTAGTGTTTACTTGTTCCCAGAGCCACTCTGTTGTTTTTTCGCTTTTTGTTCTTTTCTTTTCTTCATCAGAAAGGGTAGGTTCTTCTATTTCATCAGGGACTTCTTCTCCATTAGCAATTTTTTCTTCTCTTTCTTTTAATAAAGCAGCTCTTTTTTCTTCCAATTTTTTGGCTTCTTTGACTTCTTCTTCCTTTATTTCTTCTTCTGTCATCGGTACATCAATATACTTGTCTTTTTCCAAATACAGATATATAGGATAATCAATAAATTCTGAGTAGCTTTTAATTGTATCTTGAATAGTCTTTTTATCTAAAAATTCTTCAGCATCTTGTTTAAGCTTAAGAATAACTTCAGTTCCTCTTCCCAAAGTGTTTCCTCTTGGATCTTTCTTAACAGTAAACTGAGGTCCAGCAGAAGAAGTCCAGATGTATTGGTCATCGTCATCATGTTTACTTACAACAGTAACCTTATCTGCAGCTAAGAAACTGCTATAAAAACCAACACCAAACTGCCCAATTAGATTTATACTCCCACCTTTTGCAATGGCTTCTAAAAATTGTGTAGTTCCTGACCTTGCGACTGTGCCTAGTTTTTCGACTAAATCAGTTTTGGTCATCCCAATTCCTTTGTCTGAAATGGTCAATGTTTTTTTTGCAGGATCATAAGATATGCGGATTTCTAAATCACCGTAGTCTTTTTCTGGGTTCATTAGAGCAAGAAATCTGACTTTGTCCATAGCGTCTGATGCATTAGAAATGAGTTCTCTTAAGAAGACTTCTTTATTGATGTAAAGAGAGTTTATGATGATATCCATGAGACTTGCGACTTCTGCTTGAAATTCGTATTTTTCTGATGTTTCTTCGAGAGTAGTCAGCTCGTGGTCTTTTGATACTTCTTCTTCAATTCCGTGGGCTGTTAAGACTAACAGCAAAAGTAAGTACCTAAAGGACATATTTATACACGTGTTAAAAAGGAATTATTTAAGATTATTTTTTTGATAGATGAAATGAATGTATGCGAATTCTCTTAATTGCAATCGAAATAAATTGATTTGAAGATTGATGAAAAAGTATGACTGATAAATACGATAAAATAAACTAATCACACAATTATCAATAAATTACAAATTTGACTAAAATATTTTGAGCTTAGACTCAATTTAAGATAATTTTATATAATTCTGAATTTTCGAGAAACTTTCGACTTTAATTTGGTGTGCTGCTTATAGCCAAATTGCAACAATGATAAAAATTGAATTAATATTGATCTATGCTTGTATTAAAGAATAAAAAACAAAATTATATAAATATCAATTTATAAAATTAAAATAAAAAGATTATAATTTTAATTATGCAGACTTATAAATGCTGCTATCAAATGTGCCTAGACATTCCTAAATGAATGTGTGCATGTTCAAGTCCTCCTTGCTTATTATGCCAGAGCCATCTTGGAGTTCACCTTGTAGCAAATGCTTCACCTTCTTGTAGCCCACAAATTATCGAGCTTCAGCCCGTAAATGCTGGAAGTAAAATAAAATTTATTCAATCCCTTCACCTACAAACAAAACATTTTGTTTAATTCAATTTTTTATTAAAATTTTATATGAAATTAAATAAAAATTTTATATCAAAGCAATAAACGAAATAATTATGATTTAGATCAAAATATTATTTAAATAATTTTTTGATATTTTTCTCTGTCATTTCAAGGGATTCAGCACATCAAGTCCCAACAACTTTATATAGAGAAAACAAAGAAAGACTTAATAATACAAGCCAGCAATATAAATGACTTGATCAGTAAAGTGCTGACAAAGGCTTTGAGAGATCTTAAAGGATTAGAAACACGTTGCTCTTTGCTATTAAAAAAAGCAATTAATATGAATACTAATTGCTCTCCTTACTGCGAGGTTGGGTCTATTTTATCAAAAAACCCAGATGAAATCAATAGCTTGCTTCCCAGCTGGAATTTTTCAGAGTTTTTAAACCCTATTAATGGAATATTCGCAAATCTAGAGCAATATCTTAATATGGGTGTAGGTCCAATGATCGTGCAAATTTAATAGTGTGTATTTCATCGAAGAAAATTTGGTTAAAAATCTTTAAATAGAGTACCATTTGGCCTATTTTAACGTTTTTCGGTCAAATGTCTCACTATCAAAAATGATTCTAACAAATTTTTCCCCTAGAGATGTCGCACTATCAAAAAATACACGATCATTTGACATGGAGCCTCTTAATACAAATTTTGCTCTTATTGATCCTCAAAATGCACAAATCCATAATATTGCTCCCAGCCCTTTACCTCAGCTATTGCCAAAAAATCCTTCTTCATCAAATGGTACAAATCCTCAGGAAATTCCGCTCCCCGGAAGCAGTCTCATTTTTTATCATTCCACAAATAAACAAATAATCGAAATTGACACAATTACAAATACCACTAGAAATGACTCAATAAGGCTTGAAAGCTATATGTCTCAAGGAATTTCTATGATTAGGCTTCCAAATAGGACTATATTCTGCTATGGAGACACTGATGACAATAGAAAAGGATCTACTTTCATTATTGAAAGCAAATCAAGAATCACGCATCTGCAAAATGGCTGGCCTTGCAAATGAGCATCACTCGCATACTTGAATGGAAATATTTATGCATTTGGAGGATCTGAAGGATTGAACAAGCTAAATACATTTCGTAGGTTTGACATTGTCAGCAAGAGGTGGAATCTTATATCTTTATTATCATATATTACCTATAATTTTTAACGTATCCTACTGAGCTGCTCATCTCCTTCTACCACTGTTGCCGCTCTGGGGTTTCCATTTTATTGGCATGAAGGTCTTTTGAGGGAGGCTTCAAAAGGAGCCACTGGAAAGATGCCAACGCCAACGTTCCGGTTTTGACGGGTTGTCCTGACCTCGCTCTCTCTTACTCGACTAACTGTGCTCCCAGCTAAAGGTTAACCCTCCGGATTGGTCGCTCAGCAAAACACTGTTCCTTTCGCTTACTAGGGCTAGATGTCCACTAATCGTCGGTCTCGCCTGGTATAGGCGGATTAGGATTCATCTGAAAACTAAACCTCATAATTAAAATATTGCTGAATGAGAAGCAATTAGAGGAGCTAATTGCTTTCGACAAAATACCATATTGACTATGCAATAGGTGAAATCAGCCTGGAACAATGCCCATCTTTATGAAGCATTCTTCAGCAGTAACTTTTCAAGGGAAAGTTTATGTAGTCGACTATGACACTGGACATCTTTATTCACTAGACCCAGATACCGGCATTTTTTCTCAACGAATCCAGGCGTTCAAAGCTGCAGCTTTGAAATTGCTATTTTCAGACATGGATAATCTTTATGTGATAGAGTCAGGAGGATCTATCTATATGGGTAATCCTCCAAATAAATTGGCTAAAGTACATGGTCCGATGCCTAATCTTTTTGCTGATAAACTTGCTTCACCCATTTTAGTTATTGATAGTTTTGCTTATTATGTTGCACTTCAAAGCCAAGCATCAGAGTATTTTTTATACAAATTTGACATGAAGAGGCGAGTAAACTCAAAGGAAAATGAATGGCTATAGTATAGACATATTATTAATTTAAATATTTCTTATTACAATTTTCGGATCATTTAATTTGCTAGGTAAAACAACTTCTTCATTTGATGATTCACTTCTAGCACTTAATTTTAAGTCTTCGCTCATTATTTTTTTATGTCTTATCGGAGCTCCACATGATCTGTCTCGGTTTTTTCTTAATTGATAAGAAAAATTAATTGCCTTATTTTAAAAATCGAATATTTTATTTTTATTTTTCTATAATAATTATATTATATATAGAGTAAGTGTGTGCCTCTCAGATTTCAGACGACTTACACTGGGGCAAAGTTGTCTTACAAACAAATTTTCTTTAACAACTATAGGATCAAGTTGGAGATAAGTTTTAAAGATATTACTTGAAGGAATAGAATTGGCAGATCGTTTATGCTTGACAAAACTTAAATTGCTTTTCTCTTTTCTTGTGAAAACTTTGAACTTTCTTGTGGATTTATTAACTGAGGCTGGAAATTGTGCATTTTCACTACTTTGGAAACTGTCAAAAGATTTATAATTATCAATTGAATTTCGAATTGAACGCTTTCCATGCGAGATTTTATCTAATGATACTTCAATTAATGACTTTAATTTTTCCAAATTTTCGTTATTAGCTCTGTGTGGGGAAAAGTTTCTGAGTTTCAATTTTTCTCTTGATTTGATTTTCTGGATTCATTCGTTGAGTTTTTGATTTTCTGAAATTGAAAACATGCTTATTATAAAGGGTCATTTTAATCTTATTGTTAGTCTGACTACTTAACAATATTTACTTTTAAGTCATTCCTTGTATTTCTAAGAAATCAGTTATATTTAGTAGCGTTAATTAGAAATGATAGCCAATAGTTGCTATTATAAGCGAAAATAAAAAGTGATTGCTGTTTAAGTATTCATTTTATAAAATAAGATATATAATGCATAATATCTAAAGGTATAGCCACCCTCATTGTGCATAAATTCCATAATTATGAATTCTCTGCCTTTTCCTATTTGGGCTCTGTGCTTTTACAAAGATAACATTCTTATAAGTGGAGGAGGCGGTGGCAAAGCATACGGCGTCAAAAACATGCTTGCTCTATACAAAGCTGAAATTCCATTAAAAACTCCAATCAAAGAAGAAGACACAGGTACAGATTTAGTTGGATCTTTAGAATGACTCAAAAAAATAGATATCATTATAGCAGGAATCAGAAAAGATATTCTCATTATAAGAATTTCCCCAAAATCCGACATAGAAAAAGTCCATAGAATCCAATGTGAAGAGGAAAAATCAATTTCATATATAAAAGGATCAGCAGACAATACAATGCTTTTGGAGGGAGCTGATGAAGGATCTATAAAGCTCTGAAGAATTAACGGTGGAGATAAAAGTCTATCGAGGATTACTGAGATGAAACATAATAGTAGTCTGACAGGGATAGATATTATGCCAAACAATTTAATGGTTTGCGCTACGTTTAAAGACAAAACTTGTAGAATTTATGAAATTCCGAGTGGATTACATATGAAAACTCTTTATTTTTCAAGAAAATGCGACCCACAAGGGCTTATGTTTAAAGGCTGCTGCTTTTCTGAAAAAAATGATTATTTGTATACAATACAAACAGGATTGAAAGCTGGGAGCTATTTTACAAAATGAGACGTAAATAAGGGTTTTCATCCAATAAACACAAAACAAATTCATAGTGGTCAATCTTGTGTATTAAAAGGAAGCAAATCAGGAAAATATGCAGCAATAGGAACAAGTGATGGGTCTCTAAAAGTGATAGACACTCAAAATTTATCATTAATATATAGCCATCTTGAGTTCTCTCTGCCAGTGACAGCTCTTGATTTTAGCATGTCTGAAAAATCAATTTTTGCTGGATCTGCTGATTATGCATACAAGAGGATCACCGTAAAAGAGTCTAGCAAAGTATGCTATTTCGTTATAGCACTTATTATAGCAATCATAATTCCTTATTTATTTTATTAGAATAAATCTTTTATGCTTTATATGTTTAAATAGATCTATAAATTTGTTCATATATTATTTTTTTCTCAATATTAATTTAATAGTAATAGTTCAATTATCGTTTAAAAGGATTTTGCTACCAATAGCAAATGCTGCATTTCAATTAAATCAAGCCTTGCATATCTAATTTCACAGAGACATGCAAACATGTTGATAAATTATACATATAAATGGCAGCCTCTCTGAATTCATACTTTGAAAACTGTGGAAGATCTCTTGAAGTGACATCCTTAAGCTTATGTGACAATAACGGTGTAGAAATTATCAACTGGGGTGAAAAGATCCAAGAAATTCAGCTTTTATCTGCAATGTTCCAAAGCACACTTGAAAACTCTGTTAAACTCCCAATTGGTAGAGCCAAACATATTACGCTGTTTTACTCACAAAAAGTCCTAATCCAAAAGAGCATGGATTCAATGTTTTTAGCAATTGTAATGCCTCGAGATGGGCCTATTGGGAAAGTGTTGACCCAATTAGACAAAATAGAAAGAGATCTTTCACCATTAGCCCAGATAATTGCATCAAGAGAGTCATAATCGAATTAATATAAGAAAAATTAATTATAATTCCCCAATCTTTTTAAGGCTTAATTGTTTTCTAGTTTCTAAAGGATGATAATATTTTTCTATGTCTACATCAAATATGAGTCCTTCTTCCTCGAACGTTTCTGAACTAAATCCGAGCTTCAGAACTTTTTCAATGTCAAGACTTTTTCAATATACCAGGGTGAAAATAATTATTGATAGAATAATAAGGACAATTGAGATTGCAAAATAGGTAATTGAGTTACTCAAGAAGAGAAAATAGCATGTCATCAATTGGAAAAATAGTGTTGCCACGAGTAGATATGCTATTTAATTCTAACTAAAGCATTAAAAATTAAAAATTATAACTCAAATGGAGTATTTCTATTCAGAAATATTAGAATATCTTGTCATCATTCGTGGAATTCGATCTGCAGTTGTCGTTTTTACCGTGCAATAAAAACACAACAAGTTATATTTTGCAGTCCAGTACTAAATATATTTTACTCTTGATATAAAAAAAGCAGCGCCCACAACCAAAATAATTGGATATGCCACAGAAAATGAAAGGATAATAATAAGCGAGGATATTGAAATCCCATATTCATAAGCCCACCTGAATTCGTATGCCTATATAGAATTTACTTCATATGCAAGCATTCTTTCCGTTTCATTCACTGCTGCTCTTTGCCTGAACTTCACCCTAATTAGCTTTGGGATTTGCATAAAATCAGCCCCATTTTTGAAAAAAGTCATATGGATCATAAAAATTGTAAAAAACTGGGCTTCATAGGCAAAAATATTTGCCTGGGAAGTCTTCCATCTATCGAACTCTCCTAGAAGAGTATTCGTGATTATTGAGTATACTTGAAATCCAACTAATGGCACAATAAAAGTATAAGTCACCATTACAAGCAAGAATTTAAACAAAGCACTTACTGTTTCTTCACTTTTATTGCCGAGTTCTTCTTTTTTCACAATATAGTTTACACTGACCCTTACAATAGCAGATTGATATAGCAAAAGTATCAGAGATGGCACCAGCTGGCTAATAGCTCCTTGGTAAATAGATTTAGCACCTACAAGATCTAAAAGTTCCACTAGTATTTGTAACAGAGTTGATGGTGTAATTAATAAAAAGAAGCATATAATAAATGTAATCCACAGCATAAGCCGAGTCACCCATAATTTATGCCTTTTAGTAGTCATATTATGCCAATTGATTTCTCCAGGAGCAGGAGCTAAATGCAAATTTCATGCACAAGAATTCAATGAGTCTTTTTTCCCTTGGAATTTCTGTACGACATTAAATGCTACTATAGGAGATTTGCATAAAACGTAAGCTATTCCTGAAGATTCATTTTTACCATACTCAGTGGCTGCATTTAATCTCAAAGTTAAATCTTTTACGATAGTTTCATAATATTGGATAGCATCAATCTTTTCTCCACATAGTTTAGGACTAATTTTGGCATATTCACCTTTTACAAGGTAATAATCTTTGAAATGCTGAAGGCGAGCTTTTGCTTCATCTAACTCCAGCTTAATTTTTGCAGCATCTGCTAAATCTGGGACAATGTACACACTTTGTATATCATTTCCATATTGAGATCTTAATAATTCAAATACTTCTTTTGTTGCTTGAGGCGGCTTTATGTTGCTTGGAATTCCCCATATTTCAAATGTATACTTATTTATTGTATTAACTAATTCAGAAGGTTTTGAGTGAATAGTTGATGCATGTCCAATATATGCACTAATGACAACAAACATGAGGATGGTAAATAAAACGAAAAATACCAGAACAACAGCCATTATATCATATTGGTCTAATATATGGGCCATGCTTATATAATTCATGCTTTTATCTATTTCAGATTCGCCGTAATATGCGTAAACTGGGATTAATATCCCACAGCCTAAAACAGCAAAAGCTATCATTCCTCCACCTAAAACTAAATGCAGAGCTAAATAGAGCTGCCCTTCAATCCCACTATAATAGCTCATTTCAGAAAAAGGAATTTTCCAAACGTTTTTAAATAGAACACGCAGAGGGGTGTCTGATTCAGAATAAATAGGAACTTTTATTTCTCTTTCTTCTAATTTAAGATTTATCGGCTTATTTCTATATTTTCGATAAATAGAGAACGCACAAAATTCAAGGGAGAATAAAATTATGTCAATCCCAATAGTAAGTATTAGAGCCCAAATTGAGTCATCCATTATATTATACGTTATTTACTATACCTGTTTGCCAAGAATAGCCCACTAAGGAGCATTTTTGGTTCGCCATTCTTAAATTTGGTTAGCTAGAAAATATGTCATGCCAACGAATTTGGCAAGCCAGCTATTGTCTGGCCAACCAAAAATGCTCATTAGTGGACTATTCTTGGTAAATAAATATATTTAGTAACAAAAAAATCAAACGATTTTTAATTTTTGAGGAAACAAGCTATAATTGATTTTTTATTTTATTTGGCTATATCTATATTTCAGATTAATAAATTATTGACTATATAAGTGTTTAAATATATAATAAGGATATTTATAAAAGAATAACAATATATAAGTATCAATTAAAATTTATTTATATTAGCTTCAATAAATATTACATTAATTTAATGATCAAATCCGAGAAATTAATATGGGAGATACTGAAAATCAGTTAGAAAATTTACCAATAACTTCCAGCGAAAGCAGCATAAAAACACTTATAGTGCAAACCATAAAAGAAAATATTGATGAAATACTTTCTAGATCACTTACAATCAGCTGCATTCAAGAAGAGATTGATAGGCGCTATAAACATAGCAAAAGTGAATTAAATGAATTCATCAGAACCCAGCATAACTACAGCTATGATATTAAGCAAGCTTTAAATAAATCAAAGGCTTGCTTTGAGGATATCCAGAGGCTTCAAGTTTATATAGACGAAATCAGCGCAGATCTCAAATTTAAAGCTTACCAAATCGATCTTCAAAAACTAGGTGAAGAAATTATACTATTATTAATAAATTTCACCTTTTATTATCGAATTAATTACCTCTATATTTGGCTTATTTTTTAGACGTTTTAATGTAAAAGATTATAAATATTTATGCCCCATGTCATATGCCCAACAATTAACAGCTGAAATAAGATCACTAGCCAAAGCTGAAGATCTCATAAAAACCAATGAAGATCTAAAAAAGTTTGAAATTGAAGCATGAGATACCTTCATTTCTAAAGATGATTTTGGAGAGCAAATGAAAAAGACTAAAGAAGAGTTTTATGAGCTGTTTAGAGGGTATGCCAAATCAGAAGATCTTCAAAAATTATTAGAAAATGTCTCCAAACATCAAGAAAGTGTAAGAAAAGAGCTCGATGTCTCTAAAGCAAGAATGAACCAATGAGGATCTCTTTTGCAGCAATCTATAAACGATATCGCTGAAGATATCAAAAAAACAGCTACAAAAGAAGACTTGTCAGTGGTAACTGAACAGCTTAATATTAAAGCTTATAAGTCTGACCTAGAAAAACTTGAGCGATCAACACTTCCTAAAATCGAAGAATTTAAAACTTGTATAAAATCTTTTCAGTACCAAATGGTCGATCATGAAGCAGTTTTGAGCAGATTTGATGAACTGATTCTTGAAAAGGCTTCGAAATATGACTTACAAAAAATAAGCCAAAAAATTTCAGCTGTTATAAAGCATGCAAGTGTAGAAGTAAAAGTTGATGATGTCATAACAAAATTAAATATATATTGCTTTATATTGATTTAAATTATTTTTAAAAAAAAATAAGGTTTTTATAAATAGGATTTGGGCTTTAAATTTAATCAATCATGATATATTAATCGCTGATAAAGGAGAAAAAGAAGAAGTCATAAAGAACATGCAAGCACAGATAACGAAATTAAAAGAATATTGTGATAAAAGATATAGCGATTCTGGGGATCTGAAAATCATCAAAGAAAAATTGCAGAATTTTGAAAGCGAGATGTTAAGAAAAATAGATAGAGAAGATACAATAAATCTTGTAAGCGAGAAGGTAGACATAAGCGAAATTAATAGACTGATGGAGTCAATTGAGTCTGTTCATAAGCAAATAAAGCTTTTAGCTGTACAGTTTGGGACTATGCAAAAGAGATTTATAGATTCGAGCCCATCAGCTGTAGGGAAATTAAAGAAAGACAATTTTTATAAAATCACACAAAAATTAGTCGATTATATTGTAGTTTCTAAGCCAACTGCTGATGACCCACCTTTGAATAATCAATTGAAGTCATTCATAAAACTTCCTGATAGCAGTAGACTTACCCCAGAACCTCCTAAAAACACGACTCCAAGCACCAGAATGCTAACTCCAAGCTCAAGAATATTAACACCTCACAGGCGTACATTTAATTCCTTCGAGCAATTATAATCAGACATAATTTATTGAATAACTATAATTATTCTATTATTTAATCTCTCTGGCACGATCTTGCCTTAGGTATCATTGCTTTCACTTGGTTTTTGACCCCATCCCAATTGCCCTTCACGAATTGAATCTGGCTATCAACTTGTTCTTTTTGTGAGCTATATGCAATAGGTACAACAAATGCCAATATTGTTGCTAACCATAAAAATCCTGCTGTAGAAAATAAGCCAGACACAAAAGTTGCGATGAAAAGAGCCAGCAAGACTTGAATGACATTTTCGGTGCTCTTCAGACTGTAGATTTTGCCAAAAGTTTTGTGGAATAAGTCATTTCCAAAGGCTATTAAATCTTCTAGTACTTCTCGGGAAACAAACTCATACTCATCATCGGGAAAGGTTGAAGGGTTTATTGTCTGATAGATAAAAACTACAACTAAGTTTGATAAGCAGATGTAGCTCAAAATCTCGATCAGTGAGCAATCACCAAACACAATGAGATAAAAAACTAGATTCAAACAGCCAAAGACTAGCCCTGATAATTTTGGCTCTTTCCAAGATAAAATGCTATGGACTTTTTCCCAGCCTTCTGCCATTTAATTATTTATTGCGTGATGTATTATTATTATTTAGAATTAAGAGGCATTGGGATGAAATTAAGGTGTATGCCAATTATAAATATGAATTAAGATATCAAAATTATTGTGAAAACTGATACATATAGACACTTCTGTAGATATTATCCACCAAATCTAAAAATAAATTTTTCTGATTTCGGGGTTTTCGTTTTTGGTGAAATAGATTCACTCTTATATCGAACGTTAGTCTGGATTTCGTAATTTTTAGGTGTCCCGTTTCTGCTTCGGCTTAGTTGTAAGGCTTGAAATTCAATATTTTTTGGGGTTACATTTCTGCTCTTGCTAAATGACTGGAATTCAGAATTTTTTGGGGTGCTGCTTCTGCTTGAATTTAGACTTTTTCCTTTTTTTCCACTTTTGCTGCCTAATGAATATGTAAATATAAATAAGTTCTAATTACAATTTACCTTTTCTGGCTGAAATTCAACTTCTTTCTTTAAATTTTTTATGTCATTAAATCCTTTTTCAAAACCAAACACAGTTTCTTCAGTTTCTAGAGTGGATACATTAGGATTTCCAAAGCCTTTTCCTTGCAATCTTTCGCTCATGATCATTTTTGCCTTACTCCTCCGCTTTTGATCAAACGATTCTATTAAAAATTTGGTAAGTTTTGAATCCTTGACTGAACAATTTTTATATAATTAATTATCAAATTCACTTAAATGCTTTTACCTCAGATCTAAATACTTGAATTTGATAATAATGAAAATTAGAGATTTTGCAGTATAATCGCTACTGTGCAATCTGCTTTGCATCTTATCACAGCACATAAAAAATATTTGATATAGGGAAACTTTTAAATGTGAGAATTAATAGAATAATTTATATATACATTTTCTTTAGAAATTTTATATAATCTCCATCTTGACTGAGTAATTGCGGATCGTTCAATCAAGGATGGAGGGGTTAGCCACTTGATTTAGGTTCATAGTTGAAGGGCCTTTTTTAATCCTTGTCAAATGCCTATGCCTTTCAACTATAGCTATCGCATTTCTATTAGTTTGAGCATTAGGGTCTTTTGGGCACTCATGAGGGCCATGCCCATATTCCTTGCAGCTCGAGCATCTTTTAAATTTAAATTTTGGTTCATCGCTATTACCTTCATCTTCCTCACGTGACACATGGTGAGAAGATTGGCAGCCTATAGCATTTATATCTCTTTTGCCACAGCACCAATAGACTTCTCCACTTCATGTGCTTTGATGCCTTTTACAAGACCAATTAAAATTCTGGCTTTCGTAATAAGGTTTTTGGCAGTTTTTGCAAATTCTTTCGTCAACTTCGAATTTTTTGCCTAGTTTTCTTTCGTCTAAGCGGGCTCTTTCATAGGTCTCTGTGAGTTCTTTGTATTGATTTTCAAGCTTTTCTAGAGATTCTTTGAAGTTTCTACGATCAGATATTGCTTGAATAAGATTTTTGTTGAGGTTATCAAGTTTGGTTTTTATTGAGTTTTTAAGCTGTTTTAGCTCTGATCTTAGTGAGATTCTCTTCTTTGCATTGATTCCATTGTATTTAAAATGCTCATCATTTTCTTTTAATACTTCCTTAAGATCATTTGTGTATTGATCTGATATTTGACTGATCCTGTATGTGTATTCCGTTTTAGGCTAATTATACACCAACCTCTAAAATTATTTTCGTATAAAAATGATTATATATTAAAATCAATTCAATTAATATATAATATCTGCTCGAATTTTTTATTTCATTTTTTAATATTT
The DNA here is from genome assembly GCA_914767885.1 of Blepharisma stoltei. Lineage (NCBI taxonomy): Eukaryota > Ciliophora > Heterotrichea > Heterotrichida > Blepharismidae > Blepharisma > Blepharisma stoltei. Next base: position 593,014 of record CAJZBQ010000043.1, read on the forward strand.
CTTCAAGATCAGTCGGAAAAACGACACTTTTACAGGACTGATGCAATCCTTTTAAGCTCTCGCCCATAATATCATTTTTCATTTTATATATCGCATACCCATGTGTTAATTCTATTGCATTTTGTTTTAACATCTCATTAAATGAAATTTCTTTATAAAGTTCTCTAGTTAACTCACATTTTTTCCCTTCAATTTCTTTTAAACTATTAATTTGCTCATTTATTTCTCTATTCAAATGCAGCCCTTGAATTTCAATCTGTTTTCTATTGCTTTCTTCAGCATTTAATTGGAAATTCATACAGTTTAATTCAAGTTGTGCCTTTCACAATTTTTGTTGTGTTTCTATAAGCTCTTGTGCAGCTTCATCTTTTCTTGTGTTTGTTTGGTCTAGTCTTGATAAAAGGATTTGTATTTCATGATATACGAGCTCTAACTCTCCTTTTAAAATAGAACTGAGAGAATTTTTAAAGATTTCTCCTGATTTTGAGACTCCATAGGTAGTAGCCCTTAACTTAGTCTGAATGTCTCTAAATTCATCTTGGAACATTGGCAAAAAATAAAGTTTAATTACTTGTGATGCTAGTTCTGGTGATAAATTTAAATTAGGATTCGAGTTCCTTCCTTTGAGTTTTGACAAATATTTTAGCTTCTTAGGCATTGAGGAATTGAATGAAGAATAGCTATGAACAGTTGAAAGTGATTGATTCCTTGAGTGGCTTCCAGCCGATCGTGGATGAATTTTGGGGCTTAATGATTTCGGAGAAAGTAACCATTCCATCTTCAATATAACTTATATTTCTAAATAAAGAATTAACTATAATGGGATATCATTTTTGTCTATTGGCAAATTCACAGTTAGCAGGTCTTTGTTTGTTTCCCATTTTGCACTCCCTTGCTTGTCTAAAACAGCATGTGGAAGCGGCAATGTTAATTTGTAATTAGGTGCTTGAAGTCTGACTGTCTGAGGATCCACATCTAAGCCAATATCTTTGAATCTGGTATTGGGGAGTTTTATTTTTAAAATTAAATCTTGGCATTGCCGAGAAGAAGTATCTAAATCGCTGAGCCCAAGGTAAACGTCTTCGGTGCCTACTCTTTGTTGATAAAGGATTTCGTATTCAGGCTCAGGTCTGTCGTCACTTTTTTCAGCTTGCACATTATTTACTTCTTCAGCTTGCCAGATGTCATTTTTGGAAGGTCTATTCACTTTGGCTTCGATTTTTGCATTGGGAGGAGCCATTTCTTTTTGGCCGCCTCCAATGACGCCGGGATTTAATGCGCTTCCTGATGAAAAGTTAGAGTATGGGCTTTGCTCGTCTTCGTCACCGCATAAAAGGTCTTTGAGAGCTTCAATATTGCTAGGATTAAAATCCATTTTGCAAATTTAAATATTTTATCTTAATGAGTAATGCTTATTGTAATCTTTATTTGATGCATAACGTCTCTTTCTTTAATATAATTGTTTAGATTAATTACACATTAAAATTCTCTGTATTGAATTGTTTCTAATAATATTTAATAGTTTAATGATTAGCATTTATTAATATCTATATAATTAATTTAAGTATAATAATCCCGCTAAAAATGCATAAATTAAAAAGAATTAAAAATAATTTATATCAAAATAAATCCAGAAAATTCTTACTCCCCCCCCCCCTCCGTGAGCGAACAAAAAATTTTGTTCGCTCACGGAGGGGGGTTAATTTTTTTTTTTAAAAAAACTTTATATATAAATTTTTATAAAAAATATTTTTTTCGAAATTTAAAAAAATCCTAATTTGCAAAAATTGGAAATCAAATATTAATTTAATTTGCAAAATTTATGTTTTAAAACGCAATTTGTTTAAAATTAAACAGAATTAGCTCTAGATTTCATTATACTAATTATCACTTATATATCAAAATTTTTTTCCATTAAAATTTTTTCTATTAAAAAAAATTTTTGTTCACTCACGGAGGGTGGGTTTTTGGTCAAAAAATGGCGATTTTTCTAATGGTTTTGTTCGCTCACGGAGGGGGGGGGGAGTTAATAATAAAACGATTTACAGTCAACTTAAAATTTTACTAATTTACAGCCTTAATTTTTTGGTAGAACCCTAGCTGACTTTGATCCAGCTTTTCTCGATGAACTTTTTAAGTCCAACTGACTGCCATACGCTTTCATTATTTTTTCTCCTTTAGCTTTTTTATTAGGATCATCCGTCATAACTGCTTCCATCAGCATTTTTCTCCTATAGCTGCTTACAACAAGTTTAAAGGGTAAATTTTTAGCATCTTCTGTTAAAGTTCCTTTAGTCATTTGTTTAAAAAAATCTGCCATTGGAGAACTCCCATCTCCACCCTTTAAAATCGCTAAAAATTCATCAAATTCGATTTGGCCTGATTTATCCGTATCAACTGCATCAAAAAGTTCTTTAACTTGTTGCCTATTTTCTGCGAGCCCAAGTGCTATTAAAGGCTCCATTAGCTCGTCAATTCCAATGCTACCCCTTCCATCCTGGTCCATTGAGAGAAAATATTTTCTAAGCTCATTTCGAATAGAATCTTCAAAATCAATATATTGGCGTTTTCCTCTTTTTCTAAGCCATGTACGTTCTTGGCTACTAACCCCCCCCCCCCCCCTCCGTGAGCGAACAAAACCATTAGAAAAATCGCCATTTTTTGACCAAAAACCCACCCTCCGTGAGTGAACAAAAATTTTTTTAATAGAAAAAATTTTAATGGAAAAAAATTTTGATATATAAGTGATAATTAGTATAATGAAATCTAGAGCTAATTCTGTTTAATTTTAAACAAATTGCGTTTTTAAAACATAAATTTTGCAAATTAAATTAATATTTGCTTTCCCAATTTTTGCAAATTAGGATTTTTTTAAATTTCGAAAAAAATATTTTTTATAAAAATTATATATATAAATTTTTTTTAAAAAAAAAAATTAACCCCCCTCCGTGAGCGAACAAAATTTTTTTGTTCGCTCACGGAGGGGGGGGGGGGAGTAAGGACTTTTGCTTTGCTGTCTTTGTATGCTTTAATTCTGAGAAGTTTTGTCCGCATCAGCTCTTTTGCAGCTAAGTCAAGCTGATTTTCATCAGTAAGTTCATGGCTCATATAGGTATCGTAAACTCCACTGGATTTTGAATTTTCACCTTCTTCTGTTTCCATTTATAACATTTCGAGATTTAGAGATTTACAATAATAGTCATATCGGACGGTTTAATTCAAAAATAAAAATTATTTATCTAATAATATTTAATTTTATGACTTGTTTTTTGAATTTTTTTATTAATTTCTGATTAGATATTCAAGGCATACTATTTCCACTCTATTAAATAGGATTATTCCAATTGTTATATAATCTTCAATAAAACATATTGAATTCAACTAAAAATTAATGATTAATCTATTTCTCTTGTATCTTTGTGTAATGGCCTTCTATAGTAATGGAAATCATTGAATTTCTTCCAAACCCCCCAAAAATTTTTATCAAGAGGCACCCCATCATCTTTATAAGAACACTGCAAAAAATATAAATACTTCTCATTCTCCATCACCCCATCTGCATACTTATACTGTTTGAATGCAAACTCATCTCCTTCTTCAAAGAAAATTGGCTCTTTTTGTAAAATTCCATTTAAATATGGAAACAATTTTCTTTTAAACTGTAGCGCAAACACGTTTGGATGATAAATGTTATAATAATCATAAATATCTTCAATCCCCTCAGGAATCGTTCTTTTCTCCTGCCATTCCTCATAATGTGTCATTCTTTCTACAGTTGTTACCAGCTCCCCAGAAAAATTATGCGCATATAGCCCAATTTTGATCATTTTGTCATCAGGGTACAATTTTACAGCATCATCAAGGATATCTTGCAAAATATACAAGCAGATTTTCATGACTTCATCAGCTTTTCCACTGTTTCCGAATACTCTTTTTTCTAATTCGCTAACTGATATATATTCGAACCCAAAAATTTCTTTTGTGTTGTGATAAGCTATTAAAGCTCCGTCCATTCTTCCAAGCTTGATTTGGAATAAATACTTTAGGATAATAGACCTTAATAAGTCAAAATATTCTCTTTCATAGGAATTTACGTACCCGCTCCTGGAGTTTATCAGGTAATCTGTATATAAATTGTAGTTTTCGACGTCATATCTGATTGGAGCTGATGCTCTGGTTTTAATTTCAAACACAAAAGGGTTTCCTTGCTCAGATATATAATTTATATGGTGGGGGCAAAATATGTCTTTACCGACGACGCACGACTGTGGGTGCCAAATGGCTTTATAGCCTAAATTAAGGCTCAGGCCCTTTTATTCTAACCCTAAGCACGCTGTATAGCTGCCATATGGGGTGGGTGGCTTTGGGAGTTCAGCTTGTGGCTGTTCCAGTCCAAGTATTAGTTATCCGGATGGCTTTTGGGTCACTGTTATTTTCCCTGCAGACTCAGAGGACTGTGACTCTTTTTTCCTGGGTGTCAACCTTCCTCAAGGTGGCAAGAGGAGATATCGGGCTAATCTTTACCTCCATAGCACCCGCAAGATGTACAGCACTGAGAAGTCTTCCTAGCCCGTCGAAACTCAGGGACCTATTGCAAGTCCTTAGTCCTGGAAGAAGACTGCTGTTGATGGAGCTCGGGTAACCAACGCTATCCTGACAAGCAAGCGTCTGGTGTTCGCAAGTACGTAGAGGCCTCAAATCTGAAGATTTTAAGACTCTTAATTAATTTAATTTGCTCATCTATTGACTCTGTATCTATTTGAGATCTTATAAGAATATTTCCAAACTGTCTAAAACGATAGGATCGGCTCACATCTTTTAAGGCGTTTTTGTCTTCTTCAGAAAGTGTAGCTTTTGGATCAAAAACTTTAGTAAATAAATTTTTTTCCGTAGTAAACATTGTTTCCATAATAACACCACCTATGGTCAAAATCCAATTGCTTGCAGGCAGAGGTCCTTTATCTGAATCAATTGCATACTGGTTATCGCTCAGCTTTCTAGCTCCCCCATTGGAAAAAACTCAAAAGCCCATCTTTGTGAGTGAACAAAAATAAAATATTTTAATATATAAGTGATAATTAATATAGCAAAATCTCTAGCTGATTCTGCTGAATTTTAAACAGCTTGTACATTAAAATTTAAATTTTAAAGCTAAATTAATTTTTGCTTTCCAATTTTGGGTAAGATTTTTTTAATTTTGGAAAAAAAAATAAAATCTTTTTTTTTGAGGGAGGAGTAAGCATAATAGATATAGGCTTTTTGTAAGCTGACATATAGTTCATGTTTTTATCACTAAATGATTTTCCAAGTCCTATAAAATTCGGTGATTTAAAATTTGTGAGGACCCAAAAAATGTGTGACAAAGCTTCAGTTACATTAGAAGACCCAGCTATATATTTCAAGCCTATATCTTGAGCTTTTTTTAGCAGAATTTTGTCCTTGGATGGAGGGCTGTAGGTAGGAAGCCTTTCTAAAACTTTAGGTGCTATTTCTGGGAGATTTTTGATAAACTGATCTCCATTATTCAGCTTAATAATTTCATCTATTTGGTAAATCCCTTCAGTCCTCACAATTTTATTAAGCCCATGGCAAAGCTGTGGAGGCCTCTGGTAATCAGTATCCTGCACACTTGTCTCAAATTTAGACACATCCACAAAGCCATTGTTGTTATATCCTTTAGTTATTGGATTCAAAATATTAAAATTCCATTGTTCATAGGCTTTGCCAAAAGCTCTTTTTGTTTGATGTCTCAAGCTAAACATCTTTTATTACATTAATGGCAAAATATGTGAAATCAGCGGACACTACAAGTGCGCTTGAGAGGAAACTTGAAAAAATCGAGCATTTGCTGCATTTGTCAGACGAAATGAATAAATTAAGACAAGAGCAAGAAGAATCCAAATTTAAGGAAATTAATAGGAGGATTGAAGATTTCGATAAAAGACTGAGGAGGGTAGAGGAATATATAAGCCATTCTTTAATTGATGTAGAACATAAGGTAGAAGACCATGAAATACAATTGGGACAGGTCCAAGAATTTGTAGGGATGAAGGCTGATTTAGAAGATTTAAAGTTCAATTTTTATACTGATGATAGGCTTATTGGACTTGAAAAAGAAATCAGCAGTAAGATGATGAAAATGTGTGAGACCATGGAAGAAATTGCAGGAAACTTGAATAATTCAGAAAAGGAGGTCGAAAATTTAAAGAGGGAAATTGATATGATAAGGAATGAACCTGGAAAAGAAAATCTGTCATTGAGAATGAATAATTTAAAAGACCAGGTTGAAGAGCTTTGGAAAAGACAAAATGTGATTTTTCAGCATATTCATGGAGAGCTTATGTATTCCGAAGAAAATTTAGAGGAGGAAGAAGAAGTGTTTTTAAGCAAATTGAAAACTTAGGAGAATATTTGGTGATATAAAATATTAATTCTAATAAAATTTCTATAAATAAATATTTTGGTGATTAGTTTTAGTATTGAATAAATCAATATTTTAAAAATGCTTAAATCTGCAAAGAGAAATATGGAATATATGACGAATTAACAACAAATATGATACAAATTTAGAGAAACTGATAAAAGCGCTTTAGTTTTAAATAAACCTCGATTATTCAATTTGTGATTGCCTTTAATATTAAAGCCCAAAAATAGCTTTTAGCATTGGAGACTAAAATATCCTATTTCGTTCACCTAAATCCATTATAAAATGAGCTCCTCTTCCTTAAATCTCTCAATCCTGCCAAACTCACTCAAATTCTCCAAGCAGCTTTGCTTTTATATGATCATACTTTTAATTTAATCCCCTAATTACTTCTCCTTTATTAATTTCCTGCTTAAAAATATTTTTATTTCAAAATTAAGCTCAAATAATTATTAGACTAATTGTTGTTGAAAATATATATGGCTATAAGTCCTATTATCTGACGACCATTATAATAAAATGGTAAAGCAGTTTGCACTTTTATTCGTTGGATTGCTCTCAGT